>CM038678.1:632971789-633606608 GCA_021605205.1 Aegilops longissima | reverse complement strand
AAGCAAGCACACAGGATGGTTGTGTGTGGCAATGTAACATCCCAAATTTTGGAGCGTTAATATAATTAATTGAATTGTTTGTTTGTTTGCTTGAGTGAATTAAACTTGAGTGAAATTTGAACCTTTTCAAAAACTTTTGAAAGAGAGGGAATAAAATGACTTTCCCTTCTCCGGTAAATTCAAATTCATCCTATTAAAATCAATGAGAGAAGATGACATGACTTCTTCAACTATAAAGAATTTGAGCGGAGTTTTGCAATTTAATTCTTTCAAATATTTGCACTTGCTTCTCTATTTTTCTTCCCAGAAATACCCGAAAATAAATTCTTGCAAGCAAGAAAGAAGCGGAGAAAATGACCCTCCAAAATCAGGGCATTTTGAAAATATTGAGCCAAGAAAAACCAAAGTTTTTATTTAAAATTATTTGCAAAAAGAAATAAAGCCTTTAGGGATTTTCTGAAAACATTTTTTAGGTTTTATTTTGGCCGTGGAATAATGCTCATCATCTACATTTTATTTTTCTGATAATTTTAGTATATAAAAACTCTTTATTCGAATTGATTTGATTTCCTTTTTATTGCTTTAGTTTCCTAATTTTAAAAATAGGAATGGAATCGTTTTATTAGGAAAAACCTGCTGGCCCATTAAGCACTTTCCTATTCTAGCCCAACAAGAGATCATCTCCTTCCTCTGTTTCCTCTCACGTTCTGAAGCTTTCCATGTCCATGGAGACAGAAATCTCCACCTTCCCGATCTCCCTCGTCTTTCCATCCCAGCGCCTCCGAGACCGCCTATAAAACCCCTCCCCTCCTCGTTCCATTTTTCCCATCACCACGCCTCCCTGCCCGTAGCCTTCTCGCCACCGTCCTCCTTTTCCTGCCTAGAAGCGTTCACGGGAGCTCCTGGAACCTCCCCATCGCCCAGCGCCACCTCCCCAGCGTCGACCCCTCCTCCGCCACCCCACCCTCGCCCGGCGACCTCGCCCCTCGCGGAGCAGCCCTCCACATCGCCGTCTCCCTCCTGCCATCTCTGCCTCACGTCACAGGTAACTCCGTTTTCGTTTTCAGATTTATTTCCGTAACAGATTTAGTTCCGTTCTTGTTTAGCTTATAACTTTTGATCTAGAAGTCCAATGATGCTGATTCTTTTGCATTAGATCACAATTTTCTTGTAGTTTCAAAAATATATAATTTGTCTATGTTTGGATTTATAAAATTGAGTTAGATCAGATTTGAATTAAAGCTTGTTTTGCTTATTCGGGAGTTTAAAAATAGATTTTTATTTAATTCTTTTTGCTCCTAGTTGCTTAATGAAATATTTTCTGTTTAGTTAACATAAAAACATGATTAGGTGATGTTAAGAAAATTTTGTTATATAAAACTATTTTTTGTTGTTATTTGAAGTAGGAAAACTTTGAGTTGTTTTCTTTAAGTTTTCCCTTTGGGTTTTGCTTTTGTTGGTTTTGGTGTGTTACTTTGTTATGTTATTGTGTTAAGTGATGTTATGCTATGTGCTTATTATAGTTATTGTTTGCCTCGGTAGAATTTCCGGTCACGAAGATTGCTACTCTGAAACCCTAGTTTTGAAGATCGTCAACAAGGCAAGTTCACTTTGATCATTGCTTTCATACCTATGTTTTATTGCATTTAGTGGCATCCTTGCAACCACCCCTCGATAGTGTTATTGAATCCTTGTAGTTGAGTAGTATGCATGAGGTAGGAACCCATCACCCTGTTACCAAGCCGGGGCGTTATTTATTTTAATGCTACGCTATAGTAGACGGGGTTTGGTATGAGTACTCGGGAGTGGTGTGAGAATGGAGGATTCGACGTCAATGACGACAACTCCATGATGGAATCTGCAAGGACTGCATCTTCAAGACCTCAAGACTTCAAGACTCGAGACAAGAATTCAATACACACTCTTGGGTGAAGGGCGGTTGTGGGCACCTGGAGAAACCAAAGTGGTTGGCAGGGATGCATGGAGAAGCGCCATGACATCTTGCGGAAAGCTTCACCCAGACTCAAAGAGGCGGAAGAATACTTCATGCCGGAAGCTTACGTGCAACCGCAAGTCATTATGGGCTCGGCTTGGTTGACCTTAGTTGTGACTCTGGCTGGGGCGGTGCTAGCAGATGTAGAACTACGGTAGGATTGGATGGGTGCAGACGGTGGTCGGAGGAACTCTTTGGAAGACCATGTTTGGTCATCTTGTTCTCAAACACTCAAGTGCGAGAACGTAAAGAGAGGATCGAATCTTGCGGGTAAAGTGTACAAACCTCTGCGAGAGGTTATAACCTAATCGATTAGCCGTGTCCCGATTACGGACAATTTGAGCATCTGGACTTGGATCTATCTCGGAACTCTCAACACGGATGATAACATAATTATGGGCAACTTATGATGATTTTGGGTTATGAGACATCGGTTGGCGGAACCATGTCATGATAGAAAACTCCTTAGTACAGACTTCATTCTATTCCTTTGATGTAGGGAAAACAAAATCAGCTTTTACATAAATAAAACTCGAATCTGAGCCACAAAGCCAAATTGCATATAGTATAGTTTTACCATCTGTTTATTCATGTTGTGATCTTGCGGTACATTCAATGTACTGACCTACTACGGCTGCAACGTATCATGTTGCAGATATTTTCCTCGACAGTAAGAGTTACGATCAGAGGTTACGGTCTACACTCAACCTGCCGATGGCGTTGATGGGACTCCACACCCGTTTGATTGTTTCAGCTGAGTATTATGAGGTATATATCAGTTTCGTTATTTATGCATGTGATTGCACTTTGATATATACATTGATGTCTTGTGTGTGCCGACATACTTGATCCGAGGATGGCATAGAAACACGAGGCTTGACCGTCTGAGGTCGGGTCGCTCTGAATATGGTATCGAGCACATGTTGACTGTAGGATGTGACCCTAGAAATCGGAAAGCCCTAGGACAGAAATCTCTAAAACTTTATTTTCAAAAGGATCCTTTACTTCTCGTCTTTTCTGATTATATCAAATAGACCCTCTCACCTCAAATAGTTAGAATATACCCTTATCCTTTGATCACCGGAGGATCAATGAAGGCGCTCCAAGAAGGATTTGATATCGGAGGCTGTGACCCCTTGAGTAAAGAGGATTTCTCCATTAGAATCTACAACAGTTGAAGACTCAAGACTTGAAGGATCTGAAGAATTATTGACCTTTAGAAGACCAAACCCTGCTATACACCTCGTTAGATCGATGATTTGTGAGCTGTCATTTGTTTGATGTTTTCCGACAGCCCCAAAATAAAACTTGTTTCTTCAAAAACTATTGGTTGTATTGTGTGTATATCCTCCCCACCTCTCTCATCTCACCCTAAAACCCTTGAACCCCATAGATGATGAATGAAGTTGGACTGATATTCTCTGGACCGAAGACTCAGCCCGGGCGAGCTATGGATCGAGAACATGGAAAATCACTTGGGAGCAATTTGGTTTCAAGGAAGTATGAGGTTCAATATGCTCTTCAATACTTTCTGAGAAAGTGCTGCAACCTGGTGGAGAATGCATCAAGCCATACAAGGATTTAAAGGAGCAAGAACTTGGGAGGAATTCAAGAAGACCACGATGAGATCACCTCTTATCCGGAAGCACCATGATAACCGAAGAAGAAACCTTGTGCACGCAAGATTTGCGGAGAAATAGGACACACCGGGAGGAACACAAAGATGGATGCCCTCATTGTGAGGAGAAACACCCGGTGAGGAATGCCCAACTAGCGGGTGACTTGCTTCTTGTGTGAAGGAACCACCCACTACCGGTGCAGTGTCACATTTACTCCACGGTGCAACAAACTATTCGAACCGGGAAGATGGAATGAAAGAAGCCCTCAAGGAAGATCTAGAAGAACCAGTAATGGTGAAAGTGTTGAAGACACGGATGGAGAAGGTCTGAACAGATTTTACTCAATGCACGCTATTCATGTGGAGAAGAAGGACATTTTCACAATGTTGCACCAAAGAAAGAAAGGAGTATCCGGGATATTTCCCGACAATGAAGTGAAGTTTGACCCTCGGAGATAGAAACTCGATCATTCTGAGAGAAATCCAGGAAGAGAAAGGAAGGCAACCCGAGAACAACGCAATTTTTGCAGAGAAGGACCTAAGTCATATCACTTGTTACAGGTGCAAGGATTTAGGTCATTACGCTAGTAAATGTCGAGAAAAGAAGCCAAGAATCCAAGGAGCCGCATAATCACAAAGAAGCCCGAGACATGTCGGAAGTCATTTGTTTTCGCTGCAAGGAGGCAGGACATTATGCTATTAAATGTCCCGACAAGATGAAAGCTGGAGTTGAGTAGTTGGGATTTTGATATGGATAATAAGAGTAGTAGAAAGCAATTTCCTTTTCATGAGCTCAATGAGTTGAGTTATGTAATAGATTTCTCGAGTTTGTAATAGTTCATGACTCAATAAAGTTGTAATGTCACATGCTGAAAAGCTTTAAGGAGTTGTCATATTTTATCTTGGAAATTAATATTCTGGATGAACATGGAAGAAAGTGAGTTGTGATGCATAAACAGGAAATTGGAATTGAGTTTGAAGTTTTGTTTGGATGATATGAATGTGTGCCCGGAGATATGTACCTCATTACGAGCACCACTTTTGTTATACAACTGCGGATGGCGACCCTTCGAGTCTTTCCTTAAAGGTCGGAAACCATCATGACCACGACAAGTGATCATGATTACCGAAGATCTGAAGGACATGATGAAGCATATTCACCTTGAAGGAGATCAGGTCTACAAAGGCTACCCCTTCATGCAAAGGGAGTGGAACTTTGGTATGTGGAGTACACCTCCACCGTTTGAAAGGAGTTTTCCCAAAGAGGATGGGGCATTACTTTTCATCTCACGTGTGCCACAAGCAACTTTCTTCGACGCTGTTAGTGAAGCAGCCATGGAAGCCATCGCCGGATCGAGATACTTGAAGCAAGACTCCGTTATACTCAGGAATACCTAAGCGAAGTGCATGCGAGAGATGATGAAGGAGAAGCTCAAGACCACCATGATGAAAAAGAAGATTGAAGATTTCAAGGCTCATGTCGCACACTTCGATGGGATGAAGAATCCTCGAGGAGGATAAATGAATAAAGTTGGAAGTAATGCTGACCATACCAAATCATGTGGGTGGCAGCATTTGTAACAAAGTACTTTTGGAATTTGAATTCTGAAAATGGTTAAGGATGTAATGAAAGATTGATATGAAAATAATGAGATTTTATGGATAAACTTGTGCATTCTTTTGGTCATAGTACTCTGTAAAGCCACAAGATCAATGAAGAAAGAAATGTGTTATTCATGACGGTCCATAGAAGGAAGCTGAACAAAATAAGTTGGAGTTTTGTTTTGATATGATGGTATACTACTGGATTCAAAGGAGGTGTAACAAGAGAGAGTTACTCCAAGGATGATTTAAAGCTGCACTAGTGTTGAAGTGGGCCATAACCCACGGGCCGAGGATTTTGAGAAGGAACAGTTGTAACTTTGGATAAAGGAATACACTTGGAAGAAGCGGTGATCAAATCAGCATACGTTAAAGTAGGAGGTTACATAAAAACCTAAGAGTGGTGAAGTAACGATAGATGTTTTGTTTGGCTTGCGAAACCATGGATTTACTCGAAACCAGTTAGGGAACAAGAGAAATTTCTGTAATGCTTGGTGAGAATGCCCAAGTGTTAGAATACGTGATTCGATATTTACGTATGTGGTAATTATTCAAATGCGGGATGGATTGGCCCCATACGAAGACTTCTATCATGAACTATCATATGTTGATGGAAAATCGAGAGACTTGAAAACCTTAGAAGAGTGTCGTACGACAAGCCATAAAACCATAGAATGGTAGTACGATGGAACCCTTTACGAACAACTCGATGCCAATCGTAGGCTATCGGTGAGGTTCCACCTAGACCGTTTTCTGCAGGAGAAACCATAAATTGTAGACCACCATGAGTATTTGAAAGTTGTCTAGAATGGACACGAGCCTATCAGCTAAGAAGATCCGATCCGGACAAATTTTCAACTTTGACGAACCGACCCAAGATTACGAGGAAAACTCTATGCTTCGACGGAGGAGCTATTTTAAGATAGGTGAAGAGACATGCATTGTCAACACTCTAGAGGAAGTATCTGAGTTTATTGGGACCGTAACCTTGTTTTTAAGTGTGGTAGCACCCCGACCTTCGACCAAGCGTTTGCAAGCAGACCCCAACCCTAACCTTTTCTTGCTAGCCTCTTGAATCTAGGGGACGAGATTCATTTTAAATAATGGTAGGTTTGTAACATCCCAAATTTTGGAGCGTTAATATAATTAATTGAATTGTTTGTTTGTTTGCTTGAGTGAATTAAACTTGAGTGAAATTTGAACCTTTTCAAAAACTTTTGAAAGAGAGGAATAAAATGACTTTCCCTTCTCCGGTAAATTCAAATTCATCCTATTAAAATCAATGAGAGAAGATGACATGACTTCTTCAACTATAAAGAATTTGAGCGGAGTTTTGCAATTTAATTCTTTCAAATATTTGCACTTGCTTCTCTATTTTTCTTCCCGAGAAATACCCGAAAATAAATTCTTGCAAGCAAGAAAGAAGCGGAGAAAATGACCCTCCAAAATCAGGGCATTTTGAAAATATTGAGCCAAGAAAAACCAAAGTTTTTATTTAAAATTATTTGCAAAAAGAAATAAAGCCTTTAGGGATTTTCTGAAAAACATTTTTTTAGGTTTTATTTTGGCCGTGGAATAATGCTCATCATCTACATTTTATTTTTCTGATAATTTTAGTATATAAAACTCTTTATTCGAATTGATTTGATTTCCTTTTTATTGCTTTAGTTTCCTAATTTTAAAAATAGGAATGGAATCGTTTTATTAGGAAAAACCTGCTGGCCCATTAAGCACTTTCCTATTCTAGCCCGACAAGAGATCATCTCCTTCCTCTGTTTCCTCTCACGTTCTGAAGCTTTCCATGTCCATGGAGACAGAAATCTCCACCTTCCCGATCTCCCTCGTCTTTCCATCCCAGCGCCTCCCGAGACCGCCTATAAACCCCCTCCCCTCCTCGTTCCATTTTCCCATCACCGCCCCTCCTGCCCGTAGCCTTCTCGCCACCGTCCTCCTTTTCCTGCCTAAAACGTTCACGGGAGCTCTCCTGGAACCTCCCCATCGCCCAGCGCCACCTCCCCAGCGTCGACCCCTCCTCCGCCACCCCACCCTCGCCGGACCTCGCCCCCTCGCTTGAGCAGCCCTCCACATCGCCGTCTCCCTCCTGCCATCTCTGCCTCACGTACAGGTAACTCCGTTTTCGTTTTCAGATTTATTTCCGTAACAGATTTAGTTCCGTTCTTGTTTAGCTTATAACTTTTGATCTAGAAGTCCAATGATGCTGATTCTTTTTATGTTAGATCACAATTTTCTTGTAGTTTCCAAAAATATATAATTTTTCTATGTTTGGATTTATAAAAATTGAGTTAGATCAGATTTGAATTAAAGCTTGTTTTGCTTATTCCGGGAGTTTAAAAATAGATTTTTATTTAATTCTTTTTGCTCCTAGTTGCTTAATGAAATATTTTCTGTTTAGTTAACATAAAAACATGATTAGGTGATGTTAAGAAAATTTTGTTATATAAAACTATTTTTTTGTTGTTATTTGAAGTAGGAAAACTTTGAGTTGTTTTTCTTTAAGTTTTCCCTTTGGGTTTTGCTTTTGTTGGTTTTGGTGTGTTACTTTGTTATGTTATTGTGTTAAGTGATGTTATGCTATGTGCTTATTATAGTTATTGTTTGCCTCGGTAGAATTTCCGGAGTGCGAAGATTGCTACTACGAAACCCTAGTTTTCGAAGATCGTCAACAAGGCAAGTTCACTTTGATCATTGCTTTCATACCTATGTTTTTATTGCATTTAGTGGCATCCTTGCAACCACCCCTCAAGAGTGTTATTGAATCCTTGTAGTTGAGTAGTATGCATGAGGTAGGAACCCATCACCCTGTTACCAAGCCGGGGCGTTATTTATTTTAATGCTACGCTATAGTAGGCGGGGTTTGGTATGAGTACTGGGAGTGGTGTGAGAATGGAGGATTCGGCGTCAATGGCGACAACTCCATGATGGAATCTGCAAGGACTGCATCTTCAAGACCTCAAGACTTCAAGACTCGAGACAAGAATTCAATACACACTCTTTGGGTGAAGGGCGGTTGACGGCACCTGGAGAAACCAGTGGTTGGCGGGATGCATGGAGAAGCGCCATGACATCTTGCGAAAGCTTCACCCAGACTCAAAGAGACGGAAGAATACTTCATGCCGGAAGCTTACCCGTGCAACCGCAAGTCATTATGGGCTCTGGCTTGGTTGACCTTAGTTGTGACTCTGGCTGGGGCGGTGCTAGCAGATGTAGAACTACGGTAGGATTGGATGGGTACAGGACGGTGGTCGGAGGAACTCTTTGGAAGACCATGTTTGGTCATCTTGTTCTCAAACACTCTGAAGTGCGAGAGCGTAAAGAGAGGATCGAATCTTGCGGGTAAAGTGTACAAACCTCTGCGAGAGGTTATAACCTAATCGATTAGCCGTGTCCCGATTCACGGACAATTTGAGCATCTGGACTTGGATCTATCTCGGAACTCTCAACACGGACTGATAACATAATTATGGGCAACTTATGATGATTTTGGGTTATGAGACATCGGTTGGCGGAACCATGTCATGATAGAAAACTCCTTAGTACAGACTTCATTCTATTCCTTTGATGTAGGGAAAACAAAATCAGCTTTTACATAAATAAAACTCGAATCTGAGCCACAAAGCCAAATTGCATATAGTATAGTTTTACCATCTGTTTATTCATGTTGTGATCTTGCGGTACATTCAATGTACTTGACCTACACGGCTGCAACGTATCATGTTGCAGATATTTTCCTCGACGAGTAAGAGTTACGATCAGAGGTTACGGTCTACACTCAACCTGCCGATGGCGTTGATGGGACTCCACACCGTTTGATTGTTTCCGCTGAGTATTATGAGGTATATATCAGTTTCGTTATTTATGCATGTGATTGCACTTTGATATATACATTGATGTCTTTGTGTGCCAGCATACTGATCCGAGGATGGCATAGAAACACGAGGCTTGACCGTCTGAGGTCGGGTCGCTTCTGAGCAATTGATATCATCAAGCTGAGAGCTATGTTCTTATCTCCAACTCTTGACCTTTGCACCCTTTAGGCGCTGAAATGCTTAGTGCTTATCTTGAATTACACTTGGGCGACTTCTGTCTTTTCTTTTCGCATTCATCAACACTGCGTCGAGTCTGAAATACCCATGCATAAAAAACAATAGTGTGAGTATGGGTGAAGTGTGTGCACAATTAGTATAGTGTAAAGGTAGCAGATAGCAGGTCGGTGAGAAATAAATGATGGGAGACATATGATAGCTCTACAACATGCATGGCACACTCAATTACTACAGGATTCTATGAAAATAACAGTCGACTGAAAGCAAATAGGTCAGTCCATTTTTTCTGCACCGCCCGATGTACAAAGAACGGGCAGATCGCCTTCATCTACCTCCAGCCAGTCAGTGTTGACGATCTTCCTCGAAATGCCAGCGACAACCGGCCCAGTATTCCTCCCCTGCCTGCGCCCTCCCCTCGACCTCACCGCACCATCGTGCTTGGCACCGCCCCCCTCCCCCCCCGGCCATCCATTCAAGCCCCGCCGACCTCCAGATCAGGCGCAAGCAGCTCCTGCGCCCCACACCCCTATGATAGACACCGATCGCCGCTTCCCGAAACAGGCGGACTAGGTGCTCAGCAGCGCCTAAGCGGGTGCTGCTTCTTTAATTGCGGTTCGATTGACCTGAATTGAAATCCAGGCAGACTCTTGACCTCTAGCAAAGGTGAAATAGTAAAGGAGAAACCTTGTGCATTTAGTATCACGAAGAAGATGCGATGAAGCGCTCAACTAGTTTCTTTCATGGGATGAATACGGTGTGGCGGAGATGTAAGATTTGCACGAATAAGGGAAGAGGAGTACCTCTTTCTGCTGGCGATCTTGTGTCCTCCTTCATTTTTCCGGACGATCTTGTTGTTCGCCGAAACCAGAAGTTGTGGAGGACAGTGCAGCCTTGGACGAACCCATGGCCAAGTTGTTGAGTGCGGTGCGGTGGCCGTCTGTCGGCGGCAGGGAAGAAGATCCGAGGCAGCGAACGACGGCGTAGGGGAACAGCTCCGGTGCGGTGGGCGGTTGCAGCAGATGGAGCCGCAGCGGTGAAGCGTGGGGCGGCGTGGTCGGAGTGGTTACAGATGCGGCACACGTCGGCGTCGGCGTCGTGGAGGCAGCTCTGCCTCGGCTTCACTGCTAAGTCCTTGAGGCGTTGCGGTTGCGGTTGCGTTGAGACGGCGACGTCGGGTACCGGCTCGGCGTGATGGAGGAGGCGGCGGTGGATTGGCGCTATGGGGTGGAGGACGGAGGAGGCTGGGGTTTGGCGGCTGGTGGAGAGGCGTTTCGCGCCCACGGAGTATGAATGGGGAAGCGGAGGGAGGCGGGAACTAAGGGGAACAATGTTTGGTTTGAGGCGCTTGTTTGAAATTTGGGAAAGTTACAAACTTTGCCCCATCTAAAATTCGGACATATTGCGGGTTGGGGTAGGACATTTCATGTCGGTGTCCCAAATGTGGGCGGGATAGATTTCGCCGGCGCATGGGTGTTTAGGCGCCCACGGCGTATGAATGCTTCTCGGGGCGGTTGAGACTAGCGTCTTGGTGAAGTTACAAACCTACCCGGTTTAGACCTTTGGACATCGAGCCGATAGGTTACACGGGCGAGTCGGAGACAGTAATTTCCTACCACCAAAACATTAGTCTCATGCGGTTTGGGTGACCAGAGGCCTATTGGCACCGTTCAATATTTGGGAGCAGAAGCATTAACGTTTTCGGTTCTCTTGAATTGAACTTTCAGGATTTTTCATACTTCACAAATCTTTACTCTTGAAAATCCTAAAGCTACGATTATTTTGGAATGGAGGGTACATTTTAATATACATTGTACACAGTATATATTAAAAATATGCAACTTACCTCAGTTCATGCATGGTTCCAGTATAATCTCCTTGGTTGCAAAAAAGTTAGATATGCGTATGAATATATATAGCATGTTCAAACTCACAACAAAGATTGATGACCCTTTTACATCTGATTTACAAATGCCATTATCTCGGGTTCAAATAGATGAATGCACTTCAATGAATTGAATCTTGAAACCCCTTTATGTTGAATTCGATATGTATTTTATTTAAGTAGCTAGCAATTTGGAATGTATCCATGCAAGTGACAAATGTATAAAGTGCTTCACACTAACAACATGGAGTGCACTAATTAATGTTTATATATGAATTGCAAAAGCATCCATTGCCTGTATTTCAAACCGGTCTCACTCTATGGATCGATAATATGAAATAAACGCATGCACATGCTAGAATTCAATAGAGTATGGGTGTCTGATAGACCGATCTTCGTCCATACGCAATTTTGCAAAATTCATGATCTCATCCAAAAATAATAATGCAATTTATATTTTAATTTAATGCGTAGAACCGCCTTTTACACGTAGATGCACTATGCCTCGCCCCGTTCTCACAAACGCGTTATATATCTCTCTATCTAACGCATAAGTGCACACACTTTATATGCATCAACATTTCTCTTTCACACATGCTCACAATCTCTCTCAGGGTGTCGGGGTGTCTCACACACATGCTCTCTCTGTTTCTCTCTCTCTCTCTCTCTCTTTCTGACTACTATGTACCACTCTTTTCACTAATCTCAGTTGGAAAACACTATTTCTCTCACATGCATATATACACATGCACGGTCTCTACTAGCCCTCTATCGCACATATATGTGCCTACGTGTCTCCCTTACGCACATTATCTTTAGGCCTCTCTACTTTTGTTGCCCCCCGACACACCTCTCTAATAGTAGTTGGCAGATATGATTTCATCATATCATTGATGAGATATCCTGGCTATTAGGCTGGATGGTAATACGAGGCAATGTTTTACCCTAGTTTGGATCGGACCCTTGCAATTGAAGAAAGAGCCTACTCCTGGTACTGTATATTAGTGATAGGGGTGTGTACAAAGTACACGTGAATACCAGGCATTGTGTGTGTGTGTGTATACTATCGACGAACTAGTCCCCAAGCTTGTATAACATACTAAGGGCCTAGGGTTACAAATCATATATAGTCGGCTTATCACCAGTGGGGATAGAGTCCTCCGCGACTCTGGTAGCTTCGTGTTGTACGTCGAGTCCTCCACATGGGTCTCCGTATAACACGTCTCGTTCCAACCTATATGTGGCGTAGGATGGAACCGACCCATGCGTCTTCATGTTGACCCACCACAACTAGAAATGATGTGCCCACCACACCACACACGCAATCGGCCACTAAGAAAATAAGCATATACAATAGTACAACGGTATCTAGCTCACGATACGTCTCCATATTTTGTTGATGACACTGACGGACTTTGCATTTGATGCGTGCTCCATATTTTGTTGACGACACTTACGGTCATTGTATTTGAAGCGAAAGCACGATATGGTCACTGGACTTCAGAATAAGCTCATCACGATCACCACATACATTTTGTCGTGCTAACCAACATGTGGTTGGATGGTTAGAGGACAGTGGTTTCTCAAGCCCACCAAGGTTAAAGTCCCGGTGCTCGCATTTATCTTGTGTTAATTTCAGTATTTTCCGGCGATGTACGTTCGGTGGGAGGAGACGTTCCACTCGACTACGAGGAACCTATGGCGACTTCGTAAAATCTCAAGATCATGTAGATGAAAATGTCGATCGACCGACATGTAGACTCACCCATGCGTACACATACACGCACGCAGCAAGACACACACGCATGTAGGCGTGCAACAACGACTGCGCATACACATAACGTACACACGCACGCATCTTTGGCGTGCAACAATGACTGCGTACACATGCACTCACGAACACACGCGCGTACGCACCCATGCATGCAACACTCAAACACACCCTTGCACGCACGCAACACTTCGCCGCTGCATGCACACAGCACGCACGCAAGACACACGCTCAACCTATCGTGCATGCACCCTTTGTTAAGGACATGGATTATTACGGGTATTAATCAATCTTATCTGTGATAAGCGAGAACATTGATGTTTGCATCGGTCTTTATGAATCTGGCGTGTCGAGCGGGCTATCAACATAGTAGGCTTAACTACATGAAAAGATGATGTCACACTCAATGAACAATCATCGGTTTATGAAATGCCGCTTCGACCGCCCTGGCCCACCAAAGGTTCCTCTGCTGTGCGCTGCTGCGTTGGGTCAGCGACATGCAGGCCATGCACCCAAAGAGCCCTGCGTCGGTGGAAGAACGGCGCGGTGTCCTAGGTCGAGTCGAGGCTCCACTCACGGCACGCCGGCTGAACACGCCTCGTGCGCATTCAAACGCCTCCATGAAACCGCCCGTGTGGAAGCCGAGAAACCCACTCGGACACCACGTTCGTTCATGACCGTGCGGCGTTAAGCATAGCGCCGCCGAGCTCCTCCGTCCGCCGTCTATTTAATCTCCTATTTAAACGAGGCCAAACGCCGCCAAGAATCGCACACCTCCGCCGCTCCCTATCTCCTCCACCATTTTGTCCACTCTTACAATGGCTTCACGGAGTAGTTATTCCGCATCAAGCCGGCTGGGTAGCCGCGGATCTGAGCTATGCAGCTCGCTGATCCACCTCCTCCCTCGCCCGACGGAGCTGGGTTGCTATCACGCCCAATATGCGACCCTATCCAAAAGGAACTCGAAGGTCCCACCAAGGATAGACCCGCATATTGAAACGCTTTTGCAAGGTGGATATCATTACATCAACATTACATAATAGTAGGGATACATACATAAGGCACAAATGCCACAAGAATACATCAACCTCATATACAAGATCAACATCCGACTACGGATGAAACATAAACGAAACTCAAACAATATCCACCACTGCTAGCCCAGGCTGCCGACCGGAACCTATCCCCGATCAAGAAGAAGCGGAAGAAGAACTCCCATACAAGCAAACATCGCTCTCGCGTCATGATCATCGCATAACCTGTACCTGCAACTGTTGGTGTAGTAATCTGTGAGCCACGAGGACTCAGCAATCCCATTACCATGGGTATCAAGACTAGCAAAGCTTAATGGGTAAGGAAGGGGTAAAGTGGTGAGGTTGCAGCAGCGACTAAGCATATATGGTGGCTAACCAACGCATAAATAAGAGCGAGAAGAGAGCAAGCGGAACGGTCGTCAACTAGTAATGATCAAGAGGTGATCCTGAACTCCTACTTCGTCAAACATAACCCGAAACCGTGTTCTCCTCTCGATCAACCCGAAAAGAGACACTCCGATTACGCACACGGTTGGTGTATTTTAGAAGGGTTTTCTTGAGTTTACTACAACCGGATATTAACAAATTCCCATCGCCACATAACCGCGGGCACGGCTCTCGAAAGTTCAAACCCTGCGGGGTGTCCCAACTTAGCCCATGATATGCTCTCGCGATCAGCGAAGGATATTCCTTCTCCCGGGAAGACCCGATCGGTCTCGGAATCCGGCTACAAGACATTCGACAGCAATAAAATAAGACCAGCAAAGCCGCCGGATGTGCCGACAAATCCCGATAGGAGTCGCACGTACCTCGTTCTCGGGCACACCGGATAAGTCAAGCTACGAGTAAAACCAACCCTCGAGTTGCCTTGGTGGCCCAAGATCTTGCTCGGTTCGGACCAACACTCGAAGAAGCACCGCCCGGGGGCTAAAATAAAGATGACCCTTGGGCTCCGAAACCCAAGGAAAAAAAAGGCTAGGTGAGGCAAATGGTAAAACCAATGTTGGGCCTTCTTTGGAGGAGTCTTATTCAAAGCGAACTGTCAAGGGGTCCCATAAATCACCCAACCGCGTTAGGGACGCAAAATCCGGGAACATAATACCGATATGACTGAAACTAGGGCGGCAAGAGTGGAACAAAATACCAGGCATAAGGCCGAGCCTTCCACCCTTTACCAAGTATATAGATGCATTAATTAAATAAGATATATTGTGATATCCCAACAAGTAAACATGTTCCAACAAGGAACAACATCTCAATGTTCCAACAAGGAACAAACTTCATCTTCACCTGCAACTAACAATGCTATAAGAGGGGCTGAGCAAAGCGGTAACATAGCCAAACAACGGTTTGCTAGGAAGGGTAACAAAGGTTAGAGGCTGACATGGCAATTTGGGAGGCTTGAGGAACAAGTGATAGGTAGTGCAGCATAGCGATAGAACGAAACAACTAGCATAGCAATGATAGTAGTGAGATCCAGGGTAGCGGTCATCTTGCCTGAAATCCCGCAAGGAAGAAGAACGAGTCCATGAAGAAGATGAAGCCACGAAGACGACCAAGCGTGAGCGAGCGAATCCTCACGATCGCAACGAAACGGAAACTAACGAGAAGAAGCACACAACATAGTAAACACACCACACATGAACAAGGCATGATGCACAACAAGCATGATGCATGACAAATCTAGATGAGGCAACTCATGGCAAAAGATGATGCGTACAAGACCAACACATCAAAGCAAGTTTAAATGAGGCCGGAAACAACATAGAACAACTCCGGTAAGTCCTCATAAGCAAATTTCGAAATTGGTCCAGATCTGAATAAACCTTATGTTCAAGTTGTTAAACAGCAAGTTAAGATGTACCACAATGATCTACACGAAATTCTAGTCAAGTTACATATAAAGTTCATTAGATTCGGAGCTACGGCCTAGAAGATATGAGCAAAACAAGTTAAACATGGCATTGATGCAAAATGCATACAAACATCAAGCAAACACCTCAAAACAAGGATGCAACATGATAATATGAAACTACATGCAAAATCGCGCAAGTTTCATATAGAGCACACTCAAAAGCAGAACAGCGGTTCAACACATACACTCTATACAATTCATGACAATAATCTGTCCAAAACAGCAACTAGGCATATTGCAAGCATCAAAACAACATGCTACAGGACCTCAACGTGAAAACAAAAGGCATGGCCATTATGTATAGGTAAAGCATGACAAAACATGAACACTGAGCTATCTCCAGAAACAACTAGAACATGCTCAAAAGGACATGGCAAGATTGCAAATAATAACAGTTTCAGGCTTTGCAGAAATAACATCAGGTTGCAATGTTTAGAGCTATCAAACAACATGTTACAGGAACTTATCAATGCAAACAAAGGCATGGCATGAATCTACTAATTGCATAGAATAAAAGTCCTTTACTGACCATGAGCCAAAAAGGATCACAAGATATGATGGCACCCATGTAAACATGGCAAGTTATATGACAGATTCATACATGGCAGGAACAACAATAAGTAGGCATGCTGGTGAGCTTGAACCACTCACCACAGAGCAATACATGGCATGGCAAGGCACCCAACAGTAAGAAGACATGTTTATGAAGCTAAGAATGGCAATGGAAAGTTCATAGAGTGCATGGATCACTAACAACAACCTTGGCAAAATTGAATAACATGTAAACAATCTGCCAGGAAACATTTTATAGCAAAAGTAGAGCTCGATTGACTCAAGCTATGGCACTCCATAATTGCAAACAAGGGCATGGATGGATAGAGAATAACCATATGTTCAAAACATCCTTTCTGAAGTATCTCAAAATAAGCATGGATCTCTCGGTAGCATCAAGTTTACATGGCATGAAAATATCAGTGAGCAGGGGCTGAAATCAGCAACATCATGAAGCCTAGTTTGCATGCTTGTGCTAGTCACCACAGAGATCACAAAAATACATGGCATACACCCATGTAAATATGGCATGGCATATTACAAAACACATGTAGGACTCAAGTTCATAGGGTGCACACATCAATCATGGCAAAATGACAAAAGTGCATGTTCGATAAGAATCTGAAACTAACATCACATAGCCCTCTTCCAACAGCATTTCGGGCATCAAGATGAGCTCAAATGTAAATGATGCAATGAGATGAAATGATGTACTCGTCGAGGGCGAACAATTTGACATATTACACGCATGAAAGGAGCAGTATGCATGGAGTTATGGCATGTTGAACAGAGCACGAAAATATGTAAAAATTACAGGACTTGGTAGTTTTTACCCAGTAAAATCGGGACACGTAGCTCGGGGCGGGAGTTGATGAAGCTCCATGGCCTGCGGCGGCGAGCTGGTACTCGGGAGGACTCGGGAAGGCAGGGAATGGGTCGAGGTGGCGGATCTGGTGGATCCCGGCGGATCGAGGCGAGGGACGCGGCCAGCGAGCGAGCACCAAGCTCCATGGGGCGGTGGCAGCCATGGCGAGCTCTGCGGAGAGAGCACGCAGGAGAGGTGAGAGGAGGAGGCAGGCGGGGAAGGAGGAGCAGGGCGAGGGGTCCGCCTGTGGTGGCGGCTCGTCGTCCCGTCGGCCAGGCGAGATGGCCGGGGTCGGTGCCGAGGTGCTCCGCGGCGCAGGTGGCTCGGGGTCGAGGCTCCTCCCTCGATCCAGTTTGGGAGCGAGGGAGCGGGAGGCGCTCAGGCGGCGGCAGGCGTTCGGGCCCAGCGCGGCTCGGCGGGGCGGCCTCGGGCCTCATGAGCCCTTGGCAAGGCTGGAGAGAGAGGACGCCAGGCGGGGACAGGTGGCGGCTCCTGGTTGGGCGAGGCGGCGGACATGTCCGGCTGCATGGCGCAGACGTGTCCGTGCGTGAGGATGAAGATGGCTAGGGTTAGACCGGGATTTCGGGGGAGGTGCACATATTTATAGGTGGAGGGAGCTAGGAGACTCCAAATGGAGTGCGGTTTTCGCCCACACGATCGTGATCGAACGACCGAGAGCATGGAGGGGAGTTTGTTGGGTTTTGGGCCACTTTGAAAGGGGTGTTGGGCTGCAATACAAAAGAGGCTTTACGGTTGCCCGGTTAACCGTTGGAGTACCAAACGACCTCCAAATGACCCGAAACTTGACAGGCGGTCTACCAGTGCTATACCAAGGCCGCTTGGCAAACCTCGGTCCATTCCGAGAAAGTTTAATACCCGCACACGGAAAGAGGCAAAAGGGGGCGCCGGGAGACATAGGAGTGCCGGATTGCAAAACGGACAACGGGGAAAATGCTCGGATGCATGAGACGAACATGTATGCAAAATGAAATGCACATGATGACATGATAAAATGCAACACGCAAGCAAATGACATGGCAATGACGGCGAATAACTGGAAGACACCTGGCGCATCGAATCCGGGCGTTACATTGCCGCCAAAGCGGCGCGCTGGTTCAACAACTTCGCCGCTCGAGCCAGCTCGGCGAGGAGCGGCCGCGAGCGTCGTTGCTGCCGTCCGCGCCGCCGCCTCGTACCGTGTCTCCCGTTTACGTGGCGAGACTCTCATGCCGGCGCCCACGCCATGCAAGCAGCAACAGAAGCCGGGTGCGCGGAGAGCGACGAGTCGGTGTCCAGCGCCTCCGCGTCCGCCGCCATCATCAAGGAGAAGTAGAACACGGGAGGCCGCCGCCGCTTGGGTCCTATGAAGGCCACCGAGGAGGTGACGCCGGAGTACACAGCAGGTGTCTTGCCGGATCCTTTTGTTGCGAGGACCTTCGTCGACCCCGCATGGGCTCCACGGAAGAGGTCAATGTTAGGATGAACTCGAGCCGGTGCCGGCCATGGCGAAGTAGTGGCCGGTGATGAACTCAAACCGGTGCCGGCCACCATCATCTTCGGCAGCAGCCAATGATATCAGTTGGGCAGTGAGGAAGCGAGCCGTCCTTTGCGCTGAAGCATATACCTCCGGGGCTCCCGGCAATCTGGTGATCGTGCTGCCGGACATGAGGAACACAAATCGATCGGCGGGCGACCATTTAGGCCAGGTATTATATACCTGTGTTGTCCAGAACTAGCACCGCGTAGTTCATTTGAATGTAATGAAATCCGTCATGTTTGTGTGAAAATCCGGTATTTTATATGATTTCCGTCGTTGTTTATATGAAATATCAGTTTGTCTACGTGTTTGCGTGAATTTTGTCCGGTTGGTTGAGTTGTTGTCATAATGTGTGCGGCTACGGTTGGATGGCGTAATTTGCGGTCGCCGGTCAGTCTGCGGGCGGCTCGGGCGGCGTTAATGGGACAAAAACACAGCTCGTGCGAGCTCGTCTCCAACGTGTCTTGCTGGAGGATGCATGACAACATGAGCACCGAGCCATTCCTTGTTCATCGGTGGCAAAGGCACGGTGGACAAAAGGGTCGCCAATATTTTGGCTACCGGGCAAGATCAAACAGCCCCTCCCAACAGATTCAAATCCCTCGTTCGCCATGGAATTTTACCATGTGTTGTTTTCATGGACTAGCAAGATGCCCGTGCATTGCACGGACATCAAGATGCATTTTTACAAACTCCGCATGCATGCAAGGGATAATTAATGTCCTCCTTTGCTAGTACCACGAGGCAAACACCATTAATATTGCATCGATTAGTGTTAGTGGCCTTGTATATTTGCAAATTGTAATTTTGATAGTGGCCCTTGTATATAAAAATGGAGGAGAAATATGAGAGATAAGGTGAGGAGGAGGGGCGTGGTGCCGTGGTGGTGGTGGTGGTCGGACTGGGCGGAGGCATGGGGATGGGCGGTGCATTATGTCTAGGTTTGTATCTCTCTCACACACACACGTGGGTGGGGGCGTGCACGAAGAGAAGAGGTGCACGCACGGCGCCACGTACTCTGTCTCTTTCCCAACCACACCCGCGGGTACATGGTGGAGCTCATTTCTGTCTGAAAAAGGCAGCCCACGTGGTATTTTGGCACGTGTCTTGGTTGTCCATTTGGTGGAGGGAGGATCGACTACCACGGGTGAACAAACAAATTGCGACTTGACGTTATGTTAAACTAAAAAAGAGGCAAACCATGTGGGGCCTACCTTAGAGGCAAGGCTCTATACACCGGAGTACTTTTGATGTGTCCCGTCAACTCATGAGCGAGGAGAAACTTCGCTTAGCACGCCGTCTCCCCGCCCACAGGCGCAGTGGCTCGCAGGATGAGGTGAAGCTTACTACTCTTGACGACTTCGCCCGCTCCCTCGCCTTCACAGCAGTGGCTCGCAGCACGAGGAGAAAATTTTACTACTCCCTCCGTTTACTCCTCACCCCTACTACGTACTTTGGTTAGTACTCCCTCTATTTACTTATACAAGGCCACTATAAAAAAATACATTTTGCATCTATACAAGGCCACAAATAGTAATCGAGACAAAAGTTACTACTCCCTCCTTTCCAGTTTATAGCTCAATTTTGAAATCTCTCCAACCAAGGTAGACGGTGAGTGGTCGAATTAATTTCGTAGTTTGCACAAGTAATTAGTACGCTCGTTTTTCTCAAGAAGTTATGTTTACCGAGGCATTAATTAGAACGAATGCATGAATGACCACTAAATTTCCATGAACTTGTACATGCATTGGTTAGTTTCCTCTTGACACTGCTTGCGTCGGGTGATCTAACGCACCTCGAAATCCAACATGTAATGGTACTACTACTAGTATAGTAGAATTGAGACTTATCAAACGGAAAAACGAATGTTTTTTAGATGAGCCCTATAAACCCTAGTGGGTACGTACTCCGTAAAAACAGATTTTTCCAAAACTAAGTCGCTCCCTTTCATGAATTCTGTAGTATACTCCTCCGTCGACGCTCCCTTTCATGAATTCTGTACTTCCTGTCGCCGACATGTGGTACATATAGCAACCGGGTCAACGTGTCAAGCACCAAATAACAGTGCAGAACAGCAGGGGGGACGCACCCCACTCGTACCGGCCCAGTAGTAGTAATAAGCAATGAGACATCAAATCACAATGCTGCACCTTCCCAGACGGACGAAGCAACCATTATTTCACACTTCGGTTCGCCATCATCTCAAACCACGTACTAGTATTGCTTCTGCCTCAAGAGGGACACGCGCATCGCCTTGGTACATCATGACACGTCGGACCGCATGACAGGCCATGCTCCCCCGCCGATCGCTCGGTAAAATCACCTCATTTTTACTATACTTCCTCCGTATCGGTTTACTAGTACATGGCATGCACGTCGTTCTAGGTTGAGAATTTAACTGGCTATATATGTGATGAACAGTACTCTAGCCTTTTAAAAAATGTATACTTTTGTACAGTAGTACTATCGATGGATTGCGCCATGGAGCAAAAATTGAAATTAAAAAAAAGGTGG
This sequence comes from Aegilops longissima, assembly GCA_021605205.1. Taxonomy (NCBI): domain Eukaryota; kingdom Viridiplantae; phylum Streptophyta; class Magnoliopsida; order Poales; family Poaceae; genus Aegilops; species Aegilops longissima. Next base: position 633,585,261 of record CM038678.1, on the reverse strand, counting down.
TACATATAGAGAGCGCTCGTCGCCAAATTATGCATATAGTACTATTAAAAAAGCTAGTGCGCGCTTAATTGGGGTGCTAAATTCTATTAAAGAAATACTAGTAGTATGTACATCTTGAAGAGTTAAAATAACGAGAAGAAACATAACATAGTTACTGTTGGGGCTCAAAGACAACACACCCTCAAATTAAACTAAGCACACCTAAAATTAAACTATGCAACTAATCCGGTAGACACTGCATTAGAAGTTTAGAACCACCATGAGCAACGACACTGCCACCTTACCCAGAGTCCTCATCCACGTCCTCGACTTCATCCTTGTCCCTCTTCCTCTTGGCCGATACTTCTTTGCTTGAACCGCACACTTGGCTGTTGCTCTTCATCCAACCCTTGTAGATATTGAAACAAAGGTAGCCATCCATTGCAGTGTAGTGGATGTGGTCTATATCTAGTACATTCCGCTGCCATGCATGACGATGAAACGTGTAATGAGGTTTCTCCAGTTTACGGTACGAAGGATGAACCATGGCTCCTGCCAGGGTCAGCATTGAAGGCTGACGAGAGGGCACCAGCCGATTCTTCTAGAGGTTGAAGGGGTTGCCTACAACGAGACCTATCCGACCCAGGACTTCTTTGTCGTTCTTAAAGTCTACAGTAGCGAATTTCACTGTTTTGTCCTTGAGGAAGTTCTTAAAATCCTGGCACTCAACGTCGGCATGGCATATGTGGTAGACCAAGCAAACGTTATGTATGCAAACTTGGATCACGGCGGGCTTCTTCCTCTCTTCGTCCTTTAGATCCTTCTCTCGTCCCACGACTATGGTGTACTCAACATCTAGCCCAGCGACCCACTCATCATGTGAGTTTTCGAACATGTGTCTGAAGCGAGAAAGGCATCCTTTCACCGTCACGGAAGTACGGGTGTAGATGACGTCGAACTCATCGCCGGTGATGGTTCTAACCTTGTACTCACTGCCGATCGGGGAGATTTGGGACGCCATGGATTTGGGAGGAGGGTTAGGATTAGTGGAACTGCCGTAATGTGAATTGGGGGACGACTAGGAGCGAACCGGCGTAGTATTAAAGGGCGTGCGGGGGCGAGTAGGAGCGAACTGCCGGCGTCTGAGCAGCGGGGGTAGTGGCTTTCCATTCTCCCATGATCACGGGCTTCCGAGAGCCCTTGGATCTGAGATCGAGCGGTTGCATGGAGTGATTCTAGACCTATGGGTGAATATCCTATCTGCAAATTTTCAGCAATTAGCATGCGACCGTTTGATCTCAGATCCAAGGTCTGCCAGCAGCCCGTATCATGGTCGCGCCTACCACGACCGTCGCGTCGCTCGCGCGGTCGCGCCCTTGGAGATTTAACACGGTGTGTTAGGCTATCTGATGTTGGCATGTCATACATAGTCATCACTTAGTCACTCATACTACAACAAGGTTGGCTATAAGGTTGGCTAAAAGTGTATTTTTTACTCCTCTCTATCTCTTTCTTCGTACTCCCTCCGTCCCATAATATAAGAACGTTTTTGACACTAGTGTAGTGTCAAAACGTTCTTATATAATGGGACACTGAGAAATAATAGTATTATTGCATTTGCCAAGGAGTGACCTCTTCCAATAGGTACACACGCTTAGCACCGCTTTCTTCCTTGGGTCACCAAACTAGTCTCTCTCTTCTTGATTAACTTGCCACATCGACTTTATGCCTATGTGGCAAGCTTAAGCACCTGTAGGAGCAAGTAAGTACAATAGTGCACTTTACATGGCATTTTTGCATATGTGGAGGAAAGAGAGGCAAGGAAAAAGTGGAGAAGTGGGCTCTCATGCAAGAGCCAGCCTCTACTACTACATGGTGGAGCATTGGGAGAGGCACCAGTATGGAGGTGGTCAGGAATCGGGAGACTCACGCCGGTCGTGGCGCCATGATTAAAATGATAATGGCAAGTCAAATCACGGGCCCCACCTGTCTAGCAAGAACTCACCACAAATCACACAGCCCTACGTTTGCAGCAGCCTACTCCCTCGTCTTCTCGCGTCTCTGTCGAACCGACTAGGCGAAGCTGCCCTGCCTACCGCGAAGGAAAAGCCCCACCCTCGACTTTTAAATACAACTACTCCCTCCGTCTAGGTGAGTAAGTCATCTTACGAAAACCAAATAAATCCCAAAATACTAAGGCGCGGTGCATTAACTTCTACCTCGTTTCTTGTTTCTTCACATATCAACCAATAAGAATCCAATGATATAATTTTTGTGACATAGTAACTCATATTTAGTTAGTCAAATGGATGACCTAGAACTACGTGCAGGCCCTATAAACCGAGACGCCCACAAATAAAAAACCGAGAGCGGAGAGGGTAGTTCAGCACGTACCTTTTTAGATCAATATAGTCGGGATTCACCAAGGAGCAAAACCAAGTGGTAGGCTGCTCTGTCGTGTTGGTGTAGCAACTCAAGCGGTCGATCCGCTTTACGAAATGGCGACACACTTAACAGACCCCTTTGGCGGACATGTGGCTCATCCACCGTCTTGTTCCACGTCGATGCACCAAATCACAGTTTGGAGCAGCGGTTGGAATTGGAGCACCCGGTCGTGGCGCCGCGATAGTAGAAAATGAGCGATGAGGGTCAAATCACAAAGCCCCACCTTTCCGCATTAAGCTAGACAGACGAAGCAACCATCATTTCACTCTAGCGCAAGAGCATAAAGAAAAGAGAAAACAATGATGCGTCGGCAGCTACCTAGGGCACCCTAGGGTAGGGGTCTCCACTACAGATCCTTTTTTTTAAAGCGCCTCCACTACAAATCGGCTTCTCCCTCGTCCTCTTGAAGAAAACCGATGATGGCCCTGTTTGGATCATGGGGTTAAAGCTAGTTTGGGTTAGTTGGGGGCTCAAAAACCCAGAAGTATCCAAACACGGAGGGTTAGAGTGGGTTAGTTCCATCTAACCCAACTATCCCGGTGGAGAGGTGCTTATTTGGGTTAGAGTGGGTTAGAAAATAACTCTAACTCTAACTGTGTTAGAGTATCCAAACAGGGCCGATGAGTGCGGCGGTAGGGTTTGTAGGAGTACTACGGCGTCGGGGCCATGTTGTAGTAAACGGTTCAGTCGACGCCTTAAATATGTGTGGGCGCTTGGTTTCACGGGAACGAGGCAGCATTTTGGGTTCGGGGACGGTGGAGATATAGCACGTACAAAAATTGTGGATGTAGGTTCGACGAAAGGCAATGATGCATGGGCCCTGCATTTTGATATACCCGGCCGCATGAAATTTGCTACTCTACTCAAAACTAGTAAGGTACACATGTATTGAGCATGACATTTCAAACCAAATTATGAATAAATACACACTATAGCATGTAAAGCTTTGAGTCATATATGCATGATGTAGATGTTCGTTTAGTTCTTATAGTTCATCTCATTCAAAATAAATTAGTTTTATAAAATGTTAAGATTCATGGGGTTGTGCATTGTAAATCATAAAGTAAAAACAAATAATGGCAATTCATTTAGAAAAATAATCAATTATGATCTGAAGATTCTAGAACAAAGGAGAAGTGCTTGTGTTTTGAGGTTTGTGCATTATGCTTAAGTTCAACCATGGATTCTTCTAAATTGTACATGTGGCAGATCTGGTGGAATGTTGATGATATCCAACGGCCAGTAGTGCTTGGATTTGCCCATCTCTGCACTATCGGGTTAGCTTCATCCAGCAACCATCTTTCAAAGTTATTGGCACACTATATAGTTCTTGTGCCATAGTTGCATGTTTTGGAAAAAATCTACTAGTGGTTTGTACTATCTATTTAGGAATAGAAGATGTATACATGGAAGTTGTAGGGAAAGAGATGACATGGAGGATCACAATTCCTATAAGTAGGGATTGGAAAAGAGATGTCATTTGGTTCACATCATAGGAACTTTTCTATTGAATCTAGAGATCACATGTATCTCAAGTCCTATGAGGAGGATTAGTAAAGAGATGTAATTTGGTTCATATCATAGGAACTTTTCTATTGAATATACACTAATGTTTATTTTCCTTTGAAATTAAGGGAGTATAGGAATCCATTCATATGAACCAAGTGGCTCTAAAGCTATAGAAATGATATCATGTTTATTTCCTTTGAAATGTAGAGTATATGAATCTATTCCTATGAACCAATTGGCTCTAAAGGAAAAATCCTATAAAAATCATATCATATAGAGTTCCTATGATATTCCTCGACACTAAAGGATGGTTGAAATTGCTGCGGGTGATACGATGGTCTTTCTTTGTAGACTCCTCACCCATCTTTATAGTTACCTCTCGAAGATGAATGAAATGATATATCTGAGGTATTCTACATGTGCAATTTGGTACACGAAAACTTCGGTAAAAGTTTGCGAGGTTCTAATTTTCAATAAAGCTATATGCACTGCATTTGAACGGAGGGAGCATCGGCAGTTGCTAACACTCACGTGGAAGATTTGTGTGTAGGAGGAGTGACTGTTCTATTAAATGACATGGCAAAACCGACATTTGTCGGATGCCGATCTAACGGTTCTTCGGCATTAAATCGGGAAAAGGCTTGTGGCTAACGTTTGTTGGATAATGATTTACGGACACATGCATTGCATTGATCGTGCCCCCTCTCTCTCACGCACACGCAACCTCACGAGTCACAACTCTCCCGAGTCCTCTCGCAGACTCAAGACGTGGCACCCATCGTCTATCTGCGGTAGGCGTCACGCACATATGTGCTCTTCACACCCTACCCTCGTAACTTCTAAAAACAAAAGGCGGCGCACATTTTATTTTAGCTCACACGTCACACACTTATATTATTACTCTTGCGTGAGCGTTCTTTGGGCATAGTATATATTGTACTCTCACGAAGAGAAGCGGTGCACGCACGCACTAGTTCTCTCACACCCACTCATGGTACACGTGGGGCGCATTTTTTTAAGCGGTACAACAAAATCACTCCACTATATATAAAAGCAGGAGCCTTAGCGCTTGCTTTACTAGGGTTCCTCTCGTTCACTCTCTCATGCTCTCCATATCTAAGCAAGACATAGGTGGCCACACTCTCTCTCTCAGCTCACGGCTGGTCACAAATCCGGCCGGACAACCTCGACCGGGGCAGGGGGTGTAGGTGCATCGTTCACGCTGTCGTCAGCGGTGAGGGAGGAGACCAACGGCTGCCCGCGCGTCCCGATCGGCGGCCGTGCCGTTATCTCCGAGAGAGCACCGGCTCGGGAGGGCCTCCGACCCCTTCTTCCTCCATGCGGTATTGTGGCCAAGATGCGGCCTCCCGACGCCGTCTTTGCCACATGCCGACGACCCTCAGGTATATATTCCTTCAAAACCTGCCTTGCTCTACTGCCCCAGCTCTTCCCCCTTCGTGTGGATCCTTTTCTACTTCCGTCCGCTGTTCCAAAGCCACCTAGACTTCTACTATTATGAGAAGTAAAGCTAGTTCATACAGTCAACTCAAAGCGTTGGTTCAAACAGGGAAGAAAGTGGGAAAGTTGTAGCATGAATCTAGGACTTGGTTCTAAGAGGAAGCGGGGAAAGTAGTAATATTTGTCCTTTGTTTAAATAACTGTATTTACGTATTTGCGCAAACAGGGATGTCTGTCTCCATATCGTTTGGGATGTCTGCTCCGTATAGTTTCTATCCGCGCAATCAAAAGCACTCACCTCGGTTTTAGTACAACTCATAAAATGAGATGGCTATCCCTCGTTGGCGTCGTCTAACCTCCCGTCTTCAAGGTATCCCTACATTGGTAGTAACTAAGGTAGAATGACCAGCATAATCTAAACAAAGCTGATTCAATCGTTTTACTTCACGATTGCGGTGCGGGACGAGCGAAAACAACGCATCCTAGTCCGGAATGCACTTTCTACCAGTTCATCCATGGACCGAGGATTAGCTGGCACGGCTACACGACGGTCTTTTGGACAGGTCTTGCGGACAAGAGGCATTGTGGTCTGCTTATTTCTGCAAATAGCGGTGCTTAAATTTAGTGGAATGCACAAGAATTTCACTGGTCGATTACCTTTGCATGGTTCAGTTCAGCATTCCAGCTGAGACCACAATTATAATTGGTTATTATGGAATGAGAGAACCTAACCCTAGATGGTGGCAACAAGAAAAAACTAGAGTGAACTCCAGGAAATTTAAGCCTGCCGGGAGGCCCTTTGCTCAGAGAAGCCTTGCTTGTTTTTTCCTGATTTGTAAACCTTCTCACAACTTTGTCTTTTGCTGTGAACTAGTATATGTTTGTTATGTTCTATGAATCATTCAGATGTATAAAACTGCGTAACTTATGATTTTCAAGATTTTTATGAAGACGAGTTTAATGTGAGTGTTCCACATGAGCGCTGGACTAGCGTTGAACGTTTGGAATTTATTACATTGTGGCCTCAATTAACTGCATGAACCACTATAACAAGATACATAGTTGCTTATATGATTCACAGGCACACAAAAGTAGCAGCAGTTCCCATAGACGGATTTAAACAGTACTAGCCCGGAGGGGTCGATATGAGCAAGGTTCGGATAATTAGACACAATCCAAACTACTATTAAACACTAGTGGGGCAACTATTTCATGCCTCGATCTAATTTGGGCTGGACACAAGACGGACCTTGCCATGAACATCATCGAGGGCGTCCCGCAGCAGCTCAATCCTGTGAACCTTCATGAAGACAACCTTGTGGCCTTGCCATCGATAAACTTGTTTGTGGAGGCATGCCACGTCATCTTCTGCGTAAGCTTGACAAGAACAGTATGCCTCACAAACGAAGGAGTAGCTTTGAACTTCTTGTGCTTCAGTACACCCTGGACAACACGCCTGACAACAGTGAGGCTGGAATACACCTCTTCATTGGTATAACCGCAAATTGCTTCCAGGATCCAACAGCCTAAGAATTCTGTTTTCCCAGTGCGTATATTCAGGTCGTCCGCCTCATAGCGAGTGACATGCACAACCACACAATCCTGAAATAGAAACAAATTCTGAATTACTTTTCAGTATAAGAAACACAAGTTATTTAAACCACTATGTATAGCATGGCATCGAAGCTAATAAAATTTTGCATTATTAATCACCACATACTTAGATGAAAAACCAAAATCGAGATCGGCAAAGAGGGAAATCACCTTGGGCAGCTCGGTGAGGGGGGACACATCCTTGAAGGGGAAAACTGCTCCTGCGGTGCCACGGGGCTGTAACCTCAAGCAGGCGTTGACCATCTCAGCGATGGCCATGGCGTGTCTGGGTCGCCTTGGTGGTTGCGTCCATCTTCTTGGAGCTCTCTGTATCGTGGGGATCAGCCTCCCGCATCTGCTCCAATATCGGCAGATCTTTTCCTGGTTCTCCTTGGTCCATCATGAAACTGACGAATACTAGGAGACCACTGAAAGGAAAACACAATTGCAATGACAATGAAACAAAAAAGAGAGTGAGGATCGGTTACTGCTTTGCAAAAGTTCTTTTTTTTCTCTGAATGAAAATATACCAACATCACGGATCCGCTTACCTTCGCTTCGTTGGGAGAGAAGAACAGTGGCAGATGCGAGTGTTGCCTTTCTTGAAGACGGTGAGGGAGAAGGGGATTCAGTGAAGAGTGAAATGATGGCTTCGTCCGTCAAACTTAGACTGCGGGGAGGTGGGTTTTTGTGATACGACGGCTCGTTACCACCGCGCTACGACCGGGGTGACTCTCCGCCTGCATGCTGCCTTCTAATTTGGTGGATGGCATTTGGGCCCGCGCGCTGCATGGCCGGCATGTCGGTGAACAAAAATATAACGGCATTCAGATGAGGGAGACGTTTCAATGACCTAGGAGGAGCGAGGCGGTAGAGTGTCTCCACTGTACTAGTAGTAATTGTTTTTCTGGTAGCTGTAGAGTGTCTCCACTTTACTAGTAGTAATTGTTTCTCTAGGCGCTACCCACACCCAAAGACACCGCCCCCTCCTCCCCCCCAAATCCTGGGTGCTCTTCTTCCTCCTCGCTCCCACCCACCTCACGTCACTCGCTCCACGTACCCCCAAATTCCACACCTCACTCCTCTGAAAACCCTAGCTCCCTTCTTCCTCACTCCTCTGAAAAACCCCAGCTCCCTTCTTCTTCGCTCGCTTTTCAACTAGGCTCGTCATTCATTACTCTGCTCAAATCCGTGGCCTGACGTGACGCCTCGAGAAAATGGAGTCGGCTGACCCCAGCGCCAAGAAGATGAGGCTCCCACCGATGGCGGCCTTTGTTGTAGATCCCGCACCCGGCAGCCTGGGAGAAGTGACGACCCGCCCCACCGGATCCCAGAACCCGTAGAATCTCGGGTGGACCGCATCAGCGATCTCCCGGACGCCATCCTTGGGGAGATCATCTCGCTTCTCCCCACCAAGGATTGCTGCCGCACCCAAGTCCTCTCAATTCGGTAGCGCCCTCTATGGCGCGTCGTGCCCCTTAATCTCGACTGTCGTCAGCTATCTCACTTCAATGATTTTGAAATCTCCAGAGCCATCATCTCCTCCCACCAGGGCTCCGTTCAAAGCCTCTGCATCCCGTCATGCTACCTGAGCAAGCATACCATGCCCTGCAGTGGGCCTTTGGCTGAAATCCCTCAATTCATAGAACTACAGCTGCTTGAGTTCTACTATTCCCCTGGAAATCACATACCACATACCGAACGCCATGAACTTGTGCCCTCAGCACCGATGTCCATATCGCGGTTTTCCTCCTTTCTTCACACCGCCACCTTTGCGCTGTGCTACCTATTAGACAATCTGGTATTAAACCTTCGAATCCCATTTCTCAAGAAACTTTCACTTGTGCGGGTTCGTATATCGGAGGCCTCATTGCACAGCATCATCCACTCTAGTTGCCCTGCGCTGGAGTGCTTGGTGCTTGTTTTCACAGTTAGAATCGGTTGTCTCCAAATAAAGTCGCCTAACCTTGTAAATATTGGAATTTCTTTTGATGGAAGGCAGCTCATCATCCAAGATGCCCCTTCACTTCAAAGGTTGATCCTTGATTCTAGTTATTCACCTTTGCAAATAACCGTCCTCTCTGCGCCTAAACTAGAGACCTTGGGTGTAATACATGATCTCTGTGCTCATTTCAATATGGTGTTTGACTCCACAGTTCTTCAGGTACTTTATATTATCATCTACACTTGTAACCATAAGCTGCATTTTCAATTTCTGCGCATAATTTATATATCATCTTGGAGTACACATTTTGTACTAATATTATGTTCTATGCTCAATGAAGAGTTTCTCCATGGATGGCCTATCAATGGTGCTGGATTCTGTCAAGATCTTATATATCCAAATGAATAGTTTTGATCTGAACAAGATAATTGGCTTGCTGCAATGCTTTCCATGTCTGGAGAAGTTGTATATAAAAGTGATAATTTCACGCACATTGGAAGCCCGCATATAGAGTACTAGAATTAACCGTCCAACTGTTGCTCTTTCGACACTCTTCTTTTAGACCTTAACTATTTTCAATCTTCATGTCTATTTAGGCAACATGACGGGGTAAGAAAGTTATAACCAATCGGTGGATTCGTAAGCATCGGGATTTTCTCACTTCTCATGAGATTCGATTGAAGACAATAACGCTAGAACGATATGTAGCCAACCGTGCAAACACAAGATTTGTCACATTCTTCCTGCTGAATGCGAGGTTACTATTGTCCATCAGGCTTAAGTTTATCAGCAGCATGGTTTTGACGGATGGGTATGTCGAAGAGCAAAAAAAGGAGTTTCAGGTGGGCAAAAGAGCTTACGAAAGCGTGCGGGCTTCTATTTACAACATATTGTGGTCATAATCCATAGAAATTTTACGACCCAGATGTTCATTCTATGGACTGACCGATCCATTTGACTGTGATCTGCCGAAAACAGTCTTTGGAGTTAGATGTTGTTGCTCTTTTCAATCTGGGTTTTTTTGTAAACCTAATGAACAATCAACCCTCGTGCTTTTGTACAGTTTGTAAGCTGGAGTTAGATGTTCCTGCCCTTTTCAACTCGGCTGTGACTGTCATATTTTCTTTGAAACAAGGCAAATGGCTTGCCATTCGTTTAATTTAGAGTGAAATATTGTAACAAATCACAACCAAGGAAATAACATCACTCCGTCGGCTGCTTGAGCTCACTTTGTGCATTCTGAAGCCAAGTGATTAGCCCCACCAGCACCCACAAACTTATTTCGAACTAGCACATCAAATGGGTTGTAAATTTTCATAGGAAAGGCTACATGACCGTGACAGATTTGGATTCTGACATTTGGGACCCGCGAGGAAATAGCCTATCCAAGGTGGTGTCGACTTACTAGCCAGTCAACAAACAATTCTGCCTACCAGCCGTTGGATTGACATCCAACATCTGTTGTGTATCTTCTATCTCTTGTCTTCTTCTTCCTCCAGTTGCCCAAACCAAACCATCCTGTCAGCTCCGCCTGCTCTCGCCTCCCATGGCTGGTTGCGCCTCCGCCGCCCTACCGTATGTACCCTCCAAGTTGGCCAGTCCCTCCCTCTATTCCCCCACACGTCCTGTTATTCTCCGGCGACGTCAGCCCCAACACGCACCCGTGCCCGAACCAGTCAACCCTCGTACTCCCCTCCGCCTGCGACTGGACCAGTGCATCTTCAACGGCTCCTATTCGTTCCGTCCGAGTCCTCGTCGTCTTCCTCCGCCTTGCGGCCTTGGTTCGCTCGCCGTGCGTGGTGCGCCGCCCTCTTGCGTTGTCAACGTCGTCAACAACCGAGAGGAACAAGGAGATGACTGTACGTGGATAGGATGACAGTAGGGACCCACCAGCGTCATGGCAGTACGCAAGCAAGTGCCTCTATAGTACAAGCCCAAAATTATGGTTCCTCCTAATGGTTGGACATCTGGGGCTCACGCCATTGTCAACGTAGTCAATAAACAAGAGAATTACACTACGAGCGGATGACACCAGGGACCCAGCAAGTCTCGCGGGTTTTTTTTTTGAGGAACAAGCAGTTGTTATTTATACTAGTTTTAGCGACGGATCAGGGTAACAACGGGGCTGTGCGGGGGCTGTGGCCCGTCTAGCCAGGGTTTTATTTATGTTTACCACATCATGAGCCCAGTTGTGTTTTTTTCTTGCTGAAAATGGCTAGCCCAGTTCTATTTTTTTAAAGAAATACCCAAACAAGGCCTACTTGCTTATCGGCCCTGCTGGGCTGCAAATCTTTCAAGACAATGAGAGTTCCATTCGGTTTGCCCAGAAATGGCCTGTACTTTTTTAAAACACATCAAACCGGGAATTAGTTTCAATTTTTTTTCATTACATGATCTTAAATTCCATTGATTTTTATGCGTCGAAAATTATTTGGATTTTATATTTATATAAATTATTTTACAAAATAATTTGAATGTGAATCGATATTTCTGGATTAAAAACAGTTGACCGCACCGAAATATGCAAAATTTTGTATACTTTTTAACCGTGGCCACAATATGGGGTGTAATGCTAACAAAAAGAAGATGGGCTAAAAAACCTTAAGAATTAGCAAATGGGTTGTACAATATTAGAAATAATGGCAAATGGGTTGTATGTTGTTTTCCACAGATTTGAGGCTGACTTGTGCGCCTACTACAGGTTGACGCGTATGCTTTCATAAAAAAAGGTTGGCCTTTGCATAGCGCCTGTCAACTTAGTCAACACACGAGAGCGATGGATCGTTGGATGTCCATCCAACGGCTGTCATCTTCTTCAATCTCTGCTCTTCATGCTCCAAACGCTCAAACAAGCGCCAAGCGGGACTGCTCGCTCCCTCCTCCCGCGGCCGGCTATGCTGCCGCGCAGGCCTCACGGCCCCACCGTACTCCCATGGTTGGCCTAGCCATCCCTCTACTCACCCACACATGCTATTATTCTCCGGCGACGGCAGACGAACCAGTAAACCCTCGTACTCCTCCGCGTGGGAAACAACTGCCGAGTATTCCCTGGCTCCGTGTCGTTCCCTTCCTAGGCCTCGCCGTCGTCCACCGCCCTGGTGCTCTCGGCGCAGCCTGGTCAACGTGGTCAATGAACGACATCCATAGGAAGTGGACTGTACGTGGAGAGGCTGACAACTGGGTCCACGGCCGCACGCAAGGAAATGCCTCCGTATTACGCGCAAAATAATGATTCCTCCACCTGACAGCTAGGACCCACAGGAAGGGCCTTTGTATTTCGCGAAAAAATGTTCCCCCCGCTGACAGGTCAGACCCACCAGCTATATCTTCGCACGCAAGGAAGTGCCTCTTTATTACGCCCAAAAAAAATGAATACCCCCGTGCTAGCTGGGACCCACCATATTGTTGGGCTGACTTGTGGGCCTACTAAGTTGACGGGGACGGAGGGCTTTGTAAACTTAGTCAATACTCCAAATGACCGTATGATGTCCATCCAACGGCCATAGTGCTTCTTCAACCTCTGGTCTTCTTGCTCCAAATACCCAAAGCAGCGCTGGTCGTGCCGCTTGCTCCCGCCTCCCGTGGCCCGGCTCCGTCGTCCCCTTCCTAGGCCTCGCCGTCGTCCACTGCCGTGGTGCTCTCAGCCTTGGCGTGGTCAATGTGGTCAATGACCGACTTCCATCGGAAGAGTATCAGACGTGGAGAGGCGACGATACCGGGTCCACGGCAGCCGCAAGGAAGTGCCTCCTTATTACGCGGAAAATAATTATTCCTCCACTAGACAGCGGGGACCCACTGGACGGGCCAACAGTATTTTGCGAAAAAAATCGTTTCCCCCTGACGTCTGGGACCCACCGGACGGGCCACCTTATTTCGCAAAAAAAACGTTCCCCCCGCTGTCAGCTCGGACCCACCGGAAGTGCCTCCTTATTACGCACAAAAAATGAATACTCCCCCGGCTAGCTGGGACCCACCTTGGTGGGAGGCTGTCTTGTGGGCCTACTAAGTTGACGAGGGCGAAGGGCTTTCTCAACTTAGTCAATATGAACGATTCTAGCTCCAGTGACCGTACGATGTCCATCCAACGGCCGTAGTGCTTCTTCAACCTCGGTCTTCTTGCTCCAAATTACCAAAGCAGCGCCCGGTCGTGCCGCATGCTCCTGCCTCCCATGGCGGCTGTGTGCCGCATGAGGCCTCACCGCCCCTACTATTCCCACCGCTGGCCAGGCCACGAGGCGACGGCAGCCTCACACCGCAGCGAACCAGTGAACCCTCGTACTCCTCTCCGCTACTTTCCACTGCGCGTCTTCCCGGCTCGCGTCGTCCCTTCCTAGGCCTCGTCGTGCGTCCACCGCCGTGGTGCTCTCCAGCAAGGCGTGGTCAACGTGCTCAAGGAACGACTTCCATCAAGAGTATCAGACGTGGAGAGGCCGACAGTGGGTCCACGGCCACAGCCCAGTTTTTTGTGATTTGCCAAGTAAGTCGCTTTGTCAGGCCTATTGGGCTGCAAATCTTTCAAGACGAGGAGAGCTTTCATTCGGCTGGCCGAGAAAATGGCCCATCAGTAATGAGAAATGGGTTGTACATTTTTAAAACACATCAAACCGGCAATTAGTTTCAAATATATTTTTTTCATTTCAAGATTTTAAATTACATTAATTTCTATGCATGGAGAATTTGTTGGATTTTATATTGATATACATTTATTCTTAAAATCAGTTTGAATGTGAGTCGAAATTTTGGGATTAAAAACAGTTCGGACCGCACCGAAATATGCAAAATTTCGTATAATTTTTTAACCGTGGCCACAATATGGGCTGTAATGCTAACAAAAAGAATATGGGCTCCAAAAAAAACCTTAAGAATTAGCAAATGGGATGTATATTATTAGAAATAATGGCAGATGGGTTGTATGTTGTTTTCCACAGATTTGAGGCTTTCCTAAAAAAAAGGTTGACGCACAAGCAGTGACGGTTGGATGTCCATCCAACGGCCGTCGTGCTTCTTCAATCTCTGCTCTTCCTGCTCCAGCCGCTCAAACAAGCGCCGACGGGACTGCCTGCTCCCTCCTCCCCACGGCCGGCTGTGCTGCCGCGCAGGCCTCACCGCCCCACCGTACTCCCATCGCTGGCCTAGCCATCCCTCTACTCAACCACACATGTTTTTATTCTCCGGCGACGGCAGACGAACCAAGAAACCCTCAGACAACAGTACTCCCCTCCGCGTGGAAACAACTGCCGAGTCTTCCCTGCCTCCGTGTCGTCCCCTTCTTAGGCCTCGCCGTCGTCCACCGCCGTGGTGCTCTCGGCGCGGCGTGGTCAATGTGGTCAACGACCGACTTCCATCGGAAGAGTACTGCGCGTGGAGAGGCTGACAGCTGGGTCCATGGCCGCAGCAAGGAAGTGCCTCCTTATTACGCGCAAAATAATTATTCCTCCACCTGACAGCGGGGACCCACCGGACGGGCCACTGTATTTCGCGAAAAAAATGTTTCCCCTGACTGCTGGGACCCACCAGCTACACCTTCGCACGCAAGGAAGTGCGTCCGGGCAAAAAAAATGATTCGCCCCCTTGACTGCTGGGACCCACCAGCTACATCTTCACACACAAGGAAGTGCGTCCGGGCAAAAAAAATGATTCGCCCCCTGACTGCTGGGACCCACCAGCTACATCTTTGCAGGCAAGGAAGTGCCTGACAGCCGGGACCCACCTGGTCGAAGCGTACGTAGCGTTGTCATTCTGGTCGCGAACGTGTACGTACATATATACTGGTGGATGTAGAAGCGCGCACGTGTCGTAGTAGAGGCGCGCACGTAGCATGTACACGTACGTATAGCGGCCAAGGTGCAAGAAAGAAAATACGACCACGTATGTGTACATACGGGCGGGGTCTCGAACGCCTACTCGCGCATACGTACGGCAAGGGCTCGTGTACATGGCTGGGTCGGAACGGAGAAACAACGTCGTCGTCGTGTTCATGGGGAGGCAACGGAGTGCGTCGTGTTCATGAGGAGGCAACAGAATGCGTCGTGTTCATCGCGAGGCAACGAAACGCGTGGGAGCCAACCGGCTGGGTCGGAACGGAATGCGTGGTCGTGTTCATCGGGAGGGCTTGGACGGAATAGGCGATGAAACGAGGCCTGGCGTACCGCAGAACGGAGGAAATGGACCTCCTACGTTCGGAACGGGGTCCTGTTGATCAGGAGGGGTGTGGCGTACCGCAAAACGGAGGAAACTGACCTCCTACATGTTGGGGAACGTAGTAATTTCAAAAAATTTCCTACGTACACGCAAGACCATGGTGATGGCATAGCAACGAGAGGGGAGAGTGTCTGTCCACATACCCTTGTAGACCGTAAGCGGAAGCGTTATAACAACGCGGTTGATGTAGTCGTACGTCTTAACGATCCTACCGATCCAAGTACCGAACGTACGGCACCTCCGTGTTCAGCACACGTTCAGCTCGATGACGATCCCCGGCTCCGATCCAGCAAAGCGTCGGGATGAGTTCCACAAGACGACGGCGTGGTGATGATGATGATGCTCCACCGACGCAGGGCTTCGCCTAAGCTCCGCGACGATATGACTTCACCGGCGCAGGCTTCGCCTAAGCTCCGCGACGATATGACCAAGTGGAATATGGTGGAGGGGGCACCGACACGGCTAAGGAACGATCCGTAGATCAACTTGTGTGTCATGGGTGCCCCCTGCCCCGTATATAAAGGAGCAAGGGGTGCGGCCAGCCCAGCCCAAGGCCGAGGAGTCCTACTCCCACCGAGTAGGACTCCCCCTCCTAGTTGGAATAGGATTGGGGAGGGAAGAGGGAAGGGCGCCACCCCCTCTCTTGTCCTATTCGGACTAGAGGGGGGGGCGGCCCTGCCCCGGCCGGCCCTTTCCTCTTCTCCCTATGGCCCATCAAGGCCCATTGACCCCGGGGTTCCGTAACCCCTGTTCCGTAACTTCTGCTTTCATCCGAACCTTCCAAGTCCAAACATAGGCTTCCAATATATCAATCTTTATGTCTCGACCATTTCGAGACTCCTCGTCATGTCCGTGATCACATCCGGACTCAACAACCTTCGTACATCAATACTTATAAACTCATAATGAACTGTCATCGAAACATTAAGCGTGCAAGGACCCTACGGGTTCGAGAACTACGTAGACATGACCTAGAACCATTCTCGGTCAATAACCAATAGCGGAACCTGGATGCCCATATTGGTTCCTACATATTCTACGAAGATCTTTATCGGTCAAACCGCATAACGACATAATGTTGTTCCCTTTGTCATCGGTATGTTACTTACCCGAGATTCGATCGTCGGTATCCAATACCTAGTTCAATCTCGTTACGGTAAGTCTCTTTACTCGTTCCGTAATACATCATCTCACAACTAACTTATTAGTTGCAATGCTTGCAAGGCTTATGTGATGTGTATTACCGAGAAGGCCTAGAGATACCTCTCCGACAATCGGAGTGACAAAACCTAATCTCAAATACGCCATCCCAACATGTACCTTTGGAGACACCTGTAGTACTCCTTTATAATCACCCATTCGTTGCCAGGACGCTTGGTAGTACCAAAGTGTTCCTCCGTAAACGGAGTTGCATAATCTCATAGTTACGAGGAACATGTATAGGTCATGAAGAAAGCAATAGCAATATACTAAACGATCAAGTGCTAAGCTAACGGAATGGGTCATGTCAATCACATCATTCTCCTAATGATGTGATCCCATTAATCAAATGACAACACATGTCTATGGTTAGGAAACGAACCATCTTTGATTAATGAGCTAGTCTAGTAGAGGCATACTAGTGACTATCTGCTTGTCTATGTATTCACACATGTATTATGTTTCCGGTTAATACAATTCTAGCATGAATAATAAACATTTATCATGATATAAGGAAATAAATAATAACTTTATTATTGCCTCTAGGGCATATTTCCTTCAGCCTCCCACTTGCACTAGAGTCAATAATCTAGATTACACAAGAATGATTCTAACACCCATGGAGTCTTGGTGTTGATCATGTTTTGCTCGTGGAAGAGGCTTAGTCAACGGTCTGCAACATTCAGATTCGTATGTATTTTGCAAATCTCTATGTCTCCCACTTGGACTTGGTCCCGAATGGAATTGAAGCATCTCTTGATATGCTTGGTCCTCTTGTGAAATCTGGATTCCTTTGCCAAGGCAATTGCACCAAGATTGTCACGAGAAGATCTTCATTGGTCCCGATGCACTAGGTATGACACCTAGATCGAAATGAACTCTTTCATCCGCACTCCTTCATTTGCTGCTTCCAAGCAGCTATGTACTCCGCTTCACATGTAGATCCCGCCACGACGCTTTGTTTAGAACTGCACCAACCGACAGCTCCACCGCTTAATAAAAACACGATCCGGTTTGCGATTTAGAATCGTCTCGATCGATGTCAAAGCTTGCATCGACGTAACCATTTACGACTAGCTCTTTGTCACCTCCATATACGAGAATCATATCCTTAGTCCTTTTCGTATTTCAGATGTTCTTGACCGCTGTCCAAAGGATCCACTCTGGATTACTTTGGTACCTTCCTGCCAAGCTTATCGCTAAGCATACGTCGTGTCTGGTACACAGCATTGCATACATGATAGAGCCTATGGCTGAAGCATAGGAACATCTTTCATTTTCTCTCTATCTTCTGCTTGTGGTCGGGCATTGAGTCCGACTCAATCTTACACCTTGTAATACAAGTAAAAACCTTTCTTTGCTCGATCCATTTTGAACTTCTTCAAAACTTTATCAAGGTATGTGCTTTGTGAAAGTCCAATTAAGCGCCTTGATCTATCTCTATAGATCTTGATGCCCAATATGTAAGCAGCTTCACCGAGGTCTTTCATTGAAAAACTTTTATTCAAGTATCCTTTTATGCTATCCAGAATTCTATATCATTTCCAATCAATAATATGTCATCCACATATAATATTAGAAATGCTACAGAGCTCCCACTCACTTTCTTGTAAATACAGGCTTCTCCAAAAGTCTCAGATAAAACCATATGCTTTGATCACACTATCAAAGCGCTTATTCCAACTCCGAGAGGCTTGCACTGCACCATAAATTGATCGCTGGAGCTTGCACACTTTGTTAGCACCCTTTGGATCAACAAAACCTTCTGGTTGCATCATATACAACTCTTCTTCTAGAAATCCATTCAAGAATGCAGTTTTTACATCCATTTGCCAAATTTCATAATCATAAAATGCGGCAATTGCTAACATGATTCGACAGACTTAAGCATCGCTTCGGTGAGAAAGTCTCATCTTAGTCAACCCCTTGAACTTGTCGAAAACCTTTCGCAACAAGTCGAGCTTTGTAGACAGTTACATTACCATCAGCGTCAGTCTTCTTCTTAAAGATCCATTTATTCTCAATGGCTTGCTGATCATCGGGCAAGTCAACCAAAGTCCATACTTTGTTCTCATACATGGATCCCATCTCAGATTTCATGGCTTCCAGCCATTTCGTGGAATCTGGGCTCACCATCGCTTCTTCATAGTTTGTAGGTTCGCCATGGTCAAGTAACATGACTTCCAGAATAGGATTACCGTACAACTCTGGTGTGTATTTTATTCTGGTTGACCTACAAAGTTCAGTAGCAACTTGATCTGAAGTTTCATGATCAACATCATTAGTTTCCTCACTAATTGGTGTAGTTGTCACAGAACCGCTTTCTTGTGATGAACTACCTTCCAATAAGGGAGCAGATACTGATTATCTCATCAAGTTCTACTTTCCTCCCACTCACTTCTTTCGAGAGAAACTCCTTCTCTAGAAAGGATCCGAATTTAGCAACGAAAATCTTGCCTTCAGATCTGTGATAGAAGGTGTACCCAACAGCTTCCTTTGGGTATCCTATGAAGACACATTTCTCGATTTGGGTTCGAGCTTATCTGGTTGAAGTTTCTTCACATAAGCATCGCAGCCCCAAACTTTAAGAAACGACAACTTTGGTTTCTTGCCAAACCACAGTTCATACGGTGTCGCCTCAACGGACTTAGATGGTGCCCTATTTAACGTGAATGCGGCCGCCTCTAAAGCATATCCCCAAAGCGATAGCGGTAAATCAGAAGAGACATCATAGATCGCACCATATCAAGTAAAGTACGACACGACGCTCGGACACACCATTTCTCCGTGGTGTTCCGGTGGCGTGAGTTGCGAAACTATTCCACATTGTTTCAAATGTAAACCAAACTCAGAACTCAAATATTCTCCTCCATGATCTGATCGTAGAAACTTTATTTTCTTGTTACGATGATTTTCCACTTCACTCTGAAATTCTTTGAACTTTTCAAATGTTTCAGATTTGTGTTTCATTAAGTAGATATACCCATATCTGCTCAAATCATCTGTGAAGGTAAGAAAATAACGATACCCGCCAAGTGCCTCAACATTCATTGGACCACAAACATCGGATGTATGATTTCCAACAAATCAGTTGCTCGCCCATAGTTCCGAGAACGGCGTTTTAGTCATCTTGCCCATGAGGCATGGTTCGCAAGTACCAAGTGATTCATAATCAAGTGATTCCGAAAGTCCATCGGTATGGAGTTTCTTCATGCGTTTTACACCGATATGACCCAAACGGCAAGTGCCACAAATAAGTTGCATTATCATTATCAACTCTGCATCTTTTGGTTTCAACACTATGAATATGTGTATTACTACTATCGAGATTCAATAAAATAGACCACTCTTCAAGGGTGCATGACCATAAAAGATATTATTCATATAAATAGAACAACCATTATTCTCTGTCTTAAATGAATAACCGCCTCGCATCAAACAAGATCCAGATATAATGTTCATGCTTAACGCCGCACCAAATAACAATTATTTAGGTCTAAAACTAATCCCGATGGTAGATGTAGAGGTAGCGTGCCGACCGCGATCACATCGACTTTGGAACCATTTCCCACGCCAAGATCGTCACCTCGCCCTTAGCCAATCTTCGCTAATCAGTAGTTCCTGTTTCGAGTTGCAAATATTAGCAATGTAACCAATATCAAATACCAGTGTACTATGCGAGTATTAGTAAGGTACACATCAATAACATGTATATCACATATACCTTTGATCACCTTGCCATCCTTTTATCCGCCAAATACTTGGGGCAGTTCCGCTTCAAAGTCCAGTTTGCTTGCAGTAAAACACTCGCTTCAGTGCTTAGGTCCGACTTGGGTTTCTTCTCTTGAGCAGCAACTTTCTTGCTGTTCTTTTGAAGTTCCTTCTTCTTTCCTTTGCCCTTTTCTTGAAACTAGTGATCTTGTTGACCATCAACACTTGATGCTCTTTCTTGATTTCTACCTCCGCTGCTTTTAGCATTGCGAAGAGCTCGGAATTGTCTTGGTCATCCCTTGCATATTATAGTTCATCACGAAGCTCTTGTAGCTTGGTGGCGTGATTGGAGAATTCATCAATGACACTATCATCCGGAAGAGTAACTCCTAGTTGAATCAAGTGATTATTATACCCGCACATTTTGAGTATATGTTCACCGATGTAACTATTCTCCTCCATCTTGCAGCTATAGAACTTATTGGAGACTTCATATCTCTCAATCCGGGCATTTGCTTGAAATATTAACTTCAACTCCTGTAACATCTCATATGCCCCATGACGCTCAAAACGCCGTTGAAGACCCGTTCTAAGCCGTAAATCATGGCACACTGAACTATAGAGTAGTCATCGCTTTGCTCGCCAGACGCTCACAACTTCGCGTTGTTCTCTGCAGCAGAAGTTCGCACCCAGCGGTGCTTCCAGGCGTAATTCTTCAGTGCAGCAATGAGGATAATCCTCAAATTACGGACCCAGTCCGTAATTGCTACCATCATCTTTCAACTTTGCTTTCTCAAGGAACGCATTAAAATTCAATGGAACAACAAAGACGAGCCATCTATCTACAAAAAACATAGACAAGCAAAATACTATCGGTACTAAGTTCATGATAAGTTTAAGTTTAATTAATCATATTAAAACTCCCACTTAGACGACATCTCTCTAGTCATCTAAGTGATTACGTGATCCAAATCAACTAAACCATGTCCGATCATCACGTGAGATGGAGTAGTTTCAATGGTGAACATCACTATGTTGATCATATCTACTATATGATTCACGCTCGACCTTTCGGTCTCCGTGTTCCGAGGCCATATCTGTTATATGCTAGGCTCGTCAAGTTTAACTCGAGTATTCTGCGTGTGCAACTGTTTTGCACCTGTTATATTTGAACGTAGAGCCTATCACACCCGATCATCACGTGGTGTCTCAAAGACGAAGAACTTTCGCAACGGTGCATACTCGGGAGAACACTTCTTGATAATTTTAGTGAGAGATCATCTTATAATGCTACCGCCAATCAAAGCAAGATAAGATGCATAAAGGATAAACATCACATGCAATCAATATAAGTGATATGATATGGTCATCATCATCTTGTGCTTGTGATCTCCATCGCCAAGCACCGCCATGATCACCATCGCCACCGGGCGCGACACCTTGATCTCCATCGTAGCATCGTTGTCGCCTCGCCAACTATTGCTTCTACGACTATCGCTACGCTTAGTGATAAAGTAAAGCAATTACATGGCTTTTGCATTTCATACAATAAAGCGACAACCATATGGCTCCTGCCAGCCACCGATAACTCGGTTACAAAACATGATCATCTCATACACTAAAATATAGCATCACGCCTTGACCACATCACATCACAACATGCCCTGCAAAAACAAGTTAGACGCCCTCTACTTTGTTTTTGCAAGTTTTACGTGGCTGCTACGGGCTGAGCAAGAACCGTTCTTACCTACGCATCAAAACCACAACGATAGTTTGTCAAGTTGGTGCTGTTTTAACCTTCGCAAGGACCGGGCGAGCCACACTCGGTTCAACTAAAGTGAGAGAAACCGACACCCGCCGGTCACCTTTAAGCAACTAGTGCTCAAGCGGTGAAACCAGTCTCGCGTAAGCGTCGCGTAATGTCGGTCCGGACGCTTCATCTCACAATACCGCCAACCAAAGTATGACATGCTGGTAAGCAAGATGACTTATATCGCCCACAACTCACTTGTGTTCTACTCGTGCATATGACATCAACGCATAAAACCAGGCTCGGATGCCATCATTGGGGAACGAGTAATTTCAAAAATTTCCTACGCACACGCAAGACCATGGTGATGGCATAGCAACGAGAGGGAGAGGTCCGTCCACGCACCCTCGTGAGACCGTGAAGCGGAAGCGTTATAACAACGCTGTTGATGTAGTTGTACGCCTTCACGATCCTACCCATCCAAGTACCAAACGTCGGCACCTCCGTGTTCAGCACACGCTCAGCTCGATGACGATCCCCGGCTCCGATCCAAAGAAAGCGTCGGGGATGAGTTTCACAAGACGACGGCGTGGTGACGATGATGATGCTCCACCGACGCAGGGCTTCGCCTAAGCTCCGCGACGATATGACTTCACCAGCGCAGGGCTTCGCCTAAGCTCCGCGATGATATGACCGAAGTGGAATATGGTGGAGGGGGGCACCGCACACGGCTAAGGAACGATCCGTAGATCAACTTGTGTGTCATGGGGGTGCCCCCTGCCCCCGTATATAAAGGAGCAAGGGTGGGGGTGCGGCCAGCCCAAGGGGGGCGCGCCTGGAGGAGTCCTACTCCCACCGGGAGTAGGACTCCCCCCCCCTTTCCTAGTTGGAATAGGATTGGGGAGGGAAGAGGGAAGGCGCCCCTCTCCTTGTCCTATTCGGACTAGAGGGGAGGGGGCGCTGCCTGCCCTGGCCGGCCCTTTCCTCTTCTCCCTATGGCCCATCAAGGCCCATTGACCCCGGGGTTCCGTAACCCCGGTGTTCCAGTAACTTCCTGTTTTCATCCGAACCTTCCAAGTCCAAACATAGGCTTCCAATATATCAATCTTTATGTCTCGACCATTTCGAGACTCCTCGTCATGTCCGTGATCACATCCGGACTCAACAACCTTCGGTACATCAATACTTATAAACTCATAATGAACTCACATCGAACGTTAAGCGTGCGGACCCTACGGGTTCGAGAACTATGTAGACATGACCTAGAACCATTCTCGGTCAATAACCAATAGCGGAACCTGGATGCCCATATTGGTTCCTACATATTCTACTGAAGATCTTTATCGGTCAAACCGCATAACGACATACGTTGTTCCTTTGTCATCGGTATGTTACTTACCCGAGATTCGATCGTCGGTATCCAATACCTAGTTCAATCTCGTTATCGTAAGTCTCTTTACTCGCTCCATAATACATCATCTCACAACTAACTCATTAGTTGCAATGCTTGCAAGGCTTATGTGATGTGTATTACCGAGAAGGCCCAGAGATACCTCTCCGACAATCGGAGGACAAAACCTAATCTCAAATACGCCAACCCAACAAGTACCTTTGGAGACACCTATAGTACTCCTTTATAATCACCCGATTACGCCAGACGCTTGGTAGTACCAAAGTGTTCCTCCGTAAACGGAGTTGCATAATCTCATAGTTACAGGAACATGTATAGGTCATGAAGAAAGCAATAGCAATATACTAAACGATCAAGTGCTAAGCTAACGGAATGGGTCATGTCAATCACATCATTCTCCTAATGATGTGATCCCATTAATCAAATGACAACACATGTCTATGGTTAGGAAACATAACCATCTTTGATCAATGAGCTAGTCTAGTAGAGGCATACTAGTGACTATCTGTTTGTCTATGTATTCACACATGTATTATGTTTCCGGTTAATACAATTCTAGCATGAATAATAAACATTTATCATGATATAAGGAAATAAATAATAACTTTATTATTGCCTCTAGGGCATATTTCCTTCACTACAGTCGAAACGGGGGTCCTGTTGATCGGGAGGGGTGTGGCGTACCGCAAAACGGAGGAAACGGACCTCCTACGGTCGAAACAGGGGTCCTGTTGATCGGGAGGGGTGTGGCGTACCGCAAAACGGACGAAACGGACCTCCTATGGTCGAACGGGGGTCCTGTTCATCGGGAGGGGTGTGGCGTACCGCAAAACGGGACTCCACGGGATACTATTCATCTCCACCGTCGACCTCCTCCAGCCTCCACGGGCTACCGTCGACCTCCTCCAGCCTCCACGGGCTCCCGTTCATCCAGACTCCACTGCGCGCTACTCCACCGACTACTGTTCAACCAACCCTCCACGGGCACCCTCCGTCGCTCACTGCTCATCCAGCCCTCCACACCACGGGTCCTGCTCAACCACCCTCCACGGCCACCCTCCACCGCTCATCGCTCATCCAGCCCTCCACACCACGGGTCATGTTCATCCGAGGCAACGCCATCGCCATCGCTCATCCAACCCCCCGCAACACTCACTTTGTCATCCAATCGATCGGCTTCAGCTAGCAGCAGCAGCGATTCCGCTCCATCGGGTTCGATTAACAGCCATCGATCGATCGCTCGGGTTCGATAACGTGTAGCTTGCGGTCAATCGCCGGGTTCGATTAGAGCCCAACGCCTCGCTCGGGTTCGATTAGAGCCAACGCCGCACACACGCCAGCGACGTGTCTACGAGAAAGCGCATCGCCGCCCTCGACCTCCCACCGTAACCGCAACTCCCTGAAATTTTCCTCCCCTCGCTTCTACCACGGTTTTTTCCGTCATGGACGGCCCAAAGAATGTCATGCAGCTGCGTCTCCGCCCGCCCAGACGAAAAGCCCATTTTCATCATGATTTTTGTCATAGAAGTAGGATCCCACCACATCTATGATGATACCGGGTTTTGTCACAATTATCGTCATAGAAGTGTCATATATATGACAGAAAAAAACTTCGTTCGGCCCAAAATGTCACGGATGTGTCTTTTTTTGTAGTGTATGTTTACTGTTCCAATGATTTCAGCTACTGATGATGCCGGTTTAATTTGATCATGTGGCATGTAGCTAATTTTTTGTTTGCTGCAATACAGAGAGGAATTGTCCAACTGCCTTAATTCAAGTTCATTCCGAACAACACATAATTTTTCAATGTACAGAAAAAGATCCAAAAGCCCATTGTTATATAGAAAAAAAAACTGATTCAACTCATAGGGTTGTGCATGGCATTTATTAATTGTAGGGCCCAATTTTGCATTTTGCACTGGGGCCTTGAATTTCTGGAATGGCCATGCGTGTCGAAGAGGATGCACGGTGCTGCATTGATGGCCACCATGACGGGGCAAGCTGATGGCATCATGCGTAAGTATCGATTATAGGCTCATAACTTACGAGATTGCTCCCCTGCTTGTTCACATGATTACTCCCCTGCTTGTTTCCTGTAGAATCACAGTGGTAACTTTTACTGTGCGGCGCACTTATGAGTGTTGCATCCAAATCCACTCCACTAAGTACTTGTGCTCTCCACTTTATAAGATTTTAGGTAAATTTTGGCAGTGGTCAGTGGTATGCCGGGAAGCTTTCAGTTTTAATCTTGTTGGAAATTCTTCGGGTAGACTTATTGGTTCTGAATCCAAAGTGCATGGTGGGACTGAAGAGTTTGACTCTTCGAATCAGAGGAAACCAAGGCTAGCACCTAGCATAATCCCCACAAGAACTTGGGTTCATGCACTAATATTTTCTGGACCCATGATGGGACTGAAGAGTTTACTTTTATTTGATGATGAACTACACCTCTTCCAGAAACACTCAACCCAAATGGCAGCCCTGGACTATCTCGTTTCTGTCATAGGTGATGATTGTATTCCATGTTATGGTGGGAAAATGGCGCACATGTCTATTTCTGACCTTCATATATGAATGTACTTTCTTCTTGCCACCATGGGGATGCATTATTATGACATGGTTAGCTTGGTGAAACGTGAGAAGAAAATAAATATTTGTGTACACACAGGGTTGTAGTGTATACCTCTCATATGGATGCAAACACTTCTTTTGAAGAATAATGACCAAGTCAGAAAGAATGAACCCAACAAAATTAACACTTAAGGTTAAATGAAAAGTGTATATGTTGCAAATGTAGGTCAATGGGCTTCCACACCGGTTCATCATTCTGAACCAACATCAACTGTTGGAACTCTGGCATATATTGCTCCTTAAGTTCTGCTTAATAACTAATATGGTCGCAACGTATAATCCATCTTTTGTGCTTTAAACAGTCTCAGCATGCTCGCCATCCGCCTCGAACTTGATTCATTTTGCTCGACCGTAAAAGCTTTACTTGCTTTATGAATTTTGCATCCACTTTTTCTTGGCATGAGTAGTGCATAGTCTTCAGCCGATGCAACCATATAAATATTTCATGTTTTATTATTTGCTGAAGAGCTACTAATTTTTTATTGGGTGGAGATAGATTATGTATGGATGTGGGGTCTTCCTTTACGTGATGTTGGATGGTAACTACCCTTTTGAGGATCCAGAAGATCACAAGAATTTCAAAATGAAAGTTCAGGTATGTTGTCAGCCGTTCAGCTTGGTAATTCCACAAGTTGTATTCTAGCAAAGCAAGAAAACACTAAACTCAAATGCACAAACTGTCCGGTTTTCAGTGCTCATTTTCAGACTTCCACCTTATGAATCAGTTTACCAAGATGTGGATGGTCAGGAGATGCGAGCCCAACAAAGATTTTGCTCAAGGCTACAACTTGAACCTCAATCCTACATGAAAACTTAATTTGTGCCATGAAAAATTCAATTAGCTTTACGATTCCATTTTCGGTATTCATTTCTATTAGAAGTTAACATAAGAACTCAAGTATGTTCCTTACTGGAGTCAATTGCGTGATCATTAAGCGGGTCAAAACTGAACAGTGTATTGACCACCCATCCTGTATTAGACAAGGAAGGATATACACATCATTTATACATGGTTAGCGTGGAGCCAAAACCATCCAGACTGATCCAGCCAGTCCAGATTCCAAGCGGACCAAGCAGGCGTGCGAATGATATACATCAGACCATCTCCAGTATATTCTGAGCGATCCATTGAGTTTGCTGACTCTGACTATCCTCCATGTCCTACTCTGGTGATGCTCCAACGTTCTCCTAGAGGTCTGCGTCAACAGCCTTCAAGAGTTTTTATCATTCACATGAGTTCTATTGATTTGTCTTTATTAGGAAAAGGAAAATGGTGTACATCTAAGTTAGCTTAGCAAAATAGCAAACTTGGTTGATTTTACATTCATAGGAAACAGGCGAGCTCATCACACCTTTGAGCTATTGCAATTCTACATCCTAATATAAACATGGAATCTAGAGGTGGAAATACGATACATCACTCTCCTCTCCTCTCTCCTCTCGTGCAAGAGCCTCCAAATCAGTGGTTCAGACTGTGGATTTGGGGCTATGGGCTATTGAAATCTGGCTAGGAGGGATCTAGGTGTATTTCAGCTTATGGGAAAGCTTGGCTGAGTTTCAACTATCTATTGCCGTGGTGGATGAGACTCAGTGGTCATGGGAGACTACTGGCATCTTCTGGGTGAGATCTGTTTATGCAGCATGCTTTGCAGGAAGGAAGGTGATATCTACAGCAAGGTTGGCGTGGACCTAAAGTTTTGTGTAAGTTAATATTACAATCACACATCATTATTTTACCTTTTTTCTATGTCTTATGTTCACCCAATCGACGATGTCGTAATATGCAAGGGATCCAAAACTACGCACAATGCCGGATATTCAGTCCCTAGCAAAACTTCTTCACAGTTGGCTCTGGATGGACCATAGCATTTCATCATGCAGGTTGGTAATATTGGTTTCTATCTATTATATGTATTGTCATGAATTTTTTGTTTTGTTTTTCTAATACATATTTTTTCCATATTCCATTTCCGTATGCTTCCCTTGACCACTTTATCTTGACCCTTGGCATATCTGTTGCCTTGGTCAAGCTTAAGATGATTCAGGACCTTAGATATGCATTGAAACTTCAGAGGATCGCATTTTACCTAAACCAAGCATTGAAAGTACCTCATCCTGACGATGATACTTTTTCTAGCATGGTCGATTACCAGCTTGTGTTCCAAAAAACACAGATAGATGAGTGACTCTGAAACCCACTAATGCATCTTATTTAGTTTTTGCAATGGTTAAGATAATGACAATGAATTTATCTACAGGAACTTGTTTGGTTATTATGCTTTTAGTGGCACACTTGCTGGCATGAATATGGCGCTAACATTCTTTAGAGTCGGGTGGGAAAGCATGTGGGCAAGAGAGATGGTTTTGGGTTGGCCACGGTTGCCAGACGCAGGTGTGGTAGCGGTCCGGATGCCCGCAAAGTCCCCCACTTTGTGTCCAGTTTGCGGAAAAAAGTGCGTTAGGACCGCCAAGCGGATAGATACAAGACCGTTTTGGTTGGCAAAACACGTCTGGATCGCACAGTCAAGACGGTTGCGAGCGGTTTGAGGGTCCGTGTTGGAGATGCCCTAATTCTCACATATATTTGTAATATTAGTTAGAGACGTGCATTTGCACGTGCAAGCTTACTAGTCAAGAAAATTTGCTTGATTCATTTGGCCATTCTAGAGCACACAAAAGAAATAAGTAAATAAATGATTGCAAGTTGCAACAAATAAAATAAAAGCACTAACACAGACTACCTTAGTTAAATTGGGTCTTAATTCTGGAATATGGACACACTAGTGTTATTTATAGGGCATCGCCCAGCAAACCAATCCACAACACCGCACCTTCGGCGCAATCGAAAGGCGCCGCACAACCGAGACTGCACAACACCGCAACATCACTTGTGTTAGGGATATATTCGAAAGGTCATGTGATGCCGAGCCGACGCCATGACACATGTGTGGCATCGATGTAGATGCAGGGCATCACCCAACAGAGACACGCCAAGGAGCACTCGAACACGAACACCGTTGAAGAAGAGCACAAAACCATAATCGACCACAAGCTGGCCACACCACCACCGTCATCATCCATACTCCACCAACGTCACGAGCCACCGGTTACCACCAATCGTCATGGTCTCCAAGACGATGCCTCCAAGGAGGTAGCGATGTACAAGATAACGTCATCATCTGATCTAGTAAAACCAGATCTTGGGCTTTTGCCTGAAGACACCAGGCTCGATGGATTTGGGTGGACACAACTCCTCAGCAACGCCCCAGGAAGGAGAACAACACCAAAAGGCGTTTCCATCACCGGCACAACCGGAAGTGTGCGCAAGGATTTCACCCGGAGCCAGACACGTGTCAAAATCCAAAGACCGGGGTCCTCCGGTCACCGCAGTAGGCCCTAGGGGAGAGGAGCACTGCCACGCCGAGCCAGACAGCCGTCACGCCACCACAGCGAGATCCGCGCATAACACGGGCTCCCGCGCCGAAGAAGCTGAGCCGGCTGGTTGGTTTCCATATATTAATAAGTTGTTTGTGCACGCGTGTTGGTGCAGTTCATGTCCATCTCGGCTTCAAGTTAAGAGTCCGGTTGCGTTGCGGTGTTGCATGTCCGCGTATACTTATATAAATATACGGCAGGATGTGAATCGACCAACGGAGAGAACAAAGGCAAATAGGAGAAGTCGAAAAGCTCTGGCGAGTTCAGCGGAGTTCCAGCTTCTGCTCTCATGCGTCCTGTTTTCTTTGTGAACTCCGACGAATCGAACAGGAGCGTCGATCAATCGACTTTCCGCGACTTCGGACGCACGACGGCACGAGCGTTTACCACCGACGACGACTTCACCCACCACATAGCCCAGTTCAGATTTCCGTTATATTCTGCGCCCATCTGCCATGTCATTTGCCGGCGCGTCTATTATCAACTACAGTGAGGTCACCGGCTACTCCATCGAAGTCTCTACGGCCAGCGGTTATCACCTGCTTGTTGTTAGAGGCTACTCGCGTACGGAATACTATGCATCTACCGGCACGGTGATCCGGTCTCTCCCGTTCAAGGTAGGGGGGCATCGCTGGTGCATCCAGTACTTCCCTGAAGGCAACGCGGCCGAGTGCGCCGACTCGGTCTCCTTCCTCGCCCTTCTCGATGAGAATGTCACCGAGCCTCTCAAGGTGCAGTATGATTTCAGCTTCGTCGACGAGCTTGAGAAGCAGGATCCAGCATATATCCGTGCAAACGAGCCGCATGGTTTATCCACCTCACACCCATGTTGGGTTTACGATGGTTTGATCAAAAGGGACGCTCTTGAGAAATCGAAGCATCTAAGCAAGGATAGTTTCACCATCCGCTGCGACCTCGCCATTGCCACCACGGTTGATCTCTCCATCAAGGTGCCACCTTCTACCATACACCAGCATATCAACGACGTGACATGCAATGTTGGCGGCGAGACGTTTGTTGCCCACCGGTGTGTTCTCGTGGCTCGTTCGATGGTCTTCAAGGCAGAGCTCTTTGGCCCCGTCAAGGAAGGCACGGTAGCAAGGGTTGTGCAAATACAAGACATGGAAGCAAAAGTGTTTAAGGCCTTGCTTAGCTTTGTTTACACCGACTCACTGCCCGGTATGGAGATAGACATGGGGGAGGAGAAAAAGGGTGGCGAAGAAGCATTATGGTTGCAACACTTGCTTGCGGCGGCGGATAGATATGATCTCCAAAGACTAAAGATACTATGTGAAGAAAATCTATGCAAACACATAGACGTGAAGTCGGTGAAAACTATTTTTACTCTAGCTGAGCGACACAAGTGTTGTGGATTGAAGGAGGTGTGTGCCTTGAATTCCTCAAGGCTCCTGCTAATTTGAAAGAAATAACAACAGCTGACGTCTTTGACGATATAATTAGGACATGCCCTTTTCTTTTAAAGGAGCTAATCGGCAAGTTTGCTTCCTAAAATCGACAAAAATGGTTAGTTCCTCGAGATCTATGTTTCTAGGTCGAACCTTACTCTCTTGCCACCATTTGATATATTCATGTGGTGCGACCAAGACATTTTACTTTCATGCATGTGTGCGTACTTTCTAGATTCGGGACTTGAACCATCTTGTTCACTTTCTTTCTTTCTTTCTTTCTTTCTTTCTTTCTTTCAGACGGCAAATCAGGTGAAGGCGATGGCTTGGACAATGTAGCTACATAATGCCCCTCCGTTCTCCAAGATATCAGTGCCAAAATTGCTTCCCTTAAGGATTACTAGTAATGGTTTGTGCTTGTATTAGTTTTCTATATCCATAGTTTTAGAACATGTCCTCAATTTGCTAAAATCTGAACCACCATTCCATGTACAAAGTACAATTATGAAGATTTATAGTTTGCGGTCCAATATGGATCCACCAAACTAAGTGCAAAAATATTTGGTATTTTTAGAGGACCTATTGATATTTGAGTGACCCATAACCATACCTTTTTTTAGAACTAATCCAAGACCATATGTAAAGAGCTGGACCTGGGTTTTTTCTTCCATTTTTATTGGGCCGATATTATTAGTCCTAGTCGTTTGTGTCCATCATGTGCTATGTGGCTACTACTACTGTACTATACAGGCTCCTGGATCCTATTCCCCATGTACCCGCGGGGGATAGCGATCAAACGTGTACCCCCAGGTCGCTATCAATGTTATATGGGCCTGCGCATTTCTATTTTTTATCTATTTTTGGAAGGTTCCTTTTCTTTTCCTTTTTATATTTTTCTTTGTTTTTTTATTTTTCTTTTAGATTTTTGCAATCATTTTCATATTCGCAACATTTTTTTAATACACTATTTTTCGTAAATTACGAACATTTTATGATTTTCTGAATATTGTTTCAAATGATGAACATTTTTAATCATCGAACAATTTATGATTTCGGGAACACTTTTCAAAATCACAAACATTTTTTAATTCATGGACATTATTTTTATTTCCCGAATTTTTTTAAAAAAATCCTAAATATTGTTGAATTTCCTAACTTTTTAAACCCTGTATTTCTTAATTTTTTGGGATTTTACATATACAAATCCCAAGCAAAAGAAAAGAGGGGCGCCCTCCTGCACCTGGGCCGGCCCAAATTGTGTGCTAAAGAGACGGGGTTATGCGCGTTTGTGGCTATTCAGCACGTTCTCTCAAAAATCTATATCTATATCTATATCTAATAATAGTAGTAAGGTACACGTGCATTGCACGCATGAATTTTGGCAACCAAATTATGAATAAATACCACATTATATATAGCATGTAAGCTTTGAGTCATATATGCATGATGTAGATATTTATTTAATTCTTATAGTTCATCTCATTCAAAATCATTTAGTTTTAATAAAAAAGCTAATTTATTTTAAGATTTATGGAATTATGCATTGTAAAGCATAAAGTAAAAACAAATAATGGCAATTTTTGTAGAAAAAATTTGGGCAATCATGATACTAAAGATTCTAGAACAAAGGAGAATTGCTTTTGTTTTGAAGTTTGTGCATTATGCTTAAGTTCAACCATGGAGTCTTCTAGATTGTACATGTAGCAAAATCTGGTGGAATGTAAATGATATCCAAGGGCCAGTAGTGCTTGGATTTGCTATCTCTGCACCGTCGGATTGGCTTCATCTAGCAACCATCTTTCAAAGTTATTCGCACACTATATAGGTGTATAGAAAAGGGAAATTGTTTGTAATCAGCAGGCTGAAGCTGCGCGCCACATAAGTCACTTTCCGAGCCAACCACGTGTCCCTGCGTGGGCTACGGTCCCGGACTCCCACTATTTTTTTTTTCTATGCGCGCCTGTTGTTTGTTCCTACTGCTGCTTTGCATATCAATCATCAGACTAGCTTTGCCGTCGCTTGCAGACTAGCCACCAGCCCTATGAGCCTCTGCTGCCTACGTCACTCATAAATCAGCCATTGTTAACTTTATCATGTTTTTCACGTCAAAAGAAACGACATGTTTTCTGCGAGAAAATATTATGCTCAAATATGCTGAGATACTTTTTGAGCGGATTTATTTTGCAATAAATTAGTATTTGTTCCCTATATTAGTATTTGTTTAATACTATATGTACGCTTGGAATATGACATGCGCTATGCCTGGACCAGCTAACACGCGGCCGTTTGAGCCGTGTCAGCTGAAATGCAACCTATCATTTACAATATGACATATGTTGCATCCAAAGATTTGCAACAAGACCATTATTATGCTCACATTGCAAACACTTCTCGGTGGTCCAAACATTTTCTGACAGTTACAATGTGTCTTTAGGCCCATGTTATGACCAACCGTTTGCAATATGGCAGCGGGCAGGCAAAAACTTCTCGGTCATCCTTGGACCTGATCGGCCAGCAACATAGCACGTAGTGGGATTGGCTGTCTCTTTTCTTCTTTTTCCATTTTCATCTCCATTCGTCACACCGGCCACCCCATTCACCGCTACTACGGCCGAGGGAGAATGACGGCACCCACCGCTTGTTGCATCTCCACCGCAGCTGCTGCGCCACACCATCCGCCGTCGACGTCGTGTGCCTCTTCCAAGCAATCCCGCCGCTCTGCAACGGAGCACCGCGCGCACCGGTGGTGGCGAAGCATCGGCGGCTCGTGATGGAGCTTCGACGAGGCAGTCGGTGCTATGATGGAACACCGTCGTGCTGTGGTGGCGCTAGAGTGAAGCTTCGCCGGCGGCCATCAGGGTGTTGTGATGGAACATCACCGTGCCGGTGTTGACGCTGCAGTGAAACATCTCCGACGGAGCACCGTTGCGCCAGCGTCGTCGCTGCAGTGAAGCACCAATGGAGCACCACTGTGCCAACGTCAGTGCTGCAGTGAAGCATTGTCGATGGTGGCGGGTGCTGTGATGGAGCGCCACCACGCCGGTGTTGGTGCTCCAGTGAAGCATCGCCGACGACTGGCGGTGGAGTATCATTGCTGCTGCTCCCCACAACAACGCGCTTCAACTACGATGAGAGTAGGGGACGACGGAGCGATGGCCCTGACCTAATCCAACGGGTAGCAAGCGTCGGATCTGACGTCCCAGGACTCGACTGGTTTCTCTAGAAAATCAGTCGGTTGATCTGTAGCTGTCATCTAAAAGGTCTTACATTAGTTTAGAGAGATAATATTTTTTTGCACGGCATTCAAACTGTAACACAACAGACAATGTCATCGTATGATACAAAAATTGTTGCAAACATTTTACGGCGATCCTAGCACTTCAGAGCGTGAGAGAACTAGCAATCGCTTTTTACTGGACACTCGCTAGTGGCTATGCTCACGTGACGCACATGGACAATCACAACAAATAGCGTTTGACTTCTTTAGCTGCATGCAAGTCATCAATTCGGAACGAACATGCTGCCCTGGTCCTTTTCTGCAGCAGCCACTCGCGGGATCCAAAGGTCACAAATACAACCATCTGACGACTGTCGATCCGGCTGATTCCGCGTGCAGATCAGCCGGATGATTCATAGCATCGGCCATAATAAAGGGCCTATTGCTTGTGACGTTAGAGCAACTCTAACGGGTCGACCCAAACGGACGATGCATTTGTTTGTTTTTTGTCCGTTTGGGTCGGCCGCCCGCCCAGTGTACGTCCAGTTTTGTATTTGGGTCGGCAGTGCGCTCAACGCACCGACCATTTCATGTCCGTATTCAACTTTTAAATAAAAAGGGACTGTGACCGATCATGCCAGCGGCCATGTCTCATGCCAGTACCATGCCAGCACCGACACACAATGCCGGCACCATGCCAGCGTCGGCATACAATGCCGGCTTCAGAAAATATCACCACAGTTCATGGCGCAAGACTGCCACCGGCCGCACACATGCCAAAGACACAAAAAGGGTGGGACTTGAGTTCGACCACGCCATCGCGGCTCCCGTGGTCATGCCGGCACACCTGCCGGCATACAAAAAAGATGGCCCTCGCCGTCATAGATCACTCGTTGTCGAACTTGAGCATGTCGGCCTGCATCTTCTCGAACCACAACTTCTTCCTTGGCGACACGGTGTTGAGATCCACCTTCATGATCTTCACCCCGGTCATCATGCTCGCAAGAGCCACTTCTTTCACCTTGGTCTTGGCGTTGGCGGCCTCGATCTCTAGCATCTTGGCTTGCTTCTCCGCCTCGAGCTCGAACATCTTGGCTTGCTTCTCGGCGTCAAGATCAAGCCTCCTCCTTTGGATCACCATGAAAGCATCCATTTGCTCCGCCTTGAAACGCCGGCGCTCCTCCTCCCTTGAGTCCTTATTCATCATGCCGTCCACGCTTGCGATCAAGGCGTTGGTGGCCGCATCTCGCTTGTCCTCCTCCTTGGAGTTGGTCTTCCCCGCGATCGCGCTTGCCTCGCCTCCCCAACATCCTCCACGGCTTTCTTCCCCCCACGTGCCTTGAGTGCGGCATATTGCGCCTTGAACTTCTCTTCGTCCTTGATGACCCGATAGCAATGGGAGAGGTTGAAGCACTTGCCATTGTATTGAACTTTGAATGCCTCCAAAGCTTGAAATGCCCACAAAATGTTTCCATGCAAGCATATGGGCAAGTGATAGCAAATGAACACGTAAAAGGATGATCTTGATGACACAAAAGAGGGCGGCTTGCTTGCTATCATACCATGTCTTGCATGCCGATGCCGCTCACGGGGCAGGCCTTAACGCTCTCAATGATGGCGCAAAACTTGTTGCACTCTTGTTGGATCACCCTCCACCGCTTGGAAATGGAGACCCACCCGCGCGTGCTCACAAAGTGGTAAGGTGGAAACTTCTTGCGCTCATGAAACTCTCGGTGCACACGAGTCCAAAAGGTTGAATGCTTTTGCTCGGCTCCCGTCTTTGGGTCTTGTCCAATGTCTCACCAACACTCGCAAAGAAGCTTGTCCTCGGCAGCTGTGTACGCCTTCGTGCGCTTGCTCTTGCGCTTCGGCTTAGGACCGGCGGCTTGGTTGGCGAGCTCGTCCTCGAACAAAGGCTCCACTTCGATGTCACACTCGTCCTCTTCCTCTAGCCCATAGTCGTCCGGAAACTCGTGGTCGAGGGGGAAGCCGTCCAGGTCGATGCCGACCTGATCACGCATGAAGGCCGCCTGATCGGGATCATAGCCGGCGGCCGGCGTGAACGTCCCGCGGCCGTCCTGGCTTTGTGTCTCGTCGGGATCATAGCCAGCGCCCGACGCACCATCCTCGAAGATGAGGTTTTGCATGTAGTCCTCGTCGACGGCGGTCGGCATTTCCTTGAACAGGTTACGGGCGTCCGGGAGCCGCCTGCCGGCGTCTGCCGCGCGCGTTTTCTCGTGCCGTCGGATGATGAGCCACCGACCACCGGGGTGGCATTGAGGTCGATGGGCGCGCGCGTGGAAGGCGCGGCCACGCTCACGTCGGGCTAGCACTCCCTGGAGAGGCGGGAGGTCTGCGGGTAGACGTGGAAGTCGGGGACCGGGTTGCAAGCCGACGCGCGGGGTGATTCGGGCAGCACCATTCGAGGAAACGCCGACGAGCCGGTCCTGGCCGCGGCGACAGCGGCTTGGACGAGGCTGTGCTGGCTAGGGTTTACCGCTAGCATGTAGAGCGCCTCCCTCGTTGCCGCCGCGACGCGGGCGTTGGTGAACTCCTATCGCGGCGGTGGCGACGGCGGCGGCCTGCGCGGCGCCTCATCCTCACATCCGCGCGTGCCTCCGCCCTTCCTCTTGGTCGACTCCCTTGCCCGCTGTTCGGGCGTCAGCGCCTTCTTCAGCTTGGTAGCGGCGGCGATCTTATGCGGGGCACGAGGCTTGCCTTTCCCGGAGGGGGCGACGACGACAGACAAGGCGAGGGAGGCGAGGCCGGCGGCGGCGTCGAGGTTGATGGCGTCGTCCATGGCTGGTTGGGGGGCGGGAGCGCGCGCGGGCGGGAGTGTTTTTGGCAAAAATGGAGGGGAAATGGTGGTGGCCGCCATCGATCGGCGGGACCGAGGAAAGGATTAGGCGCGCGCGTCTCCGTCTCGTGTCCGCGCCGACGCAAATCCGGCTTAAAATTGGGCCGGGAATGGGTCGCCCGCGGACGAAAAACGGACGCGCGTCCGTTTGGGTCAGCGCGTTGGGCCGCCACTTTTGTCCGCGCCGACCCAAACGGACGCAAGGCATTTAATGGGTCGCCCAATTGGAGTTGCTTTTACATCACTGAAATTGCCTTTAAATTTGTAAAATATTATTCACCGATGTCACCTATAAGTAATAAAAAATGTTTCACACAAAGAAATCTCTGACTGGGCCGCTCCATGTAGTAGGAACCTTCTATACTACTACGCTCTAGACGCTGGGGAAAACACAGCGCACCTGTTTGGCCCGGCCTGTTATTTTTATTTCGTTCTTTATTTTCCATTTTCTTTTTCCGTATTTGTTTTTCCCTTAAAATAATTGTGGGCTTCAAAAAAGTTCTGAATATTAAAAAAACCAATTTTGGAAAAATGTTTCATAATATATAAAGATTTCTGGATTCAGAAAATGTTCGCTCTTTAAAAACAATGTTTGCATACTCGCAAAATGTTTGCAATTTTGAAAATAAATGCTTCGGGAATCTAAAGTTGTTCATGATTTTTAAAGGTTCTGTATTAAAAATGTTTAAGGAAATCGAACAAAATTTTGCCAATACAAATTGTTCATGAATTGAAAAATATTCAAAAATTCAAAAACTTTTGCTGACTTACAAAATTATTTATTGATTCATAAAATATTCATTGATTCAAAATGATCATGCATTTAAAAATGATTGTTAAAACAAAAATGTTCATGAATTTAAAAATTGTTCCACCAATTTCCAAAAAAATGCTCATTGATTCTAGAAATGTTCGCCTATTCAAGAAAACTGTTTTATAAAATGCTCACAGTTTTTAAGTTTTCTACAAATAGTATAAAATGTTCATGATTTTAGAAAATGTTTAAAATCTGTAAAAAATATTCAAGAATTTGAAAAATGTTCACAATTTTGGATATGTTCATGAGTTTAAAAAATGTTCATGAATTTCAAAAAAAAATCACAATTTCACGAAATCGAGAGTGATAGTGTATCTCAGTGATGCAACAAAATATGGTCATGACCATTGGAGATTATGAATTTTCTCCCGTTGCAACACACGGCCGTTTTGCTAGTAAAAATAAAAAGGCTATCTGGCGCGTAGGTCGGGAAATATGACCTCTCTGTAGTGATGCCGCCAACCATGAATTAGGGTCAGTTTATTTGGAGATTGATATTACGAGAAAATCTCCAAGATGTTGCAGCGGCCAAGTACGCATGCCGCCAGTTGAAAACTCATAGAGTTTGGTTCCACGCATCGGGATTGTTGATTGATTCCTAGCTGCC
The DNA here is from genome assembly GCA_021605205.1 of Aegilops longissima. Classification (NCBI taxonomy): domain Eukaryota; kingdom Viridiplantae; phylum Streptophyta; class Magnoliopsida; order Poales; family Poaceae; genus Aegilops; species Aegilops longissima. The sequence goes on along the minus strand of CM038678.1, from coordinate 633,547,089 downwards.
GCGTGACCCCGGTGGCCCTAGCAGGTTGTCACGTCGAGCCTACATTCATCCGGCAAACCAAGCACTGGATTTAGTGGTGAGTTACTCAAGCGTCTTAGGTCGGATCATGGTGGAGTGTATTTTTCAAAGTATTTGATGAATTTTGTGAGGAACACGGTATTATTTATGAGAGGACGCCTCTCTATTCGCCCCAATCAAATGGGATTGCCAAGAGAAAAACCCGCACGCTGACTGACTTGGTGAATGGCTTGTTAGATGTTGTTTGTTTGTCTAAGGCATGGTGGAGGGGCTCATTGACTTGGTGTGATGCCCTGGATAGAGTTCCTAATAAAAATAAAGAGAAACCCCCTTATGAGGAGTGGGTTGAGAGAAAATCATCACTTCCTTATTTACGCACTTGAGGATGCTTGACAAGGTCAATATCCCTATTCCCAAGAAAGAAAAACTCGGACCAAAGACAGCAGGTTGTGTCTTTCTAGGTTATGCCTAGCGGAGCATTGCATAAAGATTTTTAGTAGTTAAATCCTAGGTACCTGATATGCATGTTGATACTATAATGGAATCTCGTGATGCAATTTTTTAGAATATATGTCCTATGATAGATACGCATAGCATTGCTAGATTTTCTTCCGAGTTAAATCTTGAATTTAGTACATCTGATGAGTATTTCAAACAATCACCTCAAGAAGGGCACAACTTCCTTTTACCATTTTTTTTTGTCTGACAGACAACTTGATTGTTTAGTTGTTCAGTAAGATCAACGTGGAAACCAAGTCGGTTTGAGATCATGATCATGATACGATACTGCCTCTGGCCCTCCTATATATACGCTTACCGGCCTTGGCCAAAGACACACTGAAAACACCTAGGATTTTGCCTCTTGTAGCAACTTGTGCCAACACCATAGTCTACTCTATCCTGAATGTCGGCGTGCATGGGCGTGTGGGAGAGCAGGTCTCCAGAACCGTTCCTCCTTGCGATCCTACACCGGGGGAGGATGAATTAGATTTTTGGGAAGTGCTATGCGCGACTGCTTAAGTTCGTCATCATGAGTCGTCTTCGGTCCAAGTCAGACTATGCTACTCAGCGTCGTCTCCAACGCCATCAGTAGTAGATTATCGCCCACATCGTCAACAATGTCGCTTGTGCAGCAACTCCGGCTATTAACAAACAGTATGTTTATCGTCATCTGTTCATGTCTCTTTTTGTAGTTGTTGTTACATGTGCAATGTTGTTGTGCATGTTCTGAAGGAAATTTGCCCTAGAGGAAATAATAAAGTTGTTATTTATATTTTCTTATATCATGATAAATGCTTATTATTCATGCTAGAATTGTATTAACCGGAAACTTAGTACATGTGTGAATACATAGAAAAAATAAGTGTCACTAGTATGCCTCTACTTGACTAGCTCGTTTATCGAAGATGGTTAAGTTTCCTAGCCATGGACATGAGTTATCATTTGATTAACGGGATCACATCATTAGATAATGATGTCATTGACTTGACCCATCCGTTAACTTAGCACGATGATCATTTAGTTTGTTGCTATTGCTTTCTTCATAACTTATACATCTTCCTATGACTATGAGATTATGAAACTCTCAAATACCGGAGGAACACTTAGTGTGCTATCAAACGTCACAACATAACTGGGTGATTATAAAGCTGCTCTACAGGTGTCTCCGATGGTGTTTTTTGAGTTGGCATAGATCGAGATTAGGATTTGTCACTCCGATTGTCGGAGAGGTATCTCTGGGCCCTCTCGGTAATGCACATCACTGTAAGGCTTGCAAGCAATGTCACTAATGAGTTAGTTACGGGATGATGCATTACGGAACGAGTAAAGAGACTTTCCGGTAACGAGATTTAACTGGGTATTGAGATACCGATGATCGATTCTCGGGCAAGTAACATACCGTTGACAAAGGGAACAACGTATGTTATTGTGCGGTTTGACCGATAAAGATCTTCGTAGAATATTTAGGAACCAATATGAGCATACAGGTTCCGCTATTGGTTATTGACCGGAGATGAGTCTCGGTCATATCTACATAGTTCTCGACCCCGTAGGGTCCGCACGCTTAACGTTCGATGATGATCGGTATTATGAGTTTATGTGTTTTGATGTACCGAAGGTTGTTCGGAGTCCCGGATGTGATCACGGACATGACGAGGAGTCTCGAAATGGTCGAGACATAAAGATCAATATATTGGAAGGCTATGTTTGGACATCGGAAGGGTTCCGGGTGAGTTCGGGCATTTACCGGAGTACCGGGGGCTTACCGGAACCCCCGGGGAGTGTATGGGCCTTAATGGGCCTTAGTGGGAGAGAGGAGGAGGCAGCCAAGTGGAGGGCACGCCCCCATGCCCAATCCAAATTGGGTGGGGGGGCGACCCCCCTTTTCCTTCTCCCTCTCTCCTCCTTCCTCCCTCTCCTACTCCAACTAGGGAAGGGGGAATCCTACTTCCACCGGGAGTAGGACTCCCCCCCTTGGGCGCGCCATGAGAGGGCTGGCCCTCCCCCTCCTCCACTCCTTTATATACGGGGGAGGGGGGCACCCCATAGACACAAGTTGATTGTTTAGCCGTGTGCGGTGCCCCCTCCATAGATTTCCACCTCGGTCATATCGTTGCAGTGCTTAGGCGAAGCCCTGCGCCAGTAGCTTCATCATCACCGTCACCATGTCGTCGTGCTGACGAAACTCTCCCTCGACCTCAACTGGATCTAGAGTTCGTGGGACATCACCGAGCTGAACGTGTGCAGATCGTGGAGGTGTCGTACCTTCGGTGCTAGGATCGGTCGGATTGTGAAGACGCACGACTACATCAACCGCGTTGTCATAACGCTTCCGCTTTTGGTCTACGAGGGTATGTGGACAACACTCTCCCCTCTCGTTGCTATGCATCACCTAGATGGATCTTGCGTGTACGTAGGATTTTCTTGAAATTACTGCGTTCCCCAACAATGGTATCAGAGCCAGGTCTATGTGTAGATGTTATATGCACGAGTAGAATACAAAGAGTTGTGGGAGATAATAGTCATACTGCTTACCAGCATGTCATACTTTGATTCGGCGGTATTGTTGGATGAAGCGGCCCGGACCGACATTATGCGTACGCTTACGCGAGACTGGTTCTACCGACGTGCTTTGCACACATGTGGCTGGCGGGTGTCAGTTTCTCCAACTTTAGTTGAATCAAGTGTGACTACGCCCGGTCCTTGTTGAAGGTTAAAACAACACACTTGACGAAAAATCATTGTGGTTTTGATGCGTAGGTAAGAACGGTTCTTGCTCAGTCCGTAGCAGCCACGTAAAACTTGCAGCAACAAAGTAGAGGACGTCTAACTTGTTTTTGCAGGGCATGTTGTGATGTGATATGGTTAAGACGTGATTATATAAATTGTTGTATGAGATGATCATGTTTTGTAACACAGTTATCGGCAACTGGTAGGAGACATATGGTTGTCGCTTTATTGTATGAAATGCAATCGCCATGTAATTGCTTTACTTTATCACTAAGCGGTAGCGATAGTCGTAGAAGCAATAGTTGGCGAGACGACAACGATGCTTCGATGGAGATCAAGGTGTCAAGCTAGTGATGATGGTGATCATGACGGTGCTTTGGAGATGGAGATCAAAGGCACAAGATGATGATGGCCATATCATATCACTTATATTGATTGCATGTTATGTTTATCCTTTATGCATCTTATTTTGCTTAGTTCGGCGGTAGCATTATAAGATGATCTCTCACTAAATTTCAAGGTATAAGTGTTCTCCCTGAGTATGCACCGTTGCTACAGTTTGTTGTGCTGAGACACCATGTGATGATCGGGTGTGATAAGCTCTACGTTCACATACAACGGGTGCAAGCCAGTTTTGCACATGCAGAATACTTGGGTTAAACTTGACGAGCCTAGCATATGCAGATATGGCTTCGGAACACTGAGACCGAAAGGTTGAGCGTGAATTATATAGTAGATATGATCAACATAGTGATGTTCACCATTGAAAACTACTCCATCCCACATGATGATCGGACATGGTTTAGTTGATTTGGATCACGTGATCACTTAGATGATTAGAGGGATGTCTATCTAAGTGGGAGATCTTAAGTAATATGATTAATTGAACTTTAATTTATCATGAACTTAGTACCTGATAGTATTTTGCATGTCTATGTTGTTGTAGATAAATGGCCCGTGCTGTTGTTCCGTTGAATTTTAATGCGTTCCTAGAGAAAGCTAAGTTGAAAGATGATGGTAGCAGTTACACGGACTGGGTCCATAACTTGAGGATTATCCTCATTGTTGCACAAAATAATTATGTCCTGGAAGCACCGCTAGGTGCCAAACCCGCTGCAGGAGCAACACCAGATGTTATGAACATCTGGCAGAGCAAAGCTGATGACTACTCGATAGTTCAGTGTGCCATGCTTTGCGGGTTAGGACCGGGACTTCAACAACGTTTTGAACATCATGGAGCATATGAGACGTTCCAGGAGTTGAAGTTAATATTTCAAGCAAATACCCGGATTGAGAGATATGAAGTCTCCAATAAGTTCTACAGCTGCGAAATGAGGAGAATGGTTCTGTCAGTGAACATATACTCAGAATGTCCGGGTACCACAACCACTTGACTCAACTGGGAGTTAATCTTCCTGATGATAGTGTCATTGACGGAGTTCTTCAATCACTGCCACCAAGCTACAAGAGCTTCGTGATGAACTATAATATGCAAGGGATGGATAAGACAATTCCCGAGCTCTTCGCAATGCTAAAGGTTGCGGAGATAGAAATCAAGAAAGAGCATCAAGTGTTGATGGTCAACAGGACCACTAGTTTCAAGAAAAAGGGTAAAGGGAAGAAGGGGAACTTCAAGAAGAACATCAAGCAAGTTGCTGCTCAAGTGAAGATGGCCAAGTCTGGACCTAGGCCCGAGACTGAGTGCTTCTACTGCAAAGGGACTGGTCACTGGAAGCGGAACCGCCCCAAGTATTTGGCGGAGAAGAAGGACGGCAAAGTGAAAGGTATATTTGATATACATGTTATTGATGTGTACCTTACTAATGCTCGCAGTAGCGCCTGGGTATTTGTTACGGGTTTTGTTGCTAATATTTGCAACTCAAAACAGGGGCTACGGATTAAACGAAGATTGTCTAAGGACAAGGTGACGATGCGCGTGGGAAATGGTTCCAAAGTCGATGTGATCGCCGTAGGCACACTACCTCTACATCTACCTTCGGGATTAGTTTTAGACCTAAATAATTGTTATTTAGTGCCAGCATTGAGCATGAACATTATATCTGGATCTTGTTTGATGCGAGATGGTTATTCATTTAAATCAGAGAATAATGGTTGTTCTAATTGTATGAGTAATGTATTTTATGGTCATGCACCCTTAATGAGGGGTCTATTTTTACTAAATCTTGATAGTAGTGATACACATGTTCATAGTATTGAAGCCAAAAGATATAAGTTTAATAATGATAGTGCAACTTATTTGTGGCACTGTCGTTTAGGTAATATTGGTGTAAAGAGCATGAAGAAACTCCATGCCGATGGGCTTTTGGAATCACTTGATGCTTCCGAACCATGCCTCATGGGCAAGATGACTAAGACTCCGTTCTCCGGAACAATGGAACGAGCAACAGACTTGTTGGAAATAATACAAACTGATGTATGCGGTCCGATGAGTGTTGATGCTCACGGCGGGTATCGTTATTTTCTTACCTTCACGGATGATTTGAGCAGATATGGGTATATCTACTTGATGAAACATAAGTCTGAAACATTTGAAAAGTTCAAAGAATTTCAGAGTGAAGTGAAAAATCATCGTAACAAGAAAATAAAGTTTCTACGATCTGATCGTGGAGGAGAATATTTGAGTTACGAGTTTGGTCTTCATTTGAAACAATGTGGAATAGTTTCGCAACTCACGCCACCCGGAACACCACAGCGTAATGGTGTGTCCAAACGTCGTGATCGTACTTTATTAGATATGGTGCGATCTATGATGTCTCTTACTGATTTACCACTATCGTTTTGGGGTTATGCTTTAGATACGGCTGCATTCACGTTAAATAGGGCACCATCTAAATCCGTTGAGACGACACCTTATGAACTGTGGTTTGGCAAGAAACCTAAGTTGTCGTTTCTTAAAGTTTGAGGCTGGGATGCTTATGTGAAAAAGCTTCAACCTAATAAGCTCGAACCCAAATCAGAGAAATATGTCTTCATAGGATACCCCAAGGAGACTGTTGGGTACACCTTCTATCACAGATCCGAAGGCAAGATATTCATTGCTAAGAATGGATACTTTCTAGAGAAGGAGTTTATCTCGAAAGAAGTGAGTGGGAGGAAAGTAGAACTTGATGAGGTAACTGTACCCGCTCCATTATTAGAAAGTAGTTCATCACAGAAATCAGTTCCAGTGATTCCTACACCAGTAAGTGAGGAAGCTAATGGTGATCATCATGAAACTTCTGATCAAGTTACTACCGAACCTCGTAGGTCAATCAGAGTAAGATCCGCACTAGAGTGGTATGGTAATCCTCTTCTGGAGGTCATGTTACTTGACAATGACGAACCTACAAACTATGAGGAAGCGATGATGAGCCCAGATTCCGCAAAATGGCTTGAGGCCATGAAATCTGAGATGGGATCCATGTATGAGAACAAAGTGTGGACTTTGGTTGACTTGCCCGATGATCGGCAATCCATAGAGAATAAATGGATCTTCAAGAAGAAGACTGACATTGACGGTAATGTTACTGTCTACAAAGCTTGACTTGTTGCGAAAGGTTTTTGACAAGTTCAAGGAGTTGACTATGATGAGACCTTCTCACCCATAGCGATGCTTAAGTCCATCTGAATCATGTTAGCAATTGCGCATTTTATGATTATGAAATTTGGCAAATGGATGTCAAAACTGCATTCCTTAATGGATATCTTAAAGAAGAGTTGTATATGATGCAACCAGAAGGTTTTGTCGATCCAAAAGGTGCTAACAAAGTGTGTAAGCTCCGGTGATCCATTTATGGACTGGTGCAAGCATCTCGGAGTTGGAATATACACTTTGATAGTGTGATCAAAGCATATGGTTTTATACAGACTTTTGGAGAAGCCTGTGTTTACAAGAAAGTGGGTGGGAGATCTGTAGCATTTCTAATATTATATGTGGATGACATATTAGTGATCGGAAATGATATAGAATTTCTGGATAGCATAAAAGGATACTTGAATAAGGGTTTTTCAATGAAAGACCTTGGTGAGGATGCTTATATATTGGGCATCAAGATCTATAGAGATAGATCAAGACGCTTAATTGGACTTTCACAAAGCACATGCCTTGATAAAGTTTTGAAGAAGTTCAAAATGGATCAAGCAAAGAAAGGGTTCTTGCCTGTGTTACAAGGTGTGAAGTTGAGTCAGACTCAATGCCCGACCACTACAAAAGATAGAGAGAAAATGAAAGTCATTCCCTATGCTTCAGCCATAGGTTCTATCATGTATGCAATGATGTGTACCAGACCTGATGTGTGCCTTGCTATTAGTTTAGCGTGGAGGTACCAAAGTAATTCAGAGTGGATCATCGGACAGCGGTCAAGAACATCCTGAAATACCTGAAAAGGACTAAGGATATGTTTCTCGTTTATGGAGGTGACAAAGAGCTTGTCGTAAACGGTTACGTCGATGCAAGCTTTGACACTGATCCGGATGACTCTAAGTCACAAACCGGATACGTATTTTTATTGAATGGTGGAGCTATCAGTTGGTGCAGTTCCAAGCAGAGCGTCGTGGCGGGATCTACGTGTGAAGTGGAGTACATAGCTGCTTCGGAAGCAGCAAATGAAGGAGTCTGGATGAAGGAGTTCATATCTGATCTAGGTGTCATACCTAGTGCATCGGGTCCAATGAAAATCTTTTGTGACAATACTTGTGCAAGTGCCTTGGCAAAGGAATCTAGATTTCACAAGAGAACCAAGCACATCAAGGGACGCTTCAATTCCATCCGCGATCAAGTCAAGGAGGGAGACATAGAGATTTGCAAGATACATATGGATCTGAATGTTGCAGACCCGTTAACTAAGCCTCTCTCACGAGCAAAACATGATCAACACCAAGACTCCATGGGTGTTAGAATCATTACTACGTAATCTAGATTATTGACTCTAGTGCAAGTGGGTGACTGATACGTCTCCAACGTATCTATAATTTATGAAGTATTTATGCTATTATATTATCTGTTTTGGATGTTTATGGGCTTTATTAAACACTTTTATATTATTTTGGGACTAACCTATTAACCCGAGCCCAAAGCGGTTTCTATTTTTTCCCTTGTTTCAGTGTTTCGCAAAAAAGGAATATCAAACGGAGTCCAAACGGAATGAAACCTTCGGGAGCGTGATTTTTGGAACGAACGTGATCCAGGAGACTTGGATTTGAAGTCAAGGAAGCTTCGAGGTGGCCACGAGGCAGGAGGCGTGCCTGCCCCTAGGCGCGCCCCACCCTCGTGGGCCCCTCTTGGCTCCTGACCAACTTCTTTCCCTATATATATCCATATACCCTAAAAACTTGGGAACAGAATAGATCGGAGTTCCGCCACCAAAGCCTCAGAGCCACCAAAACCAATCGGGACCTGTTCCGCACCTGCCGGGGGGGAACCTCACCGTGGCCATCTTCATCGTCCGGCGATCTCCATGACAAGGAGGGAGTAGTTCACCCTCGGGGCTGAGGGTATGTACCAGTAGCTATGTGTTTGATCTCTCTCTCTCTCGTGTTCTTGAGGTGATATGATCTTGATGTATCGCGAGCTTTGCTATTATAGTTGGATCTTATGATGCTTCTCCGCCTCTCCTTTCTTGTAATGGATTGAGTTTTCCCTTTGAAGTTATCTTATCGGAATGCGTCTTTAAGGATTTGAGAACACTTGATGTATGTCTTGCCGTGCTTATCTATGGTGACAATGGGATATTCACGTGATCTACTTGATGTATGTTTTGGTGATCAACTTGCGGGTTCAATGAACTTATGCATAGGGTTGGCACATGTTTTCGTGTTGACTCTCCGGTAGAAACTTTGGGGCACTCTTTGAAGTTCTTTGTGTTGGTTGAATAGATGAATCTGGGATTGTGTGATGCATATCGTATAATCATACCCACGGATACTTGTGGTGACATTGGAGTATCTAGGTGACATTAGGGTTTTGGTTGATTTGTATCTTAAGGTGTTATTCTAGTACGAACTCTATGATATATTGAACGGAAAGAATAGCTTCGTGTTATTTTATTACGGACTCTTGAATAGATCGATCCGAAAGAATAACTTTGAGGTGGTTTCGTACCGTACAATAATCTCTTCGTTTGTTCTCCGCTATTAGTGACTTTGGAGTGACTCTTTGTTGCATGTTGAGGGATTGTTATATGATCTAATTATGTTATTATTGTTGAGAGAACTTGCACTAGTGAAAGTATGAACCCTAGGCCTTGTTTCAACACATTGCAATACCGTTTACGCTCACTTTTATCATTAGTTACCTTGCTGTTCTATATTTTCAGATTACAAATACTCATATCTATCATCCATATTGCACTTGTATCACCATCTCTTCGCCGAACTAGTGCACCTATACAATTTACCATTGTATTGGGTGTGTTGGGGACACAAGAGACTCTTTGTTATTTGGTTGCAGGGTTGTTTGAGAGATACCATCTTCATCCTACGCCTCCCACGGATTGATAAACCTTAGGTCATCCGCTTGAGGGAAATTTGCTACTGTCCTACAAACCTCTGCACTTGGAGGCCCAACAACGTCTACAAGAAGAAGGTTGTGTAGTAGACATCAGAGACTGAAGGAAATATGCCCTAGAGGCAATAATAAAGTTGTTATTTATATTTCCTTATATCATGATAAATGTTTATTATTCATGCTAGAATTGTATTAACCGGAAACTTAGTACATGTGTGAATACATAGACAAAATAAGTGTCACTAGTATGCCTCTACTTGACTAGCTCGTTAATCAAAGATGGTTAAGTTTCCTAGCCATGGACATGAGTTGTCATTTGATTAAGGGATCACATCATTAGATAATGATGTGATTGACTTGACCCATTCGTCAGCTTAACACGATGATCGTTTAGTTTGTTGCTATTTCTTTCTTCATAACTTATACATGTTCCCATGACTATGAGATTATGCAACTCCTGAATACCGGAGGAACACTTAGTGTGCTATCAAACGTCACAACGTAATTGGGTGATTATAAAGATGCTCTACAGGTGTCTCCTATGGTGTTTGTTGAGTTGGCATAGATCGGTAATGCACATCACTATAAGCCTTGCAAGCAATGTGACTAATAAGTTAGTTACGGGATGATGCATTGCGGAACAAGTAAATAGACTTGCCGGTAACGAGATTGAACTAGGTATTGAGATACCGACGATCGAATCTCGGGCAAGTAACATACCGATGACAAAGGGAAAATGTATGTTGTTATGCGGTTTGACCGATAAAGATCTTCGTAGAATATGTAGGAATCAATATGAGCATCCAGGTTCCGCTATTGGTTATTGAACGGAGATGAGTCTCGGTCATGCATAGTTCTCAAACCCGTAGGGTCTGCACGCTTAACGTTCGACGACGATCGGTATTATGAGTTTATATGTTTTGATGTACCGATGGTTGTTCGGAGTCCCGGATGTGATCACGGACATGAAGAGGAGTCTGGAAATGGCTGAGACATAAAGATCGATATATTGGAAGGCTATGTTTGGACATCGGAAGGGTTCCGGGTGAGTTCGGGCATTTACCGGAGTACCGGGGGGTTACCGGAACCCCCCGGGGAGTGTATGGGCCTATGGGCCTTAGTGGGAGAGAGAGGAGCCGGCAAGGTGGAGGGCGCGCCCCCAAGCCCAATCCGTATTGGGTGGGGGTCGGCCCCCCTTTCCTTCTCCCTCTCTCCTCCTTCCTTCCTCTCCTACTCCAACTAGGGAAGGGGAATCCTACTCCCACCGGGAGTAGGACTCCCCTCTTGGGCGCGCCATGGGAGGGCCGACCCTCCCCCTCATCCACTCCTTTATATGCGGGGGAGGGGGCCCCCATAGACACACAAGTTGATTGTTTAGCCGTGTGCGGTGCCCCCATCAACAGATCATATCGTTGCAGTGCTTAGGCGAAGCCCTGCGCCGGTAGCTTCATCAACACTGTCACCACGCCGTCGTGCTGACGAAACTCTCCCTTGACCTCAGCTGGATCTAGAGTTCGTGGGACGTCACTGAGCTGAATGTGTGCAGATCGGGAGGTGCCGTACCTTCGGTGCTAGGATCGTCGGATCGTGAAGACGCACGACTACATCAACCGCGTTGTCATAACGCTTTCGGTCTACGAGGGTACATGGACAACACTCTCCCCTCTCGTTGCCATGCATCACCTAGATGGATCTTGCGTGTGCGTAGGATTTTTTTTTTTTGAAATTACTGCGTTCCCCAACATGTTCAACTGTTCACCTAGTATGCTAGATTGTTGCATGATACTTACTGTTGTAGTCATGAACTAGAAGGGTTGGACGCGATTTGCTGTGCCATTGGTGTTGTTGATATTCTTTAAAAATTTACTCATTTCATTTTAAAATATAAGGTGTATTACTTTTTTCGAAAAATCCAACCTCTTTAAGTGTGATCAAATTTATGAAGAAATATATAAAAATTTGTAATATAAAATTGGTGTTATTAGACTCATCATGAAATGAATTTCCATAATTTTTTGGCTTAATATGGAGGATGTCGATATTTTTTGTTCTAAAGTTGGTCAAAGTTAAGAAATTGACTTTTCCAAAGAACTAATACCCCTTATATTTTGGAACAGATGGAATATTTAGTTTGGGGGATGGGGGAGACGATGGAGTGTGTTTTATGTTTATTTATAATGTGGTTATTTGGTGGGTGTCGGCATTTTATGGTGTGATTTTGTGTTATGCACTAATCAGCTCATAATTTTGTGGGTAAATTTCTACGTCGATGGCTACATGTACTATATTGGTTCTATAGTATAATACCATGGTGACCCTTCTTTTTTCTAGGTGGTAAGAGGGTGCACGGGGTTGATATGTTTTTCTATCTAGTTGGTGTTGATTGATTTGAAAAATCCTTGGCCCTATCAAAATCGTGAACCATACTCAAACTTAAATATCTCAATCGAATAAAAGAGCTTCAAAATTAGGGAGTATGGTGAATTAAAATAATTAAATGGGAGAGATTTTGAGAAATTATTGACCCGGTCAAAATCAGGTGACCAAGTCCTAAACTGAAGACCTCAATTAATTGTGATGAATTAAAAAATAGAGAGCATAGTGTATAGTATAAAAGAATTGAATGAGAGCATTGAGAAATTGTTGACTTGGTCAAAATCGGGTGACCCAATTCCAATTGGACATCTCAATTGATTGCGAGGCCTTTTACCCCTAGGGAGCTTAGTGGTATAGTAGATTATTTACTGAAATTAATCATGAATTTTCCTAAAATTACAACACTCCATTTGTCTTTGAAAAGAAGGCCTATAAGTTATGTTTGAAGTCAAACGTTGCATCGTTTGACCATGTTTATAGGAACAACCACTAACACCTATAATACAAAATAAATACAGTATAAAATTATATTTTATTATGTATCGAATGAAATTAATTGGGTATTGTAGTTCTTGATAGTCCTTCCTATAAATTTGATGGAACTTTACACTGTTTGATTTCATTAGAAAATTTGGATTGGCCGTTTGCTCTTGTCTAAGTGTACTTGCGTTGCATATGCAATTACATATATGGACAGTTTATATTATGAAAAAATGACTGGTATGGGAAAGTGCACATGCACAATTTTTTTGTGTGAGGAACATACACGATTGATAGTATCAAGAAAGTGCTAGTGATTTCGGCAGCCTCGTCAAAAAACGCTCAACAAAAAATGGCGAGCTTGCTACATAGAATTATAATAATATTGGAGAAAAGTGGAGATGCAACATGACCACCATTTTTTTCTTGGGATTTTTTAATGTTGGAGCGTACTCCCCATTTTGTAGGCAAACACTTATTATATAAAATTCAATTATGTTTTCCACACCGCTTACACAAATTAGTTGTTCTCATTGGTACATGTTTATTACATCGAAGTACTATGAACCTAGTTGGTCGCCACTTAGTTCGTGGGTCCGAAGGAGATGAGGGTGCGCTCGTTGTCCCTGACCTCCTCGAGTAAAATCGCTCTGTATGCACCGGGTTGGTCGTTGTTGTTCAATGCTTTGATGTTGAGGCGATATTTCACACCGGCGGCATTTGCCTCCGCACCGCTCACCACCTTGATGAATTTGAGCCCGTCGTGTGCCTGCTTGACGTGCTCTGCCACTGCCCACCCGCCAAGCTCCTGGATGTGTGGTTCATTGTCGGGGTCCCCAATAGGATACCACTCTTCCTCGGCAGACGTTGCAAAGGGGTAAGCCACGACAACAGTGGCGAAAATGATGAGGAGGAGGCTACCGGTTCTCATTGCTCACAATTTTGAGGTGGTGCGGGTTTGGCTTGAGGTATGCGCTTATGCAACTTTGAGGCCAATCTTGATGCTTGTTGTGGTGCTGGCTGAAGATGAATGAGGTGCGGGCATCTAAATAGGCACGACCATTGCAAGGTAGATATTAATTGCATACATATCTGTCATATGCCATTTATTAGTATCAATCAAGTAGATGTATATCTAGATTATTATATTAAAGTACTTCCTAAATATTAACCATGTACATGCAATGCACATAATATTAGGCAATAAAATAATTGCATTGCAAACTAATATTTTGCAAGATAGTAATTGCATGTTGACATTAGCTAGGATATAGTAATTAATTGGTTGGTACTCGTAATAGCATATTGATTAAGGGAGGGTGCTAAACCTATTTAGCGCTAAACACTGGAGTGACATAGATTAATTGATAGGTTTTTATGATTTATGCCATTAGTTGTGTCTCACTACTCGATTTTTCCATTACAAGTTATAATTGCTCAAAATACCAATGTTCCATAAAATGCTTGCTCAAAATGGCATTAGATACCTCAAGAAATGCCATCGTTCCATCAGATATTCGCTAAAAATGGCATTGACACTATTACTATGAGGTCAAACCAATTGATCATGTTATATGACAAAAATACCCCAAGACCTACACGTCAGGTCTCTCTATATCACAATGATAAGTGTGGGCCCTACTTGTTAGGAATAAGCAAGTGAATATTTTTTAGAGAAAAATAAGAACGATGTTGGGGATTGAGTGGGACCCACACTTTAACATAGTGAGATAGAGGAAGCTGACATGTTAGTCCATGGGTATTTGGTCAATATAACATGGTGATACGTCTCCAATGTATGTATAATTTTTGATTGTTCCATGCTATTATATTATCAATCTTGGATGTTTTATAATCATTTTATATCATTTATTGGTACTAACCTATTGACATAGTGCCAAGTGCCAGTTGCTGTTTTCTGCATGTTTTTTACATTGCAGGAAATCAATATCAGACGGAGTCCAAATGCAACGGAACTTCACGGAGATTTTTTTGGGACCAGAAGACACCTAATGGGCCCTGACTGCGCCTGGGGGGTGCTCCGAGGAGAGCACAACCCACCAGGGCGCGCCAGGAGGCCCAGGCGTGCCCTGGGGGGTTGTGCCCACCTCGGGTGCCCCACCCGGACCGCCTCTTTGCTCTATAAATACCCCAATATTCCAGAAACCCTAGGGGAGTCAACGAAATATTGATCCAGCCGCCACAGAGTCCAGGACCACTAGATCCAATCTAGACACCATCACAGATGGGGTTCACCACCTTCATTGGTGCCTCTCCGATGATGCATGAGTAGTTCTTTGTAGACCTTCGGGTCCATAGTTAGTAGCTAGATGGCTTCCTCTCTCTCACTGAATTCTCAATACAATGGTCTTTTGGAGATCCATATGATGTAACTCTTTTGCGGTGTGTTTGTTGGGATCTAATGAACTTTAATTTTATGATCAATTATATCTTTTTATATCCATGAAAGTATTTGAGTTTCTTTGGTCTCTTTTATGCATGATTGCTTACAGCCTCGTATTTCTTCTCCGATATTTGGGTTTTGTTTGGCCAACTTGATCTATTTATCTTGCAATGGGAAGAGGTGCTTTGTAGTGGGTTCGATCTTACGGTGGTTGATCCCAGTGACAGAAGGGGAACCGACACATATGTATCGTTGCTACTAAGGATAAAACGATGGGGTCTATCTCTACATACATAGATCTTGTCTACATCATGTCATCGTTCTTATTGCATTACTCCGTTTCTCCATGAACTTAATACACTAGATGCATGCTAGATAGCGGTCGATGTGTGGAGTAATAGTAGTAGATGCAGGCAGGAGTCGATATACTAATCTTGGACGTGATGCCTATATAATGATCATTGCCTGGATATCGTCATAATTATTTAAAGTTCTATCAATTGCCCAACAGTAATTTGTTTACCCACCGTTTGCTATTTTTCTCGAGAGAAGCCACTAGTGAAACCTAAGTCCCCCGGGTCTCTTTCTCATATATTTGCCTTTGCGATCTACTATTCCTTTGCATTTATTTTCAGATTTATTAAACTAAAAATTCAAAAATACCTTGCTGCAATTTATTCTTATTTTATTTGTTTGGCGTTCGATCTATCAATCTACTGCAATTTCCTCATGTCTGTTTGCCCATCTTGGGGCGCCGCTACCCGAAAGGGATTGACAACCCCTTTTACACGTCGGGTTGCGAGGATTTGTTATCTGTGTGCAGGAGCTGTTTATGTTGTGTTGCTTGGTTCTCCTACTGGCTCGATAACCTTGGTTTCTTCACTGAGGGAAATACCTACCGTCGCTATGCTGCACCATCCCTTCCTCTTAGGGGAAATACCTACGTAGTCCTAGCCGACATCAAAAGGAATTTCTGGCACCGTTGCCGGGGAGGATCTTCAACATATACCAGGTTCCTAATCACAAATCTCCTCTCCTCGCAATTTACATTATTTTCCATTTGCCTCTCATTTTCCTCTCCCCCACTTCATAAAAATTTGCCGTTTTATTCGGCCCTCTTTTTCCATTTGCCGTTTTATTGCCGGATATGTTTTTCTGTGCAATCTTGTTTGTCGTTATTATCATTAAGGATAGTTCTTCCTCTATTGCTTGCACTCCCGAGAACGAGGTTCTCAACTTTAAACAAAAGGGAGGAGAAATTTTAAAAGATGCTTGGTATAGAATTTGCAATGCTCATATAGATCTATCCATAAGCAATCTACCGTTGTTCTTCTTTGTTGTTTTTATGTGGGCATCACCACCTTGTATAGATTCATCCTTGATACGATTACCGGTGGAAATTTCTTGATGTGTCCTTCTGTTGATGCTTTTAATGCTATGGGAAATTTAGTGGGCTCACCACCTCTTATGATTAACAAAACAATTTTGACTCTTGAGCATGTTATGGAAAGACTAAATGCTATTGAAAAGAAAATGCTCACCGAAAATCATATGGAAATTATAGATAAAAAGATGCATAATTTTGCCACCAAGATTGGGTCAAAAGTAGGAGAAATTTTTAAGTTTTTAAAAGAAAAGGGTACCGTAATCCATGAAAGAATAGAAGAAAGCCCTTCTCGGATTGATAAACTAGAAGAAATCTTTAGTAATCTAAGAACGGCTTTTGCCTCCGCTAAAACTATCGAAAAAACTCCCGTAAAGATTGGCAAAGTTACTCAAGTTACCATGAACAAGGGTGCAACTTCTAGTAATAGTAATAAAGAATACCTTAAGATGGTTAGTATTCACCCGGATTTTGTTGAAGTGATAAGAGATCCTTTTTGCAAGAATGAAATCTTTAAATTTATTCCTAGGAGTATTTTATTGAAGATCTTTATGCTAAATCTTTGAAGGATTCTAAGTGTTTGATTGAAGAGTTGGACAAGGATGACAAAACTTAGATCCTTGCTTTATTGCCTAGCTAAGGGCGTAAAACTATAACGCTTGTTGGGAGACAACCCAATGAAAAAAATTATTTTTGGCTTTTGCTTTCTGTTCATGTGTGTTTGCACAATTATGATACTGTTATGATTTTTTTGTGTGTTCTAATTAGTGTTTGTGCCAAGTAAAGCCTTTAGGATCTTCTTGGGTGATAGTTGTTTGATCTTGCTGAAAAACAGAAACTTATGCGCTCACGAAAACAATTGTTAAAAATCACCAGAGCATGATAAAATGCAAATTCTGTTTGCAGAATATCAATATACAAATTATCCTGGTCATCCTAATTTTTTAGAATTTTTGGAGTTATAGAAGTATTCGAAATAGTCAGATTGCTACAGACTGTTCTGTTTTGACAGATTCTGTTTTCTTTGTGTTGTGTGCTTATTTTGATGGCTCTATGGTTTTCTTTGATGAGTTTTGCCCATAGAAAAGCTGGAATACAGTAGATATAACACAAAAATAAAATATGGATTGGTTTGATACAGTACTTATAGTAGTGGTTTGCTTTCTTATACTAACGGATCTCATGAAGGTTTTGTTGAGTTTTGTGTGATTGAAGTTTTCAAGTTTTGGGTTACCCTTACGATGGATGAAGGAAGGATAGAAGAGCCTAAGCTTGGGGATGCCCCGACATCCCAAGCTATTATCCAAAAATGAGCAACCAACTAAGCTTGGGGATGCCCCCGAGTGGCATCCCCTCTTTCTTCTAACGACCATTGGTGTTTTACTCGAAGCTATATTTTTATTCGTCACATACTATGTGTTTTGCTTGGAGCATCTTGTATGATATGAGTCTTTGCTTGTTTTATTTTGTGTTTAAAGTCTTGATCCCTTGCTGGACACACCTATTTGAGAGAGCCAAAATTATGTCATGACTTGTTAGAATTTCTCTCTATGCTTCACTTAAATCTTTTATGAGCTATGGACTTGCTCTAGTGCTTCACTTATATCTTTTTGAGCACTGTGTGATTTAGTATTTTTGAAGAAATGCTCTCTTGCTTCGCTTAGATTTATTTGAGAGTTAGTAAATTTTTCAAGAAGTTCTCTCTTGCTTCACTTAAATTATTTTGAGAGAAAGAAAAAAAATTTCTCATGATCTTCACTTATATTTGTTTGAGCTTATGAAAAGCAACATATGAAAATTAGTCCCAAAGTGATAGATATCCAAGAAGGATATAATAAAAAATTTCATGAAGATCATTGGACAAAATAAACTTGATTCTTAGTAATAGTTTTGAGATATGATGATGTGATATGTGAGTTATGTTGATGAGTAATTATGCTTTAGTAAGAATATCGGTGTTAAGGTTTGCGATTCCCTATGAAAGCACAAAATTCAATAGTCATGCAATGAATTATATCCTACTTGTGGTGCATTATTCAGTGTTAGTTATGCTTAATGCTTGCTTATGAGATTATTCATTTCTTGGTTGGTCGCTTCTCAATCTTTTGCTAGCCTTTATTTTGCACTAAGTATGATCTCTACTTGTGCATCCAAAATCCTTTAAACCAGTTTTGCCACATGAGTCCACTATATCTACCTATATGCGGTATTCTTTTGCCGTTCTAAGCAAATTTGCATGTGCCATCTCTAATTTTCAAAATAAACTTATCTTTTGTGTGTTCGTTTTGCTCACGGAGCGGTGAAGGGTGGCTAATATTTTCCATGTTGGATGTGTTATTCTCATGATGAGTGTTTATTCACTTGTCATTGCACGAGAGTAAGGCAAAGGTTTTAGGGATGCCCAGTCCCGAAATGATAAATGAATTTACTTTATGTTCTCAAATAATAAATTCCTTGGAAAGTGTTTGTATGGAGGGCAACCGTGGATACGGCTAGCCATGGAAAGTGAAAGTACGGTGGAAAAAGGAATAAACTTTATTTTCTATTTGGGAATCGCCTATGATATATCTAGCATGGAAAGTGTTGGGAACTCTAAGTCGTTTTCGTTGGTGGGATGGATACACCTCCCAAAATGTTTTTATCTCTAAATTTTTCGCTTTGAGCTCTGGCACCTCTACAAATCCCTACTTCCCTCTACGAAGGGCCTTTCTTTTACTTTATGCAATTTTTATTTTGAATTTGAGTCTCTGTCTTCTCTTATAAAAGAACCAACTAGGAGGCAATATGATCGTACTTAAGTATTGGGTGTAGCTAATATGCGAGTGTGTTTCATGAATGGATCAATGGTTAAGCATGATGGGCTAGGGATAAATTATTTTAGCATTGATATTTTGAAAAACATGGTTGCTTGTTGATATGCTTGAGTATCTGAATTATCATGTCAAAACTAGACTATTGCTTTGAATCACATAAAAGTCCAAATGTCCATGCTATAAATAAAAGAATATGATATGACATGTTAGGCAACATTCCACATCAAAAATTCTGCTTTTATCACTTACCTACTCGAGGACGAGTAGGAGTTAAGCTTGGGGATGCTGATACGTCTCCAACGTATCTATAAATTTTAATTATTCCATGCTGTTTTATTATCAATCTTGGATGTTTTATAATTATTTTATATTAATTTTATATCATTTTTGGTACTAACCTATTGACATAGTGCCAAAGTGCGATTCTTGTTTTTCGCATGTTTTTACATCGCAGGAAATCAATATCAGACGGAGTCCAAATGCAACGAAACTTCATGGAGATATTTTTTGGACCAGAGGTCACCTAATGGGCCATGGCTGCGCCTGGGGGTTGCTCCGAGGAGAGCACAACCCACCAGAGCGCGCCAGGAGGCCCAGGCGTGCCCTGGTGGGTTGTACCCACCTCGGGTGCCCCCGGACCACCTCTTTGCTCTATAAATACCCCAATATTCCAGAAACCCTAGGAGAGTTGACGAAATATTGATCCAGCCGTCGCAGAGTCCAGAACCACCAGATCCAATCTAGACACCATCTCGGATGGGGTTCACCACCTCCATTGGTGCCTCTCTGATGATGCATGAGTAGTTCTTTGTAGACCTTTGGGTGCGTAGTTAGTAGCTAGATGGCTTCCTCTCTCTTGTTGAATTCTCAATACAATGGTCTCTTGGGGATCCATATGATGTAAATCTTTTGCGGTGTGTTTGTTGGGATATGATGAACTTTGAGTTTATGATTAGTTATATCTTTTTATATCCATGAAAGTATTTGAGTTTCTTTGATATCTTTTATGCATGATTGCTTATAGCTTCGTATTTTTTCTCCGGTATTTGGGTTTTGTTTGGCCAACTTGATCTATTTATCATGCAATGGGAAGAGGTGCTTTGTAGTGGGTTCGATCTTACGGTGCTTGATCCCAGTGACAGAAGGGGAACCGACACATATGTATCATTGCTACTAAGGATAAAAACGATGGGGTCTATCTCTACATAGATAGATCTTGTCTACATCATGTCATTGTTCTTATTGCATTACTCCGTTCCTCCATGAACTTAATACACTAGATCCATGCTGGATAGCGGTCGATGTGTGGAGTAATAGTAGTATATGCAGGCAGGAGCCGGTCTACTAATCTTGGACATGATGCCTATATAATGATCATTGCCTGGATATCATCATAATTATTTGAAGTTCTATCAATTGCCCAACCGTAATTTGTTTATCCACCGTTTGTTATTTTTTTTTCGAGAGAAGCCACTAGTGAAACCTACGGCCCCCGGGTCTCTTTCTCATATATTTTCCTCTGCGATCTACTTTTCCTTTGCATTTATTTTTAGATTTATTAAACTAAAAATACAAAAATACCTTGCTGCAATTTATTCTTATTTACTTTGGTTGGCGTTTGATCTATCAATCTACTGCAATTTCCTCACGTCTGTTTGCCCGCCTTGGGGCGCCGCTACCCGAAAGGGATTGACAACCCATTTTACATGTTGGGTTGCAAGGATTTGTTATCTGTGTGCAGGGGCTTTTTACGTTGTGTTGCTTGGTTCTCCTACTGGTTCGATAACCTTGGTTTCTTCACTTAGGGAAATACCTACCGTCGTTGTGCTGCATCATCCCTTCCTCTTTGGGGAAATACCGACGTAGTCCTAGCCAACATCACATGGTAAACGGGTTTTGAGCTGACATTAATGGTTTATATTAGTACTTTTGAGCATGCGCCTAACGTGCAGTGACATTTTTGAATAGCTAAAAATACTAGTGGGAAATTGAGTAGTGAGACACAACTAATGACATAAATGATAAAAACCCTAATTGATTTGTGTGGTTGAACGGACGAGATATTTTGGATATCTGTTTTTTTATCTTTTTATACACACACATCAATATAAAAATATCCAAAGGGACATACCAACTGATAACCCACAAGTATAGGGGATCGTAACCGTTTTTGAGGGTAGAGTATTTAACTGAAATTTATAGATTCGACACAAGGGGAGCCAAAGAATATTTGTAAGAATTAGCAGTTGAGTTGTCAATTAAACCACACCTGGAGCTTAATTATTTGCAACAAAGTGATCAATAGCACAGTAATATGGTAGTTTGATAGCAGTGGTAACAGTAATAGTAATGTTAACACTCATAACAATGATTTTGTAGCAAGTGTAACAGTAACAACAACAGTAGTAACTTATCAAGAATAATATGTGGAAAACTCGTAGGCATTGGATCGGTGAATTCGTTTGATGATATTCATCATATAACAGGCATAACCCAGAGTGATATAAAACTAGCTCCAGTTCATAAATATAATGTAGGCATGTATTCCGTAAATAGTCATACGTGCTTATGGAAAAGAACTTGCATGGCATCTTTTGTCCTACCCTCCTGTGCCAGCAGGGTCCATAAGGAAACTAAGAGATATTAAGGCCTCCTTTTAATAGAGAACTGTAACAAAGCATTAGCACATAGTGAATACATGAACTCCTCAAACTACGGTCATCACCAGAAAGTATCCCAATTACTGTCACCCTGGGGTTTATGGATATGACTAGCAAGTTCGGATCAAGAACATAGATATAAAGGTGATAACATAAACGGTTCAGATCTGAAATCATGGCACTCGAGCCCTGGTGACAAGCATTAAGCATGGCAAAGTCATAGCAACATCAATCTCAGAAAATAGTGGATACTAAGGATCAAGCCCTAACAAAACTAACTCGATTACATGATGAATCTCATCCAAGTCCTCACCAACCAGCGAGTCTACGAAGTAATTGTTGGAAATATGCCCTAGAGGCAATAATAAATTAGTTATTATTATATTTCCTTGTTCATGATAATCGTTTATTATCCATGCTATAATTGTATTGATAGGAAACTCAGATACATGTGTGGGTATATAGACAACACCATGTCCCTAGTAAGCCTCTAGTTGACTAGCTCGTTAATCAATAGATGGTTACGGTTTCCTGACCATGGACATTGGATGTCATTGATAACAGGATCACATCATTAGGAGAATGATGTGATGGACAAGACCCAATCCTAAGCCTAGCACAGATCGTGTAGTTCGTATGCTAAAGCTTTTCTAAAATGTCAAGTATCATTTCCTTAGACCATGAGATTGTGCAACTCCCGGATACCGTAGGAATGCTTTGGGTGTACCAAACGTCACAACGTAACTGGGTGGCTATAAAGGTGCATTACATGCATCTCCGAAAGTGTCTGTTGGGTTGGCACGAATCGAGACTGGGATTTGTCACTCCGTGTGACGGAGAGGTATCTCTGGGCCCACTCGGTAGGACATCATCATAATGTGCACAATTTGATCAAGGATTTGATCACGGGATGATGTGTTACGGAACGAGTAAAGAGACTTGCCGGTAACGAGATTGAACAAGGTATCGGGATACCGACGATCGAATCTCGGGCAAGTACAATACCGCTAGACAAAGGGAATTGTATACGGGATCGATTGAGTCCTTGACATCGTGGTTCATCCGATGAGATCATCGTGGAACATGTGGGAGCCAACATGGGTATCCAGATCCCGCTGTTGGTTATTGACCGGAGAACGTCTCTGTCATGTCTGCATGGTTCCCGAACCCGTAGGGTCTACACACTTAAGGTTCGATGACGCTAGGGTTATAAAGGAAGTTTGTATGTGGTTACCGAATGTTGTTCGGAGTCCCGGATGAGATCCTGGACGTCACGAGGAGTTCCGGAATGGTCCAGAGGTAAAGATTTATATATGGGAAGTCCTATTTTGGTCACCGGAAAAGTTTCGGGTTTTATCGGTAACGTACCGGGACCACCGGGAGGGTCCCGGGGGTCCACCAAGTGGGTCCACCGGCCCCGGAGGGCTGCATGGGCCTAGTGTGGGAGGGGACCAGCCCCAGGTGGGCTGGTGCGCCCCCCCACAAGGGCCCAAGGCGCCTAGGGTTTGGGGAGGGGGCGCACCCACCTAGCTTGGGGGGCAAGTTTCCCTCTCCCCTTGGCCGCCCCACCAGATGGGATCTGGGCTGGCCGCCGCCCCTAGGGTGGAACCCTAGGTGGGGGCGCAGCGCTCCCTCTCCCCCTATATATAGTTGAGGGTTTTGGGGCTGCCAACACATGAGTTTTCACCTCTCCAGGCGCAACCCTACCTCTCTCCCTTCTCCTCTCCCGCGGTGCTTGGAGAAGCCCTGCAGGATTGCCACGTTCCTCCACCATCACCACGCCGTTGTGCTGCTGCTAGACGGAGTCTTCCTCAACCTCTCCCTCTCCCCTTGCTGGATCAAGGCGTGGGAGACGTCACCGGGCTGTACGTGTGTTGAACGCGGAGGTGCCGTCCGTTCGGTACTAGGATCTCCGGTGATTTGGATCACGACGAGTACGACTCCTTCAACCCCGTTCTCTTGAACGCTTCCGCTTAGCGATCTACAAGGGTATGTAGATGCACTCTCCTTCCCCTCGTTGCTGGTTTCTCCATAGATAGATTTTGGTGACACGTAGGAAAATTTTGAATTTCTGCTACGTTCCCCAACAGTGGTATCAGAGCTAGGTTTATTGCGTAGATTCTTTGCACGAGTAGAACACAAAGTAGTTGTGGGCGTTGATTTTGTTCAATATGCTTACCGTTACTAGTCCAATCTTGTTTCGACGGTATTGTGGGATGAAGCGGCCCGGACCGACCTTACACGTACTCTTACGTGAGACAGGTTCCACCGATTGACATGCACTTGGTGCATAAGGTGGCTAGCGGGTGCCAGTCTCTCCCACTTTAGTCGAAACGGATTCGATGAAAAGGGTCCTTATGAAGGGTAAATAGCAATTGACATATCACGTTGTGGTTTTTGCGTAGGTAAGAAACGTTCTTGCTAGAAACCCATAACAGCCACGTAAAACATGCAAACAACAATTAGAGGACGTCTAACTTGTTTTTGCAGGGTATGCTATGTGATGTGATATGGCCGAGAAGAATGTGATGAATGATATGTGATGTATGAGTTTGATCATGTTCTTGTAATAGGATTCACGACTTGCATGTCGATGAGTATGACAACCGGCAGGAGCCATAGGAGTTGTCTTTATTTATTGTATGACCTGCGTGTCATTGAACAACGCCATGTAATTACTTTACTTTATTGCTAGCCGGTAGCCATAGTAGTAGAAGTAATAGTTGGCGAGACAACTTCATGAAGACACGATGATGGAGATCATGATGATGGAGATCATGGTGTCATGCGGTGACGATGATGATCATGGAGCCCCAAGATGGAGATCAAAGGAGCAAAATGATATTGGCCATATCATGTCACTATTTATTTGCATGTGATGTTTATCATGTTTATGCATCTTGTTTACTTAGAACGACGGTAGTAAATAAGATGATCACTTACAACAATTTCAAGAAGTGTTCTCCCTAAGCGTGCACCGTTGCTAAAGTTCGCTGTTTGAAGCACCACGTGATGATCGGGTGTGATAGATCCTTACGTTCACATACAACGGTGTAAGACAGTTTTACACATGCAAAACACTTAGGGTTAACTTGACGAGCCTAGCATGTACAGACATGGCCTCGGAACACGAGAGACCGAAAGGTCGAGCATGAGTCGATAGTAGATACGATCAACATGAAGATGTTCACCGATGATGACTAGTCCGTCTCACGTGATGATCGGACACGGCCTAGTTGACTCGGATCATGTAATCACTTAGATGACTAGAGGGATGTCTATCTGAGTGGGAGTTCATTAGATGAACATAATTATCCTGAACATAGTCAAAAGATCTTTGCAAATTATGTCATAAGCTCGCGCTTTAGTTCCACTGTTTAGATATGTTCCTAGAGAAAATATAGTTGAAAGTTGACAGTAGCGATTATGCGGACAGTAGAAAGCTTATGTCCTTAAATGCACCGCTCAGTGTGCTGAACCCCAAACGTCGTCCGTGGATGTTGCGAACATCGGGCATACACGTTTTGATAGCTACGTGATAGTTCAGTGAAACGGTTTAGAGTTGAGGCACCATAGACGTTTTCGAAACGTCGCGGGACATATGAGATGTTTCGAGGGCTGAAATTGGGATTTCAGGCTCGTGCCCACGTCAAGAGGTATAAGACCTCCGACGATTTTCTTAGCCTGCAAACTAAGGGAGAAAAGCTCAATCGTTGAGCTTGTGCTCAGATTGTCTGAGTGCAACAATCACTTGAATCGAGTGGGAGTTGATCTTCCAGATGAGATAGTGATGTTTCTCCAAAGTCATTGCCACCAAGCTACTAGAGCTTCGTGATGAACTATAACATATAAGGGATAGATATGATGATCCTTGAGGTATTCGTGATGTTTGACACCGCGAAAGTAGAAATCAAGAAGGAGCATCAATTGTTGATGGTTGGTGAAACCACTAGTTTCAAGAAGGGCACGGGCAAGAAGGGATACTTCATGAAACGGCAAATCAGCTGCTGCTCTAGTGAAGAAACCCAAGGTTGAACCCAAACTCGAGACTAAGTGCTTCTGTAATAAGGGGAACAGCCACTGGAGCAGCATTACCCTAGATACTTGGTAGATGAGAAGGCTGGCAAGGTCAATAGAAGTATATTTGATATGCATTATGTTAATGTGTACTTTACTAGCACTCCCAGTAGCACCAGGGTATTAAGATACCGGTTCGGTTGCTAAGTGTTAGTAACTCGAAGTAAAAGAGCTACGGAATAAACGGAGACTAGCTAAAGGTGAGCTGACGATATGTGTTGGAAGTGTTTCCAAGTTTGATGTGATCAAACATCGCACGCTCCCTCTACCATCAAGATTAGTATTAAACCTGAATAATTGTCATTTGGTGTTTGCATTGAGCATAGACATGATTGGATTATGTCTATCGCAATACGATTATTCATTTAAGGAGAATAATGGTTACTCTATTTATTTGAATAATACCTTCAATGGTCTTGCACCCAAAGGAATGGTTTATTGAATCTCGATCGTAGTGATACACATTTTCATGCCAAAAGATATAAGATAGTAATGATAGTACCACTTACTTGTGGCACTGCCATGTAAGTCATATTGGTATAAAACGCATGAAGAAGCTCCATGTTGATGGATCTTTGGACTCACTTGTTTTTGAAAAGTTTGAGACATGCGAACCATGTCTATTGGTGTATACGCATGAAGAAACTCCATGCAGATGGATCATTTGGACTCACTTGATTTTGAATCACTTGAGATATGCAAATCATACCACATAGGCAAGATGACTGAAAAGCCTCGGTTTCAGTAAGATGGAACAAGATAGAAATTTGTTGGAAGTAACACATTTTGATGTGTGCAGTCCAATAAGTGCTGAGGCATGCAGTGAATATCGTTATGTTTTACTTCACAGATGATTTAAGTAGATACTGTATATTTACTTGATGAAACACAAGTCTGAACTATTGAAGGGTTCAAGTAATTTCGGAGTGAAGTTGAAGGTCATTGTGACAAGAGGATAAAATGTCTATGATATGATCATAGAGATGAGTATCTGAGTTACGAGCTTTGGCACGCTATTAAGACATTGTGGAAATTGTTTCACAATTAATACCGCCTGGAACACTATAGTGTGATGGTGTGTCCGAACATCATAGTTGCACCCTATTAGATATGGTGCGTACCATGATGTCTCTTATCGAATTACCACTATCGTTCATGGGTTTGGCATTAGAGACAACCGCACTCACTTTAATAGGGCACCACGTAATTCTTTGAGACGACACTGTTTGAACTATGGTTTGGAGAAACCTAAGTTGTCGTTTCTTAAAAGTTTGGGGCTGCGACGCTTATGTGAAAAAGTTTCATCGTGATAAGCTCGAACCCAAAACGGATAAATGCATCTTCATAGGACACCCAAAACATTTGGGTATACCTCCTATCTCAAGATCCGGAAGCAAAAGTAATTGTTTCTAGAAACGGGTCCTTTCTCGAGGAAAAATTTCTCTCGAAAGAATTGAGTGGGAGGATGGTGGAGACTTGATGAGGTTATTGAACCATCACTTCAACTAGTGTGCAGCAGGCACACGGAAGTTGTTCGGTGGCGCCTACACCAATTGAAGAAGAAGCTTATGATAGTGATCATGAAGCTTTAGATCAAGTCACTACCGAACCTCGTGGGGCGACAAGGACGCGTCTTGCTTGGAGTGGTACGGTGATCCTGTCTTGAATGTCATGTTGCTAGACAACAATGAACCTCGAGCTATGGAGAAGCAATGGTGGGCCCATATTCCAACAAATGGTTAGAAGCCATGAAATCCGAGATAGGATCCATGTATCAGAACAAAGCATGGACTTTGGTGGACTTGCCCGATAGGCAAGCCATTGAGATAAATGGATCTTTAAGAAGAAGACGGACGTGGACGGTAACGTCACCGTCTATGAAGCTCGACTTGTGGCGAAGAGTTTTCACAAGTTCAAGGAGTTGACTACGATGAGATTTTCTCATCCGTAGCGATGCTTAAGTCCGTCGGAATCATGTTAGCATTAGCTGCATTTATGAAATTTGGCGATGGATGTCAAAACGAGTTTCCTTACCGGTCTTCATAAGGAAAGGTTGTATGTGATACAATCGAAAGTTTTTGTCGATCCTAAGGATGCTAGAAGGTATCTTGGCTCCAATGATCCTTCTAAGGACCGGAGTAAGCATCTCGGAGTTGGAATGTGCGCTTTGATGAGATGATCCAAGATTTTGGGTTTATACAAAGTTTATGAGAAACTTGTATTTCCAAAGAAGTGAGTGGGAGCACTATAGAATTTCGATGAGTATATGTTGTTGACATATTGTTGATCGAAATGATGTAGAATTTCTGGAAAGCATATGGGGTTATTTGAAAGGTGTTTTTCAAGTGAAAACCTGGATTAAGCTGCTTAAACATTGAGCATCAAGATCTATGAGAATAGATCAAAACGCTAAATGATACTTTCAAATGAGCACATACCTTGACATGATCTTGAAGGTGTTCAAGATGGATCGATCAAAGAAGGAGTTCTTGCACGAGATGTAAGGTATGAAGTTAAGACTTAAAGCTCGACCACGGCAGAAAAGAGAGAAAGGACGAAGGTCGTCCCCTATGCTTTAGACGTAGGCTCTATAGTATGCTATGTTGTGTACCGCACCGGAAGTGTGCCTTGCCATGAGTCACTAAAGGGTACAAGAATGATCCAGAATGGGGATCATTGGACAGCGGTCAAAATTGTCCTTGGAGTAAATAAGGACATGTTTCTCGATT
The DNA here is from genome assembly GCA_021605205.1 of Aegilops longissima. Taxonomy (NCBI): domain Eukaryota; kingdom Viridiplantae; phylum Streptophyta; class Magnoliopsida; order Poales; family Poaceae; genus Aegilops; species Aegilops longissima. The sequence continues at coordinate 633,518,412 of CM038678.1, read as the reverse complement.
ATGGAGGTGATAAAGAGTTCGGCGTAAAGGGTTACGTTGATGCAAGCTTTGACACCTATCCGAATGACTCTGAATAGCAAACCGGATACGTATAGTGGAGCAACCATTTGGAATAGTTTCAAATGGAGCGTGGAAGCAGCATTTATAATATGACCTAGAAATTTTCAAAGCACACACGGATCTGAAAGGTTCAGATCCGTTGACTAAAACCTCTCTCACAAGCAAAACATGATCAAACCCAGAACTCATTGAGTCTTAATCACATGATGATGTGAACTAGTTTAATGACACTAGTAAACTCTTTGGATGTTGGTCACATGGCGATGTGACCTGTGAGTGTTAATCACATGGCGATGTGAACTAGATTATTGACTCTAGTGCAAGTGGGAGATTGTTGGAAATATGCCCTAGAGGCAATAATAAATTAGTTATTATTATATTTCCTTGTTCATGATAATCGTTTATTATCCATGCTATAATTGTATTGATAGGAAACTCGAGATACATGTGTGGGTATATAGACAACACCATGTCCCTAGTAAGCCTCTAGTTGACTAGCTCGTTAATCAATAGATGGTTACGGTTTCCGACCATGGACATTGGATGTCATTGATAACGGGATCACATCATTAGGAGAATGATGTGATGGACAAGACCCAATCCTAAGCCTAGCACAGATCGTGTAGTTCAGTATGCTAAAGCTTTTCTAAAATGTCAAGTATCATTTCCTTAGACCATGAGATTGTGCAACTCCGGATACCGTAGGAATGCTTTGGGTGTACCAAACGCGTCACAACGTAATTGGGTGGCTATAAAGGTGCATTACGGGCATCTCCGAAAGTGTCTGCTGGGTTGGCACGAATCGAGATCGGATTTGTCACTCCGTGTGACGGAGAGGTATCTCTGGGCCCACTCGGTAGGACATCATCATAATGTGCACAATGTGATCAAGGAGTTGATCACGGATGATGTGTTACGGAACGAGTAAAGAGACTTGCCGTAACGAGATTGAACAAGGTATCGGGATACCGATGATCGAATCTCGGGCAAGTACAATACCGCTAGACAAAGGGAATTGTATACGGGATCGATTGAGTCCTTGACATCATGGTTCATCCGATGAGATCATCGTGGAACATGTAGGAGCCAACATGGGTATCCAGATCCCGTTGTTGGTTATTGACCGAGAACGTCTCGGTCATGTATCGCATGGTTCCCGAACCCGTAGGGTCTACACACTAAGGTTCGATGGCGCTAGGGTTATAAAGGAAGTTTGTATGTGGTTACGAATGTTTTTCGAGTCCGGATGAGATCCCGGACGTCACGAGGAGTTCGGAATGGTCCGGAGGTAAAGATTTATATATGGGAAGTCCTATTTTGGTCACCGGAAAAGTTTGGGTTTTATCGGTAACGTCTGGGACCACCGGAGGGTCCTGGGTCCACTAAGTGGGGCCACCGGCCCGGAGGGCTGCATGGGCCTAGTGTGGGAGGGACCAGCCCGGGTGGGCTGGTGCGCCCCACAAGGGCCCAAGGCGCCTAGGGTTTGGGAGGGGCGCACCCACCTGGCTTGGGGGCAAGTTTCCCTCTCCCGCCCCCTTGGCCGCCCCACCAGATGGGATCTGGGCTGGCCGCCGCCCCTAGGGTGGAACCCTAGGTGGGGGCGCAGCGCTCCCTCTCCCCCTATATATAGTTGAGGGTTTTGGGGCTGCCAACACATGAGTTTTCACCTCTCCAGGCGCAGCCCTACCTCTCTCCCTTCTCCTCTCCCGCGGTGCTTGGCGAAGCCCTGCAGGATTGCCACGTTCCTCCACCATCACCACGCCGTTGTGCTGCTGCTAGACGGAGTCTTCCTCAACCTCTCCCTCTCCCCTTGCTGGATCAAGGCGTGGGAGACGTCACCGGGCTGTCGTGTGTGTTGAGCGCGGAGGTGCCGTCCGTTCGGTACTAGGATCTCCGGTGATTTGGATCACGACAGTCGACTCCTTCAACCCCGTTCTCTTGAACGCTTCCGCTTAGCGGTCTACAAGGGTATGTAGATGCACTCTCCTTCCCCTCGTTGCTGGTTTCTCCATAGATAGATTTTGGTGACACGTAGGAAAATTTTGAATTTCTGCTACGTTCCCCAACAGTAATTACTCACTCCCGGTGGGGAGCATCATGGAATTGGCTATGAAGGAGGGTTGGTGATGACGAAGACTGAAGATTCCCCTCTCCGGAGCCCCAAACGAACTCAAGATATGGCCTCCCGATGAAGAATAGGAGGTGGCGGCGGCTCTGTATGGTAAAACGCGATGAAACTTCCTCCCTTATTTTCTCTCTCCGAAAATAGGTATTTATGGAGTCGAGATTAGGGTCAGGGGGCCACAAGGTGACCACAAGCCACCAGAGCGCGCCTGGGGGGGGGGGGGGGCGTGGTGCGCCCTGGTGTATCATGCCTAGCCAGGGCACCCCCTCCGGTGGTTCTTGGTTTCAGTATTTTTTATATATTCTGAAATAATTCTCCAAAAAGTTTCATTCCATTCCGAGAACTTTCATTTCTGCACAAAAACAACACCATGATAGTTCTGCTGAAAACAACATCAATCTGGGTTAGTTTCATTCAAATCATGCAAATTAGAGTCCAAAACAAGAACAAAAGTGTTAAGAAAAGTAGATACGATGGAGACGTATCAACTCCCCCAAGCTTAACTCATTACTTGTCCTCAAGAAATTCAGTTGACAAACTGAAAGTGACAAAGAAAAACTTTTACGAACTCTTTTGTTCTTGATTACATAAATATGCTTAAGTAGCACCTAGGTTTTCAGCAAAGATCATGACTAACGATGTCAACAATAACTCTTAGAAATTATATTAACTCATATCACTGACATAATCAACTAGCGAGCAATAATAAAATATCTCAAATGTCAACACTTTGTCAAAACAATCATGATATAATATGACAATAGTGATATCTCGCTATCCCTTTATGAGACCGCAAAACATAAATGCAGAGCACCTCCAAAGTTCAAGCAACGACTAAACATTGTAATACATGGTAGAAAAGATCCAGTCATGAAGCATCCAACATTAACTATACACAATGCATGAGGATGACAATAGTGCTCTCAGGTCTGGCGCTTATTTGAGAAGGTGATGACTCAATATAAAAGTAAATAGATAGTCCCTTCACAAAGGGAAGTAGGGATTTGCATAGGTGCCAGAGCTCAAAGCTTAAATCAGATATAAATTTAATTTTGGGAGGTGCACCCTTCCTGTCAACGGTACGACCAAGATTTATCAATATCTTCCATGCTAAACAAATTAGCAGTGGTTCCCAAGCGGTAAAAGTAAAGGTTCACTCCCCCTCCACCAACAAACACACTCCACGACTAGCCGAATCCACGGGTACTGTCCATACCAACAACATTCCTTGGGGAGTTTTGTTTAATTATTTGTGATTTTTTATTTCGGGACTGGGCATCCCTATTACCGCCCCTCTCGTGCAAGGACGAGTGAATAAACACTCATCATGAGAATAACCCGCTTAGCATGGAAGATACTGGCCACCCCCTGTCGTTCCATGAGCGGTCCAGGCACACAAAACAAATGTTCATTTGAAATTTTAGAGATGGCACATAAACATTTACTTGGAATGGCAGGGTAATACCGCATATAGGTAGATATAGTGGACTCATCTGGAATAACTTTGGTTTAAGGATTTTGATGCACAAGCAGTATTCCTGCTTAGTACAGGCGAATGCTAGCAAATAGGTTGAGAAGCGGCCAACTAGAGAGCGAAAACGGTCATGAGCATGCATTATGAATAATCAACATTGAGTACTAGCATGAGTAGGATATGAACACCATGAACATAAATAAATATTATAGAGTCTATGTTGGTTTTGATTCAACTATATGCATGAACATGCGCCAAGTCAAGCCACTTGAAACATTCAGATGAGGATACCATGTCATCATACTACATCACAATAACTTTAATGCATGTTGACACCCAAGATAAATCAATATTCACTCCTAGCTACTTAAGCATGGCATGAGCAATTATAATCTCTAATTTTCATTGCAAGCATGTTTGATCATAAGATGCTGAATTATGGATACTAGGTTAAACATATTTACAAAAGCAAAAGCAAGTTGAGTTCATACGGCTTCTCTCTGCCGTAGTCAATTCATCAAATATCGTCATTATTGCCTTTCACTTGCATGACTAAATGATATGAAAATAATAATAGTGCAAGAGTGTCGTGTACTAAGCTGGAATCTGCAGACATTTTATTCAAAACAAGAAGACAAGGCAATTTGGCTCTTTGTTAGATCAATAATAATGCATATGAGAGCCACTCAATATTTTTATCGTGGTCTCCTCCTTAGTACGACTCAATAAAAAGAAAAGAATTTCAGAGAAACACACTGAAATATTTTTGAAGTTTTTAGTTTTCCTTGAAGAAAACAAATTAGAAAAGGGAAAATAAGAACGAGAAAAACTATTTACATGGGAAAGCTCCCAACGAACAAAAGAGGAACATAGAAAACTTTTGGGGTTTTCTTTTAATACTATAACTAATTAAACTAGAAAGAAAAACCAAAAAGAAGAAATAAGTATTTTTGGGTTTTTCTCAAAGTTTTTCAAACACACAAGTAAAAAGCGAGAAAATAAATTTAGCATGGATAATATAATGAAAAAGTGCCGACATCGACAACTAAAATGAGATGTGTAAACATGAATGTAATGTCGGTGGGAATACGTACTCCCCCAAGCTTAGGTTGTTGGCCTAGCTTGGTAATCCCCTTCCATAGTAGCCGTCCGGGTCCACGTGGAAGTGTTGTGGCGGCGGCCCTTGAGCGGCCAATCCTGGGGCTCCTGCTCTGCCGCTGCCTGGTTGTTCCAGTAGGCAATAATGTCCTCTGGCATGACGTTGTATCCGTTCCTGGCAATAGAATCATACAAAGCAGGTGCAGGCAACGGAATAATATCACGGGTATCCACACTAAAAACCAGGTTGTAACGAATGTTATAAAAAGAATTGGCAGCGTCGATAAACTGGTGATCCTCCAATGCATGGTGATATAGATAAACTCGGGGCAAGGGATAATCATGGTTGTACCACCTGCTTGTTGTTAGAGGCTACTCACGTACGAAATACTATGCATCTACCGGCACGGTGATCCGGTCTCTCCCGTTCAAGGTAGGGGGCATAGCTGGTGCATCCAGTACTTCCCTGAAGGCAACGCGGCCGAGTGCGCCGGCTCGGTCTCCTTCTTCCTCGCCCTTCTCGATGAGAATGTCACCGAGCCTCTCAAGGTGCAGTATGATTTCAGCTTCGTCGACGAGCTTGAGAAGCGGGATCTAGCATATATCCGTGCAAACGAGCCGCACGGTTTCTCCAGCTCATACCCATGTTGGGTTACGATGGTTTGATCAATAGGGACGCTCTTGAGAAATCAAAGCATCTAAACAAGGATTGTTTCACCATCCGTTGCGACCTCGCCATTGCCACCACAGTTGATCTCTCCATCAAGGTGCCACCTTCTACCATACATCAGCATATCAATGACCTCCTCGTGTCCAAGGAAGGTACTGACGTGACATTCAGTGTTGGCGGCGAGACGTTCGTCGCCCACCAGCGCGTGCTCGCGGCTCGGTCTACGGTCTTCAGGGCAGAGCTGTTTGGCCCCCTGAAGGAAGACACAGTAGCAAGCGTTGTGCAAATAGAGGACATGGAAGCAAAAGTGTTTAATGCCTTGCTTAGCTTTGTTTACACCGACTCACTGCTTGGTATGGAGATAGACATGGGGGAGGAGAAAAATAGTGGCCAAGAAGCATTATGGTTGCAACACTTGCTTGCGGCGGCGGATAGATATGATCTCCAAAGACTGAAGGTACTATGTGAAGAAAAGCTATGCAAACATATAGACGTGAAGTCGGTGAAAACTATTTTTACTCTAGCTGAGCGGCACAACTGTTGTGGACTGAAGGAGGTGTGTCTTGAATTCCTCAAGGCTCCTGCTAATTTGAAAGAAATAACAGCAACTGGCGTCTTTGATGATATAATAGGCACATGCCCCTTTCTCTTAAAGGAAGTCATCGGCAAGTTTGCTTCCTAAAATCGACAAAAATGGTTAGTTCCTGAGACCTATTGTATTTCTAACTCGAAGCCTTACTTCCTTGCCACCATTTGATGTATTACATGCATGCTGTGTGGGTAAGACATTTTACTTGCATTCTCGTGTGTATACTTAATTTCTAGACTTTGCTTCTCCTACTTATACTAGTACATGGTACGTGCCATGCACGTGTGTATTTAGGGATTATTAGTGGAGACAATGGAAAAACCAGGATCATATTTGTAAAATGAATTTATAAGAGAAGGTCATAGCTATTTATTAACAACACATATTAAGTCTTCACTTTATTTGTGTTTGTAATCTGATAACCAGTCGGGCCAATCAAATGAAAAAAGGAAGCTAATGAATAGTAGTATTAAGCATCTAATTATTTGTACTAAATAAAATCCCTTCAGTTAACATTTTGCCCTTACCGTGGCTGCACTGCTGCATGCACTTAGCAGTACTTCTTTTGCATGGTGAAATGGCTTGCTAGTAGTAGTATTGTAGGGTAGCACTCTCACGGGAGCCTACCAGAGATTTTTAGGACGCCGTGTCAGGCGGAAGAATCACGAACGCGCACGTACTCTCTATTGCGGTGGCAGTCTGCTAGGGAGGATGTGCACACCGCGAATCCCTCCACTGTGGGCTGTCCGATCACTACATCTAACGGTCTATATGTGGCCACATAGTCCTCTATCTAAATCAACTGAGTGTGAACCATCGGATTATAAAGATCCAACAGTCTATATCCCTTCATATTGGTACACTATATAGGAGTATAGATAAGTGACACACTATCATATAAGGTGATCAGTTCTTTTCTTAATCAGTCGGGACTTGTACCATCCTTTTCATTTTCTTTCTTTCTTTCAGGCGGCAGATCAGATGAAGGCGATGGCTTGGACAATGTAGCTACATAATGCCCCCCGTTCTCCAAGATGTCAGTGCCAAACTTGCTTCCGATCCCTTAAGGGATTACTAGTAATGGTGTGTGCTTGTGTTAGTTTCTAACCATAGTTTTAGAGTATGTTCTTAATTCGTTGAATTTGAATCACCATTCCATGTACAAAGTACAATTATGAAGATATACTGTTTGTGGTCGAATATGGACCCACCAAACTAATTGCGAAAAGATTTGTTATTTTTTAGAGGACCCTATCAGTATTTGAGTGACCCAAGGCCATATGTTTTTTTAGAACAACCCAAGGCCATATGTAAAGGGCTGGGCCTGGGTTTTTTCTTACGTTTTTATTGGGCCGATAATATTACTCCTAGTCATTCGTGTTCATCAAGTTTTTTTTCTCAAAAAAAACAAGTCTTTTTTTTAGGGAAGTGTCCATCAAGTGTTATGCGTGCTACTTGGAGATTTTTTTGACATGTACTTGGCCACTTGGGGATTTGATATAACTAGAAAACCATGAATTAGGGCAACCGGTTTGTTTGGAGATTGATATAACTAGAAAATCTCCAAGATGTTGCAGCGGCAGTATGCATGTCGCCAGTTGAAAACTCGTCTAGTTTGCTTCCACGTGCCGGGATCGTCGATCAATTCCTAGCTGCCGCCTGCCGCCTGACCCCGACGGCGCTAGCACGTTGTTGCGTCGAGCCTGCATGCATCCGGCAAACCAAGCACTGGATTTAGTGGTGAGTTACTCTTGCGGCTGTGCTGACGAAGGACTAGTTGGCTGATCGCTGTTTCTTTTGCACTACGTGAGAAGAACTCTGTTGAGATTGCTACTACTTGGATCGTGAGAAGGATTTGTTATTGGAGGTTACAGAGCTGCAGTTTGAATCAATTGCTTTGGAAATTGCGTCTGTACCTACCGGTTTCGTGAAAATCGGGCGGCCGTATCATAGCCCTTACGAATTCAATCTCTCGAGTGTGAGTGCTAATCTGCTACAGACTACTCGGCACATAGTCTATATCAGATTCAGATTCGGTTAAATTTTGCCCGACAGCCATGTCATTTGCCGGTGTGTCTATCGTCGGCGACGGCAAGGCCGTCGGCCACGCCATCAACGTACCCACGGCCAGTGGCTACCACCTGCTTGTGGTTAGCAACTACTCGCGTACAAAAGCCACCACACCTACTGGCACGGGGATCGTCTCACTCGATTTCATGGTAGGAGGCCATCGTTGGCGCATCGAGTACTACTATCCTAATGGCGACCGCCCAGAGTGCACCCACTCTATATCTCTCTTTTTGCGCCTAGTTGACAGAAGTGTAACATGGACTTTGAAGGTGAAGTTCGATTTTAGTTTTGTCAACCAGCATGAGAAGCAAGATTCATCATATATTCTTGCAGTGAAGCCAGACGACTTCTCCAGCCCAAGCACATCTTGGGGTTACAACAATTTCATAAAAAGACAAAATCTTGAGAATTCAAATAATCTTAAGGACGATTGTTTCACCATCCGATGTGATATTGCGATTGCCACCACCGTTGATCTCTTTATTATGGTATACCACCTTCAGGAATACATGAGCATATCAGTGACCTCCTTCTGTCCAAGGAGGGCACCGATGTGACATTCAAGGTTGGCGGGGAAGAGTTTGCTGCCCACCGGTGCGTGCTCGCAGCTCGGTTTGCAGTGTTCAAGGCAGAGCTCTTTGGCCCTACGAAGGACGACAAAATGGAAAGTGTCATACAAATCAAAGATATGGAATCAAAAGTTTTCCAGGCCTTGCTTAGCTTTATTTACACCGACTTACTGCCCGAAATGGAGATGAACACAATGCAAGAAGGAAAAGCCCAAGAAACATTGTGGCTACAACATTTGCTTGCAGCGGCGGATAGATATGATCTCCAAAGGCTGAAAGCACTATGTGAAGAGAGGTTGTGTGAACATATAAACGTGAGCTCTGTGACAACTATTCTTATTCAAGCCGAGCAGCTCAACTGTTGTGGATTGAAAGGGGTATGCTTTGAGTTTCTCAAAACTACCACTAATTTGAAAGAGATAACAGCCGTAGACGGATTGGACGACATAACTATAACCTGCCCCTCTCTTCTAAAAGAGCTCATTGCCAAGCTTGTTTCCTAATATCATCAGACATACACACGGTTAGTTGTTGATCATGTATATTTTTCAAAGATAGTATTCTAAAGGGGCCTGTCTAGGACACATCTAAGTTAATGTTCACTCTGTTTATGGTCTAATTTCTTTTGTTTTAGTTTTTTTTTATTTCTTGTTGATGCATTATATATTTGTGAGAGCTTAAATGTGACATCCTTAAAAAACACCTAGATGTGAATTAGACAAACTGATTCTAAAGTCTATGTTTATAGGTTGCAGTTTGGCTTTGTTGCCAGCATTTGATGTGCTTCATGATGTGCTATAGAGACATTTTAGTTGGATGTGTCGTGTGCATCTTTCCTTGATTCCCGTTTCTCTATTTAGAGATATCATCTTTTACACTGTCTTTTCTCAATAAGTTACGACATGAACCATCTTTCTTTTCTTTCCTTTAGGCGGCAGCTCCGGTAGAAAAAAGTCTGTGGCGCTGGAGGCTGTTGGACTGGAGGCTAGCTTAAAGATTATTAGTGATGGTTCATACTAGTGTTTGTCCCTATTCAGAGCATGTAGTCAATTTTGTGTAATTTTATTACAGTTTTACTAAAGCACATCTAGATATGCTCTAGTTATTGCACAAATCAGAGCACATTTAGATGTGCCCTAGATAGATCCATTTTATTATGGTTATATCAGCTTGCCAATCGGATGGACTTTCATGTTCCACTGCTTGACAAGTTTATGATATTTGGTTATTTACGCAAGAACGAAATCGAATTAGTATTTTAGAATGTCCTACAGAATGTTGGCTAATTTTTTTAAATAATACAATTTTATTATTAAATTTCAGAAATATTACGCCGTATTTTTTTAATAATACCCAATCGATTGGATCCAGTTGTCCTCGGGTGGCCTACTGCTGGCCGATTGGATCCAGCCGTCCTACTGGTGGCCGATTGGCCCCTAGCCGGCCCACTGCCGGCCGATTGGATCTAGTCGGCCCACTACCGGCCGATTGGCCCCAGTTAGCCATTGCTGGCCTATTGGCGCCCAGTCTGCTTCCTCTAGGCCAACAGGTGCATGCACCCCTTTGTTTGTTGAATAGGTATTTGAAAAATGTTGAAAAACTATTTGAAAAAAATGTTGATCATGCATATAAAAATGTTAATCAAGCATTTGAAAAAAAAGATATTGAACAAGTATTTGAAAAATGTTGAACAAATATTTGAAAATTGTTGAATAGGTATTCGAAAAATGTTAAAGAAGTATTTTAAAAATTTTGATCGTGTATATAAAAATGTTAATCAAGCATTTGCAAAAATGTTGAACAAGTATTTGAAACAATGTTGAACAAGTATTTGAATTTTTTCAAATACTTGTTCAACATTTTTCAAATAGTTGTTCAACATTTTTCAAATAGTTGTTCAACATTTTATATACATGATCAACATTTTACAAATACTTGTTCAACATTTTATATACATGATCAATATTTTTTCAAATACTTGTTCAATATTTTTCAAATACTTGTTCAATATTTTTGCAAATGCTTGAATTACATTTTATATACATGATCAATATTTTAAAATACTTTTAAACATTTTTCAAATACCTATTCAACAGTTTCAAATATTTGTTTAACATTTTTCATTTAATATTTTTTTCAAATGTTTGACTAACATTTTTATGTGCATGGTCAACATTTTTTAAAGATACTTCTTCAATATTTTTCAAATACCTATTCAACAGATAAGTGAGTGAATGCACCTGTCGACCTAGAGGAAGCAGACTGGGCGCCAATCGGCCAGCAGTGGGCCAATTGGCCACTAGTAGAATGACTGGATCCAATCGGCCAGCAGTAGGCCGACTGAGTATTATTTTTAAAAATTATAATTACGTCATAATATTTCTGAAATGGAAAACGCTTGGTGTCAACCGGCAGATTTTCTCTCGCTCGTCCGCCGTCTCCCATGGGCAACGCGTGTCCCTGTGGGCCTGCACCGCTTTGCATTCTGCCTTATCTTCTCGTCCGATTGCTCCCACCCACATCTTTTGTTTTCTTATGCCTTCTTTCTTCCTTCCCCAGCCATACATCCTTCTTCATTACGCACACAATCAGGGACCTGCTCGGAGATGTTGGAGACACCCACGAACAGCCCTTGCCCACGGGCCACGGCCATGGAGGTAGCATGCGAGCATACATGGCCATACAAGCCTCGTTGGACATCACAACCCGACCATGGGCAGCCATGGAGGTAGATGCAAGTAGCAGCTAGTGGCTACAACAACAAGCGCCATGGAGGTAGCATGCGAGCTCGTCGGATGACGCGATCGATGACGGGGATTGGCGGCGCTCGAGCCGGGAGTTCGGAGGATGGATGGCCTTGTGGTTGGCGGCAACGATGTGAATGACGGCGGTGTTGACGGCAACGATGTCAGTGTTTCTGTAACTTCATTTTCATTGATTTTTTTTGCAACATCATTTATGTTGCAAAAGTTTTTTCACAACATCATCAATGTTGCAATTGTTTTTCGGCAACAACGCCCATGCTGCAGAAAAGTGAAGGCTATTTTTATTCTGCAACATCATTTATGTTGCAAAAGTTCCTTCCGCAACAATACCATGTTGCAAAAAGTGAAGTCGAAAAAAAAATCTGCGACATCATCTATGTTGCAAAAGTTCCTTCCGTAACAACACACATGTTGCAAAAAAGTGAAGACGATAAACATTTCTGCAACAACACCTATGGTTCAAAAGGGTTTATGCACCATGTGCTCTGTTGCAATGATGGGACGGGGTTGGCCATTGGATGACATCAAATCTAACGGTTGTTGGTGCGGTGGATATTTTTAGATTATCCGCCGGCGGATGCGTAGCACTGCCCGAATAAAAAATTTGTATTATCTTTTAAAAAATAGCCCGAATGTTGCACCAGGCGCGTGATGGATGGAAGTATGTTCATGCCACTGGTCATCTATGTTCCAGCCCTGGAGAGACCGAGAGACCATAATTGCCACAGCTTTTGTTTCCCAAACGCATGCAACCGCTTAAACGTACTCCGAAACCAACGTTGTTCCAAACAACCAAACATGTCCGTGTCTTCATCGAAAGACGGCTGGTTAGTTTCCATGTTAAAGTAGTTTGTTGTGTGGGCGCTGCTATGCGTGTGTCGGCTATGTTTGCATGTTATCCGCCGTCTTAATTGTCGTTGGATGCCGGAGCTGACAGCCGTCTGATGTAGTGTCCACGCGCCGTATGCCCACTCGTTACTTTCTGCAACAAACGCTCTGTTGCAGAAAGTGTCCGCGCCCCGCATGTCCACTCATTACTTACCGCAACAAACGCTCTGTTACAGAAACAAGATCGCATGCCCACTCGTTACTTCCCGTAACAAACGCGCTGTTGCAAAAATAAGGCCGCATGCCCACTTGTTACTTCCGGCAACAAACACTCTGTTGCAGAAACAAGACCACATGCCCACTCGTTACCTCCCGCGACAAATACTTTGTTGCAGACGGCATGCCCACTCGTTACTTCCCGCAACAAATGCCCTGTTGCAAAAACAAGACTGCGTGCTCACTCGTTACTTCCCGCAACAAACGCTTTATTGCAGAAACAAGAGAAATAGCAGGGAGCACCACCATCACCACATCGTCCAGAAAATAGGGGAAGGGATCTTTGATCCATACCTGCTTGAGTCGTCGCCGACCACCGCCAACCCCGAGCCAGTCGTCGACGCAACCGCGTAGGATAAGCCCCGGACACCCAACGCCTTGCGCCGCCCCGTTCACCGCCCTCCAAAATCCAGCTGCTCACACTCCCAGCCACACAAGCCCACGGTACTGCGGGATGAAACCCCCCTTCTATTATCCAGTTGTAGGAATGGCTATCCCAAAACAAAAGATGACTTGCAGGAAACGTACACGCCTCTAGCGGGCGCGGGAGTGCTCCCAATCATCTGATAAAACATAGATCGAACGGCCATGAAGCCAGCGGACCGGCGCGCGCGATCGGCCGACAGAAGGTAAGCTTTTCCCTTGTTGTGTTGTATACGCCTGATACTGCCCGCGGTTCCTTGTCCGTCTCCGCTTCAGGTTACAGTCCGGGTGTGTTCTGGTGTTGCATGTTCGCGTGTATATATACATACTAGTTGACCCGTTGCGCCAAATGACGCAGAGACCTGCTGAAGACATGTTGTCGATGAAAATAGTTTCATGCTGCAAGAACCTTCAACTAAAGCCACGTTCGCGATGAAAATAGCTTCCTTTACTAAAGACAGGCCATGTATATATAGTCGGTTCAGTTCTGGTCTGCTAAATCCATATGCGCCTTGAAAAAAAGACATGATTTAATTTGCACAGCCTCACGTGTTTAAAGTATGAATAAGAACTACAAACTCTTTTTGTGCGATTCAAACACATTTTTAGAGTTTTTATTTCTTACTACATGTTGTCTAAAGTAACATTTGCCCAGAAAGAGAGAAGCATACCCTTCTCTTATTATGATTACTGGACCCGTTGCGCCAAAATGGCGCAGAGGCACGCTAAAGCCGTGCCCGCAATGAAAAAAATTCATGGCTTAATCCCCTCTAATAGAAAACACTCTAATAGAAAACACGATATATAGAGTTCTATTTAAAACAAAATATATTGTGACGCCCCAAGACCGGAGCTTCAGTTGCCTTCCAGGGTTTCCGAGTTTTGTCGTGTGATTTGTTTTGTCCGTTGCATTCATCCTTGCATCATGTTGCATTTCATCATGCTCATCTTGTGCATTGTGTGTTTCATGCATGATCACCCCTTGCATCACCCTTCCCCTCCTCCTATGGTCATTTGTATCTTCATCTTTTCATCAAGACCTTTCTCCACGTGCAAACCTTATCACTTCTTCCTTTCTCACAAATCTTGACTTTCATGCCAAGTGGCATTATTTGTGCCTCCATTAATGTTCATTTATTTCCTGGTGATCTTACTCCATGCCTTATACCTCTCTCACAAATATCATCCATTTTCGAGTTGTTTTGGTTAGGTTTTAAAATGGCTCAAGTTTGAATTTAATTCAAACTTGAATTATTTTTCTTCCTCTAAAATTGCCAAACCAATTTATTCTAATTCTGCACAAACTCGGACTCGGATATATTCTCACATCTCTCTCACGCCTTCCCTTTTATCTCTGAGATTTCTCTCTTATTTTCTGTTTGAGGAAATTGAGAAAAGAAACACCAGAGGGGAGAGAGAGTTCGGCCGAGGCCCAGCTCCTCTCCACAAGAGCCCGCAGCCCACTACCCCTTGATCCGGCCCAAGGCCTAGGCCCGGCCAGCGCCCCTCTAACCCTAGGCCGACCCTCCTGCCGATCTCTCCTCCGCCTCCGCCTCCTGCTGCTTCTCCCGATCCCATCTCCTTCCTCGCTCGAGCCCCTCCTCTCGACCCCTTTTCCCTTCGTTCTCCTCCCTCGCCCGATTCCCAGCGCCTCGCCCGATCCTTCTGCGGCTTCTCCTCGCGCCTCGATCGTGTTCCCCTCGTCGCCCCTCTCCCTTTCCCCTCGCCGCCTCCTCCCTCTACCGGCGCCACCGTCCCGTCGCCTGAAGCTCAAGGAGAGCAGCTCTCTCGAGCTCTGTCGCTGCCGGCCTCAATCTCCTCCTGCGCCTGGTCCCCTCGCCCTTGCCGCCTCCTCCGTTGGTGGAGACCACCAGGAGCCCGGAGTCCCCGCCGTCGAGCTCCATGGCCAGCACCACCGCCTCCGCACCCGGCCACATGCGGCCTCCTCCTCTGCCGTCCGCGCCATCTAGCTGCGCCATGCCCGATCTCCTCGCCGCGCCCCGCTTCTCCTCTCGGCCCCGCCTGGTTCATCTCCGCCGGAGTCCCGCCGGCGCTACTCCTCTGCCCGTCCTCCGCGTCGATCGCGTCAAGCAGCACCGAGGCCGAGCAGCTCCTCCGTGCTAATCCTCCAGCCATCTCCGGTGACCCATCGCCACCCGCCGCCGGCGACCCTGGAGGGCCACCCAGCGAACCGAGCTGCCTGCCGTGTTCGACCATCGAACCAGGACGCCAAGCTCTCTTTGGGAATCTCCTCAAGACCAAGACCGCCCGAGATCGCAAGTACCTCTCGATGACCCTAGATGTCTACGAGCTGTGTATCACTACCGACGGTGTGATTTTTGTCAAGTCCGACTACGACGTGCGCACGATGCATTCGTTGTGGATTTCGTCAAGTACCCTTCGGATATGCCAAGGTCGACTACACGGTGATGCGCCAAGTACCCCTCGGATCGTCAAGTTCGACTACATGATGCGTCTAGTACCACTACCGTCGACCCGGAGACATCGGATGCGCCAAGTCCTCTTGAACATCTACGGCGTGTACCACTACCACTACCCTCGAAAGACCCGTGGACCCCGAACATCCACGGGACATGAACGACTACTTCGGCGGCGGGATGTACCACTACCATCGAACATGAGCGTCTACTTCCCTACGCCGTGTCGACTACCATCGCGAGACCGCAAGTACCACGACAACCCGAAGGGTTTCGGACCGTCAAGTACCTCTTCAAAACGAGCGTGAAACACTACTTCCTCTACCGTCGCCGTGTACCACTACTTCCCTCGGCGATCATCGCGAGAACGACTACTTCCTCTACTTCCCTCGACGACCCGTGAACGTCTACTTCCCTCTACGAAACGCGAACCGTCCCGTTTGAACGATCCGAAGGTATAACCCGAGACGACCGCGATGAGATGCCCTTGCATGTATGAGATGCACGATATGTTTGCACCGTGTCCGAATCATCCTTGCGATGCCCCTCTTTTGCCATGCCACCGTTCCGTGGGAACCCGGAATCGGATCACCCCACCATCCTTGCATGACACGCCACGCCTCCTTTTGCACCGGTATCTCCGTGAGCTACGGAACCGATATGTTGCCGTGGCACCATTTTCGGATTCGCTGTCGTGGCACCCTTTTCTTCCACCACGGTGACATAATGCTTCATAACATGCTCATGTCAACATTTTCTTAAAGTTGCATTAAACTTGCACATGTCATCCGCATCATGATAACAACATTTAAATGTTTAAAATTGTTGTTTGCATTAATTTGCTTAAATGCCATGCTAAAATGATTTATTTCATAACTAAATAACCGTAACTCGGATTTAAATAATTTATATATGTAAATGGGGTAGAAAAATGCATAGATTAACATGGTGTACTTGCTTTGCATGTTTAACAACTCTAAAATATGCTTTAGGTCAGATCAGCACCAAATTCGAAATATGCATATGAGGATTTTTCCGGAATTGTTGTTGTTGTTTCCGGCCTCATTTAAACTTGCCTAGTTAGGTAGTTTTGTTGTGCTTCACCTCTTGCCATGTTTAATAACATTTAATATTGTCGAGTACCTAATCGGGAGAGAACTAAATAAGTGTTGTGGTGTTTTGTCAATATGCAACCCGTTGCATATTGAGCTCCACTTAACTTGTAGTGTTGTTTGTGCATATTGCCATGCCATGCCTCATTAAACCGGACATGCATCATACTTGTTTGTGCATCATGCCATGTTTATGCTTGTGTGTTTACTATGTTGTTTGTTTGTTTCCGGTTTGCTTCTCTCGTTAGCTTCGGTTTTCGTTCCGGAGTTGTGAGGATTCATTCGACTTCATCCGTTTGTCTTCTTCATGGACTCGTTCTTCTTCCTTGCGGGATTTCAGGCAAGATGACCATACCCTCGAAATCACTTCTATCTTTGCTTGCTAGATGCTCGCTCTTTTGCTATGCCTATGCTACGATGCCTACCACTTGCTATATCATGCCTCCCATATTGCCATGTCAAGCCCATAACCATCCTTTCCTAGCAAACCGTTGTTTGGCTATGTTACCGCTTTGCTCAGCCCCTCTTATAGCGTTGTTAGTTGCAGGTGAAGATGAAGTTTGTTCCTTGTTGGAACATGGAGATTTTGTTCCTTGTTGGAACATGTTTACTTGTTGGGATATCACAATATATCTTATTTAATTAATGCATCTATATACTTGGTAAAGGGTGGAAGGCTCGGCCTTATGCCCGGTGTTTTGTTCCACTCTTGCCGCCTAGTTTCCGTCATACCGGTGTTATGTTCCCGGATTTTGCGTCCCTAACGCGGTCGGGTGATTTATGGGACCCCTTGACAGTTCGCTTTGAATAAGACTTTTCCAAAAAGGCCCAACATTGGTTTTACCATTTGCCTCACCTATGCCCTTTTTCCCTTGGGTTTCGGAGCCGAGGGTCATCTTTATTTTAGCCCCGGGCGGTTCTCCTTGAGTGCTGGTCCAAACCGAGCGATGTCCGGCGCCCGGCAATCGGGGTTTATGCCAACCCGACGCCTTGCTCATCCGGTGTGCCCCGAGACCGAGATATGTGCAGCTCCTATCAGATTTGTCGGCACATCCGGCGGCTTTGCTGGTCTTGTTTTATTGCTGTGAAATGTCTTGTAGCCGGATTCCGAGACTGATCGGGTCTTCCGGGAGAAGGAATATCCTTCGTTGATCGCGAGAGCTTATCATGGGCTAAGTTGGGACACCCTGCAGGGTTTGAACTTTGAAAGCCGTGCCAGCGGTTATGTGGCGATGGGAATTTGTTAATGTCCGGTTGTAGAAAACCCGGTTGATCTTAATTAAAATACACCAACCGCGTGTGTAATGTGATGGTCTCTTCTCGTGGAGTCCGGAAGTGAACACGGGTTGGAGTTATGTTTGACGTAAGTAGTTTCGGGATCACTTCTTGATCATAGTTGTTCGCCGTGCTTTTGCCTTCTCTTCTCGCTCTCATTTGCGTATGTTAGCCACCATATATGCTAGTCGCTGCTGCAGCTCCTCCTCACTACCCTGTCCTACCTTTAAGCTTAAATAGTTTTGATCTCGCGGGTGTGAGATTGCTGAGTCCCGTGACTCACAGATACTTCAAAACCAGTTTGCAGTGCCGATGAAACCGTGCGGTGTTGGACCCGAGCTCAAGGAGGAGCTCGATGAAGATCTTGTTCTTTGTGTTGTTTCGTTTCAGCTGATCAAGAGTGGAGCCAGTTGGGACGATCGGGGATCTGTGTAGCATTTGGGGTAGTCTTCTTTTATTTTGGTTCCGTAGTCGGACCTTGATTGTATTTGTATGATGTAATGCTTTACTCATGTATTGTGTGAAGTGGCGATTGTAAGCCAACTATGTATCTCTTTCCCTTATGTAATACATGGGTTGTGTGAAGATTACCTCACTTGCGACATTGCTTTCAATGCGGTTATGCCTCTAAGTCGTGCTTCGACACGTGGGAGATATAGCCGCATCGAGGGCGTGACAAGTTGGTAATCAGAGCCTTCCCGACTTAGGAGCCCCTACTTGATTGTTTGTCATGCGTTGTTGAGTCTAGAACGGAAAATGTTTTGAGTCTTAGGATTATATATATCGGAGAGTAGGATTCTTTTACTCCTCGGTCCTTCGTCGCTCGGTGAGGTATCCCGACGTAGAGTTTTGACTTTTCTCTTCTCAAATTTCACTAAAATTTTTTTAGGATCACGCTGGTATCTTGGAATCGTTCGATGGTTTTGTGGCGAGAACATTGTTCTTGGTGCCTCCTGTCATTTAGGGGTTGTGGCGGTGTCCGGGAGTTGAGCTCCGAGGTGTTGTCGTCACAATTTTATCGTTGCAGATTCGGAATACCTGAGTTTTGCCGACATCGAAATCTCTTTTGTGCGTTGTTGGTGAGATAACCTCGATAGCCCAAGATCTTGTGGCGAAAAGGGAGTATTGCCATGACTTGTATAACGGATGTTTTTCAAGGTCGAGGTACACGATTTCGAAGGTTTCTTGGTTATGTGTTGACGGATGGATACAATTGGATCTAGGTATTGTTAGTTTGGGTGATATATTTTGTGTCCCCTGTATCCCCAACACCAGATTGCATAACCAGAAAGTTTCGGGAGTTTATAGGTGGGAATTCAAGTAGCTCCTAGAATATCTTTCCGACATATGCATGATATGGGATTGGGTAAATCTCTATCATATGTATTTGTTCCGGCTTATTCTGCAAGCCACTCCTTTGTTTTGTTTTAAGTTGTGGTATTCGAGTTGCTTCAATGCCAAGTGTTGATTCCATACCTTTCCTAAATGGTGTTCTCATATTGCTATGTGAATACTAATCTTTCTTGATCACTGAGCTTGTCATGACAATTCTTTTCTCAACCGGCGTGCTTCTCTTCAAGTGGATCCGGTCATTCCAACATTCGCAAGATCAATTCTAAGCTTTTCTCAACGGTGTTCGTTTCATCCGACCTAAGTTGCCTTTGTTTTCCCGCCCTCCCACCCCTTTTTCTTCAAGGACTCAGATTTCTTAATCAAGTATCCATTTTTATTGAGTGAAGTTTCTTCATTCTTTTCTTTCAATGTTTTATCCGGTGATTTCTCATGAAGACGCTAAGGAAGCTTTAACCTTATCTTTGTTCCATTCTAATTTTCTTCTCCGGTGGACTCAAGTCAAGTTTTCGGTGTTGATCTTATCCCTTTTCCTCTTTTCACAATGCTTTCTCATGCCGGTGTATCTCTTAATCATCCATTTCTCGCTATTCAATTGTTCCGGAGTGTTGAAGTTATCTCAGAAGATTCTAGTTTCCATTCTCAATTCACTCAAGTTCTTTTGAGGATGCTATCTCATTCAAGCCATTTAATTCTACCGGTGCAATATCTATTTCAAACAATTGTTCAACGGTGGTTCTTTTGAGTGGGCCCTAACCCACAGGTCTTTTTCCAGGATCTTACCTGACTCTTTATTTTCCCGGAGCTATTCCCAAATTCTTTTCGAAGTTTGATGTAAGGATGAATTATCATCAGTCAAATGTCTTTCTACAAGATCTTTCAAATTCTTTTCATCTTGTGGTTCAACCTTTCTAATTTTCATTCCGGAGTGCCTCAACAATTCATGGTGATGTTTCTCGTCGTCATTCTCGAATTTTGAAGACCGAAGAAGAGTTTCTCTTAAATCTTGCTCCATTCTCTTCAAGATTCTTGGTTCTAGCTTGATGCCATCCTCTCATAATTATTTTCGGTTGTGAGAATTCTTTTCACCCACCCGGAGCATTTCAGGAGTATTTTCAGTTTGATTCTTCGGAGCCCATCATCTCAGAATTATTCATTCAAGCGTTCAACTCTTGTTTTCCAAATCTCACCGGTGCATCGTCGAAATATCCTCTAATCAGTTCTTGATCTCCCCGTTCTGTTGTATCTAAATTCTCTCAAGTATCTTCGTTCATTTCTAATTCCTTACGGTGATTCGTTCTTTTTCTTCGTTCTTTTTCAATTCTTACGGTGGTTCGTTCAAGAGTTCTCTTCCTTTGTTATCATTTAGACTCATTCGTTCTTTCCAATCCTACCGGTGGTTCATTGAAGACCTTCCCAAGTTTGCGCTATATCTCTATCTGTAATCATTTATCAATGAGAATAAGTAGTATGCCAAATCCATTGCTTTCCATCAATTTAATTGGTGAAGGATCAGCATAATGTAATTCTTATTCTTGATTTCATTTGTTCATCTTTCTTTCCGGAGTTCCAAGTTTTCTCGCCTATATCATTTCAAAGCTTCATCTTATCACTGCAAGGCTTCACCTTGTGTTGTCAACTTCTCTTTCTTTTATCATCCTTTTTCTTACCGGAGCTCTTCATGGAGGCTCTACATGATGGTGCTTCCTCAAGGATTCTTTTCATTCTTCAATTGTTCTCCAAGATTTCTCGCGGAGTTAAGATCCGTCAAGCTATACTCTAAAATAAGCATGGTGTTCAACACATGTTTTGTTTTGAGGAGTTCAAGCATTCTTCATCTTGCATTCCGAAGTGCAATTCTTTCTACCTTATCTCTTGAGATGGTGTTATGTCACTCTTGGCAATTTTCCTTCGTGTTTCATGATTCACATGTTGTCAAGAATGAGGTAGTTTAAATCCATCAATTTCTTCGTTGGAGTATCTTGATATAGATTTCACCTAAAAGCCTTCCATTGGGAATGTTGCTATTTATGGTGCTTATAAATGACCCAAGTTCTTCATTTGTCCTCCCGGTGAAATAAGTTTCTCTTATCTTCTTTGATCTCAACCAATCAATTGTTTCCGTTGGTGGCAGAAGCTCACCTCATAATTTTGAGATGTTTTCATAAGCCCACTACAAGCTTATCCTTATCGTTGTTGTTTTTCAAACAACCCCGTTCTATCCTTCTTTGTAAGGATGCTCTTTCAAATTCATTTATGGTGGGAGATGTTGGTTTCATTCTTCGTTCTATTCATTCCAACTTTCTATCTATCATGCATTGTTTCCGGAGGCATTGTGGTGTTGCTCTCTTCGACCCATCATCTTCTTTTGTCAAGACCATGTCCCTTTTTCTTGCATTATCCATTTAACCGGAGTGTTGTGTCTTTTTTTCAAGTTCTTTTCATCTTATCAAGTTTTCCTTCTTCTTTTAGTCGGAGTGCTGCCCAAATTTTATCAATCTTATTCCTTGTCTATCTAGTTTGAACCGGAGTGGTTTCAGAATCTATCTTGTCCCCTAACCTCTTGGTTCTCGTCGTATCCCATGCTCCTCTTTTCTAACAGGGTGTTTTCAACCTTGTTCATCTTCGTTGTTTTCTTTCTTTCATTTTGTTCAACCTCTCAAGGTTCTTTGGTTTCACTCGTTTGTCGGAGAAGCAACTTAGTTTTTACCTCTTCCTCTCCCGCTTTTCTCCGGTGCCATCCTAGATCTCGGGACGAGATCCTCTCGTAGTGGTGGAGTGTTGTGACGCCCCAAGACCGGAGCTTCAGTTGCCTTCCAGGGTTTCCGAGTTTTGTCGTGTGATTTGTTTTGTCCGTTGCATTCATCCTTGCATCATGTTGCATTTCATCATGCTCATCTTGTGCATTGTGTGTTTCATGCATGATCACCCCTTGCATCACCCTTCCCCTCCTCCTATGGTCATTTGTATCTTCATCTTTTCATCAAGACCTTTCTCCACGTGCAAACCTTATCACTTCTTCCTTTCACAAATCTTGACTTTCATGCCAAGTGGCATTATTTGTGCCTCCATTAATGTTCATTTATTTCTGGTGATCTTACTCCATGCCTTATACCTCTCATCAAATATCATCCATTTTCGAGTTGTTTTGGTTAGGTTTTAAAATGGCTCAAGTTTGAATTTAATTCAAACTTGAATTATTTTTCTTCCTCTAAAAATTGCCAAACCAATTTATTCTAATTCTGCACAAACTCTGGACTCCGGATATATTCTCACATCTCTCTCACGCCTTCCCTTTTATCTCTGAGATTTCTCTCTCTTATTTTCTGTTTGAGGAAATTGAGAAAAGAAACACCAGAGGGGGAGAGAGAGTTCCAGCCGAGGCCCAGCTCCTCTCCGCGCAGCGCCGCAGCCCACTACCCCTTCGATCCGGCCCAAGGCCTAGGCCCAGCCGCGCCCCCCTCTAACCCTAGGCCGACCCCTCCTGTCGATCTCTCCCTCTGCCTCCGCCTCCTGCGCGTTCTCCCGATCCCATCTCCTTCCTCGCGCTCGAGCCCCCTCCTCTCGACCCCTTTTCCCCTTCGTTCTCCTCCCCTGCGCCCGATTCCCAGCGCCTCGCCCGATCCCTTCTGCAGCTTCTCCTCGCGCCTCGATTGTGTTCCCCTCGTCGCCCCTCTCCCTTTCCCCTCGCCGCCTCCTCCCTCTACAGGCGCCACCGTCCCGTCGCCCGAGCGCCAAGGAGCAGCTCCTCGAGCTCTGTCGCCGCCGGCCTCAATCTCCTCCTGCGCCCGGTCCCCTCGCCCTTGCCGCCTCCTCCGTTGGTGGAGACCACCAGGAGCCCGGAGTCCCCGCCGTCGAGCTCCATGGCCAGCACCACCGCCTCCGCACCCGGCCACATGCGGCCTCCTCCTCTGCCGTCCGCGCCATCTAGCTGCGCCATGCCCGATCTCCTCGCCGCGCCCCGCTTCTCCTCTCGGCCCCGCCTGGTTCATCTCCGCCGGAGTCCCGCCGGCGCTACTCCTCTACCCGTCCTCCGCGTCGATCGCGTCAAGCAGCACCCCGAGGCCGAGCAGCTCCTCCGTGCTAATCCTCCAGGCCATCTCCGGTGACCCATCGCCACCCGCCGCCGTCGGCGACCCCCAGGAGGGCCACCCCGCGCGAACCGAGCTGCCCTGCCGTGTTCGACCACCGAACCAGGACGCCAAGCTCTCTTTCGGGAATCTCCTCAAGACCAAGACCGCCCCAAGATCGCAAGTACCTCTACGATGACCCTAGATGTTCTGAGTTGTGTATCACTACCGACGGTGTGATTTTTGTCAAGTCCGACCACGACGCGTGCGATTGCATTCGTTGTGGATTTCGCCTAGTACCCCTTCGGATATGCCAAGGTCGACTACACGGTGATGCGCCAAGTACCCCTCGGATCGTCAAGTTCGACTACATGATCGTCTAGTACCACTACCGTCGACCCGGAGACATCGGATGCGCCAAGTCCTCTTGAACATCTACGAAACGTGTACCACTACCGTCGACCCTCGAAGACCCGTGGACCCCGAACATCCACGGGACATGAACGACTACTTCCGAGACGGGATGTACCACTACCATCGAACATGAACGTCTACTTCCCCTACGCCGTGTACGACTACCATCGCGAGACCGCAAGTACCACGACAACCCCGAAGGGTTTCGGACCCGTCAAGTACCTCTTCGAAAACGAACGTGAAACACTACTTCCTCTACCGTCGCCGTGTACCACTACTTCCCTCAGCGATCATCGCGAGAACGACTACTTCCTCTACTTCCCTCGACGACCCGTGAACGTCTACTTCCCTCTACGAAACGCGAACCCTCCCGTTTGATCGATCCGAAGGTATAACCCGAGACGACCGCGATGAGATGCCCTTGCATGTATGAGATGCACGATATGTTTGCACCGTGATCGAATCATCCTTGCGATGCCCCTCTTTTGCCATGCCACCGTTCCGTGGGAATCCGGAATCGGGATCACCCCACCATCCTTGCATGACACGCTCACGCCTCCTTTTGCACCGGTATCTCCGTGAGCTACCGGAACCGATATGTTGCCGTGGCACCATTTTCGGATTCGTTGCCGTGGCACCCCTTTTCTTCCACCACGGTGACATAATGCTTCATAACATGCTCATGTCAACATTTTCTTAAAGTTGCATTAAACTTGCACATGTCATCCGCATCATGATAACAACATTTAAATGTTTAAAATTGTTGTTTGCATTAATTTGCTTAAATGCCATGCTAAAATGATTTATTTCATAACTAAATAACCGTAACTTTCAGTTTAAATAATTTATATATGTAAATGGGGTAGAAAATGCATAGATTAACATGGTGTACTTGCTTTGCATGTTTAACAACTCTAAAATATGCTTTAGGTCAGATCAGCACCAAATTCGAAATATGCATATGAGGATTTTTCCGAATTGTTGTTGTTGTTTCCGGCCTCATTTAAACTTGCCTAGTTAGGTAGTTTTGTTGTGCTTCACCTCTTGCCATGTTTAATAACATTTAATATTGTCGAGTACCTAATCGGGAGAGAACTAAATAAGTGTTGTGGTGTTTTGTCAATATGCAACCCGTTGCATATTGAGCTCCACTTAACTTGTAGTGTTGTTTGTGCATATTGCCATGCCATGCCTCATTAAACCGGACATGCATCATACTTGTTTGTGCATCATGCCATGTTTATGCTTGTGTGTTTACTATGTTGTTTGTTTGTTTCCGGTTTGCTTCTCTCGTTAGCTTCGGTTTTCGTTCCGGAGTTGTGAGGATTCATTCGACTTCATCCGTTTGTCTTCTTCATGGACTCGTTCTTCTTCCTTGCGGGATTTCAGGCAAGATGACCATACCCTCGAAATCACTTCTATCTTTGCTTGCTAGATGCTCGCTCTTTTGCTATGCCTATGCTACGATGCCTACCACTTGCTATATCATGCCTCCCATATTGCCATGTCAAGCCCATAACCATCCTTTCCTAGCAAACCGTTGTTTGGCTATGTTACCGCTTTGCTCAGCCCCTCTTATAGCGTTGTTAGTTGCAGGTGAAGATGAAGTTTGTTCCTTGTTGGAACATGGAGATTTTGTTCCTTGTTGGAACATGTTTACTTGTTGGGATATCACAATATATCTTATTTAATTAATGCATCTATATACTTGGTAAAGGGTGGAAGGCTCGGCCTTATGCCTGGTGTTTTGTTCCACTCTTGCCGCCCTAGTTTCCGTCATACCGGTGTTATGTTCCCGGATTTTGCGTCCCTAACGCGGTCGGGTGATTTATGGGACCCCCTTGACAGTTCGCTTTGAATAAGACTTTTCCAGCAAGGCCCAACATTGGTTTTACCATTTGCCTCACCTATGCCCTTTTTCCCTTGGGTTTCGGAGCCCGAGGGTCATCTTTATTTTAGCCCCGGCCAGTTCTCCTTTGAGTGCTGGTCCAAACCGAAGCGATGTCCGGCGCCCCGGGCAATCAGGGTTTATGCCAACCCGACGTCTTGCTCATCCGGTGTGCCACGAGACCGAGATATGTGCAGCTCCTATCAGATTTGTCGGCACATCCGGGCGGCTTTGCTGGTCTTGTTTTATTGCTGTGAAATGTCTTGTAGCCGGATTCGAGACTGATCGGGTCTTCCGGGAGAAGGAATATCCTTCGTTGATCGCGAGAGCTTATCATGGGCTAAGTTGGGACACCCTGCAGGGTTTGAACTTTCAAAGCCGTGCCATGGTTATGTGGCAGATGGGAATTTGTTAATGTCCGTTGTAGAAAACCCGGTTGACCTTAATTAAAATACACCAACGCGTGTGTAACCGTGATGGTCTCTTCTCGGGAGTCCGGAAGTGAACACGGGTTGGAGTTATGTTTGACGTAAGTAGTTTCAGGATCACTTCTTGATCATAGTTGTTCGACCGTGCTTTTGCCTTCTCTTCTCGCTCTCATTTGCGTATGTTAGCCACCATATATGCTAGTCGCTTGCTGCAGCTCCTCCTCACTACCCTGTCCTACCTTTAAGCTTAAATAGTCTTGATCTCGCGGGTGTGAGGTTGCTGAGTCCCCGTGACTCACAGATACTTCCAAAACCAGCTTGCAGGTGCCGATGAAACCGTGCAGGTGTTGGACCCGAGCTCAAGGAGGAGCTCGATGAAGATCTTGTTCTTTGTGTTGTTTCGTTTCAGCTGATCAGTAGTGGAGCCCAGTTGGGACGATCGGGGATCTGTGTAGCATTTGGGGTAGTCTTCTTTTATTTTGGTTCCGTAGTCGGACCTTGATTGTATCTGTATGATGTAATGCTTTACTCATGTATTGTGTGAAGTGGCGATTGTAAGCCAACTATGTATCTCTTTCCCTTATGTAATACATGGGTTGTGTGAAGATTACCTCACTTGCGACATTGCTTTCAATGCGGTTATGCCTCTAAGTCGTGCTTCGACACGTGGGAGATATAGCCGCATCGAGGGCGTGACATATATGCATGAGCAAGCACGTACGAATAGACCCATTTGAAATGATGTGTGCGAATCAAAATATTTACATTTTTCAATAACTCTATGTTTGGGCAAGCGTGTCAACCGAAGTGTTTTAAAAATATTTGACTTCGTTAGTAGAAGTAGGTTTTAGCAACCATTTGGGGTACTAATTCAAACCCATTAAGATGAAAAAGAAGGATAATTTATCTTTAAAAATATATGCTTAGCATGCATATTTTTATCTTATTCAGGTAACATAGAGCCAAATGGCGAGGGTCCAAATTCAAACCCAGTGTTTTGAAACAGTTGGGGTTTCATTAACATCTTTTAAGTTTTAGAAATCATTTAGGTGGGGTAAGAATCAGCTAAAAATGCAACATTCGGATACCATTTTTAACTATTTATGCATATGATTGTTACATAGACAAATAAAAGAGGTCACTACCATAGTTAGAATGTACACCTACGATAAGAAAAATTCAAGTTTCCGCCTTACTATGCAACTGTACACTTGGTGAAGATAACAAAGTCGATATTGCTAACAACCACAAAATTTGAAAGATCGAAGCAAGCAAAAAAATAATGGAAACTCAGATAACAAAGAGGTTGACAAAAATCTGAAGTTAACATACATACAGGACATGTCACATGCAAAATTGAGATATACTGCAGATAACACATTACATGCATGAGTGGCAATCATATGGGTTCTGCTTTGAATCACACGATTCAGACAGTTGTGAACATTGATGATTATGATTGTGTGGTAACTGTATATACCGATTACGAACCAGGAAAAGAAACTAACATTAGCTCACAGTTCTTTCAGAAAAACATAAAGGTACTAACTGGCAGTTATATTTCCACCATCACTCCTAGTTGTGACTTCCTACAAGAAATGAGAACGAAAATGATATTACAGCCTCATGTCCTTTCCTTGTTTGGCCGTTATATTCGACATGTTCCTTCCCTGAACAAAAGAGATCAATAGTGAGCATTAAAGACCCCTGAAAACTCAATACTCCCTCCGTCTCAGTTTACAAGTCCTACGCGTATACCTAGGTTGTCAATTTTATCACCCTAATATAAACTATATAACAAAAAAATTATACCTTTAGAAAATAGAACATCTGAATTTTATTTTGGTATATTTTTTGTAATATATAACTTGTATTAGGTTGGTCAAATTGACGACCTAGGGGTACGCTGCACATACGCCTAAAACTGAGAGAGAGAGGAGTAGGATATCTTATCATGGCAGTATCTGCCCGTTTTCATATTCATTCAATGCACATTACCAAAATCTAATAGTAATCAAACTTGAATTAAAATGGTACATAAAGTTTTTGTAGTTAGAGATAGGACCAAGTTGGAATAGTATAGAGAAAATCAAACTTTATCCTAGCATTACACGGAAGAAACATGACCCACTTATCATATGAACAGAAACAGACCGAGAAATTTATTTACCATCAGATGTCGATCTCTATATTTACGCTTTGCAAATGATCCCAATTGAAAGCTTGATATCCCTTGGAATCTTCACATTACACTGCAACCTACAAAGCTTAAATAAGGCCACTAACGTTCAGAGCATAGCTTAAAGAATTGTGCAATTAGCTCATGAAAGCCCCCTGATGTAACATTTTTACCTGGTTGGTGATGCATGGTGATCTACTATGCGCAATAAAATACAACAAGTAAACCTGATAATCATCATATTAAGTACTACATCATCAATAGGCTGATCTTGTTTGCACTGCCAATTACTACAGACTTACACACGCTCCCTTCAAATTTCAAGGACTGCTTAGCCAACAATTCCAAGTTCAAGCATGAAGTAGTCAAAATGAAATAACTCAAAATATTTTTAGAATCTCAACATAGAAGGATACCCTTGAGGACTATGTGAACCTAGAAGACCAGGAAAGAAAATATTTCAACTTCGCAATGATATAAGGGCATCTCCATCACTGGGCGCTTAGCCCCCGCGCCAGGTTCGTAATCCCAGCAGATTAGCGGTTGCCGGCTGTAATCCTGGTGTCAACCCTGGCGTCAACGCCAAATCGCGCACCCGACGCTTGGCCATTTTTCTTCCAGCACTTAACATCTATGTTTTTTAGTTAATTAGCGTCTAGCATTGAGGGATGAGGTGCTTAGGTGTTCTTCAGATTTTATTATTTTCTTCGTAAGCGCCTATGTAAGCTCCTAGCATTATAGCTGCCCAAAGGGAAACATGTTAAATAATAGCAGTTGTGAATGGGCATATAAGTATATATCACCACCTTTAGTCCACGACAACATGTAAATTATCTACTTAATAGTAAACGGTGTATCTAGAGATAATGCTAACCAATTCTGCATACAAAACGCTTTCGAGATGGCAAATTATAATTTACTCCTAATGTTCCTTGTAGATTGTGGTTGCTCAAAGTCAAATAGCTGCAATACATGAAAACTTTTATATCAATTAAAACTACTTCAGTTATCAATTAAAACTACTTCAGTAGTACATACGCACATGATCAAGGATAAAATGAATACTACTACACACAAATGGTTAAGTAGACAAAACACCATATGTTCAATCACACAAGCGGCAAGCATGAGCCAAAATAGAACAAAACTCTGTGCCAAATCCTGAATATAAACACAATCTAAACTAATATCCATGACAACACATAGGAAAGAAAAGAATGCAGTAGCTAAATAGAAAAGGAAGTGAGCAAAACCACTGGCAGAACAAGCAAGCAGCAACATGCAGAGATCTTATAGCGTGTGACATAAAAGGGGAGGAACTCATCAGGCAGAAGCATTAATCCAAAAGAATCGTCAGCAACCTTCCCTCCCCTGCAGCTCCACCCCACCATGAAGACCCAGCCACTCATGCTCTCCACGACAGCGAGGTGCGCCCGATCCAGAATCACGGAACATCACACTGCAAACTAAATACTGGAGCATCAGATTAGCAGCTATATATTCCAAGCATGCATTTTTAACTGTAAAAGAGCTAATAAAGTGTTTACTTCAAGAAAATATAGCAGGCCAAGCAAAAAATGTCTATCTAAAGGTGAACAAAAAATGAAATATCAATCGTAATAATTAGGGTGTGCAGGACCAAATAATTAATATGCCACTTTGGAAAGAAAACTTCAAAATGTACCAACGATTGTGTTCACAGTGTACAATTGGTCGGCCTGTCATATTCTTCTCATCATCAGTTTATTACACGAAAAAGGACTGCCATAGCCTCACATATGTGCTCGGGATGCTGCGACAAGCAACAAACTACCAACAAAAAGACAAATTTGCATATGTACCTATTGAGAAACAACATATAAATTTTCTTGATGATAATTTGAGTTTTGTACAAAATTCAAGAGAAACTTTCCACTACCATATAGTGCTCGCCGCATTACTTCATTGCACATATACTCTGTACTTGAACTATTGACTGTAGGAAAAATATGTAGTGCACACATTTACCAACATATATGTGGGAAAGACACGTTCCTAAAAGAGGGCAGATTCAAAAGTGGCAACTTGTACGACATAATAAGCAGTAAACACATAAACAAAGCACGCATTTAAGCACACTTATTCACACCTTGCCTGATTCAGTGCTATACGGTTGTCATGAAAGCATTCAAACTGACACGATGACCCTATGCACTGCATCTATCATTAAGTAGAGGAGAAGATCATAAAGAAACAAAATAAAGGCATTCACCTGCATCATATCCCACCTTGTATTGATATGAATATGAAAGCCTCCAATAATTAAAGAATTCATAGTTGAGGGCATCTGGTATTAAGTTCGCTAGTTCTTGTGTGTCCCCATATCCATCACCATCTATACACATTGAAGGTTCCTCTGGTAGTCATCATGGTAAAGGGATTGAGAAAGCATTGGAATAAATTTCTCATGTAGTAAGACGTGGAACCTTAGCAAAGCAGCAGTAATCAATGGCTCAAGCAAGCACCAGATCAACTTGACAACTTTACCTGCAGCCACACCTTGCAACAAAGAGAATACAAACATTAAAAACAGGAGAAGAAGTTATGAAGAAAACCTCACAAGGCTGCCAATAACGCACTCCTAATATGATCATTCAGTTACTATCATCTTATATATGAAAATGATATATTATGACACAGTGGCAGGAGCAAGTGATAGTGGATCAAGCCTCCGAGTTCAGGCACTTACGTTGCAATAATTTGGCTTCCTCCTTTTAATTGTGATTAAACATACTTAAGGGAGTGTCTGTTCTAAAACCAATGAACAAGCCTAAACATGAATGGTTCCAGTAGACTTGATAACCCATTCAAGCTTAAGTGGCCTTGAAGCGCTGCTCTCTGGAGCCATGATCGCGACACCAAGAACTCGCACGAGACATGGAGGAGCACGTCACCACAACGCCCTCACGCGAATGCCTCCAACCTGCATATGAGGCTTTTCTGATTAGGAACTATATGGTAAAGAAACAACATTTATCTGTTCTAACTGAGTCTCAAAAGTGATCAAATTGGACCATATTCAAAATCCATAAATAACCAAACTGGAACATGCCCAAAAACTATAGCTCTAATAAAAGGATTCCTTTAACCACAATAGCCAAGAAAGTAAACAAATTCTGGTGGATTAACTTGGTGACTTAGACAAACATGAGATCTGGAAACAATACACTGGAATAAAGTGGTCATTCTGACAATGTCCATGGAACTGAAACCACCATGAGTACCATTGTTGAAATTATGACAAATCTCATTATTCCAAAGTAGAGTCAGTGCACTTATTCTTAGAAAAAGTTAAATAGTTCTAAATAATCAGTAATATAATACACCATATGTTGAGTGAAATCTGTCTTTTGGATTGAGTAATTAAATAACTACAAAGATCTTGCAAAATCATAACATAACAAGAATCTGAAGCTTTGTTGAGTCCTTTTTTTTTCTATAAAACATAAAGCTTGATGCCAATAACCTTACGGTCCTTACCTATGCCCAATCAAAAATCGAATGGTCATTTCCTTCTCCTTTTCCATTTTCTCGAGTGACATTGACCAACTCAGTTATCCCAAAAAGTTCCTACAATTGTGACCCTGCTGCTGCTGCCTCACACGGACCTCTCCTCAGCCCTACAATGTGTGTGCCGCCCAAAGCTCAGACATTGTTGCTCCATCCCCCTACCGCTAGCCTACAGACCATCCATGCTCCTCCACCCAGCCCTGAAGTCTAGGAATTAGCAGCAGGAAGAACAAACTGAAAAATAGAGCTCGTTATGATAGAAGTATTTCACTGAATAGCATACAAGCAAATATGGGAAGAGTCATTTCACCTTAGCGTTGAAGGCAAGAATCCAACAAGAATCACAATCTACAATCGAGAGAGAGTCGGGAAGGAGAGCTCACCGTTGCAACTGGCCGGCCGGAGAGGTGGAGGATGGGGGCGGAGGAGGGGATCCACCCCGGCGAGCCGTCACGGTGCCGCGTCCATGGAGACGCTGCTGCTGTTGACGTCCATGGAGACGTTGTTGCTGCGGATCGAGAAAGCAAAGAAATTAGGGGAAGGATGTGAGAGGGAAGGAAGGAGAGGAGAGGTCAGGGAGAGCCCCGGTGTTCTACCCCTACCGAGGCATCTCGCCTGAGGAGAAGGGAGGGGCCAGCGGCACGGGAGGAGAGGAGGCCGTTGAGGCGGCGGGGAGGGGGCGGCGTGGGAGAGGATGGAGCGAGGAGGACATGAGGCGAACGGGGCCCGGGGCTCGGGATGATAGGACGAGGCGAAGTCCGGTGGGGTGGAAGAGGCGGGGCTCGGGGTGGAGCATGTGAGGACGGAGGAGGAAGAGCTCAAGGCAGACATAGACAGAGGAGGAAGAGCTCGTGCAGGGGATGGAGGACGGATGCGGGTGGGCGGCGGCTAGGGTTCGTCTGGTGAGACGAGTGAGGGAGGAAGGAGAGTACTCGAGGAAGGAGGTGGGGCGTCTTGGCTGTGGGGTTTGGGCGACCAATGGGCTTTTCGGGATGAATGACCAATCGTACCGTTTCACCCCGCACCCAGCCAACACATCGCGACCCCATCGACGAAGCGGCCCACTCGTCATACACGCGTGAAAGAAACAGCAAGGTAAAACACGCAGTGAATATCTAACGGATGAGGAGAGCCGAGGTGGGATTTTTACCCCGATCTGACGGCCACGAATGGCCCAATCAGGGGAGCCTTGTGGAGGTGAGTTGGCTAGCTTCATTATAGTTTTAAATACGTACCATCGAGGGAACAACGTACCAAATTTTGTCCTACAGCGTGCGTCGTGTTCTCTTCTCCGGTGGGTCATACAGGAGCGTGGATCGAGCTTCCCGCAGCTCGTACTTGTGTATACACACTGTGTACGCAACGCACTAGAACTCCAATCTGCCATGTCATTTGCCGGTGTGTCTCTCGTCGGCGGCGGCAAGGCCATCGGCCACGCCATCAACGTCGTCGCAGCCAGCGGGTACCACCTGCTTGTGGATAACGCCTACTCACGTACCAAGGCCACTACACCTACTGGCACGGTGATCGTCTCTCTCCCTTTCATGGTAGGAGGCCGTCGTTGGGACATCAGGTACTATCCTAACGGCCAAACCTTAGAGGATGCCGACTATGTATCCGTTTATCTTCGTCTTCTCGATAAAGATGTTGCAGAAACGAAGGTGTTGTACGAATTTAGTTTCGTCGACGAGCTTGAGAAGCAAGATTCGGCCTATATTCGTCGAGCCCAGCCAACAAACTTCTCCAACTGTCATCCATCTTGGGGTTACCCTAATTTCATGAAAAGAGAGGATATTGAGAAGTCAAACCATCTAAACGATGATTGTTTCACCATCCGATGTGACCTTGCCATTGCCTCCACCATCGATCTCTTCATTAAGGTGCCGGCATCTTGTATACAACACCATATAAGCGACCTCTTGCAGTATGAGGAGGGAGCTGACGTGACATTCAAGGTTAGAGATGACACATTTGTTGCCCACCGGTGCGTGCTTGCAGCTCGGTCTGCGGTCTTCAGAGCAGAGCTATTTGGTCCCATGAAAGAGGGCACAATAGGAGGTGTCATCCATATAGAAGACATGGAAGCAAACGTGTTTAAGGCATTGCTTAGCTTTATTTACACCGATTCACTGCCTAAGATGGCGATAGACACATTGGAGGATGAAAGGGAAGACCAATAAGTGTTGTGGCTACAACACTTGCTTGAAGCGGCGGATAGATATGATCTTCAGAGGCTGAAAGTACTTTGTGAAGAGAAGTTGTGCCAACACATAGATGTGGGCTCGGTGACTACTATTCTTACTCTAGCCGAGCAACATAACTGTTCTGGATTGAAGGAGGTATGCTTTGAGTTTCTCAAGACTCCTGCTAACTTGAAGAAGATAGTTGCGGTTGACGGCTTGGAGGACATAACAAGAACATGCCCCTCTCTCTTAAAAAAGCTCATTGCCAAGCTTGTGTGCCTTTAATGTGTCTTAAAGAAAATCATTGCCAAGACTCGTCCATAAGAAAAATGGTAAGTAACATTGTTATTATTTCCTCCACACAAAAAACATTGTTATTATTTCTTAAAGATACTACTCTAAACATTTCCTACGGTTGCAATATCTTGCCATCATTTAATGTGCCTTCATGCTGTGCCAAGTTTTTTTTTTAGATTTCTGTTTCCCTGTTTGGAGAAGCGACCACTGGCATGTGTTGATCTTCTTGAATCTTCATCTTTTTCCATCTTTCAGGCGAAAGCTCAGGCAACAAAAAGATAATGGAGATGGTAGCTTTGAAAGTTTAGCAGTCTACACATTATGCCCTTCTGTTCTCAAGATACACTCAAGGTTGATTAGCAATGGTCTGTACTGATTTTCTTTTAGTAGATATACAAAATGTAGTTGAAAAGTAGTACTATTTGATCTTAGAGAGTGATCAGTTGCAGTAGTTTGTATGAGGAATTTTGTGCACAGCTCCTATCTTGGGTTTCAGCAATCCCCTAACTCAATGGGCTGCTGCTTAGTTTTTCTTATCTTCTTTATTTACTTTTGGCTATAGCTAGTTTAGTTTTTCATTAACCTTTCTTGTACAGTTCTAGAAAACAATAAACATATATGTGGCAGCCTGGTAGGAGTAATCCTACGGTTTTATGTCAAAAAAATTATGTTCTCTTAATTATGTGTGATGTAACAGATAGTACTAACGGCTAAGTCCAACTCATCATACAATAAAGGTTTTAAAATAGACTTTTCATCAGCTAATTATTGTTATTTTTTTAAAGGATCAAGTAATTATTGTGATTTATTATATATTTTCCCTTTTTCCAAGTGTGTATTTTTATCTCCTTAGCATATTCGTAACACACTACTTGCAACTTCTTTTAATAGTAACTCCAAACCATATCTATTTTATTTGAATCCTTAAAAGTGATTATTTTTTTATTTTTGATCAATGGGAGAGCTTTATTTTTATCCTTTTAGCAATGGCAGAGTTTCTATGTAGCATTAAATTAGTACTTCTGGGCAATAGCGAGCTCGGGATGTCATGGATGAACACCGAGGAAATTGGCGGTAAAAATAATGATTACATGTCCCGCTATTGTAGATAAACTCACAAAATGTGAATTCGAGGTCCAAAAATCGTCGTGTTAATGCACTTAAGGTCCAAACCAGCCTCTCGAGTGGCCACGTCGATGTGTCCGACCATTTTCCCATGGCAGGCAAAGGTGTTGGCCGGTGAAATAAACTAATCATCTAGTGCGTACATGAAACACACATGAGGGTGTCAATTTTTGAACGCACACATGGTCAAGGCATAGCAACTCTTTATGCCAAAATTTCCCAAATCATAAAACACTAGTGGTGGTTGATGTGATCACTCTTGCCATTGAGGCATGTGGCCGCAGTTGTAAGCCTATGACATGGTTGTGATAGAGCTCGTGATCGGCCTTTGCTTCCTCTTCTTCATGCTTTGCTAACTCGTCGTCATTCTTATGACTGGCATGAACATTGTCGGGATCGCCAAATCCCTTGTCGCAATCTACGCCACCTTTGTCATCCTTGTCGTCTGCCGACCTAACAACATCTCTCCTAACGACAACGTTCCGACCACTATTGTCCAACTTCAAGATGACGCCAAGTTCCCTAGCAAAGACCATCATGCATTGTCTCATGTACGTATTGCACATGTCGCTTTGCCTCTTTTGCTAGCTTACCACCCCGAACATCCCCATGCGCTGGTATTAGCCCTCCACTGTGACCTGCTAGCCTTTGCCACATTGGCGCACAAGTTTCTCGTCCTGCCATTGATCTCACACATCCCCACAACCTCCTCGCCAATCACGGGAATGGTACCATCGTCCTCCTGGTCTCCCTTTCTTGCGCACCACTAACTCTACCTTCCCTTCCCACAGGAACCAACACCACCTTTTTTAGTTGGAATTATTGCCGCTTTATTCGGTAATCTTAGTGATATCCGAGTTTATTACAACATAAATACAAACCATAGGTAAATTAAACTAACTTTTTGACAAGTTCATGTCGACAACCTTCTTTAGCTAGACTGCGCGATGCCTCGTTGGCCGATCGTCTAACCCATTTAACCTTGGCCTTGTCCATGCAATGGAGAAGCCTCTTGATCTTCTCAACCAAAGTACCATGGAATGACATGTCCTTCGCCACTGAATTGATCTACCTTACCACCACCTTGTTGACCGAATTAAGCACCAAGTTCTGAACCCCAAACTCAATCGCTAGGGTGACTCTCTTAGACATGCCAAGAGGTCCCCCGATTTCAGGTCCTTGAGATAGGGGGAAAATGGCATGCACGCTATAGGTACACACCATGGTGGTCATGAAGGACTACCCTTGCACTGCCTATTTCTCCATGTTTCAACATTGCACCATCAAATTTTGTCTTAATCCATCCTTCCTCCAAGGGTATCCAACGCTCCCTTGGTGGACTACCTTTGGTTACCACCTTGGAGTGGTTCATCTTTGTCATTCATCAATGAATAAGCAACCTTCTCAGTGATCACTCCGAGAGAGCAAATTCTACCTCCATCTTTGGCTTCACTCCTTGTCAGCCATATCTGGTACAAACATTTGCAAAATGATGGACTTCTCCTGATCGTTTGTCGTTCCTAGGCACTCAAGGAACCAACAACGCAGTTGTTTCTAATGGGTCCAAGAAAGTGGGTCGGCGAGGTGGCTCATATAGCCAAGTAGACATGAGCCTAGACCTCAACCGTGTGTGGGCAGGACAAGAATCGACGAATCACCATTTCCTCCCTCCCACAAGCAATGAAAACACTCCTCCCTCGATCTTCATATGAAGTAGCCCTGAACCCGCTGCCAGCCCATTCCTAACAATTCTCTTCAGCTTGTTTGACACCTCAACTTTCAAAACGCAAGCCAACCTCTATGGGCATCAAACGAGGAAGAGAAACTCAACAAGCTAGCTACCACCCTCTCTTGATCCATTTGTGAGTGATAGGCTCGCCATACTGAAAATTGCCCATTGCGTGTGAAGTTCCACGTTGTATAATCCTCAGACATCAGGCCCTCATGACTATCTGCTTGATATTACATGCGTCTGACTCAGAGAATACAAGTGCGAACTTCCGGTTGTCCCAGCAAGCGCCATGGGCATTTATAAGGTCATTAACAAGGTGAATGGATGACTTGGTGTGAAACCCAGTGGCTTCATGCGTCCTTTCCTTAAGATCCAATTGTCCTACATAATATTTCTTCTTGTCCCATCACCAATCATCCATATGACACCTAACTGAAGCAAGTCTCTCTCATGAAGTATGCTTCGTCACGTGAACAAGCCCTGGAATGGGAGTTCTTGCAGTCATCAAATCACCACTACTGAAATATCGGGCTTCAAGCACCCTCACACGTAGAGAATCATGCACTTGAAGAATACAACATGCTTGCTTGGTGATGGGGGTCTGGTTAAAAGCTCCTAAGTCGTGGAATCTCAACCTCCTTCCATCTTGCTTGTCCATAATTTGTGTCACACTCAGTGAACCTTTCGATCACCATTTGATACTCCCGATACAAATTTCAAAGAGATAGATGTCAGGTTCCTGCATATTTTCTTGGTCAGTTGGAAGCAACTCATGGTGTAGGTCGGAGTAGCCTCATGGACATATTTTATAAACACCTATTTCACAACCATAGATAACCCTGGCCCTTTCCACATGCAAGTTTTGAACTCAAACTCTCCTTAACATGTTTAAAACATCCCCTTTTGAGTCCCCCACAACAGTAGTGAGTCCCAAATGGCATTTTTCAGAAAATTCTTCACCCGTTCATCACACCCCTTGCTTAAAAAATAGAAGGCATGATGGCCTTTGCCACATAGGCGCACGTCTTCCTCGTCATGCCATGGATCTCACACATCCCCACGACCTCCTCGCACCATCGCAGGAATGGCGTTGTCGTCATCCTAGTCGCCCTCGCTTGGGCGCCACTAACTCCACCTTCCCTTCCCATGGGGCACCGACACCACTCATTGTTGCTAGCCATTGGGCTCATGATGAGCGTGCTCTGGGACTTCATCTTTGCATTTAACATAGTGGCTCTCATCGTGGCGCTCAAGTACATGGTAAGCGTATTAGGGGTGACGGTGATGGCATAGGGGAACTCGATGGGCGACATGGTTTCGAACGGGGCGGTTGCACTTCATGACATGTTGGGCAGCTCAGAATGATGGTGTCCACTTGGTACGTCGGCCTACGGTTCAACACTGTGGTCGAGGTCATAGATTTGGATGATTTGGTGAACATGATGTGGGGGGGTTGCTATGTCTCCTATAGCCTTTATTTATTGGCTTTTATTAGATATATAAAATGTATTTTACAAAAATATATAAATGAAAACGAAAAGTAATGAGGTACTGGGCCGCGCCCGTGTGTGCAGCCATATGTCCTTCGCAAAGCAAGAATGTCGTCCAATAGTTCAAACACTATTCAACGCTTTAAGCGCCATTTTCTATTGTTTTGGTAGAAAGCGCACACCCCATTCGACCTTGGGTCTTGGCCCATTTACTTCTTCACACTTTATGCTCGTATTTTCTTCCTCTTTGCAGTGCATGATCGTTTTCTTCTTCTTCTTAGGTTATGGTTTTGGACTTCCATCGGTTTTCTAGGCCGGTTTCCTATACTTTTTACTTCTGTTTTAGGCTGGTTTTCTATTCCGTCTTTTTGTTTTTCCCTTTTATTTCCTCTACTTTTTATTTTTTTTAATTTTCCCTTTTACCTTTTTTCATTTTTCAAATTCAGGAACGTTTCCAGCTTAAAAAAATCTTTTCAAATTGATGAAATTCCTAAAAGTTTGCAATTTTTTGAAATTCATGAACCTTTTTCAAATATGTAAACATTTTTAAATTCACGATCATTTTTAATTCTGGGATTTAAAAAAATCACGAACACTTTCCAAATCCATGAACTTTTTTCAAATTCATGAACTTTCTTAAATCCACGAACTTTTATTCAAATCCCCGATTTTTTTTGGAAATGCATGAGCATTTTCTAGTTCCTGCATTTTTTTTCAAATTCGCGAAATTTTCCAAATTCATAAACAACTTTTAAAATTTCTTGAGCATTTTTCTAATTCATGAACTTTTTCATTTTTTCATTTTTTTCAAATTTATGAACCTTTTTTTATATTGCAAACTTTTTCAATAGTTGTGCACTTTTTTCAAAAATCATGAACTTTTTTGGAGTTCTTGAAAAATCACTGATTAACAAGTCAAACGGTTTGGGATCCAATTGTCAGAGAGTTAACAGTCATGGGAAACGAGCGAGCAATGATTTCCTTTTTCAAACTAACACAAGCTTTATTACTCAATAATGTTTAGGGGAATACATTTGATGATGCCTTGCAAATAAACTAAGCGCATGTTTAGCGAGGCTATGTGCCTCCGTATTCGAGGCCCTTCTTCGAAGACGAAAGAATCGGGGAACTCCGATGATGTGAACCTGATCTCGCGAATATATGACCGTGCTCACAACCGTTGCCTTCCTTGATACCTGATACAACTTCCTTATAGTCCCATCCATTGACTATGCTCGTTTGCAACGGATCGGTCACCAAAGACATGGCCTCGCAACAGGCGAGAGCCTCTAGGCTTGCCGAATCAGTTACCCCGACGAAAACCAGGGCCGAGTCCCTAAGGTAATTTCTGCCACTATCTTTGCAGATACCAGTGATGAAGCGATTGAGGGAGTGAGTGGTTGGTCCACGGGTGCTTATTGGGTCGGCCCAATTGAAGCATGTGCATGGGCGCTGATTAGGACCTCTCCGCAACCGTCGGCCTTTCCCGGTCCGTGACATGTTCCTGTTGTGCACACGCTGCTAGCCCATCTTCTTGCTCATTTTCAGCCTACCTGGAAAGAACCTCGCCCTTTGGAATTTCCTATATGACGCACACAGCGTCAAATTGCTAGCAAATTGCACAGGTGCGAGCAGAGTGGGCGGGCCCACTGAACGCTAGCACATGCTTCCTGTTTAGGGGTAAATCTCAACTGGAAGATCTTTGACTGAGTTTCTCCTGTTATGTTTCTTTACTGCTTGTTCCGGTTTTCTTACTGGGTTTGTTTTTCAATTCTTTTCATTTCATTTTTTCATTTTATGCTATTTTTCTCATGTTCCTTTTTCCTTTTATAAGAATATTTCACAGTTTTAAAAATGTTCGTGATTTCATAAAAAATGTTCATGTTTTCCCAAAAAATGTTCAAAAATATAAAAAATGTTCAAAAATCTCATTTTAAAATTTTATTCCGAGTTTGAAAAAATGTTCTCATCTCAAAAATTGTTCATGGATTCAAAAATATTCACGTTTTCAAATGTTTGTTTTGAGTTTAATAAAGTGTTCCCGTTATAAAAAAATTGTTCACATATTCAAAGAATGTTCGTGATTTTCAAAAAATGTTAAGTTTATCAAAAATTTGTTCACATATTCAAAAAATGTTTGAGTTTTTGTTTTTCTTCTCGAATTTGAAAAGTGTTCGCTTTTTAAAATTTTACTTTTTTCAAAAATAATGTTGGGAAACTATTCCCTTCAACAGGCGGATCCTACTGTTGGATCGATCTTCTCCATCGGCAGACACGTGTCCCCGTTGTCTTGAATGCCATGTGCCCCTTCTGTAGAAACATCACGAGTATTACATCTCCTTCCCCGCCTCTCTATGCTCGCTTGCAGCCTTTCTCGATTCATACCGCACACGACATTATCTTTTTCGGTGAAAAATCTCTGCAACATTACTCATGTTGTAAAAGTCCTCCCGCAACATCATCTATGTTGCATAAAAGTGAAGACGAAAAAAAAATACTGCAACACCACCTATGTTGCAAAAATCCCCCCACAAATCATCTATGTTGCAAAAAAAGTGGGAAGACGGAAATAAAAATTGCGGCAAAAATAACTCCTTCGATGCTTTTTCAACAATGTTGTCGTTGCAGAGCGAGCTACGCAACATCTACCTTGTTGCAATCGTGACCCACCTCATTGGGAGATCTGATGGCTATTTGTGGCTCAATCGAACGGTAGAGGAGGCGGTTGATGTTTCCAATTAATCTACCAGCAGACGCGTAGCGCTCCCCAATAATGTTTGCGTTTGGAATTTTACAAAATGTTCGGATATGACATTTACCTTTAGCTTCGCACGCCATATTAAACCAACAAGGCTCATTAATCCCGTTAGGTAGGCGCGCACGTATGCAACA
Organism: Aegilops longissima; assembly: GCA_021605205.1. NCBI lineage: Eukaryota > Viridiplantae > Streptophyta > Magnoliopsida > Poales > Poaceae > Aegilops > Aegilops longissima. The sequence goes on along the minus strand of CM038678.1, from coordinate 633,477,043 downwards.
GGAGGTCTCATTTTTGGGATTTTTCACTGTTTTTACACTAATGGGCTGTCCTGTTTGGAGTCGCCTGTGCGTCCGCTCGGCAGTTCGCCGCAACGAGCGGCACATAGGAGTTCCCTCGCCCTTTACCTCCCGGTTCAATGGGGTGCCGTTTTCGCCCGTATACCTTCCAGTTGCACTTTGTACACGGTACGCAGGCCACGTTCTTCCGCGAATGCAAACTGACGCAAAATTTGGTTCACGCAGCTGAATCTCTCGACCGGGGGCCGGAGCAGCACCTTCACGGGAGGCAAGGCAAAGAGTTGACGAACGGCGCACCGGCACCGGTTGCCTCATGCCCGCAGGCGCACCATCACGTACTGAAAATGTAAAACCAGCAGGCTTGGCCACGCAAGGCTCCTCCAATCAAGTCTCGTGTCAAAACCCGGAGAAGCTTTTCACCGGGTCTCTCAGCCAGGGGACAGAGCGCACCGCAAGTCAAATACACGCCGAGCAGCAGCTGCCAGTACCAACACACAGGAGGCCAAATTCACTGTTTTGACTTTTTCCTTAACTTAAGCACGATTTGATCCTATGTGTAATTTTTTTTGGATCTGACCTTTTTTCTACCGGCATTGTCTTTGGCGGTAGGGTATCACACCCTACCGCCAAGCCTTTGGCGGCAGGACTTATTTACACTGTCACGCCCGTTCGGTGTGAAAAGGACCCTACCGCCATGGTCTTTGGCGGTAGGGGCATGCATGTAATTATAATAAGGACACGCATGCAATAAAAGATTCATTTTTTGCAAAAAAAAAGACCCTACCGCCATAGGCTATGGCGGTAGGGTTACACGTCCTACCGCCATCGACTGTGGCGGTAGGGTCCTTTATGCAAAAAATGAAAGTGAAGGTGTAGGTAAGTCCTACCGCTAAAGGCCTTGGCGGTAGGGTGTGTTACCCTACCGCCATAGACAATGGCGGTAGGAAAATGGTTAGATCCGAAAAAAAATTACACATAGGGTCAGATCATGCTAAACTAACGAAAAAGTGTCAAAACAGTGAATTTGGCCCACACAGGACAGTACTACCAGCACATATGACATGACGTCTGTGTTAAAGAAAAACGGCAGCAGCGTAAAAGAAGTCAAAGGAGGGCCGCGTCCCGGTCTCGAACCTACCCACCACCCCGCAGGCCTTTCATGGCAGCAAAGAAGCAAAAGCAACCAATCAGTCCGAGGCAGCGACGCGGTTTACGGGGATGAAACTGACCGTACGGAGCCAATTCTGCAGGCGGTCTCAGACTTCCTCTCCGCGGCTGCACACACAAACAACGGCGATGTCGACGGAAAGAAAGCGAGACGCATCGCTGTGCCGTGAATCCGCGGGGGCAGGCCAGACTTCCGGACGGCCCCCGGCTTGAATTCTTTCTTCGATCTACGGTCGGTGGTGGACGCACGGGTTAATGACGAGCAAGTAGAAGTGGTGGCACCCTCCAGTTCCGGGTTAATTTTCTCCAGCAAGCACCGGAGAGTGATGTGTGATGTGATGTGATGGCGGCAGAGCCATCGCTCGCGCCAAAATTCAACGCAAGAAAACAGTGCAGTATCAGTCCTGACCCGGCAATAGATTCGCCCATGCATGAAATGAATCCACCATCCGTCTTCACAAGCATGCCAGACTCGCTGTTTCTCTCTTCAGTATCGTGAAATGAATCCACCGTCCGTCTCAAATGCCACTGCCATTTTCTACGTGTCCTTTAACATCAGGTTTTAATGGAGGAGGCACAACGGTAGCGATCCAACAACAGAAAGTTGGCTCCTACATTTTCTTCTGAGAAACTACAACATTTATTGTTGGCGCCTATTTCCTAAAAAAGTGTTGACTCCTGCTGCCGCGGCCCATGCTGATATTAATTTGAAGAGTTAATACCAGTTTTAGTACATAAACTTGTCCTAGTGGGAACAGATTTATACAAGAACTAAAAAAAAACCCATAAAAATGGTCCTAAAACTTGCATAACAGAACATTTTCATACAATTCCCGTCAAATCTAACAGCGCAGCGTCTGCCCCTGTTAACTTGGCGCAGCGGTGCCCATCCGCTCTCTCCATCTGTGTGTGATCCACTCATCAGTGGGTGTAAAAATAAAGAGAAGCATAAAAACACACAAACAGGGTTTGATCCTGCGGCCGGAGGAGCTGGTAGCTACTATTCCCTCCGTTTCAAATTATTCGTTGTGGTTTTAGTTCAAATTTGAACTAAAACCACGACGAGTAATTTGAACAGAGGGAGTACCTCGCACGCACTTACTAACCAACCAAACGGGTAACTAATGCTGCTCAATGTAGAGACGAGTCTTTTATATTCTTGTCACTCAACACAGAGTGAGATGGGTCACCGTTGCCTTCACCAAGGTAGTGCTAGTACGAGCATCTGGAGTCTGGGCGCACTAAACCCGTCTTAAATATTTGCGCGGGGATAAAAAATATCAATCCACCCAAACTCCTTAAACCGGTCTTAAACATCCAGGCTGTTTGGTGTTTCTCATATCCGGCCCAAATGTAGGGTGGATATGGGGCGGCCTGGGCACGTCCGAGCGCATCCATCTAACAAGTGCGGTCCACCAACGACCCCATGGTTGTCCACAAAAAACTTCATCCGGCTCCTCGCTCGGAACCCTAGCTCATTCACTCTCCTCTCTCTGCACTGATTTCAATCCAATCCGGCGCAATGTCGAGCTCCCGCAGACACTCCGGCTCTGAACTCGACGTCAACGAGGAGCTGGTTCTCCGCATTGCCTTGGAGAGGTCCAAGACGAACACCGGGGGCAGCTCCAGATCTGCAGCGCCGCCCGCGCTGAACGCAGCAGACCTGCCCCCCCCCGCAAGTAGCTCCGACAGGGCAGCGCAGTCCGCTATGGCCCCACGTCGTCCCCTTCCCCTGCCGGCCGCTGCTCCGCACGAGCAGCGATGGGTGCTAGTGCCCTCGCCGCCTGCCCACACGGGCACTTCGGAGTCGGAGGCGCGCGCCGTCTGCCGCAAGAGGCAGCGGGCAAGGGAGAGGCACACGGCGGAGCAGTCCATGCCCCGCCGCTGCTCCGCCCAAGCAGCGGTGGGTGCTAGTGCGTGTGCCGCCTACCTGCATGCGCACTACGGAATCGGAGGCGCACGCCGCCCGCTGCGAGAGGCAACAGGCAAGAGAGAGGCACGCGGTGGAGCAGTCTGTGTGCCGCCGCTGCGGGATGCTGAGGGAGCCCGACGAGGACGAGCGGCTCCTCGCTTGGATCTACTGCCGGCCGCTCATGACGGTGGAGACGGACGCTCGCCGCCTACGGTGGAAAAACGCGAAGGCGCTCCGGCTTGCCATAAAGCAGGCAGAGCGTGAGGGGAAGGAGGTAGCGGCGGAGGCGGCTCGGCTCGCGAAGTTGAAGCGGTAGCAAGACAGGGCAGTCCGCTGGATGAAGGGGCTGGTCAGCCTCTACGACTCCGATCCGATGACGGCGACGTCGACAACCGCAGCTCCACCTCCGACGACGACCAAGATCCTCCACCAGCCGCGGATGCTTACAGATACGCCAGCGACCGGAAGGGGAAAGGCCTGGCGAGGAAGTGGTGAAGATGCTCCTCTTCCTATGTTTTTATCCTTTTTGGTTTGTGAAGTTAAGAACTTGTCCGGCGATGAACTCCGATGATCTTTTAAATGATGTACAGTCCGTTTATGTGTGTTTGCTTGTCCGTTCGATGCAATTTCATTGTGCATTCTTTGATCACATACCGCATACTACCTCGTTAGGCAGATCGAGCTTGCCGTGTGCCGGCTCCTCGACCTCGGCGTGGTGCATCTCCCTCCTTGAGCTGCCGGTGAACATCGACAAGGGAAAGAAGGAGAATGCGCTGGCCTTTCCGTCTTCTCCTTACATGCAATGTGTGCGACCAAGCATACGCGCAGCGCATGCGCTTCCTTGCGGGAATGCGGGTGATGGTGAAGTAGATGCACCACACGTTGACGTGCAGGTGATCAACCATGGTAGAAATTTCTTTTCTCAAAGATAACAAGGGTTAGAGTATACCTCAGAAATTTAACCGACGACTGGCTGTCTGGCTGAGTAGTTATGACGCGCGTGCATGCGATCCGCTTTTTGAGCGACATCTCAGGTTCGAATTTCCCAGCGCCCGAATTTTATCTTTCTTTCTTGCACACACTGATCAGTAGGTCCCATGGACAGGCGGTGCGAGGGCCTGCTGGCGTGCCATCTGCGCCTAGTTAACGGGAACAGACGCCGCCTCGGCAGATATGACGGAATTGCATGAAAATGTTCTGTTAGTCAAGTTTAAGGACCATTTTTATGGGGTTTTTTAATTCTTGTATGAATCTGTTCCCACTAGTACAAGTTGTCAAGTTTATGTAGTACTAAAAGTGTTATTAACTCTAATTTGAACTGTTCCGAACGACCGGACTGTTTTCACAAGTTGACCAGGCCCATTCCGTCTGACAGTCTACCTCCGGCGTCCCAGCTTTCCAGGCGCCCGACCTCTCGCAGCCACAGTCTTCACCTTTAAATGGCCCCTGGCTGCTGCGCCATGCTTTCGCTTGTGATGCCTTCAACAGTCTCGGTGCTGCAATTGCAAACAACATCGTCGCCATGCCTAGGCTGTATCCTGCCCGGCGTCGTTTCGGGACAGCTGCGGCTACGGTCAAATGCATGCAGCAACTTGTACCAATACTGTACTGCATGTATTTCAAAGTGTTGCATCGACTTCACTATATGGCAATGCCAAAACTGTCGTGCTACTATGCGAGTATACTTCTCCCAATCTTTCAGCAGTGCAATACGGCAAGTACAGCTGTACGTACAACGAATAAGAAGAAGATAGTACTAACACAAGAACAGCATTTTGGAAGTGTCAACAGCTGCACCCATCGCAATTATGCCCTCCACCTTCCGAATGTTTTTTATGTTTCGCAATGACCAAATGCACAATCCATCGTTTACTTTTTGCAAAAAATAGTACGTATATATTATAGCTAGGACTTGTTTGTGAAGGTCAAATATACTTCTTCCAGATGGCAGACCTAACTTGGCTCACGTACGACGTGTTTGGCAGCTAATGGAGCCTCTGGCCTAATCAGCAACCACTGCTCCCAAACGATAATACTCTAGTTGCACCAAGATCATGCAGTTAGGCCAAATTCTGTTTGCTCCTATGTGCCATTAACTCACTGGTGGTTGCCGTTAAACAAGGCTGCAAGGGGCATCAGGGTCACATGCAGTGGAACACGCAGAGGAACAGGACAGGCTGCTGCAGTACAGTATTGTGTCCCGCCACAGCTCACGCTGCAGGACAAAATGGCAGGTAGGTACGAGTGGTACCGTATGAGGGCTTCCGGCCATGCCAACCAACCTACTACTTCTATACCGGAAGAGTAATCTCCCTGCTATAGTTTTTCTGTTACGTGCTCACATCAACTTGAAGCTTATTTTAACACTTTCCTTCATTTTCTTTCAATGATTGGTCAGGAAGACACAGATTATGCTTAATCCGGAAGCAGTACGATCTTACGTGCACAAACTGAATTTACTAGTAGTATATATGTCACTCATTGTGTGAAAGCTTTGTGGATGCTTTGTGTTGCTTGCCAGTCCATGATGCATGTCTCGCCGGTAATAATCGGATGCGTTATGGGTAAATGAGAATGCCCCTCTGCGTCAAGCATCTATGATTAGCCAGCTAGAGGCCTGCTTGGTTTCAAATAAGTCATCAACTTAAGTCGAAAAGTAAAAAAAATGATTTATTTTGCCAAACAGACCCGACTTATAAGTCACCCCAACTTATAAGTCATAAGTTGCTCCACCTCAACTTAAAACTTATAAATCATCCCCTTTTACATGGGTCCCACCATCTGCATGATGTTGATTGGTGTGGAAAGGTGTGTCAGGTGACTTATAAGTCAGGTGACAACTAAACAGGCGTGACTTATAAGTCACTGGTTTTAAGTCACCTGACTTATAAGTCGGGTGACTTATTGAAACCAAACATGCCCTAGGTTTTGGGGTTCACTAGATGACATGACATGGTAGGTATGTTGACAACTACACTTTCTTCTCGGCCTAGTGGCACGATGAAGCCTCGAGTCGAGCTCAAACTCCGAGACACATAAATTTCCCGTTGAAAACTTGGTATACGTATGTACTCACTTCATTTCATTATACAAGGCCACAAACTCATATTACAGGTATCAAGATAAAACTTAATGACTCTTTTGTAAGTTAACTTTTCTTTTCGTAATCCGGGATCATTAATACTACACCACAAGCATGCAACGAATGAATGGGAAGGAAGTGGCTGAGTGTTATTATGACTGCATGCATGTAAGTATTAATAAGTTGCTAGTACGAGAAAACATCATTAATTTTTTGTCTCGATTACTGTTGATGGCCTTGTATTGATGCAATGTATTTTTGATAATGGCTTTGTATAAGAGAATGGAGAAAGTACTACGTAGCAATTTGTGTGTAGCAATTTGTCCCGTCGATGCCATGTGGTCGTTGGTTTATCCGGTTGCACCGCCGCAGCGTCGGTGACGGGGAGAAGGGGAAGCACGACCCGGAAATCCCGGCCGGCCGGCCGGACGGACGGGGAGCCGAACCAAAAGGGCTCGGCCAAAAGGGTGGAGGAAATATACCGTCCCAGCCGCGTCGCGTCGGAATAGCGGGGTGGCGCGTACGTCGGTGATGTCGTCCCCCTAGCAACCAGCAACAACCACATCCGTCTCGTGGTCCCACGTTGTTTCAACCATTGCTGCCTCAGGTGCCACATGAAGGAAATATGCCCTAGAGGCAATAATAAAGTTATTATTTATTTCCTTATATCATGATATATGTTTATTATTCATGCTAGAATTGTATTAACCGGAAACATAATACATGTGTGAATACATAGACAAACAGATAGTCACTAGTATGCCTCTACTAGACTAGCTCATTAATCGAAGATGGTTATGTTTCCTAACCATAGACATGTGTTGTCATTTGATTAATGGGATCACATCATTAGGAGAATGATGTGATTGACATGACCCATTTCGTTAGCTTAGCACTTGATCGCTTAGTATGTTGCTTATGCTTTCTTCATGACTTATACAAAGTTCCTGCAACTATGAGATTATGCAACTCCCGCTTACGGAGGAACACTTTGTGTGCTACCAAACGTCACAACGTAATCGGGTGATTATAAAGGTACTCTCAGGTGTCTCCAAAAGTATATGTTGAGTTGGCATGAATCGAGATTAGGTTTTGTCACTCCGATTGCTCTGGAGAGGTATCTCTGGGCCTTCTCGGTAATACACATCACATAAGCCTTGCAAGCATTGCAACTAATGAGTTAGTTGTGAGATGATGTATTACGGAACGAGTAAAGAGACTTACCGTAACGAGATTGAACTAGGTATTGATACCGACGATCGAATCTCGGGTAAGTAACATACCGATGACAAAAGGAACAACGATATCGTTATGCGGTTTGACCGATAAAGATCTTCGAGAATATGTAGGAACCAATATGGGCATCCAGGTTCCGCTATTGGTTATTGACCGAGAATGGTTCTAGGTCATGTCTACATAGTTCTCGAACCCGTAGGGTCCGCACGCTTAACGCTTCGATGACAGTTCATTATGAGTTTATAAGTATTGATGTACCAAGGTTGTTCGAGTCCCGGATGTGATCACGGACATGACGAAGAGTCTCAAATGGTCGAGACATAAAGATTGATATATTGAAGCCTATGTTTGACTTCGGAAAGGTTCCGGATGAAAACAGAAGTTATTGAACACCGGGGTTACTGAACCCCGGGGTCTATGGGCCTTGATGGGCCATAAGAGAGAAGAGGAAGGGCCGGCCAGGCAGGCCACGCCCCTCCCCTCTAGTCCGAATAGGACAGGAGAGGGGGCGGCGCCTTCCCTCTTCCCCTCCTCCAATCCTAATCCAACTAGGAGAGGGGGGAGTCCTACTCGGTGGGAGTAGGACTCCTCCAGCGCGCCTCCCTAGGGCTGGCCGCACCCCCTTGGCTCCTTTATATACGAGGCAGGGGCACCCCATGACACGAAGTTGATCTACGGATCGTTCCTTAGCCGTGTCGGTGCCCCTTCCACTATATTCCACTTCGGTCATATCGTCATGAGCTTAGGCGAAGCCTCGCGCGGAGAAGTCATATCGTCGCGAGCTTAGGCGAAGCCCTCGCGTCGGTGGAGCATCATCATCGCCTACCACGCCGTCAGGTTGACGGAACTCATCCCCGACACTTTGCCGGATCGAGTCCGGGATCGCCATCGAGCTAAACGTGTGCGTAACTCGGAGGTACCGTATGCTCGGTGCTTGGATCGGTCGGATCGTAAAGACGCATTTACTACATCAACAGCGTTGTTATAACGCTTCCGCTTTCGGTCTCACGAGGGCGTGGACGGACACTCTCCCCTCTCGTTGCTATGCCATCACCATGGTCTTGCGTGTTCGTAGGAAATTTTTTGAAATTACTACGTTACCCAACACCACACACCGGAAACCTCTCACACCAGACTTCAGTAATAACAACTAGATCGGTAACGCGCCCTGGCACGAGGGTACCGGTCCCATCATTTTGATCAAGCGGGATATGCTAAGTCAATAGTAATTCAGATTTAGCACATGCTAATAAATTATGATCAAACTTTAGTTTCTTTGCACGTTTCTATAACAAAATCCATTCTACATGAAAATGATTTTAAACTGACTGAATGTTATTTCATGAATATAAATGGTTAAAGCAATGAAGCTTCAAAATAGGCACTTCTCCAACACATGTTCAGAATATTCTAATTCTGATATAGCCAAGTGCAAACCTAAACTTACAAAAATAATATCAGTTTGAAAACATCCAGAAATGTAAGTTGACCATTGTGTTGATAAATGCTGAAAAGGGACGATCCTCAATGGAGATTACACTTGCTACTCAAAAGGCAGTGGTGGAATCCCTTCCCCTGGCATGAGTTTCAGACTGGTGATGGCACTTCTTCTTGCCTGTTGAAGACCCTCAATGGAGAAGAGAAGGCATTATTAGCACCATAAGAATAAAAAAAACTCTGAAAACTGAAAGGGCCATGGGTTGCTGCTTACCCGAGGAGCTGTAGAGGTGGAGTTGGCCCTTGTACACGACGTGGTTGCTGGGCCAGCTCGGCCGCACCACATCGGTGGAGACGACGACGACAGCGGCTAGCGACCAAGGCACCATTCTTCCGTCCAGTTCGACCATGTGCGGGGCGTCGACATCACTATGGAGGTCCCGGTGGTCGTCCTCATCCATGGAGGGTTCCTGCTGCTCCGAATCGAAGAAACATACAAGGGGATCAATCAATCCATGGAGAGAAGAAATAAGAGGAGACACACACGTACACATACTGCTGCTAGTATATAAAGAGTTGGCTGTGTGTGTGCTTGAGTATAGTTGGGCTCCTGAAGTACACGAGCCAGTGTTCTAACTAAACACAAACAGAGCATGCCATTGGGCGAGCCGCTGCCGTCCTCCCCGGCGGCGCTGTTCTCTGCAGGGCCCCGGAGACAAACAGGTGAGCCCACCGAACATGAAACCGAATCAGTAGATCAATTAAAAAAGAGATTAATGCTATCTCTGAACTTCCAAAAGATGGACAAACAAAACCACTACAAAAGCTAGCTTTGCCAACTACAACAGGCTTCTTGAGTTATATGAACACATTAGGCCATCAAATACCAAACACACAGATACATATTTCATATAAAACATATCCCCGAAGTTCTTATAACCCTAAATTGGTTCACCTATTGACGCCCATCTGCTAAATTATGCTTCCGGACATCCATTTTAACAAATCCTAATTCTGGAGACGAATATAATATAAACTGACTGAATAGGACAATTTAGTTAATCCAAGCAAACCAAAAGAGTTCGAACACTAAATTAGGAACCTGGCATAGTAAATAAACCTAAACATGACAGCCTAGAACAAACAGACCAAATAAACCAGATTAAGCACAAGAGTCCAAATGAACCATATTAATCTAAAACCCGCTTACTAAATTGCACAGAGACATAATGATCATAAAATGCATGCATCACAGATTGAGCTTACATTCTACAAGTGACCGCATCTTCCTGACAACATACTACCCCAGCTAGCTCCAATGAACAATTTTCACAAACAATATGTGCAATGCCATTGGCTTGTTTGGCAGCCTCAACAACACACACCTGCAAGCAGGACCAACAAACAAAACAGCAGGTCACTGCTATGACAAAGCTAAAAGAAAACAACAAATAAAACAAGCAAGGAAGAAAAGGAGACCACAAAAATCCAATCAGGGAATAGTACTCTTTGCCTCTACCAATATGAAGGCAATAAACATACTCACTCATTTACCAACATACAGACCAACACGAACGACAACCAAAAATAGACTAAATCTAACAGCAGGTCCGGACGCAAGATAAGGAAAACACAACGTCATACGAACGCAAGCCTAGGACTAGAAAGGAAAATGAGCAGAGAGGAGTAGGGGGAAAAGGTTTGACCTGCAGATTCTTGCACGAAGGCGAGGCTGGCTGACACGAACATACAACCGAGGGGATCAACCAAACAGACAAATCTGTAGGAAAACAAAAGTCAAAATGCGTAGAACACCTCAAAAAACAAAAAAGGTAGAAGGAGATGAAAATGCAAGTGTTGAGATTGTATTCTCACCATGTCCTCAGGATAGTCACTGCTGACATTCTTGGTCGAAAGATGTGCCTCTCATGAGGTGAAGAAAAATATACAGAATTCTAACCAGCTGATCCGCTGGGTCGACATGATATAAATGGAAGTGAGCCTAATAACTTCTAGTATATATACCTGAACACACATGAAATGAATGAAACTTTAGAGAAACATATCAAATCTATTTGAAAGTAGCAATCATTGTTTAAGCATCTCAAATAAATCATAACTAAAAAGAGATGTTCTCCTTATTGCATAGAAGGTCATGATATAGATACCAACAAGCATACCCACATATACACACACGAATGATTACACATAAAGAAATATTGCATAGAAGGTCATGATTCACACGAACTATATCTTTCATCCAAGATAGCCTGACTGTAAGATTAGGATGATATATTAAGATGCCTGAAATAAAGCTTTATCTATTCGTAATAAAATTTCTCCCAGAAATATTACAGTCAGGCTATATTGGAATAATTACATGACAGGGGGCATCAAGACATCATTATACCAAAATAAAAGAGAAAGATAGAAGAACAGGGCTTGCAAGTAAAAAGTATATACATCAGTACACGGTGAGAAAATCCCTTGTAATTTTCTAACAAGTACATAATTACAATAGCAATGAAACATAGAGATGCAAACTTGCAAGTAAAAAGTATATACAGCAGTACACCATGGTTGCTGAAGATGTTCAATTATACTTAGAAAGCAAAACACGTGTTCAAATGATTGCTGAAAAAAGGATCTCACCTTGTTCCAATAGAACATGTAGTGATCCATAAACATAGTTAATGTTCTCTGTATTCATTGGTTCAGATCTCATGGCTCCATAGTGTTGGGGAATGTTGCAGAAAATTAAAAAATTTCCTACGGTTTCACCAAGATCCATCTATGAGTTCATCTAAGCAACGAGTCATGGGAGATGCATCTACATACCACTTTGTAGATCATGAGCGAAGCGCTCAAAAGAACGGGGTTGAGGTAGTTGTACACGTCGTGATCCAATCACCGGAGATCCTAGCGCCGAACGGACGGCACCTCCGCGTTCAACACACGTGACGGTCAGCGTGGCGCCTCCTCCTTCTTGATCCAGCAAGGGGAAGGAGAGGTTGATGAAGATCCAGCAGCACGACGGCGTGGTGGTGGATGCAGCAGGATCCCAGCAGGCTTCGCCAAGCGTCTGCGGGAGGAGGAGGTGTAGCAAGGGGAAGGGAGGTGCCAAGATGCGGGTCTTGCTGCCTTCCTCCCTCCACTATATATAGGGGCTAGGGGCGATGCCCCTGGAGATCCCATCTAGATGGGGGGCGGCGGCCCGGCAACGGCCCCTTAGGGTTTCCAACGGGGGCGATGCCCCTCGGGGCAACGGCCCCTAGGGTTTCCAACCAGGGGCGATGCCCCTGGGCAACGGTCCCCAACCCTAGGCGCCTTGGGCCCTTGGGTGGGGCGCACCAGCCCACCAGGCTGGTTCCCACGCCACTTCAGCCCATGGGCCCTCCGGATAGGTGGCCCCACCGGTGGACCCGGGACCCTTCCGTGGTCCCAGACAATACCGTGACCCCAAAACTTTCCTGTGGCAAATCGACTTCCTATATATAAATCTTTACCTCCGGACCATTCCGAACTCCTCGTGACGTCCGGATCTCATCCGGACTCAACAACTTTCGGTTACTGCATACTAATATCTCTACAACCCTAGCGCCACCGAACCTTATGTGTAGACCCTACGGGTTCGGAGATATGCGAACATGACGGAGATGCCTCTCCAATCAATAACCAACAGCGGGATCTGGATACCCATGTTGGCTCCACATACTCTCGATGATCTCATCGGATGAACCACGATGTCGAGGATTCAATCAAACCCGTATACAATTCCCTTTGTCAATCGGTATGCGTTACTTGCCCGAGACTCGATCGTCGGTATCCCAATACCTTGTTCAGTCTCGTTATCGCAAGTCACTTTACTCGCATCAGTAATGCATGATCCCGTGACTAACCACTTAGTCACTTTGAGCTCATTATGATGATGCATTACCGAGTGGGCCCAGAGATACCTCTCCGTCATACGGAGTGACAAATCCCGCCTCGATCCGTGTCAACCCAATGACACTTTCGGAGATACCAGTAGTGCACCTTTATAGTCACCCGATTACGCCAGTGGCTTTGGTACACCCAAAGCACCCTTACGGTATCCGGGAGTTACACGATCTCATGGTCTAAGGAAGAGATACTTGACATTGGAAAAGCTCTAGCAAAACGAACTACACGATCTTGTGCTATGCTTAGTATTGGGTCTTGTCCATCACATCATTCTCCTAATGATGTGATCCCGTTGTCAATGACATCCAATGTCCATAGTCGAAACCATGACTATCTGTTGACCAACGAGCTAGTCAACTAGAGGCTCACTAGGGACATGTTATGGTCTATGTATTCACACGTGTATCACGATTTCCGGATAATACAGCTTATAGCATGAATAAAAGACAATCATCATGAACAAAGAAATATAATAATAACACTTTTATTATTGCCTCTAGGGCATATTTCCAACAGTCTCCCACTTGCACTAGAGTCAATAATCTAGTTACATTGTGATGAATCGAACACCCATAGAGTTCGGTGTTGATCATGTTTTGCTCATGAGAGATGTTTAGTCAACGGATCTGCGACATTCAGATCCGTATGTACTTTGCAAATTTCTATGTCTCCATCCCGAACGCTTTCACGGATGGAGTTGAAGCGACTCTTGATGTGCTCGGTCTTCTTGTGAAACATGGGCTCCTTGGCAAGTGCAATAGCTCCAGTGTTGTCACGGAAGAGTTTGATCGGCCCCGAGGCATTGGGTATGACTCCTAGGTCGGTGATGAACTCCTTCACCCAAATTGCTTCATGCGCTGCCTCCGAGGCTGCCATGTACTCCGCTTCACATGTAGATCCCGCCACGACGCTTCTGCTTGCAGCCGCACCAGCTTCGCTCCACCATTCAACATATACACGTATCCGGTTTGTGACTTAGAGTCATCCAGATCGTGTCGAAGCTAAGCGTCGATGTAACCTGTTACGACGAGCTCTTCGTCACCTCCATAAACGAAAACATGTCCTTTGTCCTTTTCGGTACTTCAGGATATTCTTGACCGCTGTCCAAAGTGTTCCTTGCGGGATTACTTTGGTACCTTCCTACCAAACTTACAGCAAGGTTTACATCAGGTCCAGTACACAGCATGGCATACATAATAGATCCTATGGCTGAGGCATAGGGATGACACTCATCTCTTCTTTGTCTTTTGCCGTGGTCGGGCATTGAGCTGAGCTCAATCTCACACCTTGCAATACAGGCAAGAACCCTTCTTGGACTGATCCATTTTGAACTTCTTCAAAATCTTATCAAGGTATGTGCTTTGTGAAAGACCTATGAGGCGCCTCGATCTATCTCTATAGATCTTGATGCCTAATATATAAGCAGCTTCTCCAAGGTCCTTCATTGAAAAACACTTATTCAAGTAGGCCTTAATGCTGTCCAAGAATTCTATATCATTTCCCATCGAAGTATGTCATCTACATATAATATGAGAAATGCTCTGAGCTCCCACTCACTTTCTTGTAAACGCAGGCTTCTCCATAAGTCTGCATAAACCCAAACGCTTTGATCATCTCATCAAAGCGAATGTTCCAACTCCGAGATGCTTGCACCAGCCCATAAATGGATCATTGGAGCTTGCATACTTTGTTAGCGTTCTTAGGATCGACAAAACCCTCCGGCTGCATCATATACAGCTCTTCCTTAAGATATCCGTTAAGGAACGCTGTTTTGACGTCCATCTGCCATATCTCATAATCATAGTATGCGGCAATTGCTAACATGATTCGGACGGACTTAAGCTTCGCTACGGAGAGAAAGTCTCATCATAGTCAATCCCTTGAACTTGCCGATAACCCTTAGCGACAAGTCGAGCTTTATAGATGGTGACATTACCATCGCGTCCGTCTTCCTCTTAAAGATCCATTTGTTTTCTATCGCTCGCCGATCATCGGGCAAGTCACCAAAGTCCACACTTTGTTTTCATACATGGATTCTATCTCGGACTTCATGGCTTCTAGCCATTTGTTGGAATCTGGGCCCTCCATCGCTTCTTCATAGTTCAAGGTTCATTGTTGTCTAACAACATGATTTCCAAGACAGGGTTGCCGTACCACTGCAGTGCGGAACGTGTCCTAGTGGACCTCTGAAGTTCAAGAGCAACTTGATCCGAAATACCTTGATCATCATCATGAATTTCCAATTCAGTTGGTGTAGGCATCACAGGAACATTTTCCTGAGCTGCACTACTATCCTGTTCAAGAGGTAGTACTTCATCGAGTTCTACTTTCCTCCCACTTACTTCTTTCGAGAGAAACTCTTTTCCGTAAAGGATCCGTTCTTGGCAACAAAGATCTTGCCCTCGGATCTTAAGTAGAAGGTATACCCTACGGTTTCCTTAGGGTATCCTATGAAGACGCATTTTTCCGACTTGGGTTCGAGCTTTTCAGTTGAAGTTTCTTGACATAAGCATCGCATCCCCAAACTTTTAGAAACGACAGCTTAGGTTTCTTCCCAAACCATAATTCATACGGTGTCGTCTCAACGGACTTAGACGGTGCCCTATTTAAAGTGAATGTAGCTGTCTCTAGAGCGTATTCCCAAAATGATAGCGGTAAATCAGTAAGAGACATCATAGACCGCACCATATCCAATAGAGTGCGATTACGATGTTCGGACACACCGTTACGCTGAGGTGTTCCAGGCGGCGTTAGTTGTGAAACGATTCCACATTTTCTTAAGTGTGTACCAATTCGTGACTTAAATATTCTCCTCCACGATCCGATCGCAAGAATTTTATCTTTCGGTCACGTTGATTCTCTACTTCATTCTGAAATTCCTTGAACTTTTCAAAGGTCTCAGACTTGTGTTTCATCAAGTAAACATACCCATATCTACTCAAGTCATCTGTGAGAGTGAGAACATAACGATATCCTCCATGAGCCTCAACGCCATTGGACCGCACACATCGGTATGTATGATTTCCAACAAGTTGGTTGCTCGCCCATTGTTCCGAGAATGGAGTCTTGGTCATCTTGCCCATGAGGCATGGTTCGCATGTGTCAAATGATTCATAATCAAGAGACTCCAAAAGTCCATCAGCATGGAGCTTCTTCATGCGCTTGACACCAATGTGACCAAGGCGGCGAAGCCACAAGTATGTGGGACTATCGTTATCAACTTTACATCTTTGGGTATTCACGCTATGAACATGTGTAATACTACGCCGAGATTCATTAAGAATAAACCATTGACCATCGGAGCATGACCATAAAACATATCTCTCATATAAATAGAACAACCATTATTCTCGGATTTAAATGAGTAGCCATCTCGCATTAAACGAGATCCAGATACAATATTCATGCTCAAACTTGGCACCAAATAACAATTATTAAGGTTTATAACTAATCCCGTGGGTAAATGAAGAGGTAGCGCGTCGACGGCGATCACATCGACTCGGAACCATTCCCGACGCGCGATCGTCACCTCGTCCTTCGCCAGCCTCCGCTTATTCCGCAGCTCCTGCAGAGTTACAAATATGAGCAACGACACGGTATCAAATACCCAGGAGTTACTACGAGTCTTGGTAAGGTACACATTAATTACATGTATATCAAATATACCTTTGGTGTTGCCGGCCTTCTTGTCCGCTAAGTATTTGGGGCAGTTCCGCTTCGAAAGACCCTTCCCTTGCAATAAAAGCACTCTCGTCTCGTGCTTGGGTCCATTCTTTGACTTCTTCCCGCAACTTGCTTATCGGGCGCGGCAACCTCCTTGCCGTCCTTCTTGAAGTTCTTCTTGCCCTTGCCCTTCTTAAACTTAGTGGTCTTATTGACCATCAACACTTGATGTTCTTTCTTGATTTCAACCTCGGTGACTTCAGATAGAGAATACTTCAGAATGGTCTTTACCATCCCCTGCATATTGTAGTTCATCACAAAGCTCTTGTAGCTTGGTGGAAGCGATCGAGGATTCTGTCAATGACCGCCTCATCGTGGAGGTTAATATTCAGTCAATATACGGTTGTGCAACCCGGACATCTTGAGAATGTGCTCACCGACGTAACTATTTCCTCCATCTTACAATTGTAGAACTTGTCGGAGATGTCATATCTCTCGACCGGGCGTGAGCTTGGAAAACAAGTTTCAGCTCCTCGAACATCTCATATGCTCCGTGATGCTCAAAACGCTTTTGGAGCCCGGTTCTAAGTCTGTAAAGCATGCCGCACCGAACGAGGGAGTAATCATCAAGACGAGACTGCCAAGCATTCATAATGTCTTGGTTCTTCGACGGAGCGTCACCTAGCGGTCCTTCTAGGACATATTGTTTCTGGCAGCTATGAGGATGATCTCAAGTTCCGGACCCAGTCCGTATAGTTGCTGCCGTCATCTTTCAGCTTGGTTTTCTAGGAACGCGTTGAAGTTCAAGTTGACATGAGCGTTGGCCATTTGATCTACAAGACATATCATTCAAAAGTTTTAGACTAAGTTCATGATAATTAAGTTCATCTAATCAAATTATTACAATGAACTCCCACCAGATTAGACATCCCTCTAGTCATCTAAGTGATACACGATCCGAGTCGACTAGGCCGTGTCCGATCATCACGTGAGACGGACTAGTCATCGTCGGTGAACATTCTCATGTTGATCGTATCTTCTATACGACTCGTGTTCGACCTTTCGGTCTCCGTGTTCGAGGCCATGTCTGTACATGCTAGGCTCGTCAAGTTAACCCTAAGTGTTTTGCGTGTGTAAATCTGTCTTACACCGTTGTATGTGAACGTAAGAATCCATCACACCCGATCATCACGTGGTGCTTAGAAGCGACGAACTTTAGCAACGGTGCACAGTTAGGGAGAACACTTCTTGAAATTGTTGTAAGGATCATCTTATTTACTACCGTCGTTCTAAGTAAACAAGATGTATAAACATAATAAACATCACATGCAATTATATAGTAGTGACATGATATGGCCAATATCATAAAACTCCATTGATCTCCATCTTCGGGCTCCATGATCATCTTGTCACCGCATGACACCATGATCTCCATCATCATGATCTCCATCATTGTGCCTCCATGAAGTTGTCATGCCAACGACTACTTCTACTTCTATGGCTAACGTTTAGCAATAAAGTAAAGTAAATTACATGGCGTTCTTCAATGACACACAGGTCATACAAAAATAAAGACAACTCCTATGGCTCCTGCCGGTTGTCATACTCATCGACATGCAAGTCGTGATTCCTATTACAAGAACATGATCTCATACATCACAATATGTCATTCATCATTCATCACAACTTGGCCATATCACATCACATGTCAATTGCTGCAAAAACAAGTTAGACGTCCTCTAATTGTTGTTGCATCTTTTACGTGGCTGCAATTGGGTTCTAGCAAGAACGCTTTCTTACCTACGAACAACCACAACGTGATCTTGTCAACTTCTATTTACCCTTCATAAGGACCCTTTTCATCGAATCCGCTCCAACTAAAGTGGGAGAGACAGACACCCGCCAGCCACCTTATGCAACTAGTGCATGTTAGTCGGTGGAACCGGTCTCACGTAAGCGTCACGTAAGGTTGGTCCGGCCGCTTCATCCCACAATACCGCGGAAGCAAGATAAGACTAGTAGCGGAAAGTAAATTGACAAGATCCACGCCCACAACTAAATTGTGTTCTACTCGTGCAAAGAGAACTACGATAGACCTAGCTCATGATACCACTGTTGGGGAACGTTGCGAAAAATTAAAATTTTTCCTACGGTTTCACCAAGATCCATCTATGAGTTCATCTAAGCAACGAGTCATGGGAGATGCATCTACATACCACTTTGTAGATCGCGAGCGGAAGCGCTCAAAAGAACGGGGTTGAGGTAGTTGTACACGTCGTGATCCAATCACCGGAGATCCTAGCGCCGAACGGACGGCACCTCCGCGCTCAACACGTGACGGTCAGCGTGACGTCTCCTCCTTCTTGATCCAGCAAGGGGAAGGAGAGGTTGATGAAGATCCAGCAGCACGACGGCGTGGTGGTGGATGCAGCAGGATCCGGCAGGCTTCGCCAAGCGCCTGGGGAGGAGGAGGTGTAGCAAGGGGAGGGAGGTGCCAAGATGCGGGTCTTGCTGCCTTCCTCCTCCACTATATATAGGGGCTAGGGGGCGATGCCCCTGGAGATCCCATCTAGATGGGGGCGGCGGCCCCGGGCAACGGCCCCTTAGGGTTTCCAACCAGGCGCGATGCCCCTCGGGGCAACGGCCCCTAGGGTTTCAACCGTGGGGCGATGCCCCTGGGGCAACGGTCCCCAACCCTAGGCGCCTTTGGGCCCTTGGGTGGGCGCACCAGCCCACCAGGCTGGTTCCCACGCCACTTCAGCCCATGGGGCCCTCCGGATAGGTGGCCCCACCGGTGGACCCAGGACCCTTCCGGTGGTCCCAGACAATACCAGTGACCCCAAAACTTTCCTGTGGCAAACTGGACTTCCTATATATAAATCTTTACCTCCGGACCATTCCGAACTCCTCGTGACGTCCGAATCTCATCCGGACTCGAACAACTTTCGGTTACTGCATACTAATATCTCTACAACCCTAGCGCCACCGAACCTTAAGTGTAGACCCTACGGGTTCGGAGATATGCTGATACATGACCGAGATGCCTCTCCGTCAATAACCAACAGCGGATCTGGATACCCATGTTGGCTCCCACATACTCCTCGATGATCTCATCGGATGAACCACGATGTCGAGGATTCAATAAAACCCGTATACAATTCCCTTTGTCAATCGGTGCGTTACTTGCCCGAGACTCGATCGTCGGTATCCCAATACCTTGTTCAGTCTCGTTACGCAAGTCACTTTACTCGCATCAGTAATGCATGATCCCGTGACTAACCACTTAGTCACTTTGAGCTCATTATGATGATGCATTACCGAGTGGGCCCAGAGATACCTCTCCGCCATACGGAGTGACAAATCTCGATCTCGATCCGTGTCAACCCAATGTACACTTTCGGAGATACCTGTAGTGCACCTTTATAGTCACCCGATTCGCCAGTGACGTTTGGTACACCCAAAGCACCCTTACGGTATCCGGGAGTTACACGATCTCATGGTGTAAGGAAGAGATACTTGACATTGGAAAAGCTCTAGCAAAACGAACTACACGATCTTGTGCTATGCTTAGGATTGGGTCTTGTCCATCACATCATTCTCCTAATGATGTGATCCCGTTGTCAATGACATCCAATGTCCATAGTCAGGAAACCATGACTATCTGTTGACCAACGAGCTAGTCAACTAGAGGCTCACTAGGGACATGTTATGGTCTATGTATTCACACGTGTATCACGATTTCCGGATAATACAGTTATAGCATGAATAAAAGACAATCATCATGAACAAAGAAATATAATAATAACACTTTTATTTTTGCTTCTAGGGCATATTTCCAACACATAGGATGGTGATGCAAAAGAACACTATTTTTTTTGAATTTAGTAGCAAATCTGCAATGCACAAAAAAGATGAAATGGTTAATAAATGTGCCAATCATTTTGAAGCTAGCTATCATGCAAACGATAGAGAAGGAAGGTGACAACGGGTAAGGAATGCTATCATGGTCTGAAATAAAATTAAATACCCTTTGGAATCTCAGATGCTATTATCATAGAGATTAGCTAGCTACCATGCAATAATTTTAGAAAACAACAGGTATAAGCAATGTGACACAGAAAAGCAAGACAATCGTTGACCATGAAAGAAACATATCGGTAACATCTTCCTTATAACATGTCTATTTCTAATGATAAGATATGAACAACAATAACATGTAATGGCACAATCGTCACCACGATCTACTTTCACACCTCCTCCACACCGCAGAAGGAACACTGGAAGATCAGAATATGATGGCAGCCTGACAAAGCTGTAGCCCACCCAAATAGGAGCAAGATTGGTGCCCAACATCAATTGACCTGTCAGATAAAGGCAAAAAAGACTAAAGTGATAGCCTGACTATAGATGATAGAATTATGGATCGAGGAGTAACCTGAGTTTTATTGACCCTTGCCCTGACAAAGCGGTAGCAGCAGCTGCTGCTTGTCCAGATAGGAGCAACTGACCTTGTCCATAGATCTAGATTTAAGAACACCACAACCACATGAAGCATAGACCGATAATATCTAATAACCTATAAATCATACTTGCTATTGTATAATTTTTAAGAGATGCATGTGATCTGATTGAGAAAAACACCTTGTGTGGCCATTCTGCTTGTGTGGCCACCCCGGCTCCTCACTAATGCAAATATTGATTAAACCATAATTGCTATTCAAGATTTGGAAACTCAGATCATGGCACCCTTGCCTCAGTTATTGTTGAAACCATAGGAGCACAGTAAAAAGAAACAATAAATAAAATAAGCAAATGAACAAAACCACCAACATTCCATGCACAAAGGTGAAAGGACCAACAATCATAGGCCCTACCAGTATGAAGACAAGGAACAAAAGACATATATCTAGACTCCACTAAAAACAAGCACTGAAGAAAGGAAACTACAAACATCCAATGCACAAAGGCAAAAATACTTTTGGCTTTTACCAGAAAAGACATGACCGACAAGCAGAACAGAGCGAGGCCAAAAATGCATATTGCCATACAATCCTACACCTAGGTCTGGAAAGAAGAGGGGAAAGGAGGAGAAGAGGGGTTGATCCATGCCCGTAAAGTGAGCAGCAGGTGTAGGTCTACTTGTTGACACAGCTTGCCAGCTTTGAGCATGACTGTACATGCTTTGAATTAGAAATTAGCAGGAAAAAGTATAGAATTGCTGGAACTACATATAGACAGAATATAGGTAAGACCAACCCTGGTTGAGAACAAAACTTCATTTCCAGAGAGCAAGGACACAACCTTGGGCCAAATCTGTCTTCTTGACAGGGAAAAAAATAGGTAGCCAACAAGCTAAGGAAGGCAACAAAAATTCCTTTCTAGATACAACAAGGAAACGTCAAGGTCTGCCCATCTCCACGACAGGAATAAAACAAAAGCAACTATACTATGAACAAGACAGAGCGACGTCCATGGGACATGTGCAGATCATATGGAACAATAGATGAACAGGAAATAGAGAAAGGTACACATAGAGAACCGAAGCACAGATCCAGCCAAAACATCAAAGGTAGGAGCAACCCTGAATGAAATCCCATGTAAAATCATTAGCCGCACGAAGAACACAAAATATGGCCACACATGAAAAGGGACTAAGCAGGCCTAGGTACCTTGTCCACCAGCTATAGTGGCCGGAGCTGAGGGAGCTCAGGTGCGGCTGTGGCTTTGCCTCTGGGTGGCCTCTGGTGTCGGCTTCGCCACAAGCACCGGGTGCATCTGCTCCACCATCCACTCCTCCATGCGGCGGCGACCTGCTCAAACACCCACGACCACCTCACCTTGGCGGCCTGCCACAGCACACCGAGTCAACCACAAGCACGTATTCCATGGAAGAAACATGACGGAGGACGGAATTAGGAGCAGACCTTGACGGCGGAGAGGGAGCTCTGGCCGTAGCTCTCGTAGAAGACGCCGTCGAAGTTGAGGGCAAACAGGTTGCCGCGGCCCATCGCGGTGCGTGAGGGCCTCGCCGCCCTCACCCCTCCCCTCCCCGCTCCCCCGCCTGCCTCGCCAGGCCGCCAGGTGCCGGAGCCGGACTCGCAGTCGACGGATCCGACGACCGCGGCGTGAGGCGCCCATCCACCCCGACGCGGTTAACCCGCGGCGCCGACGCCTCTGGCCACAGCGGTGCGAACCCGCGGACGCACATGCCCACCCAGTTGCCTCGCCGCCTCACCCTCCTCTCCCGCTCCCCGCCGCCTCGCCAGCCGCCAGTGCCGGAGCGACTTCGCAATGACGGATCCGACGACCGCGGCGTGAGGCGCCCATCCACCCCGACGCGGTTAACCCGCGGCGCCGACGCCTCCGGCCACAGCGGTGCGAACCCGCGGACGCACATGCCCACCCCATTGCGGCCGCATGGGTTCACGACCCCGGCGGACGGAGTCGAATCGAGGAGGAGGAGCGGCGGCGACGAGCGAATCGACGAGGAGGAGCGGCGGCGACGAGAGAAAACGAGATCCAGAGATAAAGAGACGGGGGGAGGGACGAATGAGAGGACGAACGAACGGGCCGCCTGTCAGGACCCCGATTCCAAGTCACATCGATCTAGCCGGTAACACCTCATATCACTTTGCGGCCTCACGCACGGTATTCCCACGGGTGTTGCCTTACCATGGCCCGGACCGCTTAGTCTTTTGGCTCACGATATGATAGTGTCGCTAGCATCCATATGACAGAGAACCCGGCCGACATGGCTAGTCGTGAACCCAAAGCGGCACTAACCTATGGGGACAGGCATACATGAATCACATCGAGCATGTTGGTCATCAACGATGAATCCGGGCTGTAGCACTGGCTATGAGACTCGGTAACCCGGCTGTAGCAGGCTAGGCAGGACTCGAATATCACCGCGTGACATTTCCCGAAGGGATGACATAGGAACGAGGTGAAACACATGTCGGCGATCAAGTGTCCAAAGCAAGAGTTTGGGCTAGCAGGACTCCGTGAACCGGCAGTAGCGGACTACTATCGCCAGAAGCACTAGACTACATTTCCCCATATGAGAGGCTGCCAAGGATAAACAACTAGATTGTCGGATCCCACACATACCAAGCATTTCAAACATACACACAATATGCTCAATATGTGTAAATACAACATGGCATCACAACATAACTCTACGACTCAAATATTTATTCATTAGGCTCCGAGGAGCGAGATATTACAAACATGGGTCTCATGACCCAACAATCAAAGCATACAAGTCAAACACATGCGGAAGCTTAACATGTCTGAGTACAAACAACTATAAATGAAAAAGGCTGAGAAGCCTGACTATCTACCAGATCCTGCCGAGGGCACAAGATCGTAGCTGAGGTAACAAGCTAAACGTCGAAGCCCAAGCGGAACTACTAGCGAGACTGACGTCTCTCTGCAAAAACATAAAATAGGCAAACGTGAGTACAATTGTACTCAGCAAGACTTACATCAGAACTAACTACATATGCATCATTATCAAAAGGGGGTGGTGGAGTTTGACTGCAGCAAGCCAGCTTTGACTCGGTGGCTATCCTGAACTACGACTGCAAGTAACTCTTTTGAGGTGGCGCACACGAGTCCACATATTCACCATATCAATACACCACTATGGACCCGCTCCCGTCTCCCTACGAGAACGCCATCCATAGCACCCACGCTTATCTTGCGAGTTTTAGTGTATCCACTTTCACTTGTCTATGAACTGATATAGGCAACCCAGAAGTCCTTTTCCGTGGACATGGCTATTCGAATAGATCATTTATAACCCTGCAGGGGTGTACTTCTTCACACACGCTCTCACCACTTACCGCCGTTTACACGACATGTACTCGCAACCTTCAAGCGAAGCCCAACGTGGGTGTCGGCCACGCCTACCTAAACACTCAAGTCCCTAGTCCAGGTTTATCGCCTATTCGGGTTCCATCCACAGGGAGTCTGGCCGAGGTTTCCACTAACGGCCCCGAACGATGTGTGCAGGGTTCCCGAGATACCAAACGGGCACTCGGTACACCGGGCCACGGTGTATCTACCGCATCATAGCCCACCCCTAGGGTCAGCGCTACGCACGACCTCCAACACATATCCTACAAACACCAGAAACTAGTTGCAACTCCTGGACAGAGAACAAGGGTGGTTAAGAAGCCGAGAGGGTCCATTGGTTTCGGGCCCAATGCGTGGTAGTAACTGTTTCATGGATCACAAACACAGAACTCGGTTCCTGAGGACGGCTGCAATGAGACAACCCACCATGTACTCCTACATGGCCTCTCACCGCAACCTTTACCAAATCGTGTTCACACACTTAGCTCACACACAGTAGGACATGTTTACACACCATTCCAATTCATTCCCGATGAATCGACCTGACTCAACTCTAAGCAAAGCAGGCATGACAAACAAGCATGAATGAGTAGGCACAACAGGGCTCAAACAACTCCTACTCATGCTAGTGGGTTTCATCTATTTACTGTGGAATGACAGGTCATGCAGAGGATAAAGGGGTTCAGCTACCGCAGCAAGTAACACATGAGTCGTTGTTGTCCTAATGCAGTAAAATAGAGCAGGAGCGAGAGAGTGGGATTATATCGGAATGAACAAGGGGGTTTTGCTTGCCTGGCACTTTCGAAGATAATATAGCTCTTCAATAGTGTCATCGATCTCATCGTCGGTACATCGTCTACCGAGAGGGGACAATTACCGGCAAACAAGAAAGAACACAATCAATGCGATGCAACAATATGATGCATGATAATGACATGGCAATATGATGTGATTTGGGCTAATGCAACAACAAGTCATTTTGATTGAAGTGGAATTCAAAACTACATCAAATCCCAACTCCAAAACTATTATCAAAGTTGTCCTATTCATGTTTCATCCTAAACAGTGAAGTTAACTTGATCAAACATACATGAAAGTGGTACAGATGGATAGATTGGATTTTTCTGATCATTTTTCATATATAATTTATCTCATTTGGAGTTACGATTTCTATGATTTTTACAAGTTTAGAATATTTTCTGGAATTCCTGAATTAAAATAAATACAGAAAAAGAGTTATTGCGTCAACATGACATAGGTGTGACGTCAAGAGGTCAACTGGTCGGCCAGGTCAAACCTGACTGTGGGACCCATACGTCGCTGTAACAGGCTGGTTGGGTGGATGATGTGGGACCAGTCAACGCCGACTTGGTCAAAGTCAAAGCTGACACGTGGGGTCCGCAGGATTAGCATTAACCTAAACAGGAATTAAACTAACCTAAACAGGCACGGGGGCCCACACGTCAGTGGCTCTAGAGGGGTGATTAGCGGCTCATTAGCAACTAATGATGTCGCCACGTCGCCTCGCCGAATCGGCCGGTGGCAACCATTCCGCACGGGCGGCGGCGGGTTTCGCCATCCGCGCGACCATTGGCTCATGGTTTGGCCCTCGGGCTACTAGATGTGCACCGCATCCAACGGAGCAAAGTGCTCGGGTGAGGGGAGGTCGGGAACTACGGCGGCGACCACTTGGGCGGCGGCCGGAGCTCGGGCAACGGCGAAGATGGCGCTACAGGGCACGGCAGGGCAAATCCGTGGGTGCTTCAGGTTCCTAGGAGCATGGCGAGCACGCTGGTGATGCTTGGGCGAGCTGCCGAGCTCAAGAGCACGGAGCTCGTTGGCAATGGCGGCGGCGAGCTTCGGCGGAGATGGGGAATGGAGCTGGAGCATGAACGCGAGTAGGAGAGGAGGGGGATTAAGTCCGTGAGCTCACCCCGGTTGCAGAACTCGTTTCAACGGGCTCGAGGGAGGTCGGACGACGTCGGGGCGTTGCCGGCGATCTCGGAGGTCGAGGGTTGAAGATGACGGTGATGATGGCGTTGCAGGCCTCTTGCGGTCGCGTGCTTTGTCGTGCGGCTCCACGGCGTCGGGGTGGAGCTAGGGGACCGGACGGCGAGGCGAGGCGTGCCCGGTGGCTGTGGTGGTGCTCGGCGGCTGCCAGCGTGCTGCCTGGCACGAGGTGGAGAGGGACCAGAGGAGGGGGAGCACGGGGAGAGTGAGAGGCCTGGGGGTGCGTGGCCGCCTCGTGGCGCTGAAGGGCCTCGAGGGCGTGAGGCGGCAGGAGGAGGCCACGGCGATTGCGCGATGTGTCGACACGCCTCGCCTCTTGGCAGAGGTGGAAGAAGACCAAGTCGCCTCGTGGGCTGGGCCGATTCTGCTAGGCCACCGTAAAGTGGGCCTCGGTGAGCGCCAGGTTAGTTCTTTCCTAATTGCGTTTCTTTCTGCTTTTCTATTTTCTCAATTTGTTTTGATTTAGTTTTAATACCAAACCATTTCATAAAATCTCGGGAACAGTTATGGGTGCTTTCTGAATTATTTCAGGACCCTTAACAATTTCCAACATTTTGGAGCATCTAATATATATATATATAGCATTTAAAGGCCCCAATTCAAATACAATATGAGTTAATTTAAAAATCCAGAGTGGCCTAAAAATAAGTGCATTATTTTTGGCAGAGGTTTTCACCTTCATCAAAAATAATGAATTTTTCTAAAGGGCATTCTGGATTTATTGAAAATATTTTTTTATTTTGATCCTAAATGCATTTCATTTAGTGCTAGGGTTTGTCATCCCCATTTCAAATTTCATGAAAATTAAACATGATGCATGGATGCAATGCCACTAGTTACAAGCAAGCTCTAGGGCTGTGACAACTCACCCCCACTAAACAAGAATCTCGTCCCGAGATTCAAGACGTGAGGTAAGAAGACAGAGGGGACACAAGCTAGCACAAACTTCACGATCCAGATGTCTTTCTCGAGGATGTTGATTCATTGCATCATCTTGATCTCGACGTCTTGCTTTGAGAACTTCATCCAACACGACGACGACAGAAAGAAACTCCACAGGAATTGATCTCCTCGAAGGTCAAGCACTCAGAATCAACTCATGGAGTGAGATGTTGGAACATCTCGAGTTGAGGCACAAAACACATCGAGAGGGATGGAAGAACAAACAACGAGGTTTGATTAGTGGGCAACAATTCCACGTTTAGAGAGATGATGGATGGTGTCAAGGTGGCGAGGAAATAATTGCCATGATTCAAGCGGGGCACCTCAGGGGAGGTGACGCGAGGAACTATTCCCTTAAGTGGCAAAAAGAATTACTTTTGATTCAGAGATCATTGAAACTCTTCATACCAGCCTAAGGCAATTCACAACGATCGTTTGGCGGAGTGCAAAGGAATGGTACACCCGGACTAGAATGGATGATGTGGACTACCTTGTTGAAGACAACGCAATGAATGATTTTTGCTTATCACTGGAGGGGGAGGGGACCAATGGTAGGACCACTTTTGAGGATGATCTTGAACAGGAATTACTAAGAAGGCAGCCCATAGTGAAATGGCGCAAGGACGGTGCAAGCTGGGAACGAAATACAACTGTTGGAATGTTCCAACCATCATATCTGCCTGAGATTCAGATCCAATTGGTGATAGGATACTTCGGACTCAGCATGTTCGAAAAGAAAGGTTGCAACACAAATCGACGAGATGACGTTGCGAGATTCTCGGGATATGAACTACAATAGCAAGCTCCAAAACATGAGCTGGTTCTGCTACATACATGTGAGCATGTTGTCCCAGACAAGCATGACCACGTAGTAGTCTTATAATACAACACTACCGAGTTCAGGTGGGGAACCATCATCGAGGATATCGAAGTCCTTGTATAAGCCGCGGTCTTAAGAAGGAACTTCTTCTCCTTGAACAAATCAATCAGTTGCTTGGTGTGCTATGGAATTCATATGGAATGAAGATGATCAGTCTATCAGACCATAGAATACTTCGCACGTGCATGACTGACTTGGAATGATTCCAAAGGAAACAAACAAACCTTTCTCAAATTCATGGCGGCAACTTACACCTAAAGCACATGAATTCGAGGAAGTCACTTTTTTCCCATCCAGGCATAAGCTTCATGAACGGAACACGAAGACATTGCTTATAAAGTTTCCAACACTAGGTTGATGTTCAACATGAATCATGGGGGAGACAAGATGCTACTGATGGGCTCAACATCAACTCATCGGAATTTCCATATCACTGGACTTCCACCATCATGTGAACACGGTGATAGCATTGGTCAGACCAAAAGATATAATGGTGTATGCCCGAGGGATCAACCACGAGTAAGACAACATTATGAATATCATTTGTTCTGACTTGACTTGACGATAGCCCATACTCAAGTCAAAATTTTGGCAAGACAACAGATCCAACAACTGATCAAAGGGACCAATCGATGAAGATATCATCTTTCTTCAACACACACTACACAAGAATATCCCTTTGGAACGAACTAAGTTAGGCAAGCTTTTATCTTCCAACTCTCCAAGTTGTTGTCTAGCTTAACCAACTAGCTCAGGGATATCCAACACAGATTCTTGGAGAAAGGGTGGTTCACAAGAAACCAACTTGATCACGAGCTCAACATAACAGCCAGGAAACAACCCGGTAACACTTCCATGAAGATATTTGGAAAATCACGAACCACCGGTATGTTACTAAGCTCGAGAACGATCTTGCTTTTGAGGGCAAGACGATATGATCAAAAGAGTGAGGACTTGACAAGATCCTAACTCATCAATCGAAGTGTGCACCAGAAATAAGGACTAGGTAGCACGATCAATCTTAGGATGATGATTTAGTAACCAACACGCTAAGAATGAGGATATTGTCCATTAGCTGCCAAGCAACGAGTTGCTCGGAGTATTGATTTCACACATCACAATTCACTTGTCGGCATTCCGGTTACAACAACACGAGGACCGAGGAATGAATGATGATGGTGAGAAGTATCACTGCATCAAGAATTCATGAGAGTTGGTGCAGTTCTCATGACAATTCTGACATAAAGGGGGTAATACTCCAAGGTAGAACAGAACAAAGCTGAATTGGCATTTTGATCTGCGGGATACAACTACTTTGACCCAATCCTAGAAATGGATGAGGTACCGGAGTTTGTTTCTCCTAGTCATTCCGAAATAGAATGGCTTGACAGACCACAAGGATAATAGGCATAGATAAACACGATCGCACACATACTCTTGACTATCAATTGATAGATGATGGTCGGGATACAACTAAAGAGAGCAACTCAAAGGAACATATAATTTTCTGGGTTGTGGATGCATAGATTAGTATGTCGAGCAAAGTTCAACATTTCTTCCGGATAATCCATGCAGAGAAGGTAGAACTGGCAGAGTCACAATATAGAATGGAGGACTCCTCAAGAGTACTCTGATTGTGATCTTTTGGTTCAAATAACTTCTGCCTTAAATAGTTCATGGTATTTGGAAGAAGGAAATGCCACGAACCTCGAGGACTATTGCAAGGTTACTAATATCCTAAAGGAACTAGAAAATACTAACAACATGAGGTAGGGTGAATCTCGGGTTCAAGAACCCAGGGATAGAATGCCTAGTAACTAATAACCTCACGGGATGCCTTCAAGAATAATGGCCAGAATCATCACACTGGGGATACAAAAGCATTGCTAAATTGCTAGGTGACTTCCTAAACACCTAGGGTCATAATAATAACTCCAACATATATGTCGAGGCGATGGAGTACCTCAACTGACTGGTTAGTGTGCTTAATCTGGCCCAAAAGGACATCAGGAACGAAAGGAAGGGATTTGCAAATGCATCAGATAGTTTAGAAACCTGGGATGACTCGGACAGCATAACGGCTGTAAATGCTCAAAAAGATTTGAGACATCATGCAAAATGGTGGCATAGCCACTTAACATCACAATATCAAGGTTCCGAGATCAACAATTAACATATAGAAATAGTAGGAACTGAACTGAGGCTTAAAACCAACAATCTTAAAGGTCTATGGATTAGTAACACGTCATCCTGATAGAAAGATGAGAAGCCTAGTTCTTAACCCCGTAGAAGAGAAGAGGATGACTCAGATTAGAAGGCCATGAGGTATAAGGAGTAAAAAGAGCCTTAAGTTCCCTTCCACAATCAATTCCCTTACATAACTAAAGCATTTATAGACTCAACTTCACCAGTTTGGCTTGGTAATCCTCTGAGCAATCAGCTCGATACCAACGCTGTCAGACCCGATTCCAAGTCACATCGATCTAGCCGGTAACACCTCATATCACTTTGCGGCCTCACGCACGGTATTCCCACGGTGTTGTCTTACCATGGCCCGGACCGCTTATGCTTTTTGGCTCACGATATGATAGTGTCGCTAGCATCCATATGACAGAGAACCCGGGCCGACATGGCTAGTCATGAACCCAAAGCGGCACTAACCTATGGGGACAGGCATACATGAATCACATCGAGCATGTCGGTCATCAACGATGAATCCGGGCTGTAGCACGGGCTAACAGACTCCGTAACTCGGGCTGTAGCAGCAAGGCAGACTCGAATATCACCGCGTGACATTTCCCGGGATGTATATAGGAACGAGGTGAAACACATGCCGCCAAATCAAGTGTCCAAAGCAGAGTGTTTGGGCTAGCGAGACTCGTGAACCGGCTGTAGCGGACTACTATCGCTCAGGAAGCACTAGACTACATTTCCCCATATGAGAGGCTGCCAAGGATAAACAACTAGATTGTCGGATCCCACACATACCAAGCATTTCAAACATACACACAATATGCTCAATATGTGTAAATACAACATGGCATCACAACATAACTCTACGACTCAAATATTTATTCATTAGGCTCCGAGGAGCGAGATATTACAAACATGGGTCTCATGACCCAACAATCAAAGCATACAAGTCAAACACATGCGGAAGCTTAACATGTCTGAGTACAGACAACTATAAATGAAAAAGGCTGAGAAGCCTGACTATCTACCAGATCCTGCCGAGGGCACAAGATCGTAGCTGAGGTAACAAGCTAAACGTCGAAGTCCAAGCGAACTACTAGCGAGACCGACGCCTCTCGCAAAAACATAAAATAGGCAAACATGAGTACAATTGTACTCAGAAGACTTACATCGTAACTAACTACATATGCATCATTATCAAAAGGGGTGGTGGAGTTTGACTGCAGCAAGCCAGCTTTGACTCGGTGGCTATCCCGAACTACGATCGCAAGTAACTCTTTTGAGGTGGCGCACACGAGTCCACATATTCACCATATCAATACACCACTATGGACCCGCTCCCGTCTCCCTACGAGAACGCCATCCATAGCACCCACGCTTATCTTGCGAGTTTTAGAGTATCCACTTTCACTTGTCTATGAACTGATATAGGCAACCCAGAAGTCCTTTTCCGTGGACACGGCTATTCGAATAGATCATTTATAACCCTCCAGGGGTGTACTTCTTCACACACGCTCTCACCACTTACCGCCGTTTACACGACATGTACTCGGCAACCTTCAAGCGAAAGCCCAACGTGGGTGTCGGCCACGGCCTACCTAAACACTCAAGTCCCTAGTCCAGGTTTATCGCCTATTCGGGTTCCATCCGCAGGAGTCCGCCGAGGTTTCCACTAATGGCCCCGAACGATGTGTGCAGGGTTCCCGAGATACCAAACGGCACTTTCGGTACACCGGCCACGGTGTATCTACCGCATCATAGCCCACCCCTAGGGTCAGCGCCACGCACGGCCTCCAACACATATCCTACAAACACCGAAAACTAGTTGCAACTCCCGGACAGAGAACAAGGGTGGTTAAGAAGCGAGAGGGTCCATTGGTTTCGGGCCCAATGCGTGGTAGTAACTGTTTCATGGATCACAAACATAGAACTCAGTTCCTGAGGACGGCTGCAATGAGACAACCCACCATGTACTCCTACATGGCCTCTCACCGCTAACTTTACCAAATCGTGTTCACACACTTAGCTCACACATAGTAGGACATGTTTACACACCATTCCAATTCATTCCCAATGAATCTGACCTGACTCAACTCTAAGCAGTAGCAGGCATGACAAACAAGCATGAATGAGTAGGCACAACAGGGCTCAATCAACTCCTACTCATGCTAGTGGGTTTCATCTATTTACTGTGGAATGACAGGTCATGCAGAGGATAAAGGGGTTCAGCTACCGCAACAAGTAACACATGAGTCGTTGTTGTCCTAATGCAGTAAAATAGAGCAGGAGCAAGAGAGTGGGATTATATCGGAATGAACAAGGGGGTTTTGCTTGCCTGGCACTTTCGAAGATAATATAGCTCTTCAATAGTGTCATCGATCTCATCGTCGGTACGTCATCTACCGAGAGGGGACAATTACCGGCAAACAAGAAAGAACACAATCAATGCGATGCAACAATATGATGCATGATAATGACATGGCAATATGCTGTGATTTGGGCTAATGCAACAGCAAGTCATTTTGATTGAAGTGGAATTCAAAACTACATCAAATCCCAACTCCAAAACTATTATCAAAGTTGTCCTATTCATGTTTCATCCTAAACAGTGAAGTTAACTTGATCAAACATGCATGAAAGTGGTACATATGGATAGATTGGATTTTTATGATCATTTTTCATATATAATTTATCTCATTTGGAGTTACGGTTGAATTTCTATGATTTTTACAAGTTTAGAATATTTTCTGGAATTCCTGAATTAAAATAAATACACAAAAAGAGTTATTGCGTCAGCATGACGGTGTGACGTCAGCAGGTCAACTGGGTCGGCCAGGTCAAACCTGACCGGTGGGACCCATACGTCAGTGTAACAGGGCTGGTTGGGTGGATGACAGGTGGGTCCAGGTCAACGCTGACTTGGTCAAAGTCAAAGCTGACACGTGGGGTCCGCAGGATTAGCATTAACCTAAACAGGAATTAAACTAACCTAAACAGGCACGGGGGCCCACACGTCAGTGGCTCTAGAGGGGTGATTAGCGGGCTCATTAGCAACTAATGATGTCGCCACGTCGGCCTCGCCGGAATCTGGCCGGTGGCAACCATTCCGCACGGCGAAGGCGTGGGGTTTCGCCATCCGGCGACCATTGGGCTCGCGGTTTGGCCCTACGGGCTGCTGGATGTGCACCGCATCCAACGGAGCGGCGTGCAGGCGAGGGGAGGTCGGGAACTACGGCGGCGACCACTTGGGCGGCGGCCGGAGCTCGAGCAACGCGAAGATGGCGCTACAGGCACAAGCAGGAAAATCGTGGGTGCTTGTGTTCCTAGGAGTCTGGCGAGCACGCTGGTGATGCTTAGGGCGAGCTGCCGAGCTCAAGAGCAGGGAGCTCGTTGGCAATGGCGGCGGCGAAGCCGCGGAGATGGGGAACGGAGCTGGAGCATGAACGCAGTAGGAGAGGAGGGAGTAAGTCCGTGAGCTCACGCCGTTGCGTAACTTGCTTCAACGGGCTCGAGGGAGGTCGGACGACGTCGGGGCGTTGCCGGCGATCTCGGAGGTCGGGGGTTGAAGATGACGGTGGTGATGGCATTGCAGGCCTCTTGCGGTCGCGTGCTTTGTCGTGCGGCTCCACGACGTCGGGGCGGAGCTAGGGGACCGGACGGCGAGGCGAGGCGTGCCCGGTGGCTGTGGTGGTGCTCGGCGGCGCGCTGTGTTGCGCTCGGGTACGAGGTGGAGAGGGACCAGAGGAGGGGGGAGCACGGGGGGAGAGTGAGAGGCCTGGGGGGGTGCGTGGCCGTCTCCGTGGCGCTGGAAGGGCCTCGAGGGTGGAGGCAGGCAGGAGGAGGCCACGGCGATCGCGCAGTGTCGACACGCCTCGCCACCGGCGAGAGGTGGAAGAAGACCAAGTCGCCTGGTGGGCTGGGCCGATTCTGCTAGGCCACTGTAAGTGGGCCTCGGTGAGCGCCAGTTAGTTCTTTCCTAATTGCAGTTTTTTCTGTTTTCTATTTTCTGTAATTTGTTTTGATTTAGTTTTAAAACCAAACCATTTCATAAAATCCTGGGAACAGTTATAGGTGCTTTCAATTATTTCAGGACCCTTAACAATTTCCAACATTTTGGAGCATCTAATATATATATATATATATATATATATATATATATATATATATATATATATATATATATATAGCATTTAAAGGCCCCAATTCAAATACAATATGAGTTAATTTAAAAATCAGAGTGGCCTAAAAATAAGTGCATTATTTTTGGCAGAGGTTTTCACCTTCATAAAAAATAATGAATTTTTCTAAAGGGCATTCTGGGTTTATTGAAAAAATATTTTTTTTTATTTTGATCCTAAATGCATTTCATTTAGTGCTAGGGTTTGTCATCCCCATTTCAAATTTCATGAAAATTAAACATGATGCATGGATGCAATGCCACTAGTTACAAGCAAGCTCTTGGGCTATGACACCGCCGCCCTCCCCCACCCCATAGGCGCACGAGCGAACCGCCGCACGCCACGCACGACCCCCAGGAGCGAAAAGACCAAAACACCCTCGGCGGGGGCAAGATTTTACGTGCGGTGGGACGAGATCTTTCCCCCGCCGACGCGTGCGACGGGGCGACCGGGCCGGAACCAAGCCGCGGTCGCTGACAACAGAGCCCCATCAGCGAACGGACCCACACGGCAGCGACCTTAGAACGGTAAGAACGCAGTAAAAACGAGCGGGTGGAGGCGCCAGCAGCAGATTTTTTCGATCCGATTTTGATCCAACGGCGCAGATTCCTCCAGATGTCGATCCAACGGACGAAAACACATCAAGCGGCCCGATCCAACGGCTGAGAAGCTCAAATCGCTGAGGAGCCTCCTGCATCCATCCTTCTCTTATTTCTGGATAGTAATCAACTTGATCTATCTTCCAAATCCTATGTGCTAAGCAGAAATGAGGTACGTGGTGCATGCAAAAATGTGGAAAGCGTGTAAGAAAGTACTCGATGATGACAGGAATAGAAAACCAAAGATTATTTGGTGTTATTAAGTCTTAATAAAACATCCCCTCTGCCTAGCGCTCCCTCTGCCTCCCCGCCGTGCGTTACTTCGACGCCGACGTCCACCCTCCCGCCGCTAGCCGCTCCGGCTACGGCGGCCACCCTCCCTTCTCCTCTCTCCTGCGGTGTGTCTCTCCTGGCCGCCTGTCCTCCCGCAGGTTGCTCCATGGCCGCCAGTCCTCGCTCTGTCACCTCGTCGTTCCATGGGGAGCGGCCAGTGGCGGGTCTCGGTCTCTCGTCGGCGTCGGAGGGCTCGGCTGCGACTGAGGTACCGTCTGGGCCGTCGGCGGTGGGGGCGAAGGTGGTCTCGACCCGGCGGATCGTGCCCTGGCAGGAGGCCCCTGCCACGAAACGGTCTCTCTGGAAGCGCCGCCGCGGTCTCGATCAGCCGGAGCTCGCGCCGCGTCGCCCCTCGCCGGCTCGCAAGGAGGTCTTCCCGGAGATGCGGGACAAGTGCTTTAGGTGCTTGGCCAAAGGCCACTTCTTGAAGGACTGCACGAACGAGGTGGTGTGCTTTCGCCGCGGGGCGACCGGTCATGTAGCTAACCAGTGCAAGCATGCTCGCAGCCCGTCGCCAGTCGAGGAGCTCTGGCGGGAGGTTGCGGCCAAAGGTGGCTCGTCGGTCGGCGGTGCCCGGTGGGGCGGAGGGGCCGGGTTCGTCCTGGCAAGGTGTGTCGGCATGGCGGTCTCCTCCTCCTCCCCCTCCGCCTCCGGCGTGCGCCGCGACCCCGCCGGTCTGCCCCTGCCGGCGGCCGTCTGGTGGTGGAGGAGGACCGGGAGATGGCGCCTGCGGATCTGTGTGTCGTCAGAAGGACTAGGGCGATTGAGCGAGTCCTGGATTAGGGGGTCTCCGGACAGCCGGACTATATCCTTTGGCCGGACTGTTGGACTATGAAGATACAAGATTGAAGACTTCGTCCCGTGTCCGGATGGGACTCTCCTTGGCGTGGAGGGCAAGCTTGGCAATCTGAGATATGTAGATCTCCTCCTTGTAACCGACTGTAACCCTAGCCCCTCCGGTGTCTATATAAACCGGAGGGTTTAGTCCGTAGGACAAGAACAATCATACCATAGTCTAGCTTCTAGGGTTTAGCCTCTACGATCTCGTGGTAGATCGACTCTTGTAATACTCATATCATCAAGGTCAATCAAGCAGGAAGTAGGGTATTACCTCCATTGAGAGGGCCTGAACCTAGGTAAACATCGTGTCCTCCGCCTCCTGTTACCATCCGCCTTAGACGCACAGTTCGGGACCTCCTACCCGAGATCCGCCGGTTTATACACCGACATTGGTGCTTTCATTAAGAGTTCCACTGTGCCGTCATCGTAAGGAAGGATGGCTCGTCTCGTTGTCAGGGACAACATCACCTCTGGGGGAGCCCTGGCTGTAGGCCAAACTCTCCGACTAGGCGGCTTCGTCATGACCGCCCATTCGGCCGCTGCGCCGACGATGATGACTTCTTGGGTCATCGAAAACAGCCTTCACATCGGCTCGGAGTTTACCGAGCGGATGAACCCAATGGAGCTCTCCTCTTTGAACGGGCTCTTGGATCGCATCGCCGCTTTGGGAGTCGCTATGGACTATGATCGGATTGGTCTTAAACCCGACCAAAGGGAGATTAACTCTCCGCCGGTCACCCATCAGATAACGGTGGTGGAGGAGCAATGCGGCGATTCTTCCTCTATCTTGAGGACAAACTCTGTCCGGATTCCCGAGCTCTCCGAGCCGGATACCCGTCTACGGGAGGACATCGCCCAAACCCTGAACCTAGAATCAGGCAGCGGGGTGGACCTATTGGGCAACATCCCGGAGCCCGAACTTCCAAGATCGGAAACTCCTCCAACCCTGGGCCCAGATCGGGTCAAGGTTCGGACTTAAATCCACCCATCCACCCAGATACAAACGATCTTTCCCACATTAGGCAAGAGCCCCAGGAGACAGTACATCACTATTGGGCCAAATTCCTCCTTGTAATGAACAAGGTCAAGGACTGTCGCGAGGAAGACGCAATTTCATTCTTTTGCAATAATTGCACGAACAAGGGAAACCTCAACGCCATAAGTCGCGGTGATATAACACGCTTCGCAGACTTGGCGGCCATAGTACGGAAGTACTGTGTGATGGAAAGCGCCTGGAAAACCCAAACAAAATTTTGGGATAATTCGGCTCTGACTAAACACCCAGTCCGAATTAAAAGGGTGCACTCTCATAAGTCGCCCGACTCAATTACAAAGAAGCAAAAGCCCACTATAGGCGTGGAACCGTATTGAGGGATGGCTTAACGGGCCTGCAAAATTCACAAAGACAATGGATACCATACCAACACACAGCCTTAGAGCATGTTGGGTACTCCGGCAGTGGCCAAGAGCGTGAGGATCTCCTCATTCAAAACACCGCAGCACCATCCCGTGGATAACAATACAATATTGACACCTTCATACCTTTGCCTCAAATAATAGGCGAAGCGAGCACTCCGCAGCCTTGTCAAGTCTGCCACGGGCAGCAATAAATCCATGGAGCGACAGCTATCACCTTCAATGCCAAAGGATTTAACCTAAATTCGAACAGCCCGAGCACCACCGCCTTTGGTCCTCAGTCCAATTGTGGACGCTGCTTACTAAAGTACTCATGGACGGCGGCAGCGGATTAAACCTCATTTATGAAGAGACTCTTCAAAAATGGAAATAGAGAAACCCCATTGAGCAAAGCAGCACGACCTTCGGAGGAATCATCCCTACGGGAGGCACGCTATACTGAAAATCACACTAGACATGGTATTCGAAACTCCGGAGAATTACAGTCCCAAGAAATTACATTCCAAGTGGCCCTGCTCGGTAAGCGGATACCACGCCTTCTAGGGCGGAGGCATTCACGATCTTCCAAGCCATACCCCATTACGGGTACATGAAGCTCAAAATGCCCGGCCCAATGGAATCATCACTCTCACTCTCGATCCGGACATAGCACTCCGCACCGAAAACAAAACAGCCGAGACGGCCCTCGAGGCATTATCCAAGCCCTTGCGGCGGAGGAATTAATCGCGCCAAGGCCCACAAGGACAGGGATGACGGATACTCGACAAAAGATCCAAGTCCACCTCTTTAAACCAGCGGATGAAATAGTCAAATTCCAAGTCCACCCAACGGACCCTACAAAACAGCATCCATCGGTGCACGCTTAAACCCGTTGTAGACGCCAGACCACGGGAGTTCCTGCGCGAGAATTGGGACATATTCGCCTGGCATCCTTCAGACACGCCAGGAATCCCACGCAGGCTGGCCGAGCATAGCCTTAACATTCTAAAGGGATTCAAGCCGGTAAAGCAGACTCTTCGGCGTTTCTCTGAACCTAAGCGACAAGCCATGGGAGAGGAGCTAGCCAAGTTATTGGAGGCTGGATTCATTAGAGAAATAAAACATCCGGACTGGCTAGCAAACCTGGTGATGGTACCAAAGAAGGAGAAATCCTGGCGCCTATGCGTCGACTTCTAGGACCTTAATAAGGCTTGCCCAAAGGATCCCTTCCCCCTCCCTCGCATCGATCAAATTATCGATGCTACCGCGGGACACGACTCACTGTGTTTCCTCGACGCATACTCCGGCTACCACCAAATCAAGATGGCGGAGTCTGATCAATACGCAACGGCATTTATTACTCCATACGGCCCCTTCTGTTTCTACACAATGCCCTTCAGGCTAAAAAACGCCGGCGCTACATATCAACGCATGATTCATACATGTCTAGAAAAGCAGATCGGCAAAACAGTGGAGGCATACATAGACGATGTGGTCGTTAAAACCAGACACGTCGACTCCTTAATAGACGACTTGAGGCTCATGTTCGACAATCTCCGAACAAACGACATTAAGCTCAATCCAGAAAAATGCATTTTCGGCGTGCCCGCCGGAAAGCTCCTGGGCTTCATTGTCTCCAGTAGAGGAATTGAAGCAAATGCGGCTAAAATCCGAGCTCTGTCACAGTTGGCTATCCCAACTGACCTCAAGCAAATCTAGAAGTTAACTGGATGTGTGGCCGCCTTAAGCCTGTTTATCTCCTG
Organism: Aegilops longissima; assembly: GCA_021605205.1. Taxonomy (NCBI): domain Eukaryota; kingdom Viridiplantae; phylum Streptophyta; class Magnoliopsida; order Poales; family Poaceae; genus Aegilops; species Aegilops longissima. The sequence goes on along the minus strand of CM038678.1, from coordinate 633,437,593 downwards.
ATTAGGAGAAAAGGCATTACCCCTTTATCGCCTTCTTCGACGCACCGAACACTTCGAGTGGACGGACGCGGCCACGGCCGGATTGGAAGAAATAAAAGCCATCTTGGCCACCAACCCAATCTTGGCCGCGCCAAATGCCGGCGAACCAATGCTGTTATATATAGCGGCAACTCATCAAGTTGTAAGGCAGTGCTCGTCATCGAACGAGAGACGGATGGACATAAATCCCCACTCCAAAATCCGGTATATTATGTATCCACTGTCCTCACTCCATGCAAATCACGGTACCCACATTATCAAAAGATAGCATACGCAGTATTTATGGCATCCCGGAAACTACGACACTACTTTCAAGAGTGTTCAATCATGGTGGCCTCGGAAGTACCACTCAACGACATAATAAACAACCGCGATGCCACGGGCCGGATTGCCAAATGGGCCATCGAGCTCCTCCCGTTCGACATAACATATAGACCTCGGCGAGCCATTAAGTCGCAAGTACTGGCCGATTTTGTCGCCGAATGGACAGAAGCCGAACTCCCTAAAGAGTACGGCGCGTACTCCAATTGGATCATGCACTTCGACGGCTCTAAAATGCTGGCTGGTTAGGGGGCTGGCGTCGTCCTGACGTCTCCCACCGGAGATACAGTCCAATACGTACTCCAAATACTATACACAAACTCCAACAATGCAGCCGAATACGAGGCCCTGTTACATGGTCCTTGGATGGCAGTTTCCATGGGCATTCGATGCCTGGAGGTACGTGGGGAATCGAACCTCCCAATATCTCAAATAAATGGAGACTTCGACGCCAAGGATCCAAAAATGGCGGCTTATCGCAACGCCGTCCTCAAAATGTCAGCTCGGTTCGAGGGGCTTGAATTCCACCATGTGGCTCGGGAAAACAATCAGGCGGCGGATATCCTCGCCCGTATCGGTGCTAAGCGCGACACTGTCCCACCTAACATCTTCTTGGAAAGGCTGTTTAAGCCATCCGTGGTATGGGAAGGGGACACCGGTAACAATAGTCCGGACCCGGCCACAACACCAGATACCGAACACTCTGACACAATCGGAGGCTCTGCCATCGAAATAACACCTTCAGCCCACGTGATAATGGCCGTCATCGCCCCATGGATAGAACCATTCCTGGCCTACCTAAGCAGCAGGAACTACCCGAGGAACAAAATGAGGCATGCTGCATTGTGTGGCGATCTAAAGCCTACAAGGTCCACGAGGGAGAGCTTTATAAGAAAAGCACTACCGGAGTCCTTCAAAGGTGCATCTCCGAAGAGGAAGGGCGGAAGCTTTTGGCAGAAATCCATGCCGGACTCGCGGCCATCACGCCGCAGCCCGGCCCTTGTAAGCAAGGCCTTCAGACAGGTTTCTATTGGCCAACGGCCCAAGCAGATGCACAGATCTGGTCCAACATTGCGCCGGTTGCCGCTTTTTGCAAACCAAAGCCATATGTCACCTACGCTCTCCAAACAATCCCCATTACTTGGCCCTTTGCGGTCTGGGGGCTTGATATGGTCGGACCCCTCAAAAGGGGAACCCATAAGAAAAAGTACTTACTGGTCATAGTGGATAAATTCACCAAATGGATAGAAGCCAAACCCGTTAAAACGGCTAAATCCGGACCGGTGATAGACTTCATATCTGGGGTTGTACACCATTATGGCGTCCCCCACAGCATCATCACTGACAACGGCACGAACTTTACAGCCGACGAGGTAAAACTTTGGTGCAGCAACATGGGCATCAAGCTCGATTATGCTTCTGTCTATCACCCACAAACTAACGGTCAAGTCGAGCGAGCAAATGGTCTTATCACGAGCGGCATCAAACCCAGATTAGTGCGGTCCTTAAAGGAGTCTAACACGCACTAGGTGGAGGAGCTCGACTCCGTACTATGGGGGCTGCAGACCACGGAGAATCGCACTACCGGATACACACCGTTTTTTATGGTGTACGGCGCAGAGGCGGTTCTGCCCTGCGACATAATTCATGACTCACCTCGAGTGCGCATGTATGAAGAAAAAGAGGCTGAGCTCGATCGGCAGGACAGTTTGGACGCCCCGGAGGAGGAGCGTGATGTGGCAAAAGCCCGTGCCACATTCTATCAGCAACATGCTCGAAGGTACCAAAGCAGAGAAGTACGTTCCAAAACTTATAACGTTGGTGAACTAGTTCTACCCTGCCGGAGAAGAAAAAGAACAAGCTCAAGCCCAAATGGGAAGGTCCCTTCATTATTGACCAGGTTCTCGATCATGGGCATACCGTCATGGGATGCATCAGACAATCGACTCGAGCCAAACCCATGGAACGCAGCCAGACTCCAAAGATTCTACGCCTAGTGCCGGACTCTATGTTCGTCTCCTTACTCCCGTCCATTTTTTGCATATACGTTATCTGTCTTTTCTCTCTTTCTTTCTTCTTTTTCCTTCTCCTCAAGGCCTTAAAAGGTTAACTTGTGTCTTGACTACACAATATTGACGCGTTAACCGCACTCATTATACCTGGGGGCTTCTTATACAGAAGCTTAATATAACTATTTTTCTGGGCTTCATGCCCCCACACATGTGTTATTCTTCCGCATGTACCTTTTTTCTCCATTATATGCATCGATATGACTTAAGTTTTGGCCAAGCTGGGTTGCCTAGCTCTTGTATTTATGCCCTAGGTTCCCATTAATTCGTCTAGGGCATAAGGGGAGCACCTCTGCGATTGCTACTGCCGGGTCAGCCGGATGTGCACCTCAGACTGGGTGAAGCCAAAAGCTAGCGTTCTTAAGGCAATATTCGGTAAGAAAAGATGACTTTTTATTTATTTTAATACATGCCCCCAGATGTTTATAGCCTGCGTCTCTTTTCGCAGTTCGGGCATGCACATTAGGGCATGCGTACCCAGGGAAAGGAACCCTTAACAGAACTATTCTCCCTGGAAGATGTTTCTTACTATCCATGTAATATAACATAGCTAGTTGGGTACTTGTCTGTTCAAGCACTTATGACCCCTATGCTTGGTTTCCATGCATACCCCGGTTTTTACATAACTGAGCGGGTATTCAGATATACTCCGGACTATCGGGTCCAGAGGTCGAAGCGAAAAGGTCCGCCATGACAAATGATTTACAATCCGGCTAGAGACATTATATATGTCACTTAAATTACACAGTCACTTTGACTGACTAAATTCTTCCTCTATACCATCCAACAGTCTGCCTAGCCTACAATCCTATTAGGAATACTTTGCACCTAATTCTACTTGGTCATACACCAAACTGACGGGGATCTCTTTCCCATCGGGCCCCACAGGTCCGATGTCGGCCATGTGGTTTGGGTCAGCTCTGGTATATCGCGTCTTCACCATGGCCTGTGCTTCCTTGCACCTTGTCGGCAGGCTGATATCTTCCATAATCGGAGCGCCGCCGCCTCCCTTGAGCTTCTCTATAAGCTCCCCATGCCTCAAGCGGGAGGCGGATGGCCACAAGGCTTGGGTAATACCTGCATCACCGCCGGACTTGTTCATGCAGTTGTGAGAGCTCGTAGAAGATCACCCGCAGACCCGGCATCTCCTCCAAGGGACGACCCGTCAAGATACCTGAGACATAACTCATTAGCGGCTTCTTCGCCGAACTCTTTCAAAAGTTTGTTCAAGCACTTACTGAAAATGTCGCGTCGAAGCCGCTTATTCTCCTTCACGGAGTCCACAAGATGGGCTCGAACATCTTTCGGTTCCACGCCCAGCTGAATATTGGCGTCTTGGAGATCATTTTTCTCCTGAATGACGCGCGTAAGCACGCGCTCGCCAGCATTTAGCTGTCGATTAGCACGTTGCTCATCTCCTGGCACGGCCTCCGGATTCACTCCGGAGTCATCTGCAACATCTATTGTTAGATTTGCATGCATGCCGCACATTATCTCGGTACTGCCATTCTTTACAATGGAAACCAAGTGTTACGGAGGGGCCTTCTCGACTCCTTCAATGCGCAACCGCGCCCGTAGCTGGGCTTTGCACTCTTCCAACTCTTGAGACAGCTTGGGTATTCTTCTCTCAGAAGAACTCAGACAAATAATGATCCTTAAATCAGTTGTGTCAACTGCTTCAAGTCTCGTGGCTACTCGATATATATAATCATCAGATTTTCTTACCCGTATATCCTTTACATACTGGTCCGTGGCTCTGGCAAGACCATTTTGAGCAGCACAGATGTACGTGTCTCCTGAGTTGAAGGCATCAAACGCCTCTTGGGAGAAACAAGCGTCACGGAGTACGGCCCGGCGACGCCTGTGATTCATGGTGCTCTCCACTTCGGAATTTGTAGCGGATAGTCTATCTGCATCCTCCGTAGGAGGAGCATCTGGCGTTCGCCCCATGTTCGCTTCCGCCTCTATGTCCGGCCTTGGAGCCCGACTGGTGGAGGCGTGATCGGCAACCTCTCCGGATATAGTCCGACGAGCATTTTTCCTACTAGGGAACATGGACGTTATTATATTTCAAAAGATGACAATCATGGAGCGAGGTTCTGTATCATACATCTGCGTCGGCGTCTCAGTCCTGACCGCCTTCCTTTTTAGCCTACCCAGCTTGGGTGCCCCTTGTTGGCGAGTCGCTGCGGGTTCGGCAGGGCGTCCCGAAGGCCTTCCCTATGAGACACCATATGTGTACGGTAGGTGAAGTGCATAAAAGGGGATCCTTCTCGGAAGTTGGGGCTCTGGGTTTTTCTTACATGCAATGCAGGGAGTAGCCCTGGATAGTCGGCTATGATGGCCACCATGGCATCATCGCAGCTCAATTGATAGAATGTCCTGTCGATCAGCTCCACAAATATGTCCGGATCCTCTTCGAGTCCGGGATCGAGGGCCCGCTCAGGGTCCTCCGGTTGTGGAGATGGGCTGTTGACCTCCCTTACAGCTTTTCGCAGTTCCTGCCATGAAACGGCAAGGTAAATACTTATGACGATGAATGCGGGAAGGCTGGGAGTAAAAAGTGACAGCTCACCCAGCTTGGAGGGTTGTGCATGGAGAATCCATCCCGTGCCTTAATGCGGATGAACTCCTCTTCCTCTCCCTTTTACAAATCGGACAGAATTTTTGCTAGAGTAGCAACTGAGTCCGGTCCCTTACGCCCGCAGCGGGTGGCATCATCTTCCCTGTTAAAGTGCCACATGGGGTGCCCTCGATATTGAAGTGGCTGTACTCCCCGCATTATGCATATTGACATAACCTCGATTATTGTCAGTCCTGATTGAACCAGCACTTTTATTCGGCCCATCAGGTAAAGGACTTCTCCATTATCCTCCTCCTGAGGGCTCCATGGGCGCCAGCTTCGGCGTTTCTTCAAAGGGGCATTGTCGAACTCGGGAAGACCAATCTTAATAGGATCTGGAAGGGGGACGTCCTCCATGTAAAACCACCAAGGCCAGTCTTTGATCGTTTTCTTGAGTCTACGGACAGGTATCCGGTCCCGGCGATGCGCCATATTTCGGCTCCGCCCACTTGATATATTGACCCCTTCTGTGACGGGGCACAAGGCAGAATAGCCTCTTCCACAGCTCGAAATGAGCTTCGCAGCCCAGAAACAGCTCACAAAGGGCAACATAACCAGTGATGTGTAATATGGAAGCAGGGGTGAAGTTATGCAATTGGAGGCCATAAAACTCCAGGAGCCTGCGGAGGAACGCATGGATTGGAAATCCAAGTCCCCTTAATAAATAAGGGACAAGGCATACCCGCTCCCCCTTGGAGGGATTGGGAAAGCTCTCCGCTTGCTCCCCGCCATTATAGGTGGCCAGCCCGGCTCGAACAGGGACCATATACGCTGGAGGGAGAAATCCCTGGGTCTGTAACTCTACTAGTTGGCTGTGCGGGACAGAACACTTCTTCCAATCACCGGGCTTAGGGCTACGAGAGCGAGAGGAGGAGCTGCGATGGCTGACCATATTGGAATGGATTTTGCCGGGCGCGCTCCGGTGGATACTCGCCATGGGAGGGTGGTGTGATCTGGATCTCAGAATCCCCGTCTCTTTAATAGACAGTTTACTCGCATGGCTAGGGTGGCAAATGTAAAAATGCCCTGGCTTCTCGCATTCGCTCGACACGTGGAAGACAGCCATTATTGGGCGCGAAAGCCAAGAAGTGCAACATTTATGGGAAGTCGGACACTACTCAGCAGGTATTCAGAATTTGGAGAAGAACCCGCCTTGCAATGCCGAAGAAATTGCCAAGCTACGGACTCATCGTCATTGAAGCCTGGTTTGGGGGCTACCGAGGAGTCCCGATTAGGGGTCTCCTGACAGCCGGACTATATCCTTTGGCCGGACTGTTGGACTATGAAGATACAAGATTGAAGACTTCCTCCCGTGTCCGGATGGGACTCTCCTTGGCGTGGAGGGTGTCGGTGTCAAAATCGGCGGATCTCGGGTAGGGGGTCCCGATCTGTGCGTCAAGGCTGATGGTAACAATCGAGAAGGGACACAGTGTTTACCCAGTGTTCGGCTCTCTCGATGGAGGTAAAACCCTACTTCCCGCTTGATTAATATTGATAATATGGGTAGTACAAGAGTAGATCTACCACGAGATCGTAGAGGCTAAACCCTAAGAGCTAGCCTATGATGGTATGATTGTAATTGTGATCGGCCTTCTAGTGACCAACCTCTCCGGTTTATATAGGCACCGGAGAGGGCTAGGGCTTACATGGAGTCGGTTACAAGGAAGGAAATATAATATCCGGATCGCCAAGCTTGCCTTCCACGCCAAGGAAAGTCCCATCCGACACGGGCCAAGTCTTGAGTCTTGTATCTTCACGCTTCAATAGTCCGGACATTGTTCATAGCCGGCTGTCCGGATACCCCTAATCCAGACTCCTCAAGAGTCTCCCGAACCAGGCTTCAATGACGGCGAGTCCGCCCGCAGCCTTGTCTTCAAAGATTGCAGGCGGGTTCCTCCTCCGAATACTCAAGGTAATTATCGAACACTCAAACCGTCCGGATCCACAAAATGATGCCACCGAGAGAGAATGATGCTTCACAAATGCAATCTGGCGACAACCTTCCGGAACGTGACGGTGACTACGGTCAGGTCATTATCGAACTGCCTTTCCATAACCAGCCACAAAGACATATTATGTAGGTTTCCTTGACACATCTTGTCAAAGCAGTAGATCGTGCCCTTATCACGGGATTCTCATCAATACGGGTACGGTAATCCCACCACATCATTAATCGTGGCGCTTTGGGAAGCAAGCGATTCCCTAACGGGCAAGTGGGGAGGCGCACCGCTTTAGTCGCCTATAAAGGGATAAGATTTCCCATTTTGACCCACGCCTTCTTCCTTCTTTGCCCATTCTGCCCCCTCGAGCCCAAATACTAAGCCTGAAGTCTCCTCCGCACAGCTAAACATGTCCGGAGCAGGAGGCAAGGGTGGCTTCCACCGCCAAGGAGGAGCACATAGAAAATCTTCGGTGGTCTGGACATTTGGTCAGCAGACATAGCGCACCGGCCACCGGACGCTGGGCAGGTCATTCCGCCCCGAACCACACGAAAGAGTCATGTTCATCGCCCACTTCGTCTGTGGATCGGGTTTCACTTCACCCTTCGTCCCGGGCTCATGTTCTACTACGGGCTAGATTTACACGATCTAGCCTCGAATTTCGCCCTCAACATCTCGGCGTCATCGTCGTGTGTGAGGCTTTCCTCCGCATCAGGCCTCACTTCGGCCCGTGGCTGCAAATCTTCTGCGTGAAGCCAAAGATTGTACGCGGCCAACAAGCGGAGTGCAGAGGGGCCATGGTGGGCAAGATGCCTAAAGTCACTGGCTGGACGGGCTCCTTCGCGAGACCGTAAAAGGATGGCAATCGGGTGGTTCTACATCACCGAGCCATGACGCCAACCGGGCGGGCGGCCCGAAGTTTCGATCCGAAACCCTATGCGCGCTCACCTCCTGGATAAGAAGGGCCTGTCCTGGGGCGATTCCACTGGAGCTGGCCGGACTCGGATATGCATCAAAAGCATGAAGGACAAGAACATCAAGCTTGTCAGCAGGATCCAGGTCATGCTCGTTCACGGATCCTGCCCTACCAGAGGCGGCGGTAATCTGTGGAGTTCGCCCCGCCAACACTAAACGCCCGGAGTTTCTACGGCATGACGACAAAGGCGCATGGAAAGTGTTGTTCAAGGCCTCCAAGTACCTCCTCCCACATCCGAGGACCGTGGACTTCATGCAGCGCGGCCCCCGAATCCGGTGAGTTTTGGGACCTCCACCGGGTTTAGTCTTTTCCCAATACATTCATGGGGGCAGTTTTAAGTATTTGTATATATTTGCCTCAGGATTACGTGAAGACAGCGGAACAGATTGACTGTCTAGCTCTATTGCCGGAAGATCCAGCGAATCCTCTCCTGACGGAGATGCTAGTCCCGGCACCGTACGAGGTGCCGGAGAAGAAGGCCCCGGGGACCAGGAAGGGTCTCCGGCATAAGGTTGCGTCCGAAGCCTCGTCCGAAGACGACGAGGCGGACTCCTCCCACGAAGGGGTGGAGGAAGAAGAAGAAGATGCCCCATCTGGGAAGGATGAGGGGCCCGGCGAAGCGGGCCAGGGGCCGGAAAAGGCCCTCGGCGCAAGGCTGTTATTCCTTTGTCGTCTGATGACGACGAGACACATTCCTCCCATGGAGGCGGGGGGAATCAAGAAGAAATTCCACCTCCCCGCACTAGAGGGAGAAAAAGAGAAAAGCCGCCCCGGAGGGGGAGGCTGGGGCGTCCAAGAAGGGGAAGGTAACCCTTCCAGACTATTCCGCCATGGCCGCTTACAGCAAGGAGGGGTGGCTGTCCCGGGGGAAGCCCCCGGTGCGATCGTAAGTGTCTGCATCCTATCATGGTTTCACTTCATAGTTTTTATACTTATAGTGCCGAACATATATGCAGTCCGGCCAGGGTTCACCTCGAGGAATCCTCCTCCGTCCCCGAGCGATTCGGGCGATAAATTCGCCCCGACAGCCACTACCCCTCCACACGCTGGATGACATGAGGTGTTGTCCCAAGGCTCTCGAGCAGGGGAGGTGACTCGAGACGCCCATGGCGGGATTCCAGATGTCGGGCATGCGGGTTCAAGATCCTCATGATCGCGGCCAATGAGAGCCGCAACAAGGCTTAACTCGATCAACACTTCTTCGGAACCCCCAACGGTTCCGGACTTGGGCGGGCAGCCCCCCGTTAGAGAGGGCGAGCCACCCATGCCGAGGACTTCCGGCGCATCAACGGCGCTGGATAGCTTGGTGGAAGCGCTTCGAGGCGCTTCCATGGAAGAAGAGCACCGTACTCTTATGAGTGCGGTGATTCAAAAGGTCATGTCCGCCAAAAGCGGCACCTGGAGCAGGCGCAGGGAGAGCTCGTCCTCACGAAGAGGCAGCTCAAAGAAAACAAGGGTAAGTAATTCCCTCTCTTATGAGTTTAAGGATAGTCAGAATTGACAAGTCTAACACCTAAGTGTCGTGACCGTGTAACAGGGGCCACCACCAATTGGCGTCCCTGAAGAAGGCGCTGTCCGAAGCCGAAGACAACGCGGCCTCGGAGTGTAAGGAGCGCGAGAAGCAAAGTGCTAGAGTGGGCGAGGTACAACAGGAGCTCCAGGACCTCGGCAAGAAGTGCGAGTCCATGGAGCATAATCTGAAGATGAAGGAGGCCGAGCTTGCGAAGGCCCTTGTGAATTTGAAGGATGCCAAGGCCGGAGCCGAGAAAGCACAGCAGGAGATCAAGGAGGCCAAGAAGATAGCAGCGGGTAAGAAATTCTTTATGCAAAGCAAACATGTGGAGGAGGTGTTTCTTTTACTTACTCGAATACGGAGCTCTCCAGGGGCATTTGCAGATCTGCCACGCAGCGCCTCAGACGCTGTGGAGTTCTACCGTGCCCAGGAGGGGATCTCAATGGAGAAGCAGTTCTGGTCCAAGTATGATGGGGCCGAACATTCGATGCCTCTGAGCGACCAACTGAAGTAGTTGGTCGAACTCCACAGGGCGGCCGAACTGGCTATGAAGGACTTCATAGTCAGGATGTGTCCTGGTGAGCTGGTGCCCAAAGAACTACTTTGGCCTGATCAAGCGGATGGTGGATGCCTGCCCGCGGCTTGAAGTGATCAAGCGATCTGTTTGCATCGAAGGTGCCCGCTGAGCTTTTGCCCGCGTCAAGGTGCATTGGGGCAGGCTGGATATGGAGAAGCTGGTCAAGGACGGGCCACCGGAGGGCAAGGCGCATCGCCATCCATAAATGTACTACAATGGCGTGATGAAGGGTGCTCGTCTCGTCGCTAATGAATGTACCAAGGACGCCAAATTTGAATGAATTCACTTCTGTCATGTTTGTAATGAAAGACGACGTTATTTGGCGCTTATGTAGCGCTTTTGTTATTTAAAATATTACCTTCGCGGCGGCTGTTTATAAAATCCTGAAAGTAGGCTACCGTCGGCTTCCGCCCCACATGACTAGCACTCGGGTGTTCGTGGAAAACCCGACACTCTTTACCCAAATGTTTGGTCCCTTAAGGAGGTGTCCTGAGCAGCTAACAAGGCAATCGGACTATGCGGCTTTATAACTTTCACTTAGCCATAGAAGTCTACCATTTTAAATTTCGCAAAGCCCTAGAACTGGAGGTCAATTGGGGCGCTTATACACGCCTAGATCGGACGAAGCCGATTTATCGCCTAAAGCGGAAAATATTTAAGATTTTAAAACCTCTCGAACAGCGACCAGCTCTCGCCACATCATGCCGGTCGGTTTGGCTTTCTATTGAGGTGTTCGTCCGGTGAGCCGACACAATCGCAGATGAGTTCTCCTCGCGCTACCTTAGCTGATATAACGGAACGTAAGGCACCAAAACAATGGAGCAGGCTATCCCAATCTGTAGACCAAAGACATGATTCGGAGCTGATGCATATAGTGCTATAAGTTCGGGGTGCCGCACTGTTGAAAGTGTTCGGACTTTAGTTGCCATATAGAGGGGCGCCATAAGAAGCCCCTGGCAAATCGGCCGCACCAAGGTGTATGGATGCAATATCAAATAAACATATATAAGAGAAAAATGCTCGAACGAGAATAATAAGCTGACGCTATATATAATCTCTCATTGACAAAAAATACATTTAAGCGTACATTTACAATGGATGCATTAAGCAAATATAAAATAGGACTATTTGACATGTCCTATCCAGGGGCAGGCTGTGTGTAGGTAGATAAAGCAGGTATAATGATCGTAAATAGATTCCACGTAGGTATTTTGTTCTGTGCACAACGTCTATTGCCTCCCTGGATGTCTCTTCCCTATAAGTCCGACAATTCGGCTCTTTTGAGGATGTTGCGCCAACGCGGTGTCCTGAAAGGTAAGAGGGAAAGAGTATGAAAGTGTTTGGCGGTTACCCGCACTGCTGATCGAGTCGCTGATGCGCCCGCATATGCCCATGGTATTTAAGTGCGTAATTGTAGCTCGTGGCACGAATGCTGCTTTGATGGGGCTTCGGAGGCCGGACTGCTAGTCGCGCTCTTGGCGTGCCTGATGGTCCTGTTGCAAGGTGCTCTGGACTCGCTTGACTATGCTCGAAGTTGTTGTCGCCGGATTGGTTTGTCGGAGAAGGTCAGATTGTACTTCCGCCGCGAGGGCTGCAGTATGTTCTTCTCGCTCGTAGGGAGCGGTCCATATTTCCGTTCACCGCTATGACCCAGCGTGGTCCCGCATCTTGAGCTTGAGATATGTAGTGTGGTACCGCATTGAATCTGGCGAATGCGGTTCGTCCGGCGCAAAGGTGCATGGTAACCATCGCGAAGGGGACGATATCGAAGATTAACTCTTCGCCGGAAGTTATTCGAGATCCGAAGACCACTTCAACGTTATAGAGCCCGCATACGGGCCTCTACTCGAGAATTACACCTTTAAAGGTGGTTTTAGTGGGTATGATCCTTGAAGGGTCAATGCCCATTTTGGCGACCGTGTCCCGTAAAGCAGGTTTAGGTTGCTGCCACCGTCCCATAAGGACGCGTGTGAGGTGGATCCATCAATGATTGGGTCTAGGACCAATGCGGCCGAGCCGCCGTGATGGATGCTAGTAGGGTGATCCCTACGATCAAAGGTGATCGGGCAAGCTGACCAAGGGTTGAATTTGGGGCGATCGCTCCATCGCGTAGACGCCCCTTAGTGCCCGCCGTGCCTCGCTTGGGGATGTGCGTGGCGAGATCATGTTGACCGCTTTTCACCGGGGAAATTTCTTTGTCCCCGTGTTGGACGTCGGGGCTCATCGTCATCGTCGCCAGGCAGCCCCTTGTCCTTGTCTTCGGCGTTTATCTTGCCGGCCTGTTTGAATACCCAGCAATCTCTATTTGTGTGGTTGGCTGGCTTGTCTGGGGTGCTATGGATCTAGCACGAGCGCTCCAGTATGCGGTCCAGACTGGACGGTCCCTGATTATTTCTTTTGAATGGCTTCTTCCACGACCGGGCTTGGATCCACCGAATCCAGCGTTGGATGCCGTGGTCTTCACGTCGCCGTTGTTCCGTCCGCTTATCTGCATTACGCCGGGCTTGCCGTTATTGTCGCGCCATCCGAATTGCAGTGCTGTGGCGTAGTGCTGCGCGGCCCAACCAACTGTCTCGCCAGCATAAAAGCGGTCATTAGTGTTGTGAGAGCTGCCATAGACTTGGGTTTTTCCTGGCCGAGGTGTCGAGCGAGCCACTCATCACGAATATTATGCTTGAAAGCCGCCAGGGCTTCAGCGTCCGGACAGTCAACTATTTGGTTCTTCTTAGTTAGGAACCGAGTCCAGAATTTCCTGGCTGACTCTCCGGGCTGTTGAGTGATGTGGCTCAAGTCGTCGGCGTCAGGTGGTCGCACATATGTTCCCTGTAAGTTGTTGAGGAATGCGTCTTCCAGGTTTTCCCAGCTGCCAATGGAGTTTGCTGGCAGGCTGTTTAGCCAGTGCCGGGCTGGTCCTTTGAGCTTGAGGGGAAGATATTTGATGGCGTGCAGATAATCTCCGCGGGCCATGTGAATGTGGAGAAGAAAATCTTCGATCCATACTGCGGGGTTTGTTGTGCCATCGCAGGATTCGATGTTTACGGGTTTAAACCCTTCTGGGAATTCATGATCCATTACTTCATCTGTGAAGCAGAGGGGGTGCGCAGCGCCTCTGTGCCAGGCTATGTGGCTACGCAGGTCGAATTGCTCTGGGTGGCTGTATTCGGCCCGGCCGGACTTGTTGAAGATGTGTCCGGCGTGACGGTCCTCGTCGCGTATCGAGGCGCGCCCCCGTGATCCGTAGATCGATCTTGGCTGTCCCGTTCTGTTGCCCCGGGCCGTAGTATGTTGGCGTGGGGGTGTTGGCTGGTATGCGGACTGGTATGCCATTTTATCCCGGCCACGAGGTGGACGGTCAGCCATGTGGTGCTTGAGTCCGTATTCCTCGGCTCCCAGGACTTCCGTCCATCTATCTGTGAGTAGATCTTGATCAACTTGGAGTTGCTGATGTCTCTTTTTCAGGCTCCTCGCAGTGGCTATAAGCCGACGCTTGAAGCGCTCCTGCTCTACGGGATCCTCAGGCACGCCGAACTCGTCGTCGCCAAGGCTAATCTTGTCTTCGGAGGGGGGCATGTAGCTGTCCTCCTCCGGGTATTCGTCTGTCGCCTGTTCTTCTCGGCTGACCTGCTCATCCTCTGTTGCTCGCTTTCGCTCAAGGCGGCTGATCAGGGTTGTTTTCTTCTTCGGCACCATTCGGATTGTTTTTGTCTCCTGGGCCGGTATTGGTGTGGCGGGGCTTGGAGTGGCGCCGACGGCGTCCATTCTTTGCTTTTTTCCCCGAGGTTTTATCCTCCGTTGCCTCATCGCCATTTGTTTCCTTTGGAGTGTCCACCATATATATATCATAAGAAGAGGTGGCTGTCCACCGCCCAGTGTGCGGTGGTTCATGTTCTTCTCCTGCATCGTCGTCCATACCGTCGATGTCTTCGGAGTCGAAGTTCAATACCCCGGTTAAGTCATCGACCGTGGCAATGAAGTGGGTGGTGGGTGGGCAATGAATTCCTTCATCTTCTGCCTCCCACTCGAGCTGGACATAGTTCAGTGAAGAGCCTCCTGACAAAGAGAGATACTTTAATGAGTCTAGCATGTCGCCAAAGGGCGAGTGCTGGAATATATCCGCAGCGGTGAACTCCATTACCGGAGCCCATCCTGGCCCGACAGGCTCGGGAGTGTACGGACTCGAACCGACGTCCGGATACGAATCCACGGGTTCGGAGTCGCGGGACACCGCAGAGGTAAGACCCATGTTCGGCTCCACCGCTGATGGGGGCGCGACCTGGGGGGGGCGGGGTCCATCCCTCCGTCCTTAGGCAGCGCAGCTTGCTCCGGATCTAGGTCCGGAGATACTACGGGGGAGATACTGTCCGGAGATACTACGGGGGATCTAGGTCCGGAGATACTATGGCAGGTCTAAGCCGTGCTCGTCGAGACTGTCCGGAGCTCCTGGCATGGGCCCAAATCCGTCGAAGATCAAGTCTCCGCGGATGTCCGCCGTGTAGTTCAGGTTTCCGAACCTGACCTGGTGGCCAGGGGCGTAGCAGTCGATCTGCTCCAGATGACCAAGCGAGTTGGCCCGCAGTGCGAAGCCGCCGAACACGAAGATCTGTCCGGGGAGGAAAGTCTCACCCTAGCCAGCGTCGTTGATGATGATCGAAGGAGCCATCAAGCCTGACGGTGACGACACAGAGGAACTCTCAATGAAAGCACCAATGTCGGTGTCAAAACCGGCGAAGCTCGGGTAGGGTGTCCCGATCTGTGCGTCAAGGCTGATGGTAACAAGAAGTAAGGAACACAGGTGTTTACCTAGGTTCGGGCCCTCACAATGGAGGTAAAACCCTACTTCCTGCTTGATTAATATTGATAATATGGGTAGTACAAGAGTAGATCTACCACGAGATCGTAGAGGCTAAACCCTAAGAGCTAGCCTATGATGGTATGATTGTAATTGTGATCGGCCTTCTAAGGACCAACCTCTCCGGTTTATATAGGCACCGGAGAGGGCTAGGGTTTACATGGAGTCGGTTACAAGGAAGGAAATATAATATCTGGATCGCCAAGCTTGCCTTCCACGCCAAGGAAAGTCCCATCCGGACACGGGCCGAAGTCTTGAGTCTTGTATCTTCACGCTTCAATAGTCCGGACGTTGTACACAGTCCGGCTGTCCGGATACCCCCTAATCCAGGACTCCCTCAAAGGGGAAGCTTGGCAATACGGATATGTAGATCTCCTCCCTTGTAACCGACTCTGTGTAACCCTAGCCGCCTCCGGTGTCTATATAAACCGGAGGGTTTAGTCCGTAGGACAAGAACAATCATACCATAGGCTAGCTTCTAGGGTTTAGCCTCTACGATCTCGTGGTAGATCGACTCTTGTAATACTCATATCATCAAGATCAATCAAGCAGGTAGTAGGGTTTTACCTCCATCGAGAGGGCTCGAACCTGGGTAAACATCGTGTCCCCCGCCTCCTGTTACCATCCGCCTTAGACGCACAGTTCGGGACACCCTACTCGAGATCCGCCGGTTTTGACACCGACAACGATGGCGGAGCTGGAGGGCAGGCTGCAGCATGCCATGGTGGTGTATGTGGGAGGCGACAGATCGGAGCTTTTGCCGGAGTTGGTGATGCAGGCACTGCAAGTCAGGATGGGGCTCACGGCGGACAGAGTGTCGGTTCATCGTTTCATGCCGGAGGACTTCCTAGTGGTGTTTGCGAGGAAGGAGGACCGCATTCGCATGGGGCTGAGGCCAGTGTTAGAGTTCCAAGGTCAGTGTCTCTCATTCAGGCAATGGATCCATCAGAATCAGGCGGTGTTTGCGGTGCTGAGGACCAAGGTTTGCTTGGAACCGGAAGGGATTCTTCCGCATGCATGAGAGCTCGAGGTGGTCGAGAAGTTGTTGGGCGACTCATTTTTCATCGAGTCCCTGGCACCGGAGACCTCTTCGCGGGTGGACGTGGCGTCTTTGAAGCTGCTTGCGTGGACGGCGGACCCGGAGATCATTCCCACTCACCGGTGGTTGGCGGTGCCGGAGCCTGAGGAGCAGCATGGAGTTCTCCAGCCCAAGACCCTACATCACAAGGTGCTTATCCATCTGGACTCGGTCACTTCCTTCCCTGAGGCCGAAGAGCGATGGTTCCTCGCCGGCGCGTCGTCGGACAATGGTCAGAGCGGCTTGCCGGATTGGCAGCCGGACATGGGCGGTGGTGCCAGCACTCGTCGCCTCGGTTGGCAGTTCGGGGTGCGTGACTCTCGCGGTGATAACACGGGCGAACGCGGTGATGTTGGGGGCGGCCGGACCTATGCCGGCGTGGTGGCTGATGGCCGGGATTCGGAGGGATGGAAGATTCCCCCCATGGCCCTGCTGCAGGTGGGGTGGGGTCACGGGCCCATGGCCACTATTCAGGAGAGGCTGACGCGTAGGAGATCGGCTTTTGACCGGTTAGGTGGTTTTGTTGGGACGGTGGATGAGACCGGGTCGGTCGTAGCTCGAATTTCAAATCCGGCGAGCACCAGATCTAGGGAGCTGCTGAGGCGGGACCCGAGGCCAACGGGCAACCAGTTGGCGCGACCGGCTTCGTCGCTGGAGCAGACCAGGACCGGGCCAAGTATTTCCCAGGAGCCAGCCAGTCTCCCTAGAGAGCTAGGGATGGATGGGACTAATGGTCAGTTGTTGGAGGTGGACCCCGTGGCAGTTCCTTCGTGGGAGACAGTAGTGGTAGGCCCGCCAAGTTTGATAGTGGGCGGCAACCCAGAGGTCGTGAGCACGGTTACGGGGCAGGTGGAGGATCATCCTGTCCTTATCTCCAAGGGTGTCGGTTCGTGCGCGGGTGCCGCCCATGTGGCGGATCAGTTTGTGCCGGCGCGCGGAGAGGGGGCTCCCTGCGGCCTGGATGGAGCCCAGGTTCTCTTCGAAGGCATGGTGCGTTCCGGCACAATGGATCCAGGGCAGGTGGAGCCATCTTCGGTGGGAGCCAATCCGGAGTTGGCTGGGGATCTCGTGGAGCGCACTGTTGTAAGCGCTCCCGGCCAGGTTGTCCCGAGATTGGAGGAGGGCCCACCAATGATTGGGGAGGTTGCTCCCGCATGTGAGGACGTGCAGGGACAAGTGGCGTGCTGTCTAGGACAGAAAGAGTTTTTGGCTATTCCGGACGTGGATTTGGCCATGCAACAGGCAACCCCGGCTACTAATGGGGGTATGACTCCGCAGGAGGCGATTGCCTTTGGCAAACTGAAGTGGTTCCGCAACGCGCCGGTAAAGAAGTTGGCGCTGCCTTTGCATATGGAGGTTCAATCTAGCTTGCGCCCGGAGGCTGAGCCATTCACGTTGTGTCGCATGAGTAGAGGTTCCAAGAGGGCCTCAACCAGCAAGTCCAAAACCACACAAGCGGAGAATGTTCTCATGAGAGCTCTTAGGATCGTCCCAGAGGACCTGGAGGGAAACGACGATAGCGTTGCGGAGCTGGCTGAGTTGTTTGACTCCCCGTTGCGGAGCAGCACATCTGTGTGATTGCAGCGCTCTTTGGCAAGGAGGTGCCTCCGGCTGGGGAGCTGAATCCAGTCAGCACGATGGTGGTCGGCGCGGATTGATCGACATCATCGGGTGGTGGTCGAGCCCTAGGTTTCCATGGATTGGAACCTGCAAGTGCTTTGCTGGAATGTGAGGGGGCTCAACAGCCCCGTGGCAGTTCCTTCGTGGGAGACAGTAGTGGCAGGCCCGCCAAGTTTGATAGTGGTCGGCAACCCAAAGGTCGTGAGCGTGGTTACGGGGCAGGTGGAGGATCATCCTGTCCTTATCTCCAAGGGTGTCGGTTCGTGCGCGGGTGCTGCCCATGTGGCGGATCAGTTTGTGCCGGCGCGCGGAGAGGGGGCTCCCTGCGGCCTGGATGGAGCCCAGGTTCTCTTCGAAGGCATGGTGCATTCCGGCACAATGGATCCATGGCAGGTGGAGCCATCTTCGGTGGGAGCCAATCCGGAGTTGGCTGGGGATCTCGTGGAGCGCACTGTTGTAAGCGCTCCCGGCCAGGTTGTCCCGAGATTGGAGGAGGGCCCACCAATGATTGGGGAGATTGCTTCCGCATGTGATGACGTGCAGGGACAAGTGGCGTGCTGTCTAGGACAGAAAGAGTTTTTGGCTATTCCGGACGTGGATTTGGCCATGCAACAGGCAACCCCGGCTACTAATGGGGGTATGACTCCGCAGGAGGCGATTGCCTTTGGCAAACTGAAGTAGTTCCGCAACGCGCCGGTAAAGAAGTTGGCGCCGCCTTTGCATATGGAGGTTCAATCTAGCTTGCGCCCGGAGGCTGAGCCATTCACGTTGTGTCGCATGAGTAGAGGTTCCAAGAGGGCCTCAACCAGCAAGTCCAAGACCACACAAGCGGAGAATGTTCTCATGAGAGCTCTTAGGATCGTCCCAGAGGACCTGGAGAGAAACGACGATAGCGTTGCGGAGCTGGCTGAGTTGTTTGACTCCCCGTTGCGGAGCAGCACATCTGTGTGATTGCAGCGCTCTTTGGCAAGGAGGTGCCTCCGGCTGGGGAGCTGAATCCAGTCAGCACGGTGGTCGTCGCGCGCATTGATCAACATCATCGGGTGGTGGTCGAGCCCTAGGTTTCCATGGATTGGAACCCGCAAGTGCTTTGCTGGAATGTGAGGGGGCTCAACAGCCCAGCCAAGAAAAATGCGATGAGAGATTTTGTCATGGCAGCCAAAGTTAACCTTCTATGTCTTCAAGAGACGAAACTTGATGTAATTGATGTGTTCACTATAATGCAATGCATCGGACCATCCTTCGATGGGTATGCTTATTTTCCGGCTTCGGACACGAGGAATGGTATTCTTTTTGGGTGGGACAACTCCTACATGGAGATTAGCAACATTGCATGTGAGACCTACTTCCTTACGGGGCTGGTGTGCAACAAAGATGGCTTGAAATGGTGGCTGTCGGTGGTCTATGGGCCCCAAGGGGATGAGCAGAAGACACAATTCTTGGTGGACCTGCACAATAGAAGGGCTCTATGTCCAGGTGAATGGATGGTTGTCGGTGTCAAAACCGGCGGATCTCGGGTAGGGGGTCCCGAACTGTGCGTCTAGGCGGATGGTAACAGGAGACAAGGGACACGATGTTTTTACCCAGGTTCGGGCCCTCTCAATGGAGGTAATACCCTACTCCTGCTTGATTAATATTGATGATATGGGTAGTACAAGAGTAGATCTACCACGAGATCAAGGAGGCTAAACCCTAGAAGCTAGCCTATGGTATGATTGTTGTTGTTCATCCTACGGACTAAAACCCTCCGGTTTATATAGACACCGGATAGGCTAGGGTTACACAGAGTCGGTTACAATGGTAGGAGATCTACATATCCGTATCGCCAAGCTTGCCTTCCACGCCAAGGAAAGTCCCATCCTGACACGGGACGAAGTCTTCAATCTTGTATCTTCATAGTCTTGGAGTCCGCCGTGATGATAGTCCGCTATCCGAACACCCCTAGTCCAGACTCCTCGGTAGCCCCTAACCAGGCTTCAATGACGACGAGTCCGGCGCATATTGTCTTCGGCATTGCAAGGCAGGTTCCTCCTCTGAATACTTCATAGAAGGTTTTGAACACCAGGATAGTGTCCGGCTCTGCAAAACAAGTTCCACATACCACCGTAGAGAGAATAACTTTTGCACAGATCTGCTGACGTATTCCGCGGCGTGACATCACACCACGGCCAGACCTTTATATGAATCGTTTTTTACCGTTCCGCCTTAGCGCGTTTAGCGAGGCGGTTTCCTTGGCACGTCTTATCAGAGCATAGATCGTGCCCCCTTATTGTGGGATTCTCATCAATATGGGCGTGGGTAACCCATCCGCGCCATTGATTACGGCGCTTGGGAGATAAGCGAGTTTTACTAGGCTGGTGGGGGACGCATAGCTTCGTCCGTCCATATAAGGGGATAAGGATCCACCTTTTCACCTACGCCTTCCTCCTCCTTTGCTCATCCATTTCCGCGCACTCGAGCTCCAACGCCCAAGTCCGCACATCCCACCTCAACCTTCTCCAACCATGCCAGGAGCGGGAGGCAGGTGGATGGCATCCTGCGTCATGGAGGGGCACATCACAAGACTGCGGGAGGCCGGATACTTGTCCGGCGACATCGCGCACATGCTGCCCGATGCGGGGCAGCTTATTCCAACCCCCGGGCCCCATGAGAGGGTAGTGTTTCTCCCCCACTTCCTCCGCGGACTAGGTTTTCCACTTCAACCATTTGTCCGGGGGCTCATGTTCTACTACGGCCTGGACTTCCTCGACCTGGCCCCGAATTTCATCCTCAACATCTCGGCGTTTATCGTTGTGTGTGAGGCCTTCCTCTGCATCCAGCCCCACTTTGGCTTATGGCTGAAGATCTTCAACGTCCGGCCGAAGGTAGTGGGCGGCCGTCAAGCGGATTGCGGAGGCGCCATGGTTGGCAAGATGGCCAAAGTCCCATGGCTCGAGGGCGCCTTTGTGGAGACAATAAAGGGGTGGCAATCGGGGTGGTTCTTCATCACCGAGCCACGCGACCCCGAATGGGTGGCGGCCCCCGAATTCAGATCTGGCTTCCCCACACGGCTCTCGTCATGGAAAGAGACGGGCCTGACGTGGGGGAATTCGGAAGAGCTATCCGGACTCCAAACATGCGTCCAAAACCTGGTGGACAAGAATCTCAAGCTTGTCGACGTAATCCAGGTGATGCTCATCCGCCGGATTCTCCCATGCCAACAACGTGCCTTTAATTTGTGGGAGTTTGATCCGGCACAACACTGAACCTTGAGCCGGCTCTTTGATACTACGTACGAAGATGCCTGGAAGGTGCTGTTCAAGGGTGCCGAAGCCCCCGCATCCGCTAACAAAGATCGCGGATATAGCTCGCGGCGTCAAGCCGGCGAGGTAAGTTATTTTACCCTTTACAGGACTCTTTTTCATAGATTGACTCTCACGGGATCTAAAACTCCCTAATCTTTGACAGATCGGTGAAGACGTCCGGACAGATTAATGTCCGCTCCTTTGCCGAAGACCGGAGGACGCCTTGATTGACGGGGCTGTTGGCTCGGCGCCCCATGTGGTGCGGGAGAAGAAGGCCAAGAAGGAGGCTACGGGAACTCGAAGGAGTTCCCGATGCCAGGTACTGTCAGAATCTGAAGCAGAATCTTCTCCTGAGGACGAGGAGGAAGAAGAAGAAGCTCCTCCCCCAGCGGGGGAGGAGAGGAAAAGGAAGGCCACCCCAACTGGGGAGGCTGGATGGTCCAAGAAGGGAAGAACCCTTCCTCCGGACTTCTCCACCAACGTCGACAGCGACGAGGAGGATTGGCCAACAAGGGCCAAGCTCCTGACGAGATCGTAAGTGTCCGGATACCCATGACTTCTTAATTATTGCATAGTGTTCTCTAATGTCGAACAATCATGCAGCCCACGCAAGAGCGAGCTAGCCGCTTCGACGAGCGGGTCCCTGGGTTTGTCGGAAATGGAGAGTACTTCACTTCCGACCGCCTCCTCACCCCACGCTGTGGACGACGCCGAGGTGGCGCCCCAAGGGGGGCCTGGTCAAGAGGAGGTGGCGCAGGAGGAGCCACAAGGCAACCTCCCGGACTCGAGCGCATGGGGGCAAGACCCCGGGGCTCTAAGCCCGACCCTTGTCCGGACTCCATGCCGGAACCTTCATGGTTCCGAGTCCGCAAGCAGTCCTTCAGAAGAAGGGTAAGACGCCGTGTCCTCCGTCCAACCGAGGCACCGGATAGCTCTCGGGGCGCTAACAGCGCTTCCATCGAGGAGGAGCACCGCATTGTTATGAGTGCGGTGATCCGACAGTTCAGTCCGCCAAGAGCGGACTGACCAAGCCTGTACCAGCCTTCTAACAAAGCTTTGAGGTAAGTTTAGAATATGTAAAAATATTACCGCATAGACAGTAGTTCTGATGCTTAGTTCGGTGTTCGGAAAGAAAAGCGGACTAAGGATCTAAAAAGATATACGCAGGAGTCTAACATAAGTATGTCAATATGGGAATGCAGGCTCTTATTGTTGACCTCTGCCCTTGACCGATCATGGAGGTCAATGCATTGAAGCAGAACCTCGAGCGGTCCGAGAACGAGCTCGGACAAGCCAAGAAGCAGCTCGAGGACAAGGAAGGTAAGTAATACCTTATTAAAGAAATACCTTATAGAAAAGGTTTTGGTTGCGAAAAATAACAGGAATAACATGGGTACTGCAGGGGCCACGAACGAGGTGGCGACCCTGAAGGAAGCGGTGTCCGTGGCCGAAAACAAAGCGGCTGCGGAACGCACCGAGCGAGAGAAGGGGAGGCGCAGCTGGCCAAGGTACGGCAAGAGCTCCAAGCTCTCGTGGAAAACACGAGAGTTTGGAGCGTGACTCGAAGACTCGAGAGTCCGAGCTCGCCTCGGCTCTTGAGAGTGCCAAAGCTGCTAAGGCCGAGGCCCAAAAAGCCCTCCAAGAAATTGAATCATTAAAGAAGATAGCGGCGGGTAAGGCATTCTTTATGCAAAGCAAGCATGTGAAAGTGAATTACCTATTACTTACCCGGATTCGGAGCTCTCCAGGAGCGTTCGCAGATTTGCCCCGCAGTGCGTCTGATGCTGCCGCATTCTACCGCGCCAAGGAGGGGAGCTCGACGGAGAAGGTGTTCTGGTCTCAGTATGCTGAGGCCGGACATCCGGTGCCCCTGAGCGACCAGCTGAAGCAGCTGGTCGAGCTCCACAAGGTCGCCGAACAGGCCATGAAGGGCCTTATAGTTCGGCTGTGGCCATTAGAAGCCATGCACGGAGCTACTTGGCTTGGTGCAGCGGCCGGTGGGCGCTTTGTCCACGAATTGAAGTCATCAAGCGCTCCGTCTGCATCGAAGGTGTCCGTCGGGCCCTTGCCCGTGCTAAAGTGCACTGGGGCAAGCTGGATGCGGAGAAGCTTGTGACGGACAGGCCACCGAAGGGCAAGGAGCATCGCACTCCCGAAATGTATTATGAGGGCCTCCTGAAGGGTGCCCGCCTTATAGCGGATGAGTGCTCCAAAGATGTAATTTTTTAATAGACTCGCATTTGTTATCCTGTACGCTGGAAACTTGTTCATATGCGCTAAGCAACGCTTGTTAATTTAAAATATTACCTTCATGCGGCCGCTTATCAAATTTGAGAGATGGCAAGTCGTTGGCTTTAGCCCCCATGCCACAGTCTTTGGGGTGTTCGGGATAAACTTGAGCACTCTTGTTCCCATTATTGGGTCCATCTAGGAGGCGCCAACACAACGGACAAGGCAACCGGACTTATAATGCTTGAACACTCTCACTTAGCCATAGAATTCTATAATTTTAAATTTCGCGAACCCCTAGTATTCGAAAACCGAGTTCGGGCGCTATCCACGCCTTGGCGGACAATTCGGCTCCTCGCCTAAGTGGCATAAGTCTTTAGGGACCCGAAAAACCTCTCGAACAGCGACCGGCTCTCGCCCTATCATGACGGTCAGTTTTAGCTTTCTCCATTGAGGTGCTCGACCCAGCTCAACTGGGCACAATCGCATGGTTCTCCGGTGCTACCTTAGCCGATATAGCGGGCGTAAGGTACCAAAACACGGGAGCCGAGCAAACCCAACTATTTACCCAAGACATGATTCGGAGCCGATTCCTATAATGCCATAAGTTCGGGGTGCCGCACTTGTGAAAGTGTTCGGACTTATCACACCATAATTTTTGGGGTACTTAAGCCCCTGGTGTATTGGTCGTACCAAAGTGTACGGGTGCAACATGTCATGAAATGAACATATATATAGATAAAAAGAAGTAGTGCAATAATAAGCAAAAGCTATGTATTGTTTATTCAAAAAGATACTGCAATGAAAGCAGAACGATACAAATAGTGCGATAAGCAAGGGATAGGACTATGTAACATGTCCCCCTCTGGGGGTAAGCTGCGGGATGATATGTAAAACAGGTATAATGCTCGTAATAGAGACCACCTGAGCACTTGACGTGGCTTTCTGCTTCCCTGGCTGTTGCATCGTGAGTTCGGCGATTCTAGTGCCGGACAGGACTTCTTGAAGACTGAGTCCTGAGAGTAAGAAAAAAGATTGACACAATCGTGAGCCCCTGGTGCGGTCGAGCCGCACTCTTGGCGCGCCGTGGTCGTGCCCCTCCCCATATGCCCATGGTATCTCCAGAGCGTAATTATGTACGCGTAATACTAGCTTCGCAATTTCGCGAGGGCTGGGGTTGGGGCCGGATTGCTACACGTGCTTGAATCGTGCCAGGCGGTCTTGTTGTAGGTTACTCCGGGCGCGCTTGGCGGTGTCCGGACACTTAGTGGCCGGACTCGAGAATTGCCATGAGAGGCTGCTTTGCACCTCCGCCGCGAGGGCCGCCGTGTGCTCCTCCGTTCAGAGAGAGCGTTCGGTGTTTCCATTGACCGTGATTCCTCCTCGAGGGCCTGGCATCTTGAGCTTGAGGTATGCATAGTGCGGCACCGCATTGAACTTTGCAAATGCGGTTCATCCGAGCAGTGCATGATAGCCGCCATGAACGGGACGATGTCGAAGATTAACTCTTCGCCGGAAGTTATCCGAGGATCCAAGACAACTTCGAGTGTAATCGAGCCCGCATAATTGGCCTCTACACCGGTATGAAACCTTTAAAGGTCGTCTTTGTAGGTTTAATTCTTGAGGGGTCTATGCCCATTTTGCGCACTGTATCCTGGTAAAGCAGGTTTAGGCTGCTGCCGCCGTCCATCAGGACTCTGGTGAGGTGAAATCCGTCAATAATTGGGTCAAGAACCAAAGCGGCGAAACCGCCATGACGGATGCTAGTGGGGTGGTCCCTTCGATCGAAGGTGATCGGGCAGGAAGACCATGGGTTGAACTTTGGGGCGACTGGCTCCATCGCATATACGTCCCGTAGTGCATGCTTCCGCTCCCTTTTGGGTATGTGGGTTGCGTATATCATGTTCACCGTCCGCACTTGTGTGGGAAAACCCTTCTGTCCTCTATTGTTTGGCGGCGGGCTCTTCCTCGTCATCGCTATGCAGCCCTTGTCATTGAGTTCGCACTTAACTTGCTCGCTTGCTTGAACACCCAACAATCCCTGTTGGTGTGATTGGCTGGTTTTTCGGGGTGCCATGTATCGCACAAGATCGAGTATGCGGTCCAAGTTGGACGGGCCCTGGGTATTTCTTTTGAATGGCTTCTTCCGCTGACCGGGTTTAGAGCCTCTGAATCCGGCATTGACAGTTGTATCTTCAGTATTATCGCCGTTAATGCGGCGCTTGTTCTTGTTGCGACGCGACCTGCCATTGTTGTCCTTGGTATCCGAACTATCAGGGTGTTTGGCCAAGTTGTTGCTTCTAGCTAGCCAGTTGTCCTCTCCCGCACAAAAGCGAGTCATGAGGGTTGTGAGGGCTGTCATAGATTTCGGCTTTTCCTGTCCTAGGTGCCAGGCAAGCCACTCGCCGCGGATGTTATGTTTGAAGGCTGCAAGGGCCTCTGCATCCGGACAGTCAAAGATTTGATTTTTCTTTGTGAGGAACCGTGTCCAAAATTGTCTGGCCGATTCTTCTGGCTGCTGAATTATGTGGCTGAGGTCATCGGCGTCTGGTGGTCGCACATATGTGCCCTGGAAGTTATCAAGAAATGCGGCTTCCAGGTCCTCCCAACAACCAATTGATTCTGCTGGCAAACTGTTGAGCCAATGTTGAGCTGGTCCTTTAAGCTTGAGTGGGAGGTATTTGATGGCATGTAGATCATCACCGCGGGCCATGTGGATATGGAGGAGATAGTCCTCGATCCAGACTGCAGGATCGGTGGTACCATCGTATGATTCGATGTTTACGGGTTTAAAGCCCTCGGGGATTTGATCATCCATTACTTCATCTGTGAAGCATAGTGGGTGTGCGGCGCCTCTGTATTGGGCTATATCACGACGCAACTCAAATGAGCTTTGTCTATTGTGTTCGGCCCTGCCGGAGTTTCTGTATCCGGCGTGACGGTTATCATCACGTGTCGTGGGGCGCCCACGCGATCCGTAGATCGATCTTGTATGTTTTGCCTTATCCTCCAATATATCTCGCAAGTCCGGCGTTTTCCCGTGCCCTGGTACTTTTTGAACGGCGTCGGGTTACGGCTTAAACGGAGGGTCTAGAGGCCTCTCTATCGCGGCCACGAGGTGGCCGGTCTGCCATGTCGTACGCTGGTGACTTGGGTGCTTCCTCTGATCGAGGCAACGGCCTGCGTTTGGGGTAGCTTTTGGAGGGGCGTTTGAGTTCATACTCTTCGGCTGCGAGGACTTCAGTCCATTTGTCAGCTAGCAGGTCTTGATCAGCTCTAAGCTGTTGCTGCTTTTTCTTGAGGCTGCTTGCCGTGGCTATAAGCCTGCGTTTGAAACGCTCCTGTTCGGCGGGATCCTCAGGCACGACAAACTCGTCGTCGTCGAGGCTTGCCTCATCTTCGGAGGGAGGCGCATAATTATCGTCCTCAACCTCTCTTTCTGCCACACTGTCGTGCGGACTTGCTTCTCCCTCCTCCCGTGCTGAGTCCTGCCGAGGGGGTTTTCTTCACCGTCCGGGTGTTATTATCTCCGTGCGGAATCACCGCTTTTGCTGTGGCGGATTTAGAGCGGCGCCACCGACGTCGGCGCTTGGTTGCTTCTTGGAGGGTCATCCTCCATTGTTCCATCGCCGTTCCCATCTTTTGGGATGTCCACCATGTATATGTCGTATGACGAGGTGGCTTTCGGTGCCACAGAGGCGCTGGTCTTGGTTGTCTTCGGCATCGTCGTCCATACCGTTGATGTCTTCGGAGTCAAAGTCGAGCATGTCGGTTAAATCATCGACAGTGGCTACGAGGTGGGTGGTGGGTGGGCGTTGAATTTCTTCGTCGTCCGTATCCCAACCTTCCTGTCCGTAGTTCGGCCAGGGCTCTCCGGATAAAGAGAGAGACTTCAGTGAATTCAGGATGTCGCCAAAGGGCAAGTGCTGAAAGATGTCCGCGGCAGTGAACTCCATGACCGGCGCCCAATCGGATTCGATTGGTAGGGGCGCGGAGGGTCCGGAGTCCGGAGGAGTCCGCACCGAGTCGAGGTCTTCGCAGGACAGGATGGAGTTCGCTCAATCGCCATAGAGATTGTAGCCCCGGGCGGTGTCCAACCACTCGTCCTGATCGGGAATCCGGCCCGGATTAAGGGTCGGAGCGGATCTTTGGTGCGGCCTCGAGGCACCGCTCGCTGCAGAGCTAGATCTTGCCCATCGAGACGGTCGCGGCACGCTTATTGCGGCTCGAATCCATCAAGATCAAGTCTCCGCGGATATCGGCCGTATAGTTCAAACTTCAAATCTGACCTGATGGCGGGGCGTAGCTTTCGGTCTGCTCCCGATGGCTGCTTAATTGCCCGCAGCGCAAAGCCGCCGAATCGAAGATCTGTCCGGGAGAAAAGTCTCACCACTGCACGCGTCGTTGTTGATGATCGAAGGAGCCATCGGGCCTATCGGTGACGACACGAGGAACTCTCAATGAAAGCACCAATGTCGGTGTCAAAACCGGCGGATCTCGTGTAGGGGTCCCGAATCGTGCGTCTAGGCGGATGGTAACAGGAGACAAGGGACACGATGTTTTTACCCAGGTTCGGGCCCTCTCGATGGAGGTAATACCCTACTCATGCTTGATTAATATTGATGATATGGGTAGTACAAGAGTAGATCTACCACGAGATCAAGGAGGCTAAACCCTAGAAGCTAGCCTATGGTATGATTGTTGTTGTTCGTCCTACGGACTAAAACCCTCCAGTTTATATAGACACCGGATAGGTTAGGGTTACACAGAGTCGGTTACAATGGTAGGAGATCTACATATCCGTATCGCCAAGCTTGCCTTCCACGCCAAGGAAAGTCCCATCCGGACACGGGACAAAGTCTTCAATCTTGTATCTTCATAGTCTTGGAGTCCGGCCGTGATGATAGTCCGGCTATCCGGACACCCCCTAGTCCAGGACTCCCTCAATGGTCATTGGAGACTTTAACATGATCTTGAAAGTGGACGAGAAAAGAAACTCTAATCTCAATAGGCGCATGCTACCTCTTGAGCACTGCGTTGGTTTTCCCTTGAAGAGGAAAGGGTGATGCAGTAAAGTAGCGTAAGTATTTCCCTCAGTTTTTGAGAACCAAGGTATCAATCCAGTAGGAGGCCACACGCAAGTCCCTCGTACCTACACAAACAAATAATAACCTCGCAACCAATGCGATAAAGGGGTTGTCAATCCCTTCACAGTCACTTATGAGAGTGAGATCTGATAGAGATGATAAGATAATATTTTTGGTATTTTTATGGTAAAGAGTAAAAGTAAAGGAAGGAAAATAAACGGCGCCAGAAATAGCTAGTTGTTGGGAGATTAATATGATGGAAAATAGACCCGGGGGCCATAGGTTTCACTAGTGGCTTCTCTCGAGATAGCATAAGTATTACGGTGGGTAAACGAATTACTGTCGAGCAATTGATAGAATTGAGCATAGTTATGAGAATATCTAGGTATGATCATGTATATAGGCATGACGTTCGTGACAAGTAGACCGAAACGATTCTGCATCTACTACTATTACTCCACACATCGACCGCTATCCAGCATGCATCTAGAGTATTAAGCTCATAAGAACAGAGTAACGCTTTAAGCAAGATGACATGATGTAGAGGGATAAACTCATGCAATATGATATAAACCCCATCTTTTTATCCTCGATGGCAACAATACAATACGGCCTTGCTGCCCTCACATCACCGGGAAAGGACACCGCAAGATTGAACCCAAAGCTAAGCACTTCTCCCATTGGAAGAAAGATCAATCTAGTAGGCCAAACCAAACTGATAATTCGAAGAGACTTGCAAAGATAAGCAATCATACATAAAAGAATTCAGAGAAGATTCAAATATTGTTCATAGATAATCTAGATCATAAACCCACAATTCATCAGATCTCGACAAACACATCGCAAAAAGAAGAGTTACATCAAATAGATCTCCAAGATAATCGAGGAGAACTTTGTATTGAGATCCAAAGAGAGAGAAGAAGTCGTCTAGCTAATAACTATGGACCCGAAGGTCTGAGGTAAACTACTCACACATCATCAGAGAGGCTATGGTGTTGATGTAGAAGCCCTCCGTGATCAATGCCCCCTCCGGCAGGATGCCGGAAAAGGCCCCAAGATGGGATGTCACGGATACAGAAGGTTGCGGCGGTGGAATTAGGTTTTGTGGTGCTCTCCGATGGTTTGGGGGTACGTAGATATATATAGGAGGAAGAAGTAGGTCGGTGGAGCCACGAGGGGCCCACGAGGGTGGAGGGCGCACTCAGGGTAGGCGCCCTACCTCGTGGCTTCCTCGTCGGTTGCTTGACGTCCACTCCAAGTCCTCTGAATCACGTTTGTTCCGAAAATCACGTTCCCGAAGGTTTCATTCCGTTTGGACTCCGTTTGATATTCCTTTCCTTCGAAACACTGAAATAGGCAAAAAAAACAACAATTTGGGCTGGGCCTCCGGTAAATAGGTTAGTCCCAAAAAAAATATAGAAGTGTATAATAAAGTCCATTAAACATTCAAAACAGAATATATAATAGCATGGAACAATCAAAAATTATAGATATGTTGGAGACGTATCAAGCTCCCCAAGCTTAATTCCTGCTCGTCCTCGAGTAGGTAAATGATAAAAAAAGAATTTTTGATGTGGAATGCTACCTAGCATATTCCTTAATGTAATTCTCTTATTTGTGGTATGAATATTCAGATCTGAAAGATTCAAGATAAAAGTTTAGTATTGACATAAAAATAATAATACTTCAAGCATACTAACTAAGCAATCATGTCTTCTCAAAATAACATGGCCAAAGGAAGTTATCCCTACAAAATCATATAGTCTGGCTATGCTCTATCTTCATCACACAAAGTATTTAATCATGCACAACCCCGATGACAAGCCAAGCAATTGTTTCATACTTTTGATGTTCTCAAACTTTTTCAATGTTCACGCAATACATGAGCGTGAGCCATGGACATAGCACTATATGTGGAATAGAATGGTGGTTGTGGAGAAGACAAAAAAGGAGAAGATAGTCTCACATCAACTAGGCGTATCAACGGGCTATGGAGATGCCCATTAATAGATATCAATGTGAGTGAGTAGGGATTGCCATGCAACAGATGCACTAGAGCTATAAGTGTATGAAAGCTCAACAAAAGAAACTAAGTGGGTGTGCATCCAACTTGCTTGCTCATGAAGACCTAGGGCAATTTGAGGAAGCCCATCATTGGAATATACAAGCCAAGTTCTATAATGTAAAATTCCCACTAGCATATGAAAGTGAAAAATCAAGAGACTCTCTATCATAAAGATCATGGTTCTACTTTGAAGCACAAGTGTGGAAAAAGGATAGTAGCATTGTCCCTTCTCTCTTTTTATCTCATATTTTTTAGGCCTTCCTTTTTTTTTCTTTTGGCCTTCTCTTTTTTTTAGTCCGGAGTCTCATCCCGACTTGTGGGGGAATCATAGTCTCCATCATCCTTTCCTCACATGGGACAATGCTCTAATAATGATGATCATCACACTTTTATTTACTTACAACTCAAGTATTACAACTCAATACTTAGAACAAAATATGACTCTATGTGAACGCCTCCGGCGGTGTACCGGGATATGCAAGGAATCAAGAGTGACATATATGAAAATGATGAACGGTGGATTTGCCACAAATACGATGTCAACTACATGATCATGCAAAGCAATATGACAATGATGGAGCGTGTCATAGTAAGCGGAACGGTGGTAAGTTGCATGGCAATATATCTCAGAATGGCTATGGAAATGCCATGATAGGTAAGTATGGTGCCTGTTTTGAGGAAGGTATATGGTGGGTGTATGATACCGGCGAAAAGTGTGCGGTATTAGAGAGGCTAGCAATGGTGGAAGGGTGAGAGTGCGTATAATCCATGGACTCAACATTAGTCATAAAGAACTCACATACTTATTGCAAAAATCTATTAGTTATCGAAACAAAGTATTACGCGCATGCTCCTAGGGGGATAGATTAGTAGGAAAAGACCATTGCTCGTCCCCGACTGCCACTCATAAGGAAGACAATCAATAAATAAATCATGCTCCGACTTCATCACATAATGGTTCACCATAAGTGCATGTTACGGGAATCACAAACTTCAACACAAGTATTTCTCAAATTCACAACTACTCAACTAGCATGACTCTAATATCACCATCTTCATATCTCAAAACAATCATCAAGTATCAAACATCTCTTAGTATTCAACGCACTTATAAGAAAGTTTTTACTAATCTTGTATGCCTATCACTTTCGAACTACCTTCTCAATTTAAGAAAATTACCATGCTGGTTTGTAGGACTCTCAAAGTAATATAAGGGAAGCATGAGAGATCAATAGTTTCTATAAAACAAAACCACCGCCGTGCTCTAAAAGATATAAGTGAAACACTAGAGCAAAAACTATATAGCTCAAAAGATATAAGTGAAGCACATAGAGTATTCTAACAAATTACGAATCATGTGTGTCTCTCTCAAAAGGTGTGTACAACAAGGATGATTGTGGTAAACTAAAAAAACAAAGACTCAAATCATACAAGACGCTCCAAGCAAAACACTTATCATGTGGTGATTAAAAATATACCTCCAAGTAAAGTTATCGATGGACGGAGACGAAAGAGGGGATGCCTTCCAGGGCATCCCCAAGCTTTGGCTTTTTGGTGTCCTTAGATTTACCTTGGAGTGCCTTGGGAATCCCCAAGCTTAGGCTCTTGCCACTCCTTGTTCCATACTCCATCAAATCCTTACCCAATACTTGAAAACTTCACAACACAAAACTTAACAGAAAATCTCATGAGCTCCGTTAGTGAAAGAAAACAAAACACCACTTAAAGGTACTGTAATGAACTCATTAGTTATTTATATTGGTGTTAAACCTACTGTATTCCAACTTATATATGGGTTATAAACACTTTTACTAGCCATAGATTCATCAAAATAAGCAAACAACACACGAAAAAACAGAATCTATCAAAAACAGAACAGTCTGTTGTAATCTGTAACTAACTCAAACTTCTGGAACTCGGAAAAATCCACAAAAATAGGAAGACCTATATAATTTGTTTGTTGATCGACTGAAATTGGAGTCAGTATTTTATCACTTTCTGGTGATTTTTAACAATTGTTTTCGTGAACAAAAAGTTTCTGGAATTTTCAGCAAGATCAAATAACTACCATCCAAGAAGATCCTATAGGTTTAACTTGGCACAAACACTAATTAAAACACAAAAACAAATCTAACCAGAGGCTAGATCAAAGATTTATTCCTAAACAGAACCAAAAAGCAAAAAATAAAATAAAATTGGGTTGCCTCCCAACAAGCGCTATCGTTTAACGCCCCTAGCTAGGCATAAAAGCAAGGATAGATCTAGGTATTGCCATCTTTGGTAGGCAATCCATAAGTGGCTCTCATAATAGATTCATATGGTAATTTAATCTTATTTCTAGGGAAGTGTTCCATGCCTTTCCTTAACAGAAATTGGAATCTAATATTCCCTTCCTTCATATCAATAATTGCACCAATCGTTCTAAGGAAAGGTCTACCAAGAATAATAGGACATGAAGGATTGCAATCTATATCAAGAACAATAAAATCTACAGGCACATAGTTCCTATTTTCAACAATAATAACATCATTAATTTTTCCCATAGGTTTCTTAATGGTGGAATCCGCAAGATGCAAGTTTAGAGAACGGAAGGAAATATGCCCTAGAGGCAGTAATAAAGTTATTATTTATTTCCTTATATCATGATAAATGTTTATTATTCATGCTAGAATTGTATTAACCGGAAACATAATACATGTGTGAATACATAGACAAAACATAGTGTCACTAGTATGCCTCTACTTGACTAGCTCGTTTATCAAAGATGGTTATGTTTCCTAACCATGGACAAAAGAGTTGTCATTTGATTAATGGGATCACATCATTAGGAGAATGATGTGATTGACTTGACCCATTCCGTTAGCTTAGCATTTGATCGTTTAGTATGTTGCTATTGCTTTCTTCATGACTTATACATGTTCCTGTAACTATGAGATTATGCAACTCCCGTTTACCGGAGGAACATTTTGGGTGCTACCAAACGTCACAACGTAACTGGGTGATTATAAAGGAGTACTACAGGTGTCTCCAAAGGTACATGTTGGGTTGGCGTATTTCGAGATTAGGTTTTGTCACTCCGTTTATCGGAGAGGTATCTCTGGGCCCTCTCGGTAATGCACATCACTATAAGCCTTGCAAGCAATGTAACTAATGAGTTAGTTACGGAATGATGCATTACGTAACGAGTAAAGAGACTTGCCGGTAACGAGATTGAACTAGGTATTGGATACCGACGATCGAATCTCGGGCAAGTAACATACCGATGACAAAGGGAACAATGTATGTTGTTATGCGGTTTGACCGATAAAGATCTTCATAGAATATGTAGGAGCCAATATGGGCATCCAGGTTCCGCTATTGGTTATTGACCGAGAATAGTTCTAGGTCATGTCTACATAGTTCTCGAACCCGTAGGGTCCGCACGCTAAAGGTTCGATGGATGCTTATATTATGAGTTTATGAGTTTTGATGTACCGAAGGAGTTCGAGTCCCGGATGAGATCGGGGACATGACGAGGAGTCTCAAATGGTCGAGACGTAAAGATCGATATATTGGACGACTATATTCGAGTTCGGAAAGGTTCCGAGTGATTCGGTATTTTTCGAGTACCGGAGAGTTACGGAATTCGCCGGGAGTATATGGGCCTTATTGGGCCATACGGGAATAGAGGAGATAGGCTAAAAGGAAGGAGGCCTGCGCCCCCCCTCTGGTCCGAATTGGACAAGGCGCGAGCCCCTTTCCTTCTTCCTCTCCCCCTGTTTCCCCTTCTCCTACTCCAACAAGGGAGGTGGAATCCTACTAGGACTAGGGAGTCCTAGTAGGACTCCACACTTGGTGCGCCCCCTCCTAGGGCCGGCCTCCTCCCCCCTTGCTCCTTTATATACGGGGGCAGGGGGCACCCCATGACACACAAGTTGATCTACGGATCGTTCCTTAGTCGTGTGCGGTGCCCCCCTCCACCATATTCTACCTCGGTCATATCGTCGCGGAGTTTAGGCGAAGCCCTGCGCCGGTAGAGCATCATCATCGTCACCACGCCGTCGTGCTGACGGAACTCATCCCCGACACTTTGCTAGATCGGAGTCCGGGGATTGTCATCGAGCTGAACGTGTGCTGAACTCGGAGGTGCCGTACGTTCGGTACTTGGATCGGTCGGATCGCGAAGACGTACGACTACATCAACCGCGTTGTCATAACGCTTCCGCTTCACGGTCTCACGAGGGTGCGTGGACAATACTCTCCCTCTCGTTGCTATGCCATCACCATGATCTTGCATGTGCGTAGGAATTTTTTGAAATTACTACGTTCCCCAACATGGCATCCGAGCCAGGTTTTATGCGTTGATGTTATATGCACGAGTAGAACACAAGTGAGTTGTGGGCGATACAAGTCATACCGCTTACCAGCATGTCATACTTTGGTTCGGGCGGTATTGTGAGATGAAGAGGCCGGACCGACATTACGCCAGACGCTTACGCGAGACTGGTTTCACCGCTCACGAGCACTCGTTGCTTAAAGGTGACCGGCGGGTGTCTGTCTCTCTCACTTTAGTTGAACTGAGTGTGGCTACGCCCGTCCTTGCGAAGGTTAAAACAGCACCAACTTGACAAACTATCGTTGTGGTTTTGATGCGTAGGTAAGAACGGTTCTTGCTCAGCCCGTAGCAGCCACGTAAAATTTGCAACAACAAAGTAGAGGACGTCTAACTTGTTTTTGCAGGGCATGTTGTGATGTGATATGGTCAAGACGTGATGCTATATTTTATTGTATGAGATGATCATGTTTTGTAACCGAAGTTATCGGCAACTGGCAGGAGCCATATGGTTGTCGCTTTATTGTATGAAATGCAAACACCCTGTAATTGATTTACTTTATCACTAAGCGGTAGCGATAGTCGTAGAAGCAATAGTTGGCGAGACGACAATGATGCTACGATGGAGATCAAGGTGTCGCGCTGGTGACGATGGTGATCACGGTGGTGCTTCGGAGATGGAGATCACAAGCACAAGATGATGATGGCCATATCATATCACTTATATTGATTGCATGTGATGTTTATCCTTTATGCATCTTATCTTGCTTTGATTGACGGTAGCATTATAAGATGATCTCTCACTAAATATCAAGAAGTGTTCTCCCGAGTATGCACCGTTGCGAAAGTTCTTCGTCTTTGAGACACCACGTGATGATCGGGTGTGATAGGCTCTACGTTCAAATACAACGGGTGCAAAACAGTTGCACACGCGAATACTCAGGTCAAACTTGACGAGCCTAGCATATACAGATATGGCCTCGAACACGGAGATCGAAGGTCGAACGTGAATCATATAGTAGATATGATCAACATAGTGATGTTCACCATTGAAACTACTCCATCTCACGTGATGATCGGACATGGTTTAGTTGATATGGATCACGTAATCACTTAGAAGATTAGAGGGATGTCTATCTAAGTGGGAGTTCTTAAGTAATATGATTAATTGAACTTTAATTTATCATGAACTTAGTCCTGGTAGTATTTTGCAAATTATGTTGTAGATCAATAGCTCGCGTTGTTGCTTCCCTATGTTTTTGCTTCCCTATGTTTTTATATGTGTTCCTAGAGAAAATTGTATTGAAAAATGTTAGTAGCAATGATGCGGATTGGATCCGTGATCTGAGGTTTATCCTCATTGCTGCACAGAAGAATTATGTCCTTAATGCACCGCTAGGTGACAGACCTATTGCAGGAGCAAATGCAGACGTTATGAACGTTTGGCTAGCTCAATATGATGACTACTTGATAGTTTAGTGCACCATACTTAACGGCTTAGAATCGGGACTTCAAAGACGTTTTGAACGTCATGGACCATATGAGATGTTCCAGGAGTTGAAGTTAATATTTCAAGCAAATACCTGATTTGAGAGATATGAAGTCTCCAACAAGTTCTATAGCTAAAATATGGAGGAGAATCGCTCAACTAGTGAGCATGTGGTCAGATTGTCTGGGTACTTCAATCGCTTGAATCAAGTGGGAGTTAATCTTCCAGATAAGATAGTGATTGACAGAATTCTCTAGTCACCATCACTAAGTTACTAGAACTTCGTGATGAACTATAGTATGCAAGGGATGACGAAAAAGATTCCCGAGCTCTTCGTGATGTTGAAATCGACGAAGATGGAAATCAAGAAAGAGCATCAAGTGTTGATGATTGACAAGACCACTAGTTTCAAGAAAAGGGCAAAGGGAAAGAAAGGGAAACTTCAAGTAGAATGGCAAACAAGTTGTCACTCCCGCGAAGAAACCCAAAGCTGGACCAAAGCATGAAACTAAGTGCTTCTACTGCAAAGGAAATGGTCACTAGAAGCGGAAATGCCCTGAATATTTGGTGGATAAGAAGGATGGCAAAGTGAACAAGAGTATATTTGATATACAGGTTATTGATGTGTGCCTTACTAGTGTTTATAGTAGCCCCTAAGTATTTGATACTTGTTCGGTTGCTAAGATTAGTAACTCGAAACAGGAGTTACAGAATAAACAGAGACTAGTTGAAGGGGAAGTGACGATAAGTGTTGGAAGTAGTTCCAAGATTGATATGATCATCATCGCACACTCCCTATACTTTCGGGATTAGTGTTGAACCTAAATAAATGTTATTTGGCGTTTGCGTTGAGCATGAATATGATTTGATCATGTTTATTGCAATACGGTTATTCATGTAAGTTAGAGAATAATTATTGTTCTGTTTACATGAATAAAATCTTCTATGGTCATACACCCAATGAAAATGGTTTGTTGGATCTCGATCGTGTGATACACATATTCATAATATTGAAACCAAAAGATGTAAATTTAATAATGATAGTGCAACTTATTTGTGGCACTGCCGTTTGGGTCATATCGGTGTAAAGCGCATGAAGAAACTCCATAAAGATGGATTTTCGGAATCACTTGGTTATGAAACATTTGATGCTTGTGAACCGTGCCTTTTGGGCAAGATGACTAAAACTCCGTTCTCCAGAACAATGGAACAAGCTACTGACTTATTGGAAATAATACATACCGATGTATGCGATCCAATGAGTGTTGATGCTCGTGGCAAGTATCGTTATTTTCTGACCTTCACAAGATGATTTGAGCAGATATGGGTATATCTACTTGATGAAACATAAGTCTGAAATATTTGAAAAGTTCAAAGAATTTCAGAGTGAAGTGGAAAATCATCGTAACAAGAAAAATAACTTTTCTACGATCTGATTGTGGAGATGAATTTTTGAGTTACGAGTTTGGTCTTCATTTGAAACAATGTGAAATAGTTTCGCAACTCACGCTACCTGGAACACCACAATGTAATGGTGTGTCCGAACGTCGTAATCGTACTTTACTAGATATGGTGCGATCTATGATGTCTCTTATCGGTTTACCACTATCGTTTTGGGGTTATGCATTAGAGACAGCTGCATTCACGTTAAAAGGGCACCATCTAAATCCGTTGAGATGACACCGTATGAACTATGGTTTAGTAGTAAATCTAAGTTGTCGTTTCTTCAAGCTTGGAGTTGCGATGCTTATATGAAAAGGTTTCAACCTGATAAGCTCGAACCCAAATCGGAAAAGTGCGTCTTCATAGAATACCCAAAGGTAACTATCGGGTACACCTTCTATCACAGATCCAAAGGCAAGATATTCTTTGCTAAAAATGGATCCTTTCTAGAGAAGGAGTTTCTCTCGAAAGAAGTGAGTGGGAGGAAAGTAGAACTTGATGAGGTAATTGTACCTTCTCGCTTATTGGAAAGTAGTTCATCACAGAAATCAGTTCCAGTGATTCCTACACCAATTAGTGAGGAAGTTAATGATGATGATCATGAAACTTCAGATCAAGTTGCTACCAAACCTCGTAGGTCTTCGAGTAAGATCCGCACAGTGAGTGGTACGGTAATCATGTTCTGGAAGTTATGTTACTAGACCATGATGAACCTACGAACTATGAGGAAGCGATGATGAGCCCAGATTCCGTGAAATGGCTTGAGGCCATGAAATCTGAGATGGGATCCATGTATGAGAACAAAGTGTGGACTTTGATGGAGTTGCCCGATGATCGGCAAGCCATATTATATAAATGGATCTTCAAGAGGAAGTCAGATGCTGATAGTAGCATTACTATCTACAAAGCTCGACTTGTCGCAAAAAGGTTTTCGACAAGTTCAAGGTGTTGACTACAATGAGATTTTCTCAACTGTAGCGATGCTTAAGTCTGTCCGAATCATGTTAGCAATTGCCACATTTTATGAAATCTGGCAAATTGATGTCAAAACTACATTCTTTAATGGATTTATTAAAGAAGAGTTGTATATGATGCAACCAGAAGGTTTTGTCAATCCTAAAGGAGCTAACAAAATGTGCAAGCTTCAGCGATCCATCTAGGACTGGTGCAAGCATCTCGGAGTTGGAATAAATGCTTTGATAGTGTGATCAAAGCATATGGTTTTATACAGACTTTTGGAGAAGCCTGTATTTACAAGAAAGTGAGTGGGAGCACTACAACATTTCTGATAAGTATATGTGAATGACATATTGTTGATCAAAAATGATGTAGAATTTTTCTCGAAAGCATAAAGGAGTATTTGAAAGGAGTTCTTTAAAAGAAAGACCTCAGTGAAGCTGCTTACATATTGAGCATCAAGATCTATAGAGATAGATCAAGACACTTGATAAGTTTTTCAATGAGTACATACCTTGACAAGATTTTGAAGTAGTTCAAAATGGAACAGTCAAAGAAAAGGTTTCTTGCCTGTGTTACAAGGTGTGAAATTGAGTAAGACTCAAAGCCCGACCACGGCAGAAAATAGAAAGAAGAATGAAAAGTCATTCTCTATGCCTCAGTCATAGGTTCTATAAAGTATGCTATGCTATGTACCAGACCTATTGTATACCTTACTCTGAGTTTGGCAAATGAATACAATTTTGATCTAATAGTAGATCACTGGACAGCGGTCAATAATATCCTTAGTGAGGACTAAGGAAATATTTCTCGATTATGGAGGTGATAAAAGATCCCGTCGTAAAGAGTTACATCGATGCAAGCTTTTTACACCGATCCAGATGACTCTAAGTCTCAATCTGGATACATATTGAAAGTGGGAGCAATTAGCGGAGTAGCTCATGCGAACATTGTAGACATAGAATATTTGCAAAATACATACGGCTCTGAATGTGATGCACCCGTTGACTAAGCTTCTCTCACGAGCAAAACATGATCACACCTTAGTACTCTTTGGGTGTTAATCACATTGCAATGTGAACTAGATTATTGACTCTAGTAAACCCTTTGGGTGTTGGTCACATGACGATGTGAACTATGGGTGTTAATCATATACAGATATGAATATTGGTATTAAATCACATGGCGATGTGAACTAGATTATTGACTCTAGTGCAAGTGGGAGACTGAAGGAAATATGCCCTAGAGGAAGTAAGAAAGTTATTATTTATTTCCTTATATCATGATAAATGTTTATTATTCATGCTAGAATTGTATTAACCGGAAACATAATACATGTGTGAATACATAGACAAAACATAGTGTCACTAGTATGCCTCTACTTGACTAGCTCGTTTATCAAAGATGGTTATGTTTCCTAACCATGGACAAAAGAGTTGTCATTTGATTAACGGGATCACATCATTAGGAGAATGATGTGATTGACTTGACCCATTCCGTTAGCTTAGCATTTGATCGTTTAGTATGTTGCTATTGCTTTCTTCATGACTTATACATGTTCCTGTAACTATGAGATTATGCAACTCCCGTTTACCGGAGGAACACTTTGGGTGCTACCAAACGTCACAACGTAACTGGGTGATTATAAAGGAGTACTACAGGTGTCTCCAAAGGTACATGTTGGGTTGGCGATTTTGAGATTAGGTTTTGTCACTCCGTTTATCGGAGAGGTATCTCTGGCCCTCTCGGTAATGCACATCACTATAAGCCTTGCAAGCAATGTAACTAATGAGTTAGTTACGGAATGATGCATTACGTAACGAGTAAAGAGACTTGCCGGTAACGAGATTGAACTAGGTATTAGATACCGACGATCGAATCTCGGGCAAGTAACATACCGATGACAAAGGGAACAACGTATGTTGTTATGCGGTTTGACCGATAAAGATCTTCGTAGAATATGTAGGAGCCAATATGGGCATCCAGGTTCCGCTATTGGTTATTGACCGAGAATAGTTCTAGGTCATGTCTACATAGTTCTCGAACCCGTAGGGTCCGCACGCTTAAGGTTTCGATGATGGTTATATTATGAGTTTATGAGTTTTGATGTACCAAGGAGTTCGAGTCCCGGATGAGATCGGGGACATGACGAGGAGTCTCGAAATGGTCGAGACGTAAAGATCGATATATTGGACGACTATATTCGGAGTTCGGAAAGGTTCCGAGTGATTCGGGTATTTTCCGGAGTACCGGAGAGTTACGGGAATTCGCCGGGGAGTATATGGGCCTTATTGGGCCATACGGGAATAGAGGAGATAGGCTAAAGGAAGGAGGCCTCGCCCCCCTCTGGTCCGACTGGACAAGGCGCAGCCCCCTTCCTTCTTCCTCTCCCCTCTTTCCCTTCTCCTACTCCAACAAGGAGGTGGAATCCTACTAGGACTAGGAGTCCTAGTAGGACTCCACACTTGGTGCGCCCCTCCTAGGGCCGGCCTCCTCCCCTTGCTCCTTTATATACGGGGCAGGGGCACCCCATGACACACAAGTTGATCTACGGATCGTTCCTTAGTCGTGTGCGGTGCCCCCCTCCACCATATTCTACCTCGGTCATATCGTCGCGGAGTTTAGGCGAAGCCTGCGCCGTAGAGCATCATCATCGTCACCACGCGTCGTCTTGACGGAACTCATCCCGACACTTTGCTGGATCGAGTCCGGGATCGTCATCGAGCTGAACGTGTGCTGAACTCGGAGGTGCCGTGACGTTCGGTACTTGGATCGGTCGGATCGTGAAGACGTCGACTACATCAATCGCGTTGTCATAACGCTTCGCTTCGGTCTCACGAGTGCGTGGACAATACTCTCCCCTCTCGTTGCTATGCCATCACCATGATCTTGCATGTGCGTAGGAATTTTTTTGAAATTACTACGTTCCCCAACAAGAACAATCATCAAATTCACGGAAACCTAGCAAATCACACAAAGTTTTTGGAATCGTGGAAACATTAGCACCCAAATCACACAAAGCATAGCATTCATGATCTTTAATATTAATTTTAATAGTAGGTTCCCACTCATCATAAAGTTTTCTAGGGATAGAAACTTCCAACTCAAGTTTTTCTTCATAAGATTGCATTAAAGCATAACCGATATGTTTAGTAAAAGCTTTATTTTGACTATAAGCATTAGGAGAATTTAGCACGGATTGCAACAAGGAAATACAATATATCAAAGAGCAATTATAATAATTAAATTCCTTGAAATCCAAGATAGTGGGTTCATTGATATCTAAAGTTTTGACCTCTTCAATCCCACTTTTACCAATTTTTGCATCAAGATCTAAAAACTCCGAATTTTTGGGACGCCTTCTAACTAAAGTTGACTCATCTCCAGTCCCATCATTACCAAGATTCATATTGCAAAAAAAATATTTAATAGGGGACACATCAATAACTTTTAGATCCTCATCTTTATTCTCATAAAAATTAGAAGAACACGCTTTTACAAAGCAATCTTTCTTAGCACGCATCCTAGCGGTTCTTTCTTTGCACTCATTAATGTAAATTCTCATGGATTTGAGAGACTCACTGATATCATGCTTAGGTGGGTTATATCTAAGTTTCAAAGAATCAATATCAAGAGAAATTCTATCCATGTTCCTTGCCAATTCGTCAACTTTAAGCAATTTTTCTTCAAGCAAAGCATTGAAATTCTTTTGAGAAATCATAAACTATTTAACACTAGTCTCAAACTCAGAGGGCATCTAATTAAAATTTCCATAAGATTTGTTGTAGGAATTACCATAATTATTAGAGGAATTACTATGGAACGGCCTGGGATTAAAGTTCCCTCTGTACGCGCTGTTACCAAAATTATTCCTACCAACAAAATTCACATCCACAGATTCATTATTATTCTCAATCAAGGTAGACAAGGGCATATCATTAGGATCAGAAAAAACACTGTTATTAGCAAATAATTTCATAATTTCATCCATCTTTCCACTCAAAACATTAATTTCTTCTATCACATGCACCTTTTTACTAGTAGATCTTTCGGTGTGGCATTGAGAATAATTAACCATAATATTATCTAGGAGACTAGTAGCTTCTCCTAAAGTGATTTCCATAAAAGTGCCTCCCGCGGCCGAATCTAAAAGATTTCTAGAAGCAAAATTCAATCCGGCATAAAAAATTTGTATAATCATACATAAATTCAAACCATGAGTAGGGCAATTACGTATCATTAATTTCATCCTCTCCCAAGCTTGCGCAACATGTTCATGATCAAGTTACTTAAAATTCATAATATCGTTTCTAAGAGAGATGATCTTAGCGCGAGGAAAATACTTAGAGATAAAAGCATCTTTGCACTTATTCCAAGAATCAATACTATTTTTAGGCAAAGACGAAAACCAAGTTTTAGCACGATATCTAAGCGAAAATGGAAATAGTTTCAACTTAACAATATCATTGTCCACATCTTTCTTCTTTTTCATATCACACAAATCAACAAAGCTATTTTGATGGGTAGCGGCATCTTCACTAGGAAGGCCGGCAAATTGATGTTTCATGACAAGATTTAGCAAAGCAGCATTAATTTCACAAGATTCAGCATCGGTAAGAGGAGCAATCGGAGTGCTAAGAAAATCATTATTGTTGGTATTGGCAAAGTCACACAATTTAGTATTATCTTGAGCCATCGTGACAAGAAGCAATCCAACACACGAGTAAACAAGAGGCAAGCGAAAAAGAAGCGAGGGGAACGGAAAGAGGGCGAATAAAACGGCAAGGGCGAAGTGGGGGAGAGGAAAATGAGAGGCAAATGGCAAATAATGTAATGCAAGGGATAGGAGTTTGTGATGGGTACTTGGTATGTCTTGACTTGTGCGTAGACTCCCCGGCAACGGCGCCATAAATGGCTCGTTGCTAGGAGTCAAATCTTGACTTGACTTGGTGTAAGCCTCCCCGGCAATAGTGCTAGAAATCCTTCTTGATACCTCTTGAGCACTGCGTTGGTTTTCCTTTGAAGAGGAAAGAGTGATGCAGTAAATTAGCGTAAGTATTTCCCTCAGTTTTTGAGAACCAAGGTATCAATCCAGTAGGTGGCCACACGCAAGTCCCTCGTACCTACACAAACAAATAAGAACCTCGCAACCAACGCGATAAAGGGGTTGTCAATCCCTTCACGGTCACTTACGAGAGTGAGATCTGATAGAGATGATAAGATAATATTTTAGGTATTTTTATGGTAAAGAGTAAAAGTAAAGGAAGCAAAATAAACGGCGCCAGAAATAGCTAGTTGTTGGGAGATTAATATGATGGAAAATAGACCCGAGGGCCATAGGTTTCACTAGTGGCTTCTCTCAAGATAGCATAAGTATTACGGTGGGTAAACAAATTACTGTCGATCAATTGATAGAATTGAGCATAGTTATGAGAATATCTAGGTATGATCATGTATATAGGCATCACGTCCGTGACAAGTAGACCAAAATGATTCTGCATCTACTACTATTACTCCACACATCGACCGCTATCCAGCATGCATATAGAGAGTTCATAAGAATAGAGTAACGCTTTAAGCAAGCTGACATGATGTAGAGGGATAAACTGATGCAATATGATATAAACCCCATCTTTTTATCCTCGATGGCAACAATACAATCGTGCCTTGCTGCCCTGTCATCCGGGAAAGGACACCGCAAGATTAAACCCAAAGCTAAGCACTTCTCCCATTGCAAGAAAGATCAATCTAGTAGGCCAAACCAAACTGATAATTCGAAGAGATTTGCAAAGATAACCAATCATACATAAAAGAATTCAGAGAAGATTCAAATATTGTTCATAGATAATCTGGATCATAAACCCACAATTCATCGGATCTCGACAAACACACCGCAAAAAGAAGAGTTACATCAAATCGATCTCCAAGAGAATCGAGGAGAACTTTGTATTGAGATCCAAAGAGAGAGAAGAAGCCATCTAGCTAATAACTATGGACCAGAAGGTCTGAGGTAAACTACTCACACATCATCGGAGAGGCTATGGTGTTGATGTAGAAGCCCTCCATGATCAATGCCCCCTCCGGTAGGACGCCGGAAAAGGCCCCAAGATGGGATCTCACGGGTATAGAAGGTTGCGGCGGTGGAATTAAGTTTTCGTGGTGCTCTTCGATGGTTTGGGGGTACGTAGGTATATATAGGAGGAAGAAGTAGGTCGGTGGAGCCACGAGGGGACCACGAGGGTGGAGGTCGCGTCCTAGGGGGGGTAGGCGCGCCCCCTACCTCGTGGCTTCCTCGTTTGTTGCTTGACGTCCACTCCAAGTCCTCTGGATCACGTTTGTTCCAAAAATCACGTTCCCGAAGGTTTCATTCCGTTTGGGCTCCGTTTGATATTCCTTTCCTTCAAAACACTGAAATAGGCAAAAAAAACAACAATTTGGGTTGGGCCTCCGGTTAATAGGTTAGCCCCAAAAATAATATAAAAGTGTATAACAAAGCCCATTAAACACCCAAAACAG
This sequence comes from Aegilops longissima, assembly GCA_021605205.1. NCBI lineage: Eukaryota > Viridiplantae > Streptophyta > Magnoliopsida > Poales > Poaceae > Aegilops > Aegilops longissima. The sequence goes on along the minus strand of CM038678.1, from coordinate 633,392,606 downwards.
AATATATAATAGCATGGAACAATCAAAAATTATAGATACGTTGGAGACGTATCAGCGCATGATGCGGAGGTTCAAGGAGTTCGTGGACAATAATGAGCTTAAAGAGCTCTATATGCATGGTAGGCGCTTCACGTGGATAAACGAGAGGGATCATTTGGTGATGACCAAGATCGATCACGTGTTGGTGTCCATTGAGTGGGAGCTTGAAAGCACAAGTGCTTCCTGGGTGATTTTGGTAATTAATGTCAACGTATGTCTTGTTGGACTAATATTTTTCATCTAGTATATTTCAGAAAGTTCAACAAAGGCGTGGATGGACAAGAGGATGTTGAACCCATTCAAGAAGCTAAGGGCAAAGATTGGCAAAAGCTCAAGACACTACATTTCTATTTTAGTGATCCAAGATCACATTGAGTCCATAGGAAACAGGGGTGAATCTACGTACAAGGTTGTGGGGGCGAATGCCCCCGATCGATTTTTCGGCCCACGTATACCAGGCCTAGGATATATATCGTTGCCCCCGCTCAGACCAGGCTATTTGCCCTCACTGCTTAATTTTTCTGTCATGTAAAGCCCATCTGCACATGTGTGAGTTGTAGCTCATGTAGAGCGAATACGAGCAGGTAGATGCGCATACGGGCAGTTGCTTGCCAAATCGCTAGAAACCTATGCGTGGCCGCCTGGCTCCTGACTAATCTGCTGCTCATGCGACCGCCGTGACGAGCCGAAGCTGTCGACGCCTGCAACTCTAACTACGTACAGGTCGCCCCTCCGACGTATCAGCCTTGATCTGAAGCTATCTACAAGCCGGCCGGGTCGCCCCCCCTAAGGAGAAAAAATACGTGCACTACTCATCAATCTTTCAATCAAGGTAAGCCCTAGGCTTAGTTCTCGTTTTTATCTTCTAATTTTCATATTTTCAGTCTATTCCGATTCTGTGTTTAAATGGTACAAATTGGTAATTAGGTTGATTTAATCTTGCTTTATGTAATAATTTCATATGAATAAGTTTGAGCACATGGGAGTAGAATAAATCTCTGGACTATGTAATATCTACCTTGATGTACTTCAATTTATTTAGAAAGCTAATTGACTTTTTTTGCAAAATCCGCAACTGGTAGTATGCTTGAACTATTTGATCTGTCTAAGCAAGCTTACTCGGGATCCATCTAAAAGAAGGATACTTACAGATTTTAATATCAATCATCTAAATGGAAGGTAATGTGCTCAAGCTTATATATTTATCAGTCAACGTTTACATTCTCTCTTTACATGTAAACACTTTTATTTTTCCTGCAGCTTGAAGTCTAGATTTCACCGACGTACCAACAAAAAGGAATGACATATTCATATTTCTCAAGTTATTGTGCCTAAAGTGGTAAGTTTACTTTTAGTTTGGCAATGATTTTTTTCATAATTACGTGTGTGATCATATGATTTTTTTTCCTTTTCTTTTCACACTATATATATGCTTTGTGTGGTCAGTTTCTTAAATGATCTAGCCATTAGTTCGTATACACGTTTCTGAAGAGAAAATAAATCTAAACCTCTTTGCCCCCTCTCATGTTTCATCCTGGCTCCGCCCCTGATAGGAAAGCCAATACTATTAAAAGGGGATGAGGTGTTGCTTAATGGCTTGCTTGCTCGAAGTGCTAAGTGATATGCTCCAAAGCCCTCAACCACTTTCTCATTTCCACATATGTCCTAGACCTAAAGTCAAACTCGGCCCCACCAATTTGATCTATCCGGGGCCACCGAGTTCACTTGACATAGCCACTACCAGAAACCCTAATCAATTTTGTCTCACCGATGGGATCTCGGTCTCACCGAGATGGGCTTGCAAACTCTCTCTTGCCTGTTGCAATTATTTCGGTCCCACCGAGATATGCAGTAGGTCCCACCGAGTTCGTGTGACCAACTCTCTGTTTGCTTATTACCAAAATCGGTCCCACCGAGTTTGTGTAATCGGTCAAACCGAGTTGAGGTTTTACCCTAACCCTAGCACATCGGTCCCACCGAAAAATCTAACGTTCACATTTTGAACCATATTGGTCTGACCGAGTTTCACTATTCGGTCCCACCGAGTTTGGTAAATTGTGTGTAACGGCTAGATTTTGTGTGGAGGCTATATATACCCCTCCACGCATTCTCCATTCGGGGAAAGAGAACCACCTTGATCTAACGTGCCTACACTTCTAGCATTCATTTTTTGAGAGAGAACCACCTACTCATGTGTTGAGGCCAAGACATTCCAATCCAACCACAAGAATCTTGATCTCTAGCCTTCCCCAAGTTGCTTTCCACTGAAATCATCTTTCCACCATATCCAAATATGTGAGAGAGAGTTGAGTGTTGGGGAGACTATCATTTGAAGCACAAGAGAAAGGAGTTCATCATCAACACACCATCTATTACCTTTTGGAGAGTGGTGTCTCCTAGATTGGTTAGGTTTCACTTGGGAGCCTCCGTCAAGATTGTGGAGTTGAACCAAGGAGTTTGTAAGGGCAAGGAGATTGCTTACTTCGTGAAGATCTACCCAAGTGAGGCAAGTCCTTCGTGGGCGATGGCCATGGTGGGATAGACAAGGTTGCTTCTTCGTGTACCCTTCGTGGGTGGAGCCCTCCATGGACTCGCGCAACCGTTACCCTTCATCAGTTCAAGTCTCCACAACGTGGATGTACGATAGCACCACCTAACGGAACCACGCCAAAAATTTCAGTGTCTCCAATTGCGTTTGCACACTCCAATCCCATCCTATTTCTTTCTTGCAACTTGCATGCGTTACTATCCGGTGCTCATATACTCTTGCCATGTTTGCTTGAAATTTATTGTGATTATTTAAACTTGTGCTAAAACTCCACCTTAATTTGAAGAAATTAAAAATTGCTACTTTTCTTTGTTGAGGGTCTAATCACCCCCCTGTAGACACCTCTTCTTGATCCTTTCAATTGGTACCAGAGCTTTGGTCTCCAGTGCTTTGGTTTAATCGCCGTTGGAGGAAGATGGATGAGTCTACGATGGGGAGTTTTAGACGTAGAGTGCCTATGCTTGATGGGGAGTTCTTTCATGCTTGAAAAAACTGAGATGCTTGATATTTTCAATGAATATCAGTTGAACAAGTACATTACTAGCCCGTGTGCACCCCTTGTTGACCCTTTGCATCCTACCCCTGATGAGTCTCTTGACGTGATCCACAATCTTAGAACTGTCAACCTTATTACTAGAGGTTTGCCTAGAAATCTGATTGTTTGCTTGCCTACTCTTGATTGTGCTTACACCATATGGAGATTTCTTGAGGAACGATTTCCAAGCTATTCCTTGCAAAATCTAGATGTGATCCTTCAAAAGTCCATTGCTTTAAATAAGATGAATGCTAAAGATCCCAAGTTTGGTGATTGTTTATTTGAGCTTCGTGTCCTTATGCGTGCCAAAGGAGATGTTGGAATCATTAGTAATATCATCTCGGAAGTCATTAGAATTCATAAGGATGAACATTGTCATGATCATAAAACTAATGAATCACTCTCTCTAGGTGATGATCAATCACTAGACGATGTTGAACATGGATACTATGATGAGGATGATGATAGTGACTTCGATCTCGATGAGTCTATGAGACACTTTGGTCTTATGGTTAACCTTCGCTTTACATGGCTGGAGGAAAGGAATGGGTTTTTGATAGTGGATGTACCAATCACATGACCGAAGACAAGGATTTGTTTCGTGAGCTTGCTGAAAATGACGGCCCTCGAAAGTATGTCACTTTTGGTGATAACTTAAAGGGTAAGGTGGTTTGCCTTGGTAAGGTGGCCATCTCACATGATAGCTCCATCCAAAATGTTATGCTTGTTGAATCTCTTGGCTATAATTTACTTTCCATATCTAGACTAGCCGACTTTGGATTCAATGTCCTATTTACTGAAGTAGATTGCCAAGTGTTTCGAAGAGATAATCATAAAATGGTCTTTACCGGTATACGTAGAGGTGATCTATACATTGTTGATTTCACTAAAATGGCTCAACCTAGAACTTGCTTAATTGCTAAATCTTCTAAAGGTTGGTTGTGGCATAGAAGGTTAGGTCATGTGGGCATGCGAAATCTTGATAAGCTTATTAATGGTGATCATATTCTTGGAGTGAAAGATGTTATATTTGACAAGGATAGATTGTGCAGTGCTTGTCAAGCAGGAAAACATGTTGGAGGAAGCCACCCCGTGAAGAACATCATAACCACGAGAAGACCGCTCGAGCTACTTCATATGGTCTCTTTGGTCCAAACGCCTATAAAAGTCTCAGTGGAAACTCGTTTGGTTTAGTCATAGTCGACGATTTTCAAGATTTACGTGGGTGTTCTTTCTTGATGATAAATCTTAGGTCCAAAAGATCTTCAAAAACTTTGCTAGGAAGGCCCAAAATAAATTTGAAGTGAAGATCAAGAAGGTTCGCAGCGACAACAAAATGGAGTTCAAGAACGCAAATGTGGACACCTTTCTTGACGAAGAAGGGATTTCACATGAGTTCTCAACTACGTACACACCTCAACAAAATGGAGTTGTTGAGAGGGAGAACCGGACTCTTATTGATATGGCGAGAATGATGCTTGATGAGTACAAGACGCCAAAACACTTTTGGGCAGAAGCAGTTGAGACAGCTTGTCATGCAACAAATCGTCTATATCTTCACAAGCTACTCGGCAAGACGGCATACGAGCTTCTCACCAATAACAAACCCCAAGTTGGATACTTTTGAGTATTCGGCTCAAAGTGCTACATTCTTGATAAGCATCGCCGTTCTAAATTTGCTCCTAGATCTCATGAGGGTTTCCTACTTGGTTATGGCTCAAACTCTCACACTTACCATGTCTACAACAATTTCACCCGAAAGGTTGAAGAGATGGTAGATGTGAAGTTTGATGAATCTAATGGCTCGCAAGTAGAGCAATTGCCAATTGATGTAGGAGACAAAGACCCTTCGGAAGCAATCCAACACTTGTCTATTGGCAAGATACGCCCAACGGAAGTGAAGGAGAGTACCTCGTCCGTCCAAGTGGAAGCTTCTACCTCACGACAAGGTGAACCAAGAGTTGACTCGGAGGCATCCACAAGTGGGACACGCCAAGATGAAGAAAATGAGGAAGTACACCAAGATGAACCTCATCAACCTCCTTCTCCACCTTCACAAGAGAACAAAAAACCAACAATGAAGAAGGCCAAGAGGAAGAACAAGATGATGAAGAAGATGTTCCACCCCGACCCAAACAAAAGCTCTCACGAGTTAGAGCAAGAGTCTCAAGAGACCATCCCATCGAACAAATCTTTGACGATATTCAAACCAGGAGAATCACTCGCTCTAAAACTCGTTTGGCTAATTTCCGTGAACATTATTCAGTCATCTCTAGCATTGAACCTATGAAGGTTGAAGAAGCGCTTGATGATCCAGACTAGGTGAACGCTATGCATGAAGAGCTACACAACTTTGAGAGGAACCAAGTATGGACATTGGTAGAAAAGTTGGACAACAACAAAAATGTCATTGGTACCAAATGGGTGTTTTAGAATAAGCAAGATGAATATGGACAAGTTGTACGCAACAAGGCTCGTCTCATCGCCCAAGGATACACTCAAGTCGAAGGTATGGACTATAGTGAGACATATGCCCGCGTTGCTAGACTTGAGTCCATACGCATCTTACTTGCTTATGCCAATCATCATGATATCACATTATATCAAATGGACACTAAAAAGGCTTTCATAAATGGTGAAATTGAGGAGGAAGTTTATGTTAAATGACCTCCCGGCTTCGTTAATCCTAAGAAACCCGACTATGTTTAGAAACTTCACAAAGCTCTTTATGGTCCTAAACAAGCTCCTAGAGCGTGGTATAAATGCTTGACCAAGTTCCTTATTGAAAAAGGCTTTGAGATTGGAAAAATTGATTCCACTCTTTTTACTAAAAGGGTTAATGGAGAATTATTTATGTACCAAATTTATGTTGATGATATCACATTTGGTTCGACTAACCCTCATTTTAGTGAAAAGTTTGGAAGGATAATGTCGAAGAAGTTTGAGATGTCTATGATGTGTGAAATCAAGTTCTTTCTTGGTTTGCAAATCAAGCAAACTAAGGAAGGTACCTTTGTTTCTCAAACAAAGTATACGAAGGACTTATTCAAGAAGTTCAACATGCAAGAAATCAAAGGTATGAAAACACCCATGCCTACTAGTGGACATCTTGACTTGACTAAGGATGACAAACCGGTTGACCAAAAGGTCTACCGCTCTATGATTGGTTCATTGTTATATCTATGTGCCTCCCGTCCCGATATTATGCTAAGTGTGTGCATGTGTGCATGATATCAAGCGGCCCCAAAAGAATGTCATCTTAAGGCTGTAAAAAGGATAGTGAGATACTTAATTCGTACACCAAATTTTGGCATTTGGTATGCTAAGAGGTCTTCTTTTGATCTTGTTGGATACTCCGACTCGTACTATGCCGGTGACAAGGTTGATAGAAAGTCCACTTCTGGTACTTGTCAATTTCTTGGTAGATATCTTGTGTCTTGGTCCTCCAAGAAACAAAACTTGGTATCCTTATCTACCGCCGAAGCGGAATACATTGCCGCCAGTTCATGTTGTGCTCAATTACTTTGGATGACCCAAACTCTTAAAGATCATGGGATATATGTGAAACATGTTCCATTGCTTTGTGATAATGAAAGTGCTATTAAGATTGCTCACAATCCTGTGCAACACTCTCGAACTAATCATATTGAAGTTCGTCATCACTTCATTCGAGATCATGTTGCCAAAGGAGACATTGATCTTAAGCATGTTCGTACCGATAAGCAATTGGCGGATGTATTCGCAAACCACTTGATGAGAAAGTATTTTGCCGTTTGAGAGGTGAATTGAACATCATTGATGCCTCAAACTTGGAGTAGACACTCCATTTGGATGCATGCAAGGCATGAGCCCTTGAGTAATCCTTGATATTTCTCTTATGATGATGATCATATGTCTTGGATCTATACTTGTACCCTTGCATGCTATCTAATCCTTGTAGGTACTTGGATGAGCTCAAATACCCACTCACATCTTGAGCAATCTCTACATCACCAAGTCTCTACAATATGGTGGTTGAAGACAAGGAAGCATGAATCCTTTCAACATATCCTTTGACAATTCCTATACATCAAATTTCATTTGGTATCAAATTTTATGATTGTCACTTTGGATACACAAGTGCTCTTCCTTGCAAGACTAACCCATGTAGGTAGATGAACTCAAACTACATGTGGTGCTCCCAACCATTGATGAGCTACATCAACCTTGAGCATCCTACACAAGTTCAACTACATGACCAAGATCAACACCTCCACCCAAGGTATGTCATTCCATCTTAGAGAAGCTTTACCCCAAGAATGGGTCAAAGCAGCTCAACAAGATTTGAATACATCAAAATGCTTAAACGAAAAATGGTAACCCCATTTTGAGCTTAAACGATGAGTATGACCTACGATCAAGTGTTCTCACTTGACTCCTCAGTCAATATACTCTAAAATAGGTGACTTTGTCACCGACCCTCTCTAGATGAAGTTCTCTAGTGTTTCTTTATGTTCTTGCATTTGTGCCTAGCATGTTTCCCTTTCACTTTGTCTAGATTTCATTTTTTTTTCTTTTTTTATGTTCTGCATTCCCTGCATCCAATTCATTTCAAATCCTTCAGTTAATTCCTTGCAAATCTTTGTGAGATCTTATTTGCCTAGTGAGCTAAGATGAAAATTTTCTCTCTCTCTCTCTCTCTGTATTTAACTCGGTCACACCGATTTCTGCCTCTCGACTAGACCAAACTGCAATGCTACATTGTAGATTGTTCATTGGTTCAACCGATAAGGACAAACCCGGTCTGACCGATATGCACCATCTCTGACACTGCCAACTCGGCGTCACCGATGAAAACAAATCGTCCTTACCAATTTCAATACCGAGAACATTTTGCCATTTGCATCCTGCATATATGTTCCAGCTCCACTCAATGATACTTGTCCTCTACCAGCATCTTATATTACATGTGGCTTGAATGTGACTCAAGGACCAAAGTTAATTGACTCATGCTCTAGAAGATCCCTTCTTGGAAATTGATGTCAAAGGGGGAGAGAGAACACCTCAAAGCTTATCACATAAGAGGGAATGCACACCTTAAGCTTCTCCAGATGCTTATTATCCATACAGGAGAGAAGTCACATGTCTTCAAGAGGGGAAAGACATGTTAGTATGTGTTATGATTGTTATGATTGTTTTGCTCTGATTTCTTTTCCCTATCTTCTCCCATTATCCAATATCAGATTCAAGGGGAGAGAGCTCAGCTCCAAGTGAAGAAAATCTTTGGAATTCATTGCATATCTTTACTCTTTGGGGACATGTCTATATCCAATAGAGTACTAAGTACTCACTCACTACATGTCATCCCAATCTTGGTACTCTTGTGGTTTTCTCAACTTGCTTTGTTTAGTAGGTGTTCATGTGTTATCTAACCTTGTTTACTCAGGTTCATCTCTTCCAAAGCCAGCTCTAGACCACAAGGTAAGTATATGCATCACATTCATGTGCATGATGATTTCTTCCTACTGTACATATTGTTTGCAAGAAGGACTCATGAACATGAAGGTACATTTCCTGTATCTACATCATTTGCTGTGACGCATATAGCCAAGATACATGTAACTCATTGCCTGCTCTGTCATGCTTATGCATTCACATGAGATTACATTCCATATTTACTTGATTACATACACGTAGGGGGAGCATATGCATGTTACATGTCTTTCCAAACCTTTACTTGTTATTCTTCATATCTTTATCTGAAGCTTTGATGTATGTTGTCATCAATTACCAAAAAAAGGGGGGGGGATTGAAAGCACAAGTGCTCCCTGGGTGATTTTGGTAATTAATGTCAACATATCTCTTTTTGGACTAATATTTTCATCTAGTATATTTCAGAAAGTTCAAAAAAGGCGTGGCATGGACAAGAGGATGTGGAACCCTTTCAAGAAGCTAAGGACAAAGATTGGCAAAATCTCAAGACTCTACATTTCTATTTTAGTGATCCAAGATCACATTGAGTCCATAGGAAAGCCAATACTATTAAAAGGGGATGAGGTGTTGCTTAATGGCTTGCTTGCTCAAAGTGCTTAGAGATATGCTCCAAAGCCCTCAACCACTTTCTCATTTCCACATATGTCCTACACCTAAAGTCAAACTTAGCCCCACCGATTTGATCTATCCGGCGCCACCGAGTTCACTTGACATAGCCACTGCTAGAAACCCTAATCCATTCGGTATCACCAATGGGATCTCGGTCTCACCAATATGGGCTTGCAAACTCTCTGTTGCTTGTTGCAACTATGTCGGTCTCACCGAGATATGCACTTGGTCCCACTGAATTTGCCTGAGTTTGTAGTATCCAAACCACAAGAATCTTGATCTCTAGCCTTCCCCAAGTTGCTTTCCACTGAAATCATCTTTCCACCATATCCAAATCTGTGAGAGAGAGTTGAGTGTTGGGGAGACTATCATTTGAAGCACAAGAGCAAGGAGTTCATCATCAACACACCATATATTACCTTTTGGAGAGTGGTGTCTCCTAGATTGGTTAGGTGTCACTTGGGAGCCTCCGTCAAGATTGTGGAGTTGAAGCAACGAGTTTGTAAGGGCAAGGAGATCGCCTACTTCGTGAAGATCTACCCAAGTGAGGCAGGTCCTTCGTGGGCGATGGCCATGGCGGGATAGACAAGGTTGCTTCTTCGTGGACCCTTCGTGGGTGGAGCCCTCCGTGTACTCGTGCAACCGTTACCCTTCGTGGGTTGAAGTCTCCACCAACGTGGATGTATGATAGCACCACTGTCGGTGTCAAAACCGGCGGATCTCGGGTAGGGGGTCCCGAACTGTGCGTCTAGGCGGATGGTAACAGGAGACAAGGGACACGATGTTTACCCAGGTTCGGGCCCTCTTGATGGAGGTAAAACCCTACGTCCTGCTTGATTGATATTGATATTGTGGATGTTTACAAGAGTGGATCTACCATGAGATCAAGGAGGCTAAACCCTAGAAGCTAGCCTATGTAAGGGTTGTTGTGATTGTTGTCCTACGGACTAAAGCCATCCGGTTTATATAGACACCGGAGGGGGCTAGGGTTACATAGAGTCGGTTACAATGGTAGGAGATCTACATATCCGTATCGCCAAGCTTGCCTTCCACGCCAAGGAAAGTCCCATCCGGACACGGGGTGAAGTCTTCAATCTTCTATCTTCATAGTCTTGGAGTCCGGTCGATGATGATAGTCCAGCAAATGATAGTCCGGCCGATGACGGTAGTCCGGCTATCCGGACACCTCCTAATCCAGGACTCCCTCAGTAGCCCTCGAACCAGGCTTCAATGACGATAAGTCCAGCATGCGTGTAGTCTTCGGCGTTGCAAGGCGGGTTCTCCTTTAAGTTCCATGTACCTGCCGAACAGTGTCCAGCTTCCTCATCAATGTTGCGCGTCTTGGCTTCCACGCCCAATAAGGGCCTTCTTCCACGCGTCATGCGAATGTGAAAAGCCAGGGTGTCTTTTATGTTTTACCCCCTAGTTGTGCGAATAACCTGCCTATAAGGGAGGCAAGAATCCAGATCCAAATCACCATCTTCCTCTCGCAAATACTCATCGGAGCGCTTTCGACCAAGAATCCATTCCGTCATGGACCATCAACGCGGCTCCTCTTCTCGCGCTCCCAGCCCTTCGCCAGGAGATTGGAGGAGATGCTCTGTTTCGCACAACGAGCTGGTGAAGCTCCAAATGGGGGATATCTCCTCCGCCTTCATGGTTCCGTTCGAGCAGGCTTGCCACCTACAAAGGTGGGAAGCTAGCGAGGTTACCCCTAATCCCAACAAAGGGAGCGGGTATGCTTCGTCCCCTATCTAATAAGGGGCTCGGTTTCCTGTACATCCATTCCTCCGCTGGCTCACAGGAGTTCTACGGACTCCAGCTCCATCACCTCACGCCCGCCTCAATCCTGCATATCATGGGTTACGTAGCTCTTCTGCGAGCTTTTCCGGGCATCGAGCCCCACTTCGCGCTGTGGAAGAGGTTGTTTTGCCTTGTCCCCGTTCTCACGAGGGGTCCATATATCAAGTGGGCGGCGCCAAATATGGCGCATTGCCGGACCGGATATCCATCCGGAACCCTAAGAAGGTGCCCAAGACCGGCCTTGAATGGTTTTATATAGAAGGCGCTCCGCTGCGGACCTGTTCGGATCGGCCTCCGGAGTTCAGCAATGCTCCTCTGAATAAACGCCTTAGTTGGCGTCCGCGAGCCCCGATCGAGGAAGACAAGAGCGTCCATTATCTGATGGGCCGAATAAGGTTACTGGCCCATGCCCGGTTGACCATGATCGGAGTCACGGCAACATGCATTACGCGGGGTGCAGCCACTACAATACAGGGCCAACCCATGTGGGATTTCAGCGGGAGGATGATGCCACCGTCATGGCCGCAAAGGGCGGAATCGGCCAAGATCCGGTGACGATCTTGTCCGGCCTGTATAAGGGGGAGAAGGAGGATTTCCTTCAGACGAACCTGTTAAATGGGTTTTCCATGAACAATCCCCGGCCTTGGGTAAGTGAACACTCAGCGTGTCCGACCCGTGCCTTCCGAAACTTAAGTTTCTTACATTGTGTCATTCTTTCGGCGCAGAACTGCGCCGGACTGTGGAGGAATGCTAAGTCCGGCTCCGCAGCCTGAGGATCCAGAGAGATCCCGGGATCCGGCCTCCGAAGAGGATCCGGACATAAAGGTGGAGCTAATCGACGGGGTGTTCCACCAGCTCAGCATGGATAATGCTTTAGTCGCCATCACGGCCGACTACCCCGGACTAAACCGGCTCCCGGTGATTGCGGCGAAGCCCCGACACCGTCATTCCTTCCTTGCTTATTTCTCGACCACCGTACATGATGGCACTATGCAGGAGGTGCCCACAGGGCGAGAAGCCGAGCCCATGTGGCTGACCAACAAGGGCCACCCGGACGGTAGGCGGAAGAGGAGCGCGCGGATCAAGCATCGCCGCAAAGGTGTAGCTCACAATTCCTCATTTTTAGAGCATCGTTCCTAGGAAGCGTTTTGAGTGCTCATGATTTTTATAGGGAAAAAAGCGTCCGTCGGACTGCGGGCGTGGAAGTTGTCAATCCAGCCTCTACCAGTCGGGCTCCCGCACCCGGTCGAGGGGGAGGCGGCGCAAGCGTGAGCCGGACGTTCCTCCGACAGAGGATGCCGAAAGACTGTCCGCCACCAAGTCTGAGGTGGAGAGTGCCTGAATAACAAAGCGCCACGGACAGTATTCGTGACGCGTGCTTCTCCCCGAGGCGTTGAATGCCTTTAACACGGGGGACGCGCACCTTCGTGCCGCTCAAGATAGTTTTACCAGAGCCACGGAGCAGTATGTAAAAGACATACGGGTAAGAGATTTTAATGGTTGTATATGCCAGTAGCCCCCGAGACTTAAAGTAGTTATATGAACGGATTTAAGGATCATATGAAATGCAGGATCTTACCGAGAAGAATACCCAACTGTCTCAGGAGCTTCAAGAGTGCAAGGCCCAACTTGAGGCCGCATTATGCAGCGCGCAGGAGGAAACGCAAGGACCTCTCCCAGTAACGCATTATTTTAGAAGGATAAGTAGCGTTTGGCCTTTGCGCAAGTCTAAAAACGACGTTGCAGTCTTTGTCGGACAAGATCCGGACAGGCAAGAACTTGGCGCCAACTAAAGGTCGGCGAGAGGGTGCTGCATAAGGTACAACATGAAAGGAACAAGCTCCAGGATGCCCATGCCCAGCTTGGAGAAGAGCTGAAAGGCATTCCGGCCGAGCTGTCGGGCTCCGTTAAGGAGAATCAGCGGCTTCGTCGCGGCATATATAGTAAGTGCTGGAGCGAACTCCTTTGAAAAGAAGAGTTCGGCGAGGAAGTCAATTTGATGTAATATGTCCGTAGGTATGCTCACAGTGTCGCCTGCTGGGAGATGCCCGTAACAACGGGTGATCAACTTCCCGAATTGTTGCAACTGATCGAACGAGTTCGGCAGGCTATGAGAGGCGTCATCCAAGCGTTATGGCCGGCCTTCTCCATACCCGAGGGTCTTGGGGAGCTTGCGGAGAAGCTACAGGGAGTGCGTCAACGCTTCCATTTATGGAATATTTCGGCCTGCCGCCAAGGTGCCAGGGAAGCCTGGGCCATGGTAAAGACGCGGTACAAGAAGGCGGATCCCAACCACATGGCCGAAGTCGGACCTGTGGGGCCCGATGGGAAGGAGATCCTGTGAGTTTAGTATACGCCAAGTGGAGTTGGCATAAAATTTTCCCAACAGACTGTAAATTAGACAACTTTGTTAGACGGGATTGAGGAAGAATACAATCACCGATTTGACAATGTATTATAAAATGACATACAAAATGTCTTCTAGCCGATTGTAGATCGTTTGTCTTTGCCGACCTTTTAAGCCGACCTCGGGACCCTAGAGTCCGGAGTGTGTCCGAATACCTTCTCGGTTATGAAACAACCGGGTATGCGTGGAGACCAGGCGTAGGGGTCATCGATGCTTTATCGGACAAGTGCCCAACTAGTTATGTTATATTACATGGTTAGTAAGAAATATCTTCCAGGAGAATAGTTCCGTTAAGGGTTCCTTTCATTGGGATGGCATGCCCTAAAGTGCATGTCCGTCTTGCGAAAAAGCGTAAAACATCTGGGGCAGATAAATAAGTGGATAAAAATCATCTTTTAAGTCACCGACCGAATATTCCCTTAAGAACGCTAGCTTTCGGCTTCACCCACCGAGGCACACATCCGCTGACCCGCAAGAACAATCGCAGAGGTGCTCCTTTACCTCCTAGCCGAACAATCGGGAGCGTGGGGTAAGCACAGAGCCAGCAACCCAGCTTGGCCAAAACTTAAGTCATATCGATGCATATAATGGTGAATAAAAGGTACATGTGGAGGCTTGACACACGTCTTTGGGCATAAAGCCCGTATAATTAAGCTTCGGTAAAGAAGCCCCGAATATAATGAGTGCGGGTAGCACATCAATTGTCTTGTGAACGTTATGCTGGTAAATCCTTTAAGGCTTGGATGAATTGGTTTGAGAAGAAAAAGATGAACAAAAGGCAGCTGAAATAAATAAAAGAAAAATTTTTGGGCGGGGAAGGGGCGAACTCTTAGTCCGGCGCTAGGCATAGAATCGCGGAGGCGGCTGTATTCCATGGGTTCGGCTCGAGTCGGTTATCCGATGCATTTCATAGACGCAGTGCGCTCCGCCGGTCAAGACTTGATCAATGATGAAGGGCCTTCCCATTTGGGCTTGAGCTTGTCCTTTTATCTTGTCCGGCAGCGAGAACCAGTTCGCCAACGTTGTAAGTCTTGGCCCGTACTTCTCGCTTTGGTATCTTGAGCCTGCTTTGTTGATAGAATGCGGAGCGAGCCTTGGCGACGTCGCGCTCTTCCTCAATGTGTCCAAGTTGTCCTGCCGATCCAACTCGGCTTCTCTTTCTTCGTACATGCGCACTTCGAGGTGAGTCATGAATGATGTCGCAGGGCAAAACTGCTTCTGCGCCGTACACCATAAAAATGGTGTGAATCCGGTGGTATGCGGTTAGGCGTTGTCCGCAGCCCCAGTACAAAGTCGAGCTCCTCTACCCAAAGTCGTGTCGATTTACGTGAGGACCGCACTAGTCCGGGTTTGATGCCGCCATTATGAGACCATTTGCTCGTTCCACTTGACCGTTGGTTTGAGGATGATAGATGAAGCGTAATCGAGCTTGATGCCCATATTTTTGCACCATGATTTAACCTCGTCGGCGGTGAAGTTCGTGTCGTTATCGGTGATGATGCTGTGGGGACACCATAACGTGTACTACCCCGAATAAAGTCTATCACTGGTCCGGACTCTGCCGTTTTAACGGCTTGGCCTCTATCCATTTGGTGAATTTATCCACCATGACCAATAGGTACCTTTGCTTGTGGGTTCCCCCTTTAAGTGGTCCAACCATGTCAAGCCTCCGCACCGCGAACGGCCGTGTAATTGGTATAGTTTTGAGGGCGGTGGGTGGCATATGGCTCGATTAGCAAAGAGTCGACAACCGACGCATCTTTGGACTAAGTCCAGGCATCTGCCGAGCCGTCGGCCATAAAATCCTGTACGGAATGCCTTTCCTACAAGGGCCCGAGCTGCGGCGTGGTGTCCGCCTAGTCCGGCATGAATTTCAGCCAGAGGTTTCGCCTTTCTCTTCGGAGATACACCTTTGAAGGACTCACCTTTGAAGGACTCGGTTGTGCTTTTCTTATAAAGTTCTCCTCATAGACCTTGTAGGCTTTTGATCGCCGGATAATGCAGCGGGCCTCATTTTGGTCTTCGGGAAGCTCCTGCCTAAGCAAGTAGGCGAGGAATGGTTCTGTCCACGGGGCAATTACTGCCATTATGTCGTGGGCGGAAGGTGTTATGTCATCGGCTGGATCGCCGGTTGGTGCGGCTTGTTCCAGATTATTAGTTCCGGACTCCTCTTCCCATAGTACGGATGGCTTGAAGAGCCGTTCCAGGAATATGTTAGGAGGGACAGCGTCACGTTTTGCGCCAATGCGTGCTAGTACGTCGGCCGCTTGGTTGTTATCCCGGGTGACGTGATGGAATTCAAGTCCTTCGAACCGGGCTGACATTTTGAGGACAGCGTTGCGATATGCTGCCATTTTCGGATCTTTGGCGTCAAAGTCTCCGTTTATTTGGGATATTGCGAGGTTTGAGTCCCCGCGCACCTCTAGGCGTTGAATGCCCATGGAGATTGCTGTCCGGAGACCGTGTAAAAGGGCCTCGTATTCGGCTGCGTTGTTAGAGTCCGTGTACATTATCTGAAGTACGTATTGGACTGTGTCTCCGGTTGGGGACGGCAATACGACGCCAGCCCCCAGTCCGGAAAACATTTTGGAGCCGTCGAAGTGCATAATCCAATTGGAGTATGCTCCGTATTCTTTAGGGAGTTCGGCTTCGGTCCATTCAGCGACAAAGTCAGCCAAAACTTGAGACTTGATAGCTCGCCGAGGTTTGTAAGATATATCAAATGGTAAGAGCTCAATGGCCCATTTTGCAATCCTGCCCGTCGCGTCGCGGTTGTTTATAATGTCGTTAAGTGGTACTTCAGAGGCCATCGTTATCGAACACTCTTGAAAGTAGTGTCGGAGCTTCCGGGATGCCATGAACACCGCGTACGCTATCTTCTGATAGTGCGGGCAACGGGACTTGCAAGGGGTTAACACAGTGGATACATAGTATACTGGTTTTTGAAGAGGGAATTTATGCCCTTCTGTTTCTCGTTCGACGACGAGTACCGCGCTTACAACTTGATGCATAGCTGCGATGTATAACAACATTGGTTCGCCCAGGTTGGGCGCAGCCAGGACCGGATTGTTGCCAATATGGCCTTTATTTCTTCGAGTCCGGCGGTGGCAGCATCCATCCACTTGAAGTGTTCGGTGCGCCTGAGGAGGCGATAGAGGGGTAATGCCTTTTCTCCTAGACGGGAGATAAAGTGGCTTAGATCCGCTCGCATCCGGTCAATTTTGTATTTGCTTGAGGTCTTTTGGGATATCTAGCTGTGACAGGCTCGGATCTTGGCTGGGTTTGCTTCAATTCCTCTACCGGATACGATGAAGCCCAAGAGCTTTCCAAATGATGCGCCGAAAACACATTTTTCCGGATTCAGCTTGATGTCATATGCTCCGAGGTCTGTCGAATGTGAGCCTCAAGTCGCCTACTAGAGTTTCGACGTGTTTGGTTTTGACGACTACGCCATCCACATATGCCTCTACTGTTTTGCCGATCCGGTAGCCGACATGTCCGAATCATGCGCTGATATGTTGCGCCGCGTTTTTAAATCCGAACGGCATCGTGTTGAAGCGAAATGGTCCATATGGAGTAATGAATGCTGTTGCGGCTTGATCCGCTTCGCCATCTTGATTTGATGATAGCCGAGTATCGTCCGTGAAGCACAATGAATCGTGCCTGCGGTGGCATCGATGATTTGGTCGATCGGGGAGGGGAAGGGATCCTTTGGGCAGGCCTTATTTAGGTCTTTGAAATCGACACATAGGCGCCAGGATTTGTCCTTCTTTGGTACCATCACCAAGTTTGCTAGCCAATCCGGGTGCTTGATATCTCTGATGAATCCGGCTTCTAGTAGCTTGGCTAGCTCTTCTCCCATTGCCTGTCTTTTGGGTTCAGAAAATCGTCGAAGAGCCTGTTTGACTGGCTTGAATACTTTTAGGATGTTTAGGCTGTGTTCTGCCAATCTGCGTGGGATTTCGGGCATATCCGATGGGTGCCAGGCAAAAATGTCCCAATTTTCCCGAAGGAATTCTCGCAGTGCGGCGTCTACATCAGGGTTAAATTGTGCCCCGATGGAGGCCGTCTTCGTGGGGTCCGTTGGGTGGACCTGGAATTTGACTATTTCATCCGCTGGTTTAAAAGAGGTGGACTTGGATCTTTTATCAAGTATCACATCGTCCCTGTTCACCGTGGAGCGCATCGCGGTGAGTTCCTCGGCCGCTAGGGCTTTGATAGTGCCTCGAGGGCTAGTGCGGCTGTCTTGTTTTCAGCGCGGAGTGCTATGTCCGGATCACTAGCGAGAGTGATAATTCCGTTGGGACCGGGCATTTTAAGCTTCATGTACCCATAATCGGGTATAGCTTGAAAAATTGTGAATGCCTCTCGTCCTAATAGAGCATGATATCCGCTGCTGAATGGGGCCACTTGAAACGTGACCTCCTCGGACCTATAATTGTCCGGCGAGCGAACACTACGCCCAGCGTGATTTTTCCTGTGCAGCATGCTTCCGGTGGGGATTATTCCTCTAAAGGTTGTGCTGCTTCGCTCAATGCGGTTCCATCTATTTCCATTTTTCGGAGGGTTTCCTCATAGATGAGGTTTAGTCCGCTGCCGCCATCCATGAGTACCTTAGTAAGGCGAAAAGCCGCCTACTATTGGGCCGAGGACCAATGCGGCCGGTGCCCGGCAGTTCGAATTTAGGTTCGCCACCGGCATTGAAGGTAATAGCCGTGTCGCCCATGGATTTATTGTTGCTACTTGGTAGACTTGGCAAGGTTATGGAGTTGTCGTTTTCACATGTTATTGGATGTGAAAGTCTCAAGACTATTAACACCGTCTTGGTGTTGCTAGGCTGGTATTCGAGCTAGAAGCTCCTCGCCACTTTTGGCCACCTGCCGTAGTATCCAACATGCTCAAGGCTATGAGTTGGGGTGGCGCCCTACGTGCTATGAATTTTGCAGGTCCGCTTTAGCCAACCCTCCAAGAAGGTTCCGCACCCTTTAGGGGTTTTGGTTTTTGGTATTCCGCCTGTGTGCTTGATAATGATGCACCCTTTGGTTCCGGACTAGGGATGTATTCGGGACGGATTATCCCAAAATTTACTTTCGGTTTTCAGCGCTCTCCATCGCACAATTTTGTACGATGGTCTCCAAATCAGCGGCGCGTGATGTCGCGGCGACTTATGGCGTTTAGGATTCCCTTGTCCGTGCAATTATTGCGTAAGACCGAGATTGCGTTTTCCTCTCGGCAGTCCTTTATCCTGTCCATAACCAGGAGGAATCGCCCAAGAGTGATGTACTTGTCTCGGCGGGCTCTTGCCGAATTAGAGTTAGATCGCATATGTCTGGGTGGGTGGGTGGAACTAAGTCCGAACCCTACCCATCTCGTGGCTCAAGGCCGAGAAGTTTCCAATTTTGAAGCTTGGATTTCTGGACGTTGTCCAACGAGTTTGGTCCGATGCCTGACTTTAAGTTCAGTGTTTGATCGAAGCCCGTCCCTCCGCGGGAATCCGGCATGAGGGGTTCGGGGATCCGGACATGACTAGTTTTCAATACAGGAGAAGCGTCGCTGCATTGTTCCTCTACCACTGCAACGTGGTGGGTGACCTGGGGAGAGTTAATTTCTCTCAGATCGGGTTTAAGCCCAATCTGATCATAGTCTGTAGCGACTCCCAGGGCGGCGATGCGATCCAAGAGCTCGCTTCTGGACGAGAGCTCTATTGATCGAGCCGCGGCGAATTCCGAGCTGACGTGAAGATTGCTTTTGACGACTTGAGAGGTCGTTGTCGAGCGATGGCGGACAAAGCGGTCATAAGAAAACCACCTAGCCGGATAGTTTGGCGGCGGCCAAGGCTCCTTTGGCGAAGATACCGCCCTTGAAGACGGAGGAGGCATCCTTCCTATCGGTGACGGCACGGAGGAACTCTCGATGAAAGCACCAATGTCGGTGTCAAACCGGCGGATCTCGGTAGGGGGTCCCGAACTGTGCGTCTAGGCGGATGGTAACAGGAGACAAGGGACACGATGTTTACCTGTGTTCGGCCCTCTTGATGGAGGTAAAACCCACGTCCCGCTTGATTGATATTGATATTGTTGATGTTTACAAGAGTGGATCTACCACGAGATCAAGGAGGCTAAACCCTAGAAGCTAGCCTATGGTATGGTTGTAAGGGTTGTTGTGATTGTTGTCCTACGGACTAAAGCCATCCGGTTTATATAGACACCGGAGGGGGCTAGGGTTACATAGAGTCGGTTACAATGGTAGGAGATCTACATATCCGTATCGCCAAGCTTGCCTTCCACGCCAAGGAAAGTCCCATCCGGACACGGGGCGAAGTCTTCAATCTTCTATCTTCATAGTCTTGGAGTCCGGTCGATGATGATAGTCCGACAAATGATAGTCCGGCTATCCGGACACCCCCTAATCTAGGACTCCCTCAACCACCTATCGGAACCACGCCAAAAATCTCAGTGTGTCCAATTGCGTTTACACACTCTAATCCCATCCCTTTACTTTTTTGCAACTTGCATGCTTTACAATCCGCTGCTCATATACTCTTGCCATGCTTGCTTGAAATGTATTGTGAATGTTTAAACTTGTGCTAAAACTCCACCTTAACTTGAATAACTTAAAAACTACTACTTTTGTTTGTTGAGGGTCTAATCAGCCCCCCTCTAGACAGCTCTTCTCGATCCTTTTAGAGATGCACTTCCCAAACGTTCTGTTACAAGCTCTCTCCACCAACATTTCTGATCATGCACCGCTACACCTTTCTACTTTCGCCCCATTCTGCCCAAAGAGAAGATTTCGGTTTGAACTCTACTGGACGAGACTGGAGGGCTTTAATCAAGCGGTTAAGGATGCATGGGTGCGCGAGGAGGATATTGTCGACCCTTTCAAAAGGTTAGATGTGTTAATGCGGAACACCGCGACAGCCTTACAAGCATGGGGCCAGAAGAAGACCGGTAACATCAAGATCCAAATGGCCATTGCTAATTACATAATCCTTATATTGGATAGGGCGATGGAGGTCCGTGATCTATTGCCGGAAGAAAAGTGGTTGCGGAGAACCTTGAAACAAGCGTTGTTGGCCTTGGCCTCACTGTAGCGCACGATTGAGAGGCAACGATTGCGGTTGCGCTGGATTCGGGAGGGGGATGCTAACACCAAACTGTTTCAAGTGGTGGCAAATGGCAGGAGGACCAAGAACTTCATCACTCACTGAAGGCATAACGACGAACTGATCACAGATCAAGGGCGTAAGGAGGAGATCTTCATGGAGGCATACGACAAATTTGCTTGGCCACACGACAGCAAGATAGATTGATGTGGACGTGGAGTTTCTAGAGATGGAGAACCACGACCTCTCGGACCTTGAGAGCATCTTCATGGAGGAGGAAGTTTGGAACACGATAAGGGAGTTGCCTCTGGACAGAGCACCTGGGCCGGATGGATTTAGCGCTGCTTTCTATCAAAGGGCATGGCCGATTATCAAGCTGGACGTCATGGCGGCTATCATGAAGCTATATGTGGGAGATGGTCGTGGCTTCAGCAAGCTTAACAAAGCACACATTGCCTCATTCCAAAGAAGCCTGGCGCCGAGGAAGTGGGTGACTACAGGCTGATCAGTCTCCCCCATAGTGTGGCCAAGCTATTTGCTAAGATGCTCGCGAATAGGGTGAGAAGGAGAAAGAAGGAGATTGTCACCGCTAACCAGACCACTTTCATCTGTGGAAGGCATTTACTTGACAACTTCCGGTTGGTGAGGCAAGTGGCCCGGAAACTCCATGCTCGCAAGGAGGCAAGCGTTTTCCTGAAGTTGGACATCTCAAGGGCTTTTGAATCCATCGCTTGGCAATTCCTATTTGAGGTGTTGAGACGTAAAGGCTTTGGGCACAAGTGGTGTGGGTGGATCTCCATACTTCTCAGGACGGCGAGTACCAAAGTGATTGTGAATGGGACCCCAGGGCGTAGTTTTGTGCACATGCAAGGGCTCAGGCAGGGGGATCCCATCTCACCATTACTGTTGGTGATTGCCATGCACGTGCTTTCAAGGATCATGATCAAGGCAGCGAACCTAGGCATTATCAGTAGCTTCACGGGCATCGTGTCTCATCAGAGCGTGTCCATATATGCGGACGACCTGGCGCTCTTTGTCAAGCCTACAGAGTTGGACCTGGCTTTTGTTACGACGGTCCTCACCGTGTTCGGAGAAGTGTCAGGTCTCAAATTCAACTACCGCAAGTCGCTGGCGATCATGATTCATGGAGACGATTTGCAACGGGACCGGGTTGAGTCCATGCTTCACTGTCGCATGGGAAATTTCCCATGTAAATATTTCGGACTACAACTCTCCATCCGGCAGCTTACGAGGGTGGAGTGGCAACCGATGTTGGATCATGCGATGAACTTTGCCCCGGCTTGGCAAAGGGGTGTCTTGCATCGACCGAGGCGGCTTGTGTTGGTCAAGTCTGTGATTCTGGCCAAGCCGATTCACCATTTTATGATCACTGAAGCACCCACGTGGGTTTTTGAGGAGATCGACAAATGGATGCATGCATTCTTCTGGGCGGGCAAGGACAAAGTTAGCGGTGAGCAATGTTTAGTGGCGTGGAACGCGGTTTGCAAACCAAATTGTTTTGGTGGCCTGGGGGTTCAAAACCTCAGGTTGCAAGGGTTGGCCCTTAGAGTTCGCTGGGAATGGTTGAGGAGGACGGATCCGGATAGGCCGTGGCAGGGACTCCTGATGTTTGAGGATAAGGATGCCCGGGAGGTTTTTGATAGTCTTGTGCATATCACCGTGGGAGAGGGCACCAAGGTTCTGTTCTGAGGGACAAATGGAACCATTGGTATTCGGCCAGGGATATTGCACCGTTGTTATACGAACTAGTGGCCACATGCATAAGGAACAAGTGCACAGTGGAAGAAGGGTGGACAATGGGAGATGGACACTAGATGTTATTAGTGAGCTTACTTCCGTTGGACACATGCAACTTGTTCATCTCACCCTGGCGATCAGTACGATTCAGAGGGAACTTTCGTGACAAGATGTCTTCACCTGGCCGGCGGACCCATCCAGAGTCTACATGGCATGTTCCACATATCTCAGGTTGTGCCAAGGGGCAGAGAGGGAGCCTTTTGCCGTATGCATTTGGAGGAGCTGGGCCTTTCTCAAATGTAAGATCGTTGTCTGGCTGGCGGTGTAGCACCGCATATGGACGTCCGACAGGAGAGCGAAACATGGTGTGCAAGATCTTCCCTCGCCTTGCTACACTTGCCTCCAAGTTGAAGTCAACATCGAACACATCTTGGTCCAGTGTGTGTTGATACGTCTCCAACGTATCTATAATTTTTGATTGCTCCATGCTATATTATCTACTGTTTTGGACATTATTAGGCTTTGTTATCCACTTTTATATTATTTTTGGGACTAACCTATTAACCGGAGGCCCAACCCAGAATTGTTGTTTTTTGCCTATTTCAGAGTTTCGAAGAAAAGGAATATCAAACGGAGTCCAAACAGAATGAAACCTTCGGGAATGCGATTTTCTCACCGAACATGATCCAGGAGACTTGGACCCTAAGTCAAAGAAGCTTCGAGGAGGGCACGAGGTAGGGGGGGGGGCGCCCACCCCCCCAAGGGTGTGCCCTCCACCTCGTGGGCCCCCTCTTGCTCCACCGACGTACTCCTTCCTCCTATATATACCTACGTACCCCCAAACGATCAGATACGGAGCCAAAAACCTAATTCCACCGCCGCAACCTTCTGTACCCACGAGATCCCATCTTGGGGCCTGTTCGGGAGCTCCGCCGGAGGGGGCATCCATCATGGAGGGCTTCTAGATCAACACCATAGCCTCTCCGATGAAGTTTGAGTAGTTTACCTCAGACCTTCGGGTCCATAGTTAGTAGCTAGATGGCTTCTTCTCTCTTTTTGGATCTCAATACAATGTTCCCCCCTCTCTCATGGAGATCTATTCGATGTAATCTTCTTTTTGCGGTGTGTTTGTTGAGGCCGATGAATTGTGGGTTTATGATCAAGATTATCTACGAACAATATTTGAATCTTCTATGAATTCTTTTATGTATGATTGGTTATCTTTGCAAGTCTCTTCGAATTATTAGTTTGGTTTGGCCTACTAGATTGGTAGTTCTTGCAATGGGAGAAGTGCTTAGCTTTGGGTTCAATCTTGCGGTGTCCTTTCCCAGTGATAGTAGGGGTAGCAAGGCACGTATTGTATTGTATTGTTGCCATCGAGGATAACAAGATGGGGTTTTTATCATATTGCATGAATTTATCCCTCTACATCATGTCATCTTGCTTAAGGCGTTACTCTGTTTTCTTGAACTTAATACTCTAGATGCATGCTGGATAACGGTTGATGAGTGGAGTAATAGTAGTAGATGCAGGCAGGAGTCGGTCTACTTGTCCCGGACGTGATGCCTATATACATGATCATACCTAGATATTCTCATAACTATGCTCAATTCATCAATTGCTCAACATGAATTGTTCACCCACCGTAAAATACTTATGCTCTTGAGAGAAGCAACTAGTGAAACCTATGGCCCCCGGGTCTATCTTCATCATATTAATCTTCCTACACTTAGTTATTTCCTTTGCTTTTTACTTTGCTTTTATTTTACTTTGCATCTTTATCACAAAAATACCAAAAATATTATCCTATCATATCTATCAGATCTCACTCTAGTAAGTGACCGTGAAGGGATTGACAACCCCTTATCGCGTTGGTTGCGAGGAGCTATTTGCTTTGTGCAGGTGCGAGGGACTCGCGCGTAGCCTCCTACTAGATTGGTACCTTGGTTCTCAAAAACTGAGGGAAATACTTACGCTATTGTGCTGCATCACCCTTTCCTCTTCAAGGAAATCCAACACAGTGCTCAAGAGGTAGCAGAGAAGATTTCTGGCGCCGTTGCCAGGGAGTCTACGCAAAAGTCAACATACCAAGTACCCATCAAAACCCCTTATCTCCCGCATTACATTATTTGCCATTTGCCTCTCGTTTTCCTCTCCCCCGCTTCAACCTTGCCGTTTTATTCGCCCTCTCTTTTTCCGTTCGCCTCTTTTTCGCTTGCTTTTTGCTTGCTCGTGTGTTGGATTGTTTGCTTGTCACGATGACTCAAGATAATAACAAATTATGTGACTTTGCCAATACCAACAATAATGATTTTCTTAGCACTCCATTGCTCCTCTTACCGATGCTGAATCTTGTGAAATTAATGCTGCTTTGCTAAATCTTGTCATGAAAGATCAATTCGTCGGCCTTCCTAGTGAAGATGCCGCTACCCATCAAAATAGCTTTGTTGATTTGTGTGATATGCAAAAGAAGAAAGATGTGGACAATGATATTGTTAAGTTGAAACTATTTCCATTTTCTCTTAGATATCGTGCAAAAGCTTGGTTTTCGTCTTTGCCTAAAAATAGTATTGATTCTTGAAACAAGTTCAAAGATGCTTTTATCTCTAAGTATTTTCCTCCCGCTAAGATCATCTCTCTTAGAAACGATATTATGAATTTTAAGCAACTTGATCATGAACATGTTGCACAAGCTTGGGAGAGGATGAAATTAATGATACGTAATTGCCCCACTCATGGTTTGAATTTGTGGATGATTATACAAAACTTTTATGCCGGATTGAATTTTGCTTCTAAAAATCTTTTAGATTCGGCCGCGGGAGGCACTTTTACGGAAATCACTTTAGGAGAAGCTACTAAACTCCTAGATAATATTATGGTTAATTATTCTCAATGGCACTGACGGTGTCCTGGACTAGGGGGTACTCACCACGTCGTCTCCCGATCAGTTGGATTGGGCCGAGCACCCCCATGGCCGTATACTCATGGGCCAGTCCGGACAGTTGCCGCATACAAGGAAGATTCCACAAGACTTGGCGATCAAGACAAGGACTCCTCCCCACCGGCGTATTCGGCTAGGACTCTTTTTATCCTAGGCCTCTGGTGCATTATATAAACCGAGGCCAGGCTAGTCGATATAGAACAACAATCATACCATAGGCTAGCTTCTAGGGTTTAGCCTCTCTGATCTCATGGTAGATCTACTCTTGTACTACCCATATCATCAATATTAATCAAGCAGGAGTAGGGTATTACCTCCATCGAGAGGGCCCGAACCTGGGTAAAAACATCGTGTCCCTTGTCTCCTGTTACCATCCGCCTAAACGCACAGTTCGGGACCCCCTACCCGAGATCCGCCAGTTTTGACACCGACATTGGTGCTTTCATTGAGAGTTCCGCTGTGTGTTCGGCAAAAGGTCGATGGCTCGCCTGCAGATCAACTGCGATTTCGGCATCTTCGTCACCAGCTCAACTAGTCACCTTGGTTCGACCAAGGGCTGCGCCCTACCTACAATCGTCATGTTCGGATGAGGTCCTTCATCAACATCAACTCCGATCTCTATCAAGATCATGGAGGAATCATCCAGGGAGCCCCGAGGCTCAACGTCAACATTGCCCTCGGGCGACCGTACTGTTTTTCTGGACAGCGGACTTGTGTCCGCCGCCACCGCCTCCTCAAGTGTCGTTTTAACGATTGCTTCGAAGGAATTATGCGGAATTGAGTCTACAACAACCCTGGAAAATTTCGTCGAGTTTCTATGGAGGAATCTCTGGCAATCTCCGGTATACCGGAGCCGCATTGAATCTGGACGAGAATCCGGACGAGTTTAGGGCGTGGTGTCCAGCTTCTAGCTCGGACTTCCTTTGGAAGATCCAACCGTTGATCGGCTGCGGAATTCCTATATCTACCACCCCTCAAAATTTCAGCTCGATCCGACCGTCCAAACTCCGGGAACCTTCCGATTAGTGCATCACTTTTCGGATCTGTTTTCTGCGCGAAAACGAATCCGACCCGAGTTCGTCTTTTTTATGAACGGGATTTAGGACATCCTTTTTGAAGGAAGTTTTGTATGGGGTATTGTGTTTTGTTCCCGAGCACATCCCACTAACTTTAAAATCTTTTGAACATGATCTTCAATATCATGCTGGTGTCAAACCAGTCCGGCAATATTGCTCCACGGCTGCCGACCTGTGCTAGACACGTTGTCACTTTGCTAAGCCGAGCTCAACTTCTTCGGATCATCATCTCGACAAGCCGAACAAGAGTCCGGCATCGCGAAGGATAAATCATCACCAACATCGCCGCCCCACGGATTACACGGAGCGGGCATACCGGCATCGACCACGTCACGACCTACATCGGCAGGGCCGCACTATTGCTTCTTCAAGCTGGTGTCCATCACGCCGACCTACTTCGACATCTCGGCTGGACCGGGGTCTCCGCCATCTCTTCATCAACCTACTCCGAACACTTCGGCGTCACTAGCCGACCAGCTCTGTCACGTTAGCTGGACCGAGGGCTTTGCCTCGGCAAGCCAACCATTGCCAGCATTGCCATGCCGTCGTTTTATCGCCCATCAGGCAATGGGTGCGCGGATCGAGTCCCAATATTGGGAATCACCTTCCTTCGGATTGCTACAACAAATAAACCAGGTGCTATTAATCCCAGTATTTTTTGGTTGTTTGGGTTCATTTTTCCCAAGGAATTATTACTCTGGTTTGTCCATCATATATACGCAAGTCTATCAAATGGTGGCCGCATTAACGATGATCGCATGGTGGTTCGGTCAGTTTCCGTACATAGTCCGGCGAACGCCGCATCCGGAACTCGGACCGACCTGTGAATTCAGGCTTTGCCACGCCTTTATTGCATTACACCGACGACCTGCATCAACATTGACTTCGGCGCCAGGCCATATTTCTTTTATTACTCACTTTGCATAAATTATTTATTATGCAACTTTTTTTTAATTCTTATTATTACTATTATCTCCGGTTTGCGCCATTTTTTGTGCACAGGAAAATAATCCGGGGACTTCGGCGACACCATGCCGGTCTGCATTGACCGTGCTATGTCACCACTTCAGTGTGTCGAGCTCTCCTCTCCGCCACCTCGGGACCGGCTTGGGGGATGGAACCTTGTCCCGTATCAAGCTCGGACCGCGTCATCAATACTGAACACATTAACCAGCTAAGTCGCTTTTATGCTCAAAGCTTTAATTTCTAACTTGTGCTCGGTTCGACCAAGCATTATACTTTTTTGGAAAAATGTTGCTTGTAAATTTTTTTCTTGTCCAAACTTTGTTTGTGACGCATAAATTCAAATACCCAATTCACTTGGGGGCTTCCTTCATGAAGCTTTTTCCTCTTGCACATGATTATACTTGTACGACTTCGTTCCTTGTTCGTGTATTACGCCACAATATGCACCATATTGACTTAAGTGATTTGCAAGCTGGGTTGCCTTGCTCCTGTGTTTACCCCTACGTTCCCGATTGTTCGGCTAGGGAGTAAAGGGAGCACCTCTGCGATTGTCACGATCGGGTCACCCGAGCCGGACCTCAGACTGGGTGAAGCCGAAAGCTAGCGCTCTTACTGTTTTCAATAATGGTTGGCACACAACGGAACTCATGAGTACAAAAAATCTATTGCACAAGTCTCACATTAACAATGAGCACCATAGAAAGGTATCGGTGGGGGTACTATTTTCTTGAAGATGCTTCTTACACTTTATCGAGAATATAGCATAAGTTCCCCGAGCGCTTTATGCATTACAGCCTTATGACCTGATTGCATGGTTATTAGAAACACCATCGATATTCTCGACAGATGGAGTACATAACACTTTTTTCGGTCCTTGACCGAACAGGGAGAAGCCGACGTTCGGTTAAGACGCATTTAAAGTTCGGTTGAACATAGATATGATATAAGTACTTCGGTACATAGAATCATTCTTTTACCCAAGTCACTTGGGGGCTCTTATGTTTATTTGAGCCGTTTTATAATAAGTGTTTTTCTTCTTAGTCGTTGCAGAGTTTTTATTATTATTTATCACTCCTTTTCTCGACACGAGTGTGCGATCACTAGCCAGGGAGCCTAATTTCTCTCTCAAAACCGCTAGAGTTTAGTTTTCTAAACTGGCCTAATGAGAAGTACTCCGCCTTCGGGATGGGAGACTGAAGCCGTAGGCTGACCCGCTCGAAGTCTTGAGATAGGATGTGTCATGTTAAAGCACGCCGAAGCACTTTTTCTAAAGTCCAATTTTGGATTGGCACCAACACTTGATCTTGTTCGACGTCATGTTTTTACTGATGTTTTTGGTTTTCCAAGCTTTTGGCGCTTTTTAACTATTTGTGTGTTTTAGCACAAGTCCGGCAAAGGCAACGCCGACACCTTTAGAGATTCGCAAAAGCATTCTCGGATATTGCTATATATCGTCGGCCAATTGTGTCTTGGTCAATAGTTGGGTTGCCCGGCTCCGCTTGCCTCCTACGTTCCGCTTTGTTCGGCTAGGTGTGCAAAGGGAGAATCACTGCGATTGTGCTTCCAGCTCGCATGGTCAAGCACCTCAGTGGAGAAAGCCAAAAACTGACTGTCACAATAGTTGTAAACTGGTCAGCAATCCGATGACTATATTAAATGACGAGCCATTCATAAAATTGCCCGAAGTGTTCCGGCTTGACCTCGACTGTCGCCGAACACTACCGGGGGCTAGTAACTGGCCTCCCAAACTAAATCTTCAATATTTTGCTCTTACATTGGAGCTGAGGTTTCATGATCATGCTTAGCATGACAACCCAAAGAAAGGAACCGATAGCGGGACTATTTTCTTTGGAAGACATTTCTTCTGTTAAACAGTAATATAACATATCTCTCTGCGTACCTTTGTTTATAAAAACCGTATGGCCAGAATGCCTTGTTTGTCGTAAATCTTTGCCCTCATAAAGGCTTTATAAAGTAGGACAAACACTCCTCGACTCTTGGCGAGGAGGTTGAAGCCGATGGTCGGTCAACAAAGTTTTGTACAATGCGGATCTGAGCATTAATGACATAAAGTACTTGGATACATTGAGTCATTACACATAATTTGTAATTTTACTATGGATATCGATCCTTAATTCGGCCACCCGTGCCCGCATTAAGGCTCGGGGGCTACTGGGCTTCGGGCTTATTATTTACAAATATTAAAGGGCACATCAATCCACGATCCGGTGTTGCCACCCGACCAGATGTCTTGGGGGCTCTTGCATTGCCTGTTCTATGCAAAAAATTTAAGTGCAATACAGTTTCGAGGAGATTTTGATCCTCGGGTTGGTCGGCCGCACCCAACCCGAGTCTCGAGGACTGAGCACGCCGCTTTTGTGTCCCAAGTATTCTGCGAGCTAGGACTTGATCCTTAGGCCAATTTTGCAAATCAACGAGTCTCGGCTGCTCATGGGATCAGCGGTCTTCGTCATCCTTCAGGTGCATCTCGGGTTTTAGACCGATACACACCTTGTGGGCTCTCGGCTATGTATCTCGGCAGAGAATAAATTGCACCAATCAAAAATATTGACAAAAATCGGCCCACATTCGGGGTGGTGCACCACCTCGGAAGTAGTCCGGCATAAAGCTCGGACGCTAGTGGCTGGCTCCATAGAGGGCATTTCCGGCATTAAGCTCGGCTAAACTCCTTCAAACTTCTTTGAACCAAGGTGATTTACGACACCTCGGATACAGTCCGGCGTTGGAGCTCGGATACATAGTCTGGTGTTGGAGCTCGGATATCGTCCGGCATTGGAGCTCGGATACATAGTCCAGCGGTAGAGCTGGGAAGCAGTACGGTGTTGGTGCTCGGCTGCAAAAGATACCTCGAATGCAGTCCGGCATTAGAGCTCGGACGCAAGAGGACACTGCCTCCCGGGAATAACTTCAAACCCGAGGCGTGGCATAAAAATAACAAGGCATTGATAAAGGCCGTAAACTTAAAGGGGCTCCTCGGATACCCAACGTGTAAACTCTTCGTATGCACGTAGGCGATCCTCAAGATTGAAGATGAGAAGATTTGTTGAACCAGTTTTCAAGACCGACGACCGAAGATGAAGAACAGTTCGGAAGAATCGAGGCGTCCCTAACTTGAAGACCGGTTCGAGGGGCTCGACGGTGTCTGGACTAGGGGTACTCACCACGTCGTCTCCCGATCGGTTGGATTGGGCGAGGACCCCATGGTCAGATACTCATGGGCTAGTCCGGACGGTTGCCGCATACAAGGAAGATTCCACAAGACTTGGCGATCAAGACAAGGACTCCTCCCCACTGGCGTATTCGGCTATGGACTCTTGTTATCCTAGGCCTCTCGTGCATTATATAAACCGAGGCCAGGCTAGTCGATATAGAACAACAATCATACCATAGGCTAGCTTCTAGGGTTTAGCCTCTCTGATCTCGTGGTAGATCTACTCTTGTACTACCCATATCATCAGTATTAATCAAGAAGGAGTAGGGTATTACCTCCATCGAGAGGGCCCGAACCTGGGTAAAAACATCATGTCCCTTGTCTCCTGTTACCATCCGCCTAGACGCACAGTTCGGGACCCCCTACCCGAGATCCGCCGGTTTTGACACCGACAGGCACACTGAAAGATCCACTAATAAAAAAGTGCATGCGATAGAAGAAATTAATGTTTTGAGTGGAAAGATGGATGAACTTATGAAATTATTTGCTACTAAGAGTGTTTCTTCTGATCCTAATGATATGCCTTTGTCTACTTTGATTGAGAATAATAATGAATCTATGGATGTGAATTTTGTTGGTAGGAATAATTTTGGTAACAACGTGTATAGAGGAAACTTTAATCCTAAGCCTTATCCTAGTAATTCCTCTAATAATTATGGAAATTCCTACAACAACTCTTATGGAAATTTTAATAAGATGCCCTCTGAATTTGAGACTAGTGTTAAAGAGTTTGTGAATTCGCAAAAGAATTTTAATGCTTTGCTTGAAAAGAAATTGCTTAAAGTTGATGAATTGGCTAGGAACGTTGATAGAATTTCTCTTGATGCTGATTCTTTAAAGCTTAGATCTATTCCTCCTAAGCATGATATCAATGAGTCTCTCAAAGCCATGAGAATATCCATTGATGAGTGCAAAGAAAGAACCGCTAGGATGCGTGCTACGAAAGATGCCTTTATTAAAGCATGTTCTTCCAATTCGTATGAAAATAAAGATGAAGATCTAAAAATTATTGATGTGTCCCCAAATAAATCTTTGTTTTGCAATATGAATCTTGATAATGATGGGACTGAGTATGATCCACCTTTCCCTAGAAGGCGTTCCAAAAATTCGGAGTTTTTAGATCTTGATGCTAAAATTGATAAAAGTGGGATTGAAGAAATCAAAACTCTAGATGTTGCTAAACCCACTATTTTGGATTTCAAGGAATTTAATTATGAAAGTTGCTCTTTGACTGATTGTATATCCTTGTTGCAATCCGTGCTAAATTCTCCTCATGCTTATAGTCAAAATAAAGCTTTTACCAAACATATGGTTGATGCCTTGATGCAATCTTATGAAGAAAAGCTTGAGTTGGAAGTTTATATCCCTAGAAAACTTTATGATGAGTGGGAACCAACTATTAAAATTAAGATTAAGGATCATGAATTTAATGCTTTATGTGATTTGGGTGCTAGTGTTTCCACTATTCCCAAAACTTTGTGCGATTTACTAGATTTTCGTGATTTTTATGATTGATCTCTAAACTTGCCCCTTGCGGATTCCACTATTAAGAAACCTATGGGAAGAATTAATGATGTTCTTATTGTTGCAAGAATTATGTGCCCGTAGATTTTATCGTTCTTGATATAGATTGCAATCCTTCATGTCCTATTATTCTTGGTATACCTTTCCTTAGAACGATTGGTGCAATTATTGATATGAAGGAAGGGAATATTAGATTCCAATTTCCATTAAAGAAAGGAATGGAACAATTCCCTAGAAAGAAACTAAAATTACCATATGAATCTATCATGCGAGCCACTTATGGATTGCCTACCAAAGATGGCAATACCTAGATCTATCCTTACTTTATGCCTAGCTAGGGGCGTTAAACGATAGCGCTTGTTGGGAGGCAACCCAATTTTATTTTAGTTTTTTATTTTTGCTTCTGTTTAGGAATAAATATTTGTTATAGCCTCTGGTTAGATGTGTTTTTATGTTTTAATTAGTGTTTGGGCCAAGTTAAACCTATAGGATCTTCTTGGATGATAGTTATTTGATCTTGCAGAAATTTCCAGAAACTTTCTGTTCACGAAAACAATTGTTAAAAATCACCCGAACGTGATAAAATAGTGATTCCAATTGAT
Organism: Aegilops longissima; assembly: GCA_021605205.1. Classification (NCBI taxonomy): domain Eukaryota; kingdom Viridiplantae; phylum Streptophyta; class Magnoliopsida; order Poales; family Poaceae; genus Aegilops; species Aegilops longissima. The sequence continues at coordinate 633,359,989 of CM038678.1, read as the reverse complement.
GCTGATCAATAAAACATTTTCCTAGGTCGTCCTATTTTTGCTGATTTTTTGTAGTTCCAGAAGTTTGCGTTAGTTACATATTACTACATACTGTTCTGTTTTTGACAGATTCTATTTTTCGTGTGTTGTTTGCTTATTTTGATGAATCTATGGCTAGTAAAATAGTTTATAAACCATAGAGAAGTTGGAATACAGTAGGTTTAACACCAATATAAATAAATAACGATTTAATTACTGTACCTTGAAGTGGTCTTTTGTTTTCTTTTGCTAACGGAGCTCACGAGATTTCTGTTGAGTTTTGTGTTGTGAAGTTTCCAAGTTTTGGGTGAAATCTTTTGATGGATTATGGAACAAGGAGTGGAAAGAGCCTAAGCTTGGGGATGCCCATGGCACCCCCAAGATAATCTAAGGATACCAAAAAGCTAAAGCTTGGGGATGCCCCAGAAGGCATCCCCTCTTTCGTCTACTTCCATCGGTAACTTTACTTGGAGCTATATTTTTATTCACCACATGATATGTGTTTTGCTTGGAGCGTCTTGTATGATTTGAGTCTTTGCTTTTTAATCTAACACAATCATCCTTGCTGTACACACCTTTTGAGAGAGCCATACATGATTTGGAAATTGTTAGAATACTCTTTGTGCTTCACTTATATCTTTTGAGTTATATAGTTTTGCTCTAGTGCTTCACTTATATCTTTTAGAGCACGGTGGTGGATTTGTTTTATAGAAAATATTGATCTCTCATGCTTCACTTAGATTATTTTGAGAGTCTTAAATAGCATGGTAATTTTCTTAAATAATCTTAATATGCTAGGTATGCAAGAATAGTAAAAACTTTCTTATGAGTGTTTTGGATACTAAGAGAAGTTTGATGCTTGATGATTGTTTTGAGATATGGAGGTAATAATATCAAAGTCGTGCTAGCTGAGTAGTTGTGAATTTGAGAAATGCTTGTGTTGAAGTTTGCAAGTCCCGTAGCATGCACGTATGGTAAACGTTATGTAACAAATTTGAAACATGGGGTGTTCTTTGATTGTCCTCCTTATGAGTGGCGGTCGGGGACGAACGATGGTCTTTTCCTACCAATCTATCCCCCTAGGAGCATGCACGTAATGCTTGGTTTTTGATGGCTTGTAGATTTTTGCAATAAGTATGTGAGTTCTTTATGACTAATGTTGAGTCCATGGATTATACGCACTCTCACCCTTCCATCATTGCTAGCCTCTTTGGTACCGTGCATTGCCCTTTCTCACATTGAGAGTTGGTGCAAACTTCACCGGTGCATCCAAACCCCGTGATATAATACGCTCTTTCACACATAAACCTCCTTATATCTTCCTCAAAACAGCCACCATACCTACCTATTATGGCATTTCCATAGCCATTCCGAGATATATTGCCATGCAACTTTCCACCATTCCGTTCATCATGACACATTCATCATTGTCATATAGCTAGCATGATCATGTAGTTGACATAGTATTTGTGGCAAAGCCACCGTTCATAATTCTTTCATACATGTCACTCTTGGTTCATTGCATATCCCGGTACACCGCCAGAGGCATTCATATAGAGTCATACTTTTTTCTAGTATCGAGTTGTAATCATTTAGTTGTAAATAAATAGAAGTGTGATGATCATCATTTAATAGAGCATTGTCCCAAAAAAAGAGAAAGACCGAAAAAAGAAAGACCCAAAAAAAGAAATAAAAACGGGCTGACGGATTTCGGGTTCCGGCAGACCCTTGAGGCTCGAACTCTAGGGTGCGCACGAAGATCTTCCCCTACCAGCTCACGAATGTCGGAGTCTCGCAAAGGATCTAAGCTAGAAAGAAGAACACACACGGGACACGAGATTTATACTGGTTCAGGCCACCATTGTGGTGTAATACCCTACTCCAGTGTGTGGTGTGGTGGATTGCCTCAAGGGCTGATGATCAATAGTACAAAGGGAGAACAACCTCGCGAGGGCTGCTCTTGAGCTGGTGCGGTGAACTGCTTGGGTGAGTTCTGTCGCCTCTCTCTCGTCTATGCGTGATCTGGCCTCCCTCCTACTGTGGTGGCTAGTCCTATTTATAGAGGGAGGCCCTGGGCCTCTTCCCAAATAATGAGCGGGAAGGGCGCCAACAATTGGCCATTTTGAAGGGGAACATATAGTACACTTATCCTGACTAAAGTTGGTCTTTGGCTGCCAAAGGTTCTGACGATGACGGCGTCCTGGGCTCCACGATGACTTCCATCTTGCCGTTCTGCTAGCCTTGGTCTTGTTGCACCAAAATGGTAACCTTTGCCTGATGCCTTGGCCTATGCTTGCCCCCTTTGCACCGAAGGGGAAACAAGGACACTGCACAGGCCGGCGCCCGCCTGGTCTCGATCGTCATGGCTTGCGTCACGGGCTCCTCACGAGGTGCCCTTGCCTTGATCTCTCCGCCTCCTCGCGAGCCTGCCTGATGAGGCTGCTCCTGAGGAAGCTTCCTGTCATCCGCCCCACGAGGCTTGGACCCTCGTGAGGGTCTTGAGCTTGAGCTGATGAAGCTGGGCTGCACTGGGGACCCACTTGAGCCTCGCCGTAGGCAGGCAAGTCTGGGGACCCCCATTCCCAGAACACCGATAGTAGCCCCCGGGCCCAAGGTGCGCCCAGACTTGGCTTAGCAGAGAAGCGAAGGGGCGAGTGCGAAGCGCCGCGGGCCCCAATAGCCTGCGGCCTTGGGCGCCGTGTGGCGGTTGATTGGACATGGGCGTCCCCGCTTCTCCATGACGCCTCGGCAACCGTCCATCTGACAAAAAGAGGTGCCCTGGCCAGACTTGCTTGCTTTGTTCCCACTTGCCTTGCTCCAGATCCCCTTTCTCGCTCTTCTCCTCCCTGCTCCCGAAATCCTCCAGATCTGTCTCAATCCTTCCCATCCAGCAAGCCATGGCGCCTCGCAAGACCTCTACCGAGGCTTGGTACTCGCCGGCTCTGGATCCCCTGAATGTATCGGAGAAGAATCTCGCCCTCACGCGCCTGATGATGGTGGCGCAGGGCAAAGAGGGAGCGACTGTGGTCAAGGCCGGCTCCGACTAGCCTGAAGCCAAGGGGAGCACCTTCTACCCGCTCTTCTTGAGCGCCATCATCGCCGGTCTGGTGCCTCCTTTTTCCGAGTTCTTCTTTGCCGTTCTTCGCCAGTACAACTTGCAAGCTCTACATCTCCACCCCAACTCTATTCTTCTCCTGGCGATTTTCGCCTACTACTGTGAGGATCACGTTGGGGTAAAGCCCTCAGTGGCCTTGCTGCATCATTACTTTTACCTCTGGGTTTCTCGCACCCACATCTCCGCATGCACGAGCTTTATTGCATACTCCAACTCCAACGCCATCTCGAAGCCTGGGAAGAGGATCGAAGGCTTCCAGAGCAAGTGGGTCATGGTGGATGTCGGGCGCCTCCACCCCCGACTTGTGCTGCCTACGGGGCAGCCCAAGGCCGTTGATGCGTGGTCTCGCGTAGAGCTTGCCGGCCCCCGCGTGAGGGCGGTGTTGAAGAGGATGAACGCGGACCTGAGGCCAGACAACTTGGGGGCGGCGAAGCTGACCGGGGCCACGCTCCTGAGGGAGTTCCTGGAGCACCGGGTGGCTCCACTCCGGGAGCACTCGCTCCCGTTGTGGAGGCTTGGGGAAGCGGGAGCTGCCCTTCGCCTAAGCTCCGAGGCCCTGGCCGATGAAGATCTGGTTGCAGCTCTCCACTCCTTGGTTGGGAGAGACGTGGCGAGGCCGGAGGGCGCTCCCGTCCCCCTGTTCCTTCGCGACAACTGGGAGCAGGTGGTGAACGCCATGCCCACCTTCAATGGTGAGGGGCTGGTGCCCGCGGAAGCTCCCGGAGATCTGGCGGCACTGGCAACGATGAACGTGTCCTCCAACGACTCCAGCGGGAGTGAGGAGGAAGGAGAGGAGGAGGAAGAAGAGTTTGACTCGGAGGCGACTGGTGAAGAGTCGGAGGAGTCCTTCCCTCGGCGCAGGTCCCGCGCCCTCCGCTCCATGCCGGACGACGACGAGGCTGGCGCTAGGCGAGGAGGGGAGGATTCTCCCTTGGTCCCAAGGAAGGGCAGGTCGGGGCTGGTCCTCCCAGGGTCTGCTCTGGTCCCGGGGTGGTCTGAGGCCAGCTCCGGCCCTCCCGACGCGCCTTCTGCCTCCGGGCCTCCCAAAGCCGATCCCAGTTGTAGGCTCTCGGGCTTCAAGTTTGGCCGGAGGCTGCTTGAGTCCTCGAACGACGACCAGTAAGTGCTCGATCCGCGCTTTGCTCTGTTTCTGCCGCCAAGGCTTGACATCTGCATTCTCTTGGCCAGGCCGGCACCTGCAGCAAAAAGGTTAAGAGGGGCTTCTGCGGCCCCGCTCGAGGCGAGCCCGTCTGCCGGGGCAGCGCCTTTGTCTGTGGGAAAGTAGGCATCGAGGCTCGTGCCTCCTCTTCCCGGTCGTCCTCGTGAGCCCAGCAGGGACACTCTGGCGAGGAGTCAGCCCCCGTGGCCCCGCTGGCTCTGGATGTGTCTGCGCTTGATGCTGCCGCTGAGGTGTCCAAGGCCCAGGGGGCTCCTTCCTCCCTAGCCGTGATCACGCTGCCGTCCTCTCCGCCTGCTCCACCGGCTCCCTTCTCTTTTGATCCCTCTGCCGTCCTGGACCAGGCCGCCAACGAACTGAGCCGGCTGCGGGAGGATCTTCAGAGCGCGGACCCCCGCCTGGTGGTCGAGCGCCTGGAGCTAGCTTTTGGCTGGGCCCGTTCTGCCGCCTCCATCCGAGCGGCGCTGAGCCAGGCCATGTCGGCCTCCGACGAGGAGAAGCAAGCCGCCCGCCAGGCCAAGGCTGCTCGCGATGCTGCCCAGGGCGACGCTGCGGATGCCCAGGGCCGCTGCAAGGCGCTGGAGGTCGAGCTGCAAGGCTTGCGTGACGGTGAAGACGCTCTCTGAGGGCAGCTTGGAGAAGCCGTTGGCTGGTGCAGAGGACGGTCCTGCCGAGCTGCTTCCCTTCCTAGTCCGTGCACTTGAAGATGTCACGGACGGCCTTGGCCCTATGGCCGAGGCCGAGGCGCGTGCCCTGTCTTCTGCAGCGATGACGCGTGTCCTCAGCCACGTCTACCTTCGCGACCCCAACGTCGACCTCGACAGCCTGTTGGAACCCGTGAGAGGCGACCTCGCCGCTTCTGCTGCAGAGGCCGTGAAAAGCCGAGCCGAGGCTTTGCTGGGGAGGTTCCGCGCCTTCAGCACCTTGCCCAGGCGCGGTGCTGCCAGCTCCGCGGCCTCAGGAGGCGGAGCCGCCCAGCGCGACTCCACCATGAGCGGCGGCGCCACTAGGGAGTGATCCGTTCACAGCTTCTGTCCTGTTTTAATTCCTGCAACATGCATCGTGCCTCGTGGAGGCGTTTAAACTTGTGTTTGGCGTTGTGAAACAATCCATGGCTTGTAATATTTGCTTTTGAATTCCCTAGAATTTGCATTTTCCCCTCCTATTTGCTTGTGTTCTACATCGGCAGGGCCCGAACCCGCGCATACCTCAGCCGCCGTTAGCCCCGACCGGAAACCAGGACGGGACTAAGGAGTGAGGGGCTACGTGGCAGGCTCCTGAGTCGCGATGCTCAGGAGTTCCCCTTGACGCGCAAATAACAAGTAGGGAAGGTAGGTGTAGGAGTGGATTCGTCGTTTTACATCGGCAGGGCCCATCCCCGCGCATACCTCAGCCGCTGTTAGCCCCGACCGGAAACCAGGACGGGACTAAGGAGTGAGGGGCTATGTGACTAGTTAGCCTCCTGAGTTGCGATGCTCAGGAGTCCCCCTTAACGTGCAAACGAGCTTTCATACCTTGGCTCCGCTCAGCGAGGGGTGCGCGATGACCAGGTCCGAGGGAACTGGCTGGGTGGTGTGCGTTCGGGCGTGGCCTGGGCGCAACCCCCGTGTCCAGCCCCCTCGCGCGGCACTCCCGAGGGGAGGCGTTGCGATGGTGCCATACACTGAGCTCTGGGCTCCCTGAGGTTGATACGGCCGTGGGCCGCCCTCAGTTGTTTATCACCAGCGCGGAGCATAGTGCTTCCGTATGTGTACGGGCATAGCCGCTCCTCGGCAGTGTCGTCAGCCAGCGCGGAGCATGGTGCTTCCACAGTGCGTTGGAGGGGCTCCCCTCGGGAGGAGCCCCGGCGTGTACAGCCCATACGACACGTGGCCGGCACGGTAGGGCTAGGAGAGGTGTATCTGGGCACCGTGAGCCAGCGCGGGACTCACGAGGCCCTACCTCGAGGCGGGTTGCGCCTGGCTCTGGGCCTTTATCAATGATGTGTTCCTGTAAGGTGGTTAGAATGCAAATGCTCTACATCCTCAGGTCCCGGCCCTCGAGCGAGCTCAGCCGCCGCTGGTATGACAGGTCGCGATGCCGTGGGTCAAGGCCAGGGGGTGAGGGCTGGAGAGCCAGTAAGAGCCCATGAGTCGCGATGCTCAGGTACCCCCCCTTCCAACGTGCAAGCGCTTTGCATGCGAGCGGAGAGGTCCGCGATAAGCAGCAGATGATAGCCATGGGAATCAGGTTAGGCGCGGAGGAGCAAATCCATTTAGATAGATGCGGAAAAGGCATACGCCACTAGGTCAGGCCCGAGCAGCTTGGGGATAATGCAGCCCGAGGGGCGCCCCCAACAAGGTAGGTAAAGAGCATAAGCAAAACGGATACATGCCGCAGGGACAGACCAACGCGACCTGGGAATGATGCAGCCCTGCGGGCGCTCCCAGCTGAAAATGGAACTTGAAAGATGTCACCTGATACCGTTGGAGATGAAGTGATGCTGAAGCAGCGGACGACGCGCGGTGATGAGGCCGGCCCTCACGAGCTCCCGGGACCTGGAGCCTCGGGAGGCTCCGGGGGCACGGGTGGATCTTCGAGGGCCATCTCCATCTCCGCCAGGACCACGCGATGCCTGGCCTCCTGAGCCTCCAGAATGCTCCTCAGCAGGCGCTGACGAGCGGCGGCCGTGTTCGGCAGGGCGAAAGTCATGCAAACATAGCTGTGAGGTGGACCCTCACAACGCCCCAAGCGTGAACGCCGGAGGCGCTCCTGAGACGCGGCTCGGTTGAGCCCTGGTACATCGATGCAGACGTGCAGCCCACCATCCTCGCCTGGATGTGGGGCCACAACGGGCAAGCGGCGGCTGCCGCGCATGACCCTTGACTCCTGTAGCTCCTGAGTGTTCCTCGCGATGAACTCTTGAGGGTTTGGCCCTCCTTGCTTCACACCTTCCTGAGGGAAACGTGCCTTGAAGCACGCCTCCAAGTGGTGCCCGAGCGCCTCCCTCGACCTTGGCAAAGTCGGTGGCTCTCCCAGAAAGAGCCCCCGAGCCCTGCCCAAGGAGGGCGCCGGGCACGCCTTCCTATGCGACAGAGGGTGGCGCCCCTTGGACGGGCGCAGATCCTGACGCAACGCCTCTGGAGGGGCCTGCCTCCTGAGGGTCTGGGCCAGGTGAAGCCTTCTTATTCTTAGGGACTGTCTCGGGAAGTCTCCCGCTCCTGTGATATGGGTCTTCGATTGCCGCGGCTTGGAAGGCACGCTCGAGAGAACACACTGCATCCCTTTCCTCACTGGGCACTGTGATGAATCCACCGCTTCCTGGCATCTTGAGGACATTGTAGCCATGGTGAGTCACTGCCATGAACTTGGCCAGGGCTGGGTACTCGAGGATGACATTGTATGGCATGCAAATGTGGGCGACGTCGAAGTCAATGAGTTCGGTGCGGTAGTTGTTGCGCTGCCCGAAGGTGACTGGAAGGCGAACCTGTCCTATCGGAACAGTGGAACCATCGGTGACTCCTGAGAAAGGCTTGGTTGGCTGAAGCTGATCATATGGCACTTGGAGGTCGCCGAATGTATCGACGGACAGGACGTTGAGTCCCGCTCCGCTGTCGATGAGGTCCTAGTGACTTGCACATTGCTGATGACTGGGGAACAGAGCATCGGGAGGACTCCGGCCATTGCTGCGCACTTGAGCTGATCCGCTGAGCTGAATGTGATAGCGCACGCAGACCACCTAAAAGGGTGTGTGGCCTCAAGCCTGGGGAGGACTGCGTTCACCTCGTGAGCAAACTGCTTGAAGATGCGCCGAGAGGCTGGGGCCTGAGCGCCGCCCAGGATGCAAGCGATTGCGTGCGGCTCCTGGAAGCCCCCAGCCCCCTCGTCCTGATGATGGTCTTTATTCCTCCTCGGCGGTGGTGGCAGAGGAGGGAGGCCTGCGTTGCCTTGAGGGCAGTCCTCACGAGGCTGATCGCTCCAGCCTCCCTCGCGAGGCTGGTCCTGCCAGCGGTCCTCGCGAGGTCGGTCACGCCACCCTTGGCGAGGGCCACGGTCTTCCCATCGTCCTCCGCCTCTTCCTCCTCCTCGGCCATAGCCCCGGTCGCTGCGCTCGGGGCATCGACCGATGCGCCCATCTCGCACAACACTGAGCTCTTGGCATTCGTTGGTGTTGTGGGTGTGGAAGTCGTGGTACATGCAGTACCGGCTGCCCTTGGACGACTCAGGCCGATCCCTGCCTCGCTTGGTGTCTGGCTCCGCTGCGAGCACAGCAGCTCCCTTACGCTTCACGTCCTTGACCTTGGACTTCTTCTCTTCTGGGTCGGCAGCCGGAAGCTCAAGGAGGGAGAGACGCCCTTCCTCAGCCCTGGCGCACTTGGTCGCCAAGTTGAACAGCTCCAGGGATGTGCACAGGTCTTCATGGATTGCCAGCTCCTTTTCATCTTGATGTCACGCACGCCATCAGAGAAGGCTGAGATGATGGCTTCCTCAGTCACCCTAGGGATCTTGAGGCGAGCGTTGTTGAAGCGCTGGATGTACTTCTGCAGGGTCTCTCCTGGCCGTTGCTTGATGCGGCGCAGGTCACTCATGGCCGGGGGCCGTTCGCGAGTGCCTTGGAAGTTGGCGATGAAGCGGGTGCGCATCTCGTCCCAGGAGGAGATCGTGCGAGAGCGAGTGTTCGAGCCAGTCGGGCGCCGTCCTTGAGCGCCATGGGAAACCAGTTCGCCATGACCTTTTCGTCCCCGCTGGCGGCTTTGATGCCCAGCTCGTAGAGCTGGAGGAACTCCGCAGGGTCTGCAGTGCCGTCGTAGCGAGGAGGCAGGTCCGGCTTGAACTTGCCGAGCCATGCGACGCTACGCAGCTCGGCGGTGAAGGCGCGGCAGCCTGCGGTGTACCGGAGCTCTCTGCGATCACGGGCCTTGCTCACAGGGATTCAACATGCCGCTTCTGGAGCAGCGGGTCTTGGCGTGGTGGCGCAGGGATGCGGTCATGGCGCACCGGTGCTGGGAGCACGCGAGCACCTTCTTGGGGACGAGGGATTTCTTGGGAACTCCTTTCTTGTCGCGCAGGCGCCGGACGTGGAGGGTCTCGTCCTGGGGCCGCGCGCCTTGGAACTAGGGCGCCTTCCTGGAGCGGAGGTGGCGGAGGCACCTCCTGATCCTCGCCTCCTGCGCCGCATGGAGGGCGAGGCAGCGAGAGGGATGGCATAGGAGAGCCCCCTGCGGTGCTGACGAGCTCGGTGATGTGGGCGAGCCAGTCCTCGTAGAGGTCGTCGACGGGACGAGTGCAGGAGCTCACGCGCCAGGAGCAGCGCAGCGTGCACGTCCGTGGGGGCGCGACACGCGTGGGACAACGAACCAGCTGGAGTCAGCGACGGGGTGGCGGTGCGGCCTTCCCGCCGCACCGAAGGATGCAGGGACGAGGCCTGCTGCTCGTTCCCCGCCGGGCCGGTGCCGGCAGGCGACGGGGAACGACGGGGGCGACCGCCCACGGGCGCCGTCTGGGTGACGCTGGTGGTGAGAGCAGCCCGACGCTCGGCGACCGTCGGCCATGGACACGACGGAAGATCACACGCGACCAGCGGAAGAAAGATTCCGGCGCACCCCTACCTGGCGCGCCAAATGTCGGATTTCGGGTTTTGGCAGACCCTAGGTTCGAACTCTGGGGTGCGCGCGGAGATCTTTCCCCTACCAGCTCACTAATGTCAGAGTCTCGCAAAGGATCTAAGCTAGAAAGAAAAACACACAAGGGACACGAGATTTATACTAGTTCGGGCCACCATTGTGGTGTAATACCCTACTCCAGTGTGTGGTGTGGTGAATTGCCTCAGAGGCTGATGATGAATAGTACAAAGGGAGAACAACCTCGCGAGGGCTGCTCTTGAGCTTGTGCGATGAACTGCTTAGGTGAGTTCAGTCGCCTCTCTCTCTCGTCTATGCGTGATCTGGCCTCCCTCCTACTGTGGTGGCTAGTCCTATTTATAGAGGGAGGCCCTGGGCCTCTTCCCAAATAATGAGCGGGAAGGGCGCCAACAATTGGCCATTTTGAAGGGGAACATCTAGTACACTTATCCTGACTAAAGTTGGTCTTTGGCTGCCAAAGGTTCTGACGATGACGCCGTCCTGGGCTCCACGATGACTTCCATCTTGCCGTTCTGCTGGCCTTGGTCTTGTTGCACCGAAACAGTAACATTTGCATGATGCCTTGGCCTGTGCTTTCCCCCTTTGCACCGAAGGGGAAACAAGGACACTACGCAGGCTGGCGCCCGCCTGGCGCCCACCTGGTCTCGATCGTCACGGCTTGCGTCACGGGCTCCTCGTGAGGTGCCCTTGCCTTGATCTCTCCGCCTCCTCGCGAGCCTGCCTGATGAGGCTGCTCCCGAGGAAGCTTCCTGTCGTCCGCCCCACGAGGCTTGGCCCCTCGCGAGGGTCTTGAGCTTGAGCTGATGAAGCTGGGCTGCACTGGGCCCCCACTTGAGCCACGCCGCAGGCCGCAGGCAGGCAAGTCTGGGGACCCCCATTCCCAGAACGCCAACAGGGGCAATGCTACTATCCTTTTTTTCCGCACTTGTGCTTCAAAGTAGCACCATGTTCTTCGTATAGAGTGTCTCTTGAGTTATCACCTTCATATACTAGTGGGAATTTTTCATTATAGAACTTGGCTTGTATATTCCAACGGTGGGCCTCCTCAAGTGCCCTAGGTCTTCGTGAGCAAGCAAGTTGGATGCACACCCACTTAGTTTCTTTGTTGAGATTTCATACATTTTTAGCTCTAGTGCATCCATTGCATGGCAATCCCTACTCCTTGCATCAACATCAATTGATGGGCATCTCCATAGCTCGTTGATTAGCCACGTTGGTGTGAGACTTTCTCCTTTTTTGTCTTCTCCACATAACCCACATCATCATATTCTATTCCACCCATAGTGCTATGTCCATGGCTCGCACTCATATATTGCGTGAAGGTTTATGAGTTTGAGATTACTTAAGTATGAAACAATTGCTTGGCTTGTCATCGGGGTTGTGCATGATCAGAGCATTCTTGTGTGACGAAAATGGAGCATGACTAAACTATATGATTTTGTAGGGATGAACTTTCTTTGGCCATGTTATTTTGAGAAGACATAGTTGCTTAGTTAGTAGGCTTGAAGTATTATCATTTCTATGTCAATATGATCTTTTGTCTTGAATCTTTCGGATCTGAATATTCATGCCACAATTAAGAAGAATTACATTAAAAATTATGCCAAGTAGCACTCCGCATCAAAAATTATCTTTTTTATCATTTACCTACTTGAGGACGAGCAGGAATTAAGCTTGGGGATGCTTGATACGTCTCCAATGTATCTATAATTTTTGATTGCTCCATGCTATATTATCTACTGTTTTGGACATTATTGGGCTTTATTATCCACTTTTATATTATTTTTGGGACCAACCTACTAACCGGAGGCCCATCCCAGAATTGCTGTTTTTTTTTGCCTATTTCAGAGTTTCGAAGAAAAGGAATATCAAACGGAGTCCAAACGGAATGAAACCTTCGGGAACGTGATTTTCTCACCGAACGTCATCCAGGAGACTTGGACCCTAAGTCAAAGAAGCTTCGAGGAGGGCACGAGGTAGGGGGCACGCCCACCCCCCAGGGCGCGCCCTCCACCCTCGTGGGCCCCTCTTGCTCCACCGACGTACTCCTTCCTCCTATATATACCTCGTGCCCCCAAGCGATCGACATCTGAGCCAAAACCTAATTCCACCACCGCAACCTTCTATACCCACGAGATCCCATCTTGGGGCCTGTTCCGGAGCTCCGCCGGAGGGGGCATCCATCACGGAGGGCTTCTACATCAACACGATAGCCTCTCCGATGAAGTGTGAGTAGTTTACCTCAGACCTTCGGGTCCATAGTTAGTAGCTAGATGGCTTCTTCTCTCTTTTTGGATCTCAATACAATGTTCTCCCCCTCTCTCTGGAGATCTATTCGATGTAATCTTCTTTTTGCGGTGTGTTTGTTGAGACCGATGAATTGTGGGTTTATGATCAAGATTATCTACGAACAATATTTGAATCTTCTCTGAATTATTTTATGTATGATTGGTTATCTTTGCAAGTCTCTTGGAATTATCAGTTTGGTTTGGCCTACTAGATTGGTTTTTCTTGCAATGGGAGAAGTGCTTAGCTTTGGGTTCAATCTTGCGGTGTCCTTTCCAAAGTGATGGGGGCAGCAAGGCACGTATTGTATTGTTGCCATCGAGGATAACAAGATGGTTTTTATCATATTGCATGAATTTATCCCTCTACATCATGTCATCTTGCTTAAGGCGTTACTCTGTTTTCTTGAACTTAATACTCTAGATGCATCTTTGGATAGCGGTCGATGAGTGGAGTAATAGTAGTAGATGCGGCATGAGTCCGTCTACTTGTCTCGGACGTGATGCCTATATACATGATCATACCTAGATATTCTCATAACTATGCTCAATTCTGTCAATTGCTCAACAGTAATTCGTTCACCCACCGTAAAATACTTATGCTCTTGAGAGAATCCACTAGTGAAACCTATGGCCCCCGGGTCTATCTTCATCATATTAATCTTCCTACACTTTGTTATTTCCTTTGCTTTTATTTTACTTTGCATCTTTATCACAAAAATACCAAAAATATTATCCTATCATATCTATCATATCTCACTCCCATAAGTGACCGTGAAGGTATTAACAACCCCTTATTGCGTTGGTTGCGAGGAGCTATTTGCTTTTTGCAGGTGCGAGGGACTCGCGCGTAGCCTCCTACTGGATTGATACCTTGGTTCTCAAAAACTGAGGGAAATTCTTACGCTACTGTGCTGCATCTCCCTTTCCTCTTCAAGGAAATCCAAAGCAGTGCTCAAGAGGTAGCATGTGTACACGCGGGAAGTGTGGCACAACCTCTTTATCATCCTCGGTTAGGATATGAGAACTTCGAAGATGTATGATACCTTTTTGAACTGGTGGTTGCATGCGAGGGCATCCTTTACTAGGGCGAGTAAGTTTGTCTTGACACTCCTGTTATCACGGTCACCTGGGCTTTATGGAAGCAGCAAAACGCGTGGGTGTTCCACAGGACTAGTCAGCAAACAAACGCTCTTGAGCTGGTGCAGGTCATCCTAGGTGAATTGAGGGAGTGGAGGTTGGCAGGTCTTGGAGCTGGAGGTTTTAGCGCATTTTGTGAGAGTGTAGGCATAGTTTAGTGTGTGGGCTGTTCTTGGGGGTGTGCCGTCGGTGCATGTTCGCATTCACCGTTAGGCGTCTTGTACATTGTCTTTGCTCCCTTCTATAAAAATTGGTACGCCATTGGCATACTCTTGAAAAAAAGTCTTAATACAACATAATGTCGACGTCCAACTTACCTGCAAGAAACTCCTTTCGTGGTTTGACAGAGGATGATTATTTTTTGTGCAACAAGTGGCATTAGGCAAAAAAGCAAGGAAGGTTCCAATGATAGTTAACTCCCTCCAGGTGTAAAACGAAAATGGCATTCAACTTGCCAATGACATAATCAACAATACGAACTATAACCACCAAGGACGTGTTACATATATCCACTTGTTGGCGACTTTGAACCCAGCTAGGTTGGTAGACTAACTTACCACCATAAGTACATAACCCACGCGCCAATAGATTTGCAACCTCATGTCGTTTTCACAAAAAAAAGATGGCCAACTATTATTTTTTTTTCATGCCTACCTCTATCAACCGATGGATGCTTTCGAAAGCGTATGTCCATTTTTAAAATCAGATACCTTTTCCATTTCTAAATATCCATAGTTAACAAATGATTTTCTTATTTTTTTACTGTCTTGCGAAAAAACCAAAATGTATTTAGCATGACAAACCCTTCAAAAACACATTTACAAAAGATGAAAATTACATCTGAATTCTTGGGTGTGTCTAAGTCTACTTCCTCCTCATTCATCGATGGTGTGCATGAGCATATCTCGTTGTCGTCTCTCGGCCTCGATCTTGTTGATACCCAGGATCTTGTAGAAGCAGTGGCTAGAAATCATCGATGTAGATCAGAAGACGTGGGCGACAACAACATCCTTAGCAAATCGCCGCCTGGAGAAGATAACACCGGAGAGAGCATGTAGAACATCCCATGTCACACGCTCCTCAATGACGCTGAGATGGGCTAGCCTTCGGCGGTCTTAAGTGTATCGAAAGAATCAAGATGTGTCGTGAGCTCCGTGGGATAGAGGCACCGGGACAAACATGTAGAATAAAACGCTAGACCCGAAGAGCCAGATCTCTACACACTTCCTAAACATACGAAGAAGCACCACAAAACGAGAGTGAAGCGAGGTGACCTTATTCCGTACTGATGACGCCCCTTCATCTCACCACGCCGATTGAAGACAAATTTAAATTTATTCCTAACCACCACCGGGGCGAAGCCGTGGGATTTCCGCCCCCTACCATCGCAGGAGCAAACCTACAAGAACTATACCAGGTCTCTTGTGACTAACCGCTAATTGATCATCGAATAATGATAATATCTCTATGTCTAAAAATTTATGTTTAACAAAGTTCGACAATATTTCACATATGCATGGATATAATATGAACATGAACAATTCATGCATGCATGTATTGATATTTTGAAACATATTGTACCAAAAATTATTGAGTACTGCAATGGTGACTACAAAATAGATGAAGGAGTATGTTGTTTTCATTTACTCCAGGGCCTAAATAGCATAAGTTCCCTACCTACCCAAAACACTTTAGGGGAACACCGTATTAAAAAAATTTACCTACAATCACGCAAGATCTATCTAGGAGATGCATAGCAATGAGACGGGAGAGTGTGTCCATGTACCCTCATAGACCGAAAGAGGAAGCGTTTAGTAACGCGGTTGATGTAGTGGAACGTCTTCACGATCCAACCGATCCAAGTACCGAAAGTACGACACCTCCATGTTCAGCACACATTCAGCACGATGACATCCCTCGAGCTCTTGATCCAGTTGAGGACGAGGGAGAGTTCCGTCAGCACGATGGCGTGGCGACGGTGATGATGAAGTTACCGGCGCAGGGCTTCGCCTAAGCACTACGACGATATGACCGAGGTGTGTAACTGTGGAAGGGGGCACTTCACACGGCTAAGACCAATCATGGAGTGCCTTTGGGGTGCCCCTGCCCACGTATATAAAGGAGGGAGGGAGAGATACCGGCCCTCCTAGGGGCGCACCAAGTGCAGGGAGTCCTACTAGGACTCCCAAGTCCTAGTAGGATTTCGTTTCCTTTTCAGAATAGGAAAGAAGGAAAGGAGGGAGAGGGAGAAGGAAAGGGGGGGGGGGGGCACGCCCCCACCCCTTGTACAATTCGGTTTGGGCAGGAGGGAGGCGCGCGCCACTTCGTGGCCCCTCTTCCCTCTCTCCACTAAAGCCCAATAAGGTCCATTAACTTCCCCCGACGAATTCCCGTAACTCTCCGGTACTCCGAAAAATACCCGAATCACTCGGAACTATTCCGGTGTCCGAATATAGCCTTCCAATATATCGTTCTTTACCTCTCGACCACTTGGAGACTCCTCGTCATGTCCGTGATCTCATCCGGGACTCCAAAAATATTTGGTCCTCAAATCACATAACTCATAATATAAATCATCATCGAACGTTAAGCGTGCGGACCCTATGGGTTGGAGAACTATGTAGACATCACCGAGACACTGGTCTATAACCAATAGCGGAACCTGGATGCTCATATTGGCTCCTACATATTCTACGAAGATCTTTATTGGTCAAACCGCATAACAACATACGTTATTCCCTTTGTCATCGGTATGTTACTTGCCCGAGATTTGATCATTGGTATCTTCATACCTAGTTCAATCTCGTTATTGGCAAGTCTCTTTACTTGTTCCGTAATGCATCAACCCGTAACTAACTCATTAGTAACATTGCTTGCAAGGCTTATAGTGATGTGCATTACCGAGAGGGCGCAGACACTACTGGAATCAGCTACTTTCCCATCTGCCAGCTCTTTGCCGTCAGCTAGCAGACGGCAAAGAAGCTCTTTGCCATCAGCTACCCAAAAGCAGACGGCAAATAACTGGCTGATGGCAAAGACTTTCTTTGCCATCAGCCAGTTCTTTGCCGTCCGCTAGCAGACAGCAAAGATTCTTTGCCGTCGGCTAGCAGACGGCAAAGAGGAGGGGCCCCACCGACGAGCTGCTTAAAAAAACTTATCGGCCCCCTCTTTGCCGTCGCTGGCGAGCGACAAAAAGCAAAAAGCGGACGGCAAAGGGGCGGACGGCAAAGATTTAACATATCTAACGGCCGCCCCACCCCCCTCTCTCTCTGTTTCTCTCCTGCTCTTCACCACCGCCGCCCCACCACTCGCCGCCTTGCCCGCCCCACCACCCCCCCCCCGGCCCCCTTGCCTCGCCCTTGCTGCCCGCCGTCGTCGCCCCCACCCGGCCCCATCGGCCCCCGCCCGTCGCCCCCGCCCTGCCATCTCGGCCGCCCCCCTACCACCCGCCCGTCGCCCTGTCACCCACCACCCGACGCCCCATCGCCGTCCCTGCCTGCCTCGGTGCCTGGTGCCGCTTGACCCCCACGCCCCACCCCAGGCTCCAGCGCCCGCCTCGCCGCCCCCTCCTCCACCACCCTGCCTGTGAGCTCTACCTCCTCTTTTTTCCTTTTTTCTGTTTTTTTAGTTTTAGGTTTTGTTTAGTTTAGATTTAGATTTAGTTTTAGTTTTAGGTTTAGTTTTAGGTTTAGGTTTAGTTTTAGTTTAGTTTTAGGTTTAGATTTAGTTTTTCCTTTTTTCTTTTTTTTTTAGTTTTAGGTTTATGTTTAGTTTAGATTTAGTTTTAGTTTTAGTTTTAGTTTTAGATTTAGGTTTAGTTTTAGGTTTAGTTTTAGGTTTAGTTTAGTTTTAGGAAAGAAGAAGAAGAACCAAAAAGAGGTGGAGGAGAAGAAGAAGAGGAAAAGGAAAGGAAGAAGAAGAAGAGGAGGAGGAGAAGAAAAAAGAAGAAGAGGAAGAAGAAGAAGAAAAAAGAGGAGAGGAGGAGAAGAACAAGAGGAAAAAGGAAAGGAGGAAGAAGAAGAAGAAGAAGAAGAAGAAGAAGAAGAAGAAGAAGAAGAAGAAGAAGAAGAAGAAGAAGAAGGAGGAGGAGGAGGAGGAAAAAAGGAAGAAAAGGAAGAAAAG
The DNA here is from genome assembly GCA_021605205.1 of Aegilops longissima. Classification (NCBI taxonomy): domain Eukaryota; kingdom Viridiplantae; phylum Streptophyta; class Magnoliopsida; order Poales; family Poaceae; genus Aegilops; species Aegilops longissima. Next base: position 633,342,511 of record CM038678.1, on the reverse strand, counting down.
GAAGAAGAGGAAGAAGAAGAAAAGGAAAAAAGAGGGAAAACCCCCGACCGACACGGCACCCGACCCGACCCGGCACCCGACCGACACCCCGACCCGAGACCCCGACCCGACACCCCGACCCGACCCGACCCCAACCCCAACACCCCGACCCGAGCCTGACCCGACACCCGACCCGACACCGACACGGCACCCGACCCGACCCGGCACCCGACCCGACACCCCTGCCCCGAGACCCCGACCCGACCGGCACCCGACACCGACCGACACCCCGACCCCGACACCTCCGGAAAGGAGTTCTTTGGCCTTCCAGAGGCCGGCGGGGCCATATATTTGTGAATTATTAGTTAGGTCATATATTTTTCGATTTTGTTATGAAAAACATCATATATAATTGTGTTGATCGGGTAGTTTTAAATGTGCAGTTGTTTCATCGCTGCGAGGTTTGGTGTTCGACGACCTCATTGTCGCGTTGACGAGCTCTGCCCCTTCGTTCGTGGGTGAGCACAAATGACATGTCCTCCTCCCCCATTAATTATTTGATCTATTCCGAGGAAACTTGATAGCTAGCTATATATGTGTCTTGAATCATCAGTATGCGTAACCAATATATGTCTCCCGTTCGAAAGCGTCATAGTTATAAATATGCATGCATTTGCATATTTATAACCTTGATTCTTCGAATTGTCCAACGCTATCCATGGACAGCCCGTATGTGTAGATTGGGTTCGTTTTCCCATATGCTTTGCTCGGATCGACGCATAAATTTTGTCGATGCCTCCTGTTGTTCTCCGGTACACATCCTCTCTGTTTATTGCGTAGAGGCGTGTATCGAGAGAACAGCGAAGGTGCTGCCAAAATTTTAAGTCGAATCCGAGCATAGCATGGAAAATGAACCCAATCTACACATACACGGGTGAGATTAGGACCTATCATTACCTATTAGAGTGTAGGTTGCATGGACGTAATAAAATTGACAAAGTAGATCAAATGATGAATATATACATGGTGAATTACATATATAATTGTTGTGTGTACAGTAGCTCTGAAAGTCAAGATGAGTGATCGTGCATGGATGTATATCGGTCACACTGGTCAGAACAAATGGAGCGCTGAATGGTTCACAAAAACCAAGGGGTTTGTGCAAGCCGCATTGCAAATGGCCGAAGAAAACCTGGTGCCCTGTTTCGGTCGAGAAATTGGGAAAAGAGGACAGAGGCTGAAATGGGCAAACACCTGCAGAAGAGTGGTTTTACGCCCGATTATACGGTGTGGACATTTCATGGTGAGTCTGCCCAACGTGACCGAGCTGAGGTGGATCATCGTCGCACCGACGAGCATGGTACCGGGATGGAAAACATGGTGCAAGACTATGATGATGCTCGGGATTGGACGAGGAGATGGAGGAATCTGCAAAGGCCTTAAATGAAATGTTGGAGTCTTCAAACGCCTGCTCCACGAGCACACCGAGCTTTGTTAGTTGGATGCCATCTCACAAGTAATGGCTCAAGGCTCGATTCAACTTGGGCGAGAGAATGCTATGGCGCAATTATGACAGATTTGGACACTTTCTACCCAAAGGCCATGTAATGCTTGCAAACCTGTACCACCGGACAAAATCCTCCGTGCAATCAAGATGCCCTATGAGAAGATACATGCACGTGAGAAAGGATGTGCCTTATTTAGGCTTGACTATGCGGACTTGAACTATTGTCCCATTTGCATGTCTTCCGTATATTGTGGTAGAACAACGGTATGGGTGAGAAGACACGCACCAAAATCCCGTTAGTGTTCTTGGTATATGCCAATTGTACCAAGACTTCAACGTCTTTTCATGGTCGAAGAGACGGCCGACAGATGACATGGCACAAAACAGGCAAAAGAACCGAACTAGATACGATGGGAATCGATGATGGTACACACATCGGATGGTGTTGCGTGGAAAAAGTTTGATGAATTACATGCTGACAAAGCGGCAGATCCGAGGCATCCTCGAGTCGGCATCATCACGGATGGGTTCAGTGTGTTTGGTATGACGGCAACCCAATACAGTTGTTGGCCCGTATTTGTCTTTCCACTCAATCTCCCCCGACAGATTATGCAAAGAAAGAACATTTTCCTGACGTTGATAATTCCAGGGCCCAACTACCCGGGGAAAAATATGAATGTGTACATGCAGCCGCTTTAGGACGAATTGCAAGAAGCCTGGAATAATGGGTTCAAGACATACGACGCCTATAGCAAACGGAACTTCATAATGCGTGTCTGGTACATGTACTCGACGCATGACTTGCCGGCGTATGCGCTATTCGTTGGCTGGTGTGTGCATGGAAGGTTCCCGTGCCCCACATGCAAGGGAGCTCTTGAGTTTCGTTGGCTTCAGGCCTGTCGCAAGTTTTCTTGCTTCGACATGCATAGACAGTTCCTAGATCCTCGCCATGAGTTCAGGAAAGACAAGAAGAACTTCATCAGAGGTAGAGTTGTCAAAAACTCGCACCACCTGCATTGACAGCCAATGCACTGGATCGTTAAACGCCTCGAGCGGATCCACAGCGTCCAGGGTACTTCAAGGGGTATAATACTAAGCATGTGTGGACTCACAAAACATTCTTATGGGATCTGCCTTACTTCAAAGACCTCCTTTGCCCACACAACATCGACGTGATGCACACTGAGAAGAATATCGCCGAGGCACTTTTTGGTACATTGTTCGGCATAGATGGGAAGTCAAAGGATAATACTAAGGCTAGAGTCGATCTGGAGGCGCTATGTGATAGGCCGTTACAAAACATGAAAGAACCGAAAGCAAAGCAGAACTGGACGAAGCCAAAGGCATGGTTCAATCTTGGAAGGCCAGCTATGAGGGAAATTATCTTGTGGGTGCAACAACAGTTGATGTTCCCCGATGAGTATGCAGCGAATCTAAAGAGGGGAGCGAATCTTGATAAATTGAAGATATTTGGTCTCAAGAGTCATGATTGGCACATATGGATTGAGCGGGTAATGTCGGTGATGTTGCGTGGCTTCATCCCTGAGGATGAATGGCTAATACTGGCAGAACTCAGCTATTTCTTCCGTGTTCTTTGTGTGAAAGAATTATCGCCTGGCGTGCTAGAAGAAATGGAAGAGTTGGCGCCGGAGTTGATCTGCAAGTTAGAGAAGATCTTTCCACCGGGCTTCTTTAATCCAATGCAGCATTTGATTTTGCATCTCCCGACCGAGGCAAGATTGGGGGGGGGGCGTGCAAAATCGTTGGTGCTACCCAACTGAGAGGATGCAGAAGACGCTTCGAGAAAAATGTAAAAATAAACGTAGAATTGAAGCATCGATGGCTGAGGCATTCATCACAGAGGAGGCGGCAAACTTCGTAACAACAAACTACAAAGCCAAAAATCGTCATTTGCATAATCCGAAGCCTCGGTACAATGCTGACGACCCTAAAAAGGGTGGATCCAACCTCAGCCTATTCAAAGGGAATCTCGCACCAGCTAGTGTTTCACATCCAGTATCTTTGGATAACAAAGAATGGCGGACCATTTCGTTGTATATCTTCAACAACCTGATAGAAGTGCGGCCGTACATCGAGTAAGTTCTCGGTACATTGTTTCGCAACTTCTATTTCCTTTGAACTGCTCTTATTCCTGGATATGTCATACAGTCGATCGTCGCCATATTCTCGTATGGGCGGAGATCCAAAAGGATTCCGTCGAAGAGTATGAGCTTCTCGCAGCAAGGAGGCGGCTATCCCGGTTTCATCTCTTGGTTCAAACAAGCGGTAATTTCTATTAGACAATTTCATTTCATTAAGCTAATTTGTGCGTAATGCAACAATCCTTTCATATTAAACTTGTAGGCTAATTCAGAGTCTATGGATGCCGAATTGAGACAAGTCGCTAATGGTTTTGACGATAAGGTCCGTTCATTTGACAAGTACGACATCAACGGGTATCGCTTTCATACCTATGGCAAAGAGCTATCTATGGCCGACCGAAATTCTACAAATTGTTGTGTATCTGCTATCGGCGAAGGAGGTACCGAGTATTATGGGAGAGTTGAAGCAATTTATGAACTTCTGTTCTATGGTGAAAACCCACCGAATGTCGTAGTCTTCAAATGTTATTGGTTTCAGCCGAAGGAGACTAGAAGGACTCATGAACATATAGGGCTAGTTGAAATCAACCAAAGCACCCATTTAGATGTTCCCGATGTCTATATTACGGCTCAACAGGCACCCAAGTATTCTATCTACCGTGGGCCTGCCAAACTAATCCAAATCTGAAAGGTTGGGATGTCGTTTATGAAGTGCCGCCACGTGCTAGACTTTCTCCCCAAAGGAAGAGGATTATGAACCTCACATTAACCTGCACACATATGAAGGAGAATTCTTCCAAGAGACACGTCTTTCCAAAAAGCGTTTCAAGAACCGCTATACTTCACCCCAAAACATTGAAGTAGACAGCGACAGTGAATCCGACATCACCCCAGAGGAGGAACAAGAAGAGCCGGAGCAAGAAGAGGTTACTGCTGCGGATGACCTGTCAATGCTTGACCGATTACGTGAAGGTGGCCTTGCACATGTTGATGCCAATGAACCCTATGAGCCCATCATTGATTATAGTGATGATGATGATTATGCATTTATTGATGATACTGATCGAGATTATTAGTAGTGTCAGGTATTCAATTTTTTATGTTGTACTTGATGATGATACACTTAAGTGATATACATATTATTATTCATGTCGGTACTTTTTTTATGTTGTACTAATTTCGTTTATTCTTTGTCATGGCAGGTGTTGAAAGATGGTGGGCGCTGGTCGGGAGCGCGCCGAGGCCCCTTCTTCGTTGGCGCGTGGTGCGAGGTCTTCCATTCCACACGCACCTCTCCGCCGAGCGTTCTTTGGACGAGATGGCGACACCGCTGGGCCCTTCTTCGTCAACCGCGGTGCCCAGCAGGGGACGAGGTAAGAAGAAGAGAGGAGGTGGGGCACGTGGTCGCGGGAGAGGAGGTAGGGTGACTCTTACGACGCCTTCCTCGCCGCCGCCCCCAGCTGTTTCACCCGAGCACGTGACTGCTAGGGTGGACTCGTCTGAGGAGAAGGCTACACGGACTCCGGTCCACGATCCTCCGGTCCACGGGTCTTCGGCCCACGAGCCTCGGGTCGACGGGCCTTCGGCCCACGAGAGTTGGGCTAACGAGACCCCGGAGGAGCACACGTCTGGATGGGGTACATGGTCAGGTCAGCCTGAGGAGCCGAGTGGCCATGCTGATGATGGCGGGGAGCCGAGTGGCCATGCTGATGATGGCAGGGAGCCGACTGATTTTGAGGAGGAGGGGGAGGAGGGGGGCAACGTCTACCAGCGTGGTGCTACACGGCTCACGTCCGTGCCGGCGATCCGCGAGCAGAGGTGGTTGATTTTCCCTGATGGGGAGAGGTAAGTGCATTTAATCTTTTTGTACCTTCTGCATTCACGTTTCTTCAAATAACTAATGCATTGGCCTTGTCATGCTGCAGGGGTTGGGACCACCATGAAATTGTCCGCCGGCCCAACTCCGTCCTTGGAGTTCTGATTCGGCAAAACTTCCCGGGGTTTGTCATGTTGCCTGGTGAGGGTCGGCTTCCAGAGGTTGGATTGAGTTGGGAGCACTACTTGGCTGCCCCGGCCCCACCGGGTGAGATTATCGACGGTGTCTTGTGCAAGACGAGGGCGGACGTGGTGATCAGAAAGTTCTGGGTAATTTCTCCTTTACACAATTAAAAATCTTCAACTAGCTAGTTATTAATTATACTAATCAATATTGTCTCATTTGATTGCAGACATTCTACAGGTGTGAGGAGGGATACGAGGAGGTGGCGGCAGATGTTATCGACAAGGAGGGCAAGCGCCTACTTCAGAACTTATAGCATGAGGTTCGGGTGCAGGCTGTTCGAGACTACTACGCCGGGCGTGGTATCAAGAAGCCCAAGCAGGAGTGCCGCGATAAGTTCTTGAGTAAGGAGCAGTACATGAAGGTAATTCTTAAGGCCTTGTACTTACTTCATTTAGTAATTCATAGTCGTAGCGCTGAAGTTTCTATTTGCTAACTTAGGCCCCTCCGAGATGGTGTGCGGATTGGATGGATTGTTGGGAGGTGTTGGTCAATGCGTGGTGCTCAAAAGAATGGCGGGCCACCCACAACGAGGCCAAGGACAAACGTGCCCAAATGGAAGGTGTGCCACACCACCAAGGCAGCTCCAACTTATTTCAGTACGGGCGGAACTGGGTATGTGGTTTGCTTCATGATTCATGCAATTCATTCATCATGCTAGCTTTAGCCCTTTAATTACTAATTTACTTTGTTTCTCTCTTTCAGGCACGCTACAATAAGGCGGATAAGGTGCGAGAGGTGTACGACCTGTATGCCATGGCCCACACTGGCCCTTACAAGAAAGTCAAGGCATTCTCTGCGTCTGACCTCGATGATCCAAAGAACTTCACCAACATCTCCGCCCACGACAAGCTCGTGCAATATAGAGATCAGGGGAAGGCGAGGAAAGGGGAGGACTTTAACCCGAGCCAGGTCCCATTGATCTGAGCTGCTGATGATATCTGGTGGCGGGAGGTCCCATGGCTCCATAGCCATGGGAGATGGACTTATCCGTTGTCCTAGCACTCTCCCGGAGATCAAGGCGCGCCAGCCGAGCTCCGCTCCTGAGATAAGGCCTTGTGAACGGCCAGTCCAACTCGCCTTCAAGGTTAGTTATACGTACTCAGCTATCTTTCTCCATTACATTGTGTGCGCTTCTGTAACATCCCAAATTTTGGAATGTTAATATAATTAATTGAATTGTTTGTTTGTTTGCTTGAGTGAATTAAACTTGAGTGAAATTTGAACCTTTTCAAAAAAAAAACTTTTGAAAGAGAGGGAATAAAATGACTTTCCCCTTCTCCGGTAAATTCAAATTCATCCTATTAAAATCAATGAGAGAAGATGACATGACTTCTTCAACTATAAAGAATTTGAACGGAGTTTTGCAATTTAATTCTTTCAAATATTTGCACTTGCTTCTCTATTTTTTCTTCCCCGAGAAATACCCCGAAAAATAAATTCTTGCAAGCAAGAAAGAGCGCAGGAAATTGACCCTCCAAAATCAGGGGCATTTTTGAAAATATTTGAGCCAAGAAAAACCAAATTTTTTATTTAAATTTTTTTTTCAAAAAGAAATAAAGCCTTTACGGATTTTCTGAAAAACATTTTTTTTTAAGTTTTTTTTGGCCTGGAATAATGCTCATCATCTACATTTTATTTTTCTAATAATTTTAGTATATAAAAACTCTTTATTCCGAATTGATTTGATTTCCCTTTTTATTGTTTTAGTTTCCTAATTTTAAAAATAGGAATGGAATCGTTTTTATTAGGAAAAACCTGGCCCATTAAGCACTTTCCTATTCTAGCCCAACAAGAGATCATCTCCTTCCTCTGTTTCCTCTCATGTTACAGAAGCTTTCCATGTCCATGGAGACAGGAAATCTCCACCTTCCCGATCTCCCTCGTCTTTCCATCCCAGCGCCTCCCGAGACCGCCTATAAAACCCCCTCCCTCTCCTCGTTCCATTTTTCCCATCACCACGCCTCCCTGCCCGTAGCCTTCTCGCCACCGTCCTCCTTTTCCTGCCTAGAACGCTCACCGGGAGCTCTCCTGAACCTCCCCAGCGCCGACCCCTCCTCCGCCACCCCACCCTCGCCGGGCGACCTCGCCCCCTCGCCGAGCAGCCCTCCACATCGCCGTCTCCTTCCTGCCATCTCTGCCTCACGTCTGGTAACTCCGTTTTCGTTTTCAGATTTATTTCCGTAACAGATTTAGTTCCGTTCTTGTTTAGCCTATAACTTTTGATCTAGAAGTCCAATGATTCTGATTCTTTTTGCGTTAGATCAAAATTTTCTTGTAGTTTCAAAAATATATAATTTGTCTATGTTTGGATTTATAAAATTGAGTTAGATCAGATTTGAATTAAAGCTTGTTTTGCTTATCCCGGGAGTTTCATAATAGATTTTATTTAATTCTTTTTGCTCCTAGTTGCTTAATAAAATATTTTCTGTTTGGTTAACATAAAACCATGATTAGGTGATGTTAAGAAATTTTTGTTATATAAAACTATTTTTGTTGTTATTTGAAGTAGGAAAACTTTGAGTTGTTTTTCTTTAAGTTTTCCTTTGGGTTTTGCTTTGTTGGTTTTGGTGTGTTACTTTGTTATGTTATGTTATGCTATGTGCTTATTATAGTTATTGTTTGCCTCGGTAGAATTTCCGGAGTGCGAAGATTTCTACTACGAAACCCTAGTTTTTCGAAGATCGTCAACAAGGCAAGTTCACTTTGACCATGCCTTCTTACCTATGTTTTATTGCATTTAGTGGCACCTTTGCAACCACCCCTCAGTAGTGTTATTGAATCCTTGTAGTTGAGTAGTATGCATGAGGTAGGAACCCATCACCCTGTTACCAAACCCGGGACGTTATTTATTTTAATGCTACGCTATAGTAGACGGGGTTGGTATGAGTGCTCGGGAGTGGTGTGAGAATGGAGGTTCTACGTCAATGACGACAACTCCATGATGGAAAGCTGCAGGACTGCATCTTGAAGGCCTCAAGACTTCAAGACTCAAGACAGGAATTCAATACACACTCTTTGGGTGAAGGACGGTTGACGGGCACCTGGAGAAACCAGTGGTTGGCGGGATGCATGGAGAAGCGCCATGACATCTTGCGGAAAGCTTCACCCAGACTCAAAGAGACGGAAGAATACTTCACGCCGGAAGCTTACCTGCAACCGCAAGTCATTATGGGCTCTGGCTTGGTTGACCTTAGTTGTGACTCTGGCTGGGGCGGTACTAGCAGATGTAGAACTACGGTAGGATGGGTTGAGTACGGATAGTGGTCGAGGAACTCTTTGGAAGACCATGTTTGGTCATCTTGTTCTCAAACACTCAAGTGCGAGAACGTAAAGAGAGGATCGAATCTTGCGGGTAAAGTGTACAAACCTCTGCGAGAGGTTAAAACCTAATCGATTAGCCGTGTCCCGATTACGGACAATTTGAGCATCTGGACTTGGATCTATCTCGGAACTCTCAACACGGACTGATAACTTAATTGTGGGCAACTTATGATGATTTTTGGGCTATGAGACATCGGTTGGCGGAACCATGTCATGATAGAAAATTCCATAGTGCAGACTTCATTTATGCCTTTGATGTAGGGAAAATAAAACCAGCTTTTATGCAAAACAAAACTCGACACCACGAGCCACAAAGCCATATTGCATATAGTATAGTTTTATCATCTGTTCTTTTTATTGTGATCTTGCGGTACATTCAATGTACTGATCTACACGGCTGCAACGTATCATGTTGCGATACTTTCTCGACGAGTAAGAGTTACGATCAGGGTTACGGTCTACACTCAACCTGCCGATGGCGTTGATGGGACTCCACACCCGTTTGATTGTTTCCGCTGAGTATTATGAGGTATATATCAATTCTCGTTATTTATGCATGTGATTGCACTTTGATATATACATTGATGTCTTGTGTGTGCCGCAAAGATACTTGATCCGAGGATGGCACAAGAATACGAGGCTTGACCGTCTGAGGTCGGGTCGCTACTGACTTCCATCAATGATTACAAATGGTCATGTGAGTGGTGTTGCAGGCTGCTATCTGAGTGAGAGAGATAGAACGGAGAAACTTCAAGGAGGCGGCGGGGAGGCAGCAGGAGTTGGAGGAGAGGACGACAAAGATGTTGGAGGAGGAGGGCATGGAATGACATGCGAGCAAGGGCCATGTACGAGCTCCTTGTGGTAAGTTTCTTCTGCAGATTACTTGCTAGTCTTAACATTTGAGTCTCATTACTAACTAGTATGACTCTGTTGTGAAAACCAAATGTGCGATGCAGTATGCGAGAAGTTCGGTCGGACCGCTCCGCCGATGCATGATTGCTCCTAGGAGCACGGTGAGTTTAATTTGAATGGACATTACTTGCTAGTTTTAACATTTGAGTGTCATAATGCTAACGAGACATTGGAAATGATCTTTGGTGCAGCTTAACTCGTAAACGCATCGCACGATCCTTCTCCACTACTAAGCACGAGCCAGCCCGCTCCTACACCTCCCTGATCACGGTAAGTTTCTCTAGTGTTTTGCTTAACAAATGCATAAAGACCTAGACTTAGCTTTATTTCCTCCAATATGCTTACCATAATGACCTAGAGTTAGCTTCTTTTCCTCCAAAATGACTTAATAAGCTTCTCAACCTCATAAACCATCCATTTTACCTCGTTAGCTCTAAAGCGATATGTACTTAGCTTACTTATGTCAAAATTGCATAATTAGCTTAGTTAGCTCATAAACGATCCATTTTACCTAAGTTAGCTCTAAAATGACTCATTTTACCTTAGTTAGCTTACAAGTGATCCAATTTATCCAAGTTAGCTCTAAAATGACCCATTTTACGTAGATTAGCTCCTAAATGATCCAATTTACCTACGTTAGCTTTAAAATGACCCATTTCACCTAGGTTAGCTCCAAAATGACCCATTTCACCTAGGTTAGCTCCAAATTGACCCATTTCACCTAAGTTAGCTAAAAAATGATCCATTTCACCTTAGTTAGCTCAAAAACGTGGCATTTCAACTTAGTTAGCTCATAAACGACCCATTTCAACTAAGTTAGCTCCAAAATGATCCATTTCACCTAGGTTAGCTCATAAACGACCCATTTCACCTAGGTTAGCTCATAAACGACCCATTTCACCTAGGTTAGCTCATAAACGACCCATTTCACCTAGGTTAGCTCATAAACGACCTATTTCACCTAGGTTAGCTCATAAACAACCCATTTCACCTAGGTTAGCTCATAAACAGTCCATTTCACCTAGGTTAGCTCATAAACGATCCATTTCACCTAACTTAGCTCATAAACGATCCATTTCACCTAAGATAGCTCATAAACGGTCCATTTCACCTATGTTAGCTAATAAACGATCCATTTCACCTAAGTTAGCTCATAAACGATCCATTTCAACTAATTTAGCTGATAAATGATCCAGTTCACCTAAGTTAGCTAATAAATGGCATATACTTCTTCTTCTAGTCTTCTTCATCTTCTTCTATTCTTTTTCTTCTAGTCTAATTCTTCTTCTAGTCTTCTTTTTCTAACTTTCTAATTTGTCATTTTGCATGTTTCATTCACTTCACGGAAGCCAGCTTCCTATGATGGATTGCTTGTTTTTTTCTTTGATGCACTTCTTGTATTCTGCTCGCTTGCTATGATGGAATTAACTTGCTATGATGAAACTAGATTGCTATGATGAAACTTTGCATATTGTAATATGTATGGATCGATGGAACTATGTGCAACCTACTATGTATGTATGGATGGATATATATGTGCTGGATATTTATTATGTTGGATATATATCTACTGGATATTTATTGTGAAAGAGTCCTGGGATATATTTGTTGTGATAATTGTTGGATATAAGAAAAACAGAATAAAAAAGAAGCAGTGCAGGCTCTTTGCCGTCCGTGGAAGACGGCAAAGACGCCTTCGCCGTCGGTGGCAGACGGCAAAGGGGGCACGTGGTGCCCACCTGTGCTTCCAGAGAGATGGGCCATTTGGCAAATTTGCCTACCATTGGCGGACGGCAAAGCTAAGCTGATGGCAAAGACTTTGCCTTTGTCGTCCGCCGTGGCAGGCGGCAAAAAAATCTTGGGCGACGCATTCTTGGCGTCAATCGGCGGACGGCAAAGAGGCGCTCAAATTTGCCGTCCGCTGACGGACTGCAAAGGCCGCCGTTAGCCGCCTAACGGACTAACGCTGGCGGACGTCCAGTATTTTGCCGTCCCTCCTCTTTGCCGTCCGCCGCTGTAGGCAAAGGACTCTTTGCCGTCCGCCATAAAAAGCAGACGGCAAAGGACCTGTTTGCCGACCCTATCTTTGCCATCCCTCTTTGCCGTCCGCCGTCCGTGCCTTTGCCGTCCGCCGTGGCAGACGGCAAAATACTGGATTCCTGTAGTGAGAGATACCTCTCCGATACACGCAGTGACAAATCCTAATCTTGATCTATGCCAACTCAACAAAAACCATCGGAGACACCTGTAGAGCATCTTTATAATCACCCAGTTATGTTGTGACGTTTGATAGCACACAAGGTGTTCCTCCGGTATTCGGGAGTTGCATAATCTCATAGTCAGATGAACATGTATAAGTCATGATGAAAGCAATAGCAATAAAACTAAACGATCATAATGCTAAGCTAACAGATGGGTCTTGTCCATCACATCATTCTCTAATGATGTGATCCCGTCCATCAAATGACAACACATGTCTATTTTTTACGAAACTTATCCATCTTTGATTAACGAGCTAGTCAAGTAGAGGCATACTAGGGACACTCTGTTTGTCTATGTATTCACACATGTACCAAGTTTCCGGTTAATACAATTCTAGCATGAATAACAAACATTTATCATGATATAAGGAAATATAAATAACAACTTTATTATTGCCTCTAGGGCATATTTCCTTCAATCTCCCACTTGCACCAGAGTCAATAATGTAGTTCACATCGTCATGTGATTTAACACCAATAGTTCACATCTTTATATGATTAGTTCACATCTCCACGTGACTAACACCCAAAGGGTTTACTAAGGTGTGATCATGTTTTGCTTGTGAGAGAAGTTTAGTCAATAGGTTTGCCACATTCAGAGCCGTATTTAGTTCGCATACTTTCTATGTCTACAATGCTCTGCACAGAGCTACTCTAGCTAATTGCTCCTACCTACAGTAAGTATCCAGATTGAGACTTAGAGTGTAACATCCCAAATTTTCAATTTGGAATGTTATACATAGGTCATTCATGCATATCATATTTTATCGCATTTTGCTTTGCGATCCTCGAAATTCTAAGCAACTCAAGGACCCACGGGGAGAGTTGGGGAGTTCACGTTTTTCATATTTGAATGTTATCAAATATCAAAACAAGGATCACTTTGGTTTTAATTATTTTTCTCTCCAAAAATATTTCATATTAAAATATATGAGAGGAGATAATATGACTTCTCCAAAATAAAGGTAATATTGGAGGAAGAATATTAAAATCAAATAATTATTTCTTTTTGGATTTTATTGCTATTTTATTTGAATTAGGAAAAATATGCGTTTTTCAAAATTGCACTAGAGGCCCAAATAAATGTCCACTTTGTCAGCAATATTATTAGAGGACCGTGAAAATTCATTTCAGGATTTTTGGACTCCGTTTAGTATTTATTTTATTTGTTTTTTTCCACGTCAGGATTATAAAAAAAGGTCACCGACCTAACCGGGCCGTGCCCGAGCCGGAGTCCTCCGGCCGGGACTTTATAAGCCGCCGGCCCGCGACCCCGAGGCCCAAGCCACCAGGCCCGCAGCCTAAACCCTAGCTCGCACCGCCGCCTCGATCCATGCGTCGCCACCGCCGCCAGCGCCGCCGCCGCCACCACCGCCAGCGTCACCGTCGACCCTCGCCGCCAAGGTAGCCGTCGCCGCCGCCGTCCGTTTTTTCTCGGGAAACCGATCGGGTTTTTAGTAAACCCTACATTCGTTTTTTTATTTCGGTTCGGTTTTTCGTCGGTTTATTATTTAGCGGACGTTCGCCCATACGTTCGTTTTAAGGAACGCTATTTGTCAGTTAGCCGCAGACAGCGAACGTTCGTTCGTTAGCCTGTTTGTCTCGTTTTATTTTCCAGGGTTTTTGTCGTGATTATTTTCGATCGCGATTTTTGCCCTAATCTTCGTTTTAGTTTATCTTCTCGCTCGTTATTCCAAATCAGGTGAAACAAGCGCCTAGATCTTCGTCTCGAAGCCCTCTTTCTGTTTAACCAACTTGAACAAGATTTTGGTACTGTAAAAAATTTGACTTTAGTCCAGATTAGTAAACGGATCTTGTTTCTTTCGTAGTTTGAGTTTCGTTGCTCCGTTTGATTTGTTTCTTTTTGCAAATCGAATCTCTTTAGTTGAGTTTTCAGATTCGATCTTCTTACTTGAGTTTTACCCGTGCATCTTTGCTTGAGTGCTCATGTATGCTATTGTTTGTTTGCGATAGAATTTTCGGAGTGCGAAGCGTGCTACTATGAGTCTTTAGGATTTGCAGATCGTCAGCAAGGCAAGTAACACATTGATCATACCCCTTTATTACCCAGTTTTTATGCATTAGTTACAATACTCAAATACTGCATGATTAGGATGTGATTAACTTGTGGGTTTTGGGAAGTAGTTGATGAGGTAGAACCTATTGCCCTGTTTATTATCAAACCCTGGGAGTTACTTCTACGTTATGCTTATATTTCCATGCTATGCTCGTAGACGTGGATTGGGTTTGAGTGTATCCATGATAGATGTGACTTTGTTAAATTAATGGTTCAACTTAAGGTGGCAACTCTAACACACATCTGGGTAGATTTCTTGTGGGCACCTGGAGAATCCAGTGTTGTCCTAGGATATCCCGGAGTACCCGTGTGATCATCCTACGGTCCGCCACCCAGGCTCAAAGGGATCATAAGGTTATTCATGCTAGAAACTTCCATGTGCAGCCACAAGCCATTATGGGCTCTGGCATAGTTGAGTATGTTGTGTGACCTCTTTCAGTGGTAGGCTAGCAGATGTAGGGGAAAGTAGGTGTAACTGTCTACCCAGAGTAAAGAGTTAATGCTTCTGAAAGACTGTGTCTCGGTCATCCGTTTCTCAAACACCTTGTAGTGTGAGAAATCCAACGGAGGAGATCGAGTCTTGTGGGGAAAAGTGCACAAACCTCTGCAGAGTGTACAAACTAATCATGGTTAGCCGTGTCCCCGGTTATGGACATCTTGAGTATCTGGTTCTTGGATTATCATATGGATCTCATCACTCTAAGTTAATTTGTTGGGTTGGTAATTGTTCCTAATTGGGATTGAGTTGGAGGAACCTTCTCAATGTTTCAACCACCATGATAGTTAAATAAAACTTATTCCTTTGTTGTAGGAAAAAATTGGCTTTTCGCAAAACATTATAACCATAGAGACTCCACCAGCCATATATGCTTGTAGTGATAGCTTTTATTCTGTTCATTGCTCCATATTATATTGCCAACATATTCCATGTGCTGACCCGTTTCGGGCTGCAACATATCATGTTGCAGACTTTTCAGACGAGGAGTAAGGTGCGCTAGGTTGTTTGTCGTGCACTCAGCTATGCCGTTGGAGTTAATGGACTCACTTTATCTTCCAAGCCTTCTGCTGTTATCTAATTTAGATGGCCTTAAGCCATACTTATTGTAAAAAGTTCTCTTTTGAGACATTCGATGTAATAAGTGTGTGATTGCTACTCTGTTATAAATCCATTCAAGTACTGTGTGTGTCAGCATTACAGATCCAAGGATGACACTGAACACTGAGATTTGACCGTCTGAGATCTGATCACTACAAGATGGTATCGCAGCACACGCTGATTGTAGGACACGACCATTAAGGTGAGCCATAGGTCAGCCTTCTCTACTCATTTCTGACTCCTCTTCATTTTCTACTCTTTAGGATGACGGACTCGAGGAACAAGTTTGCTCAACCAGATGAAGACACACCCTTTGGAAGACACTTGAAGGAAGTTACTAGGTACATGAACATCGGAATACCCAGCTTCACCGGAACCTACACCGCCACTTTACCAGAAGAGGAGCGCTGGATGATTTGAGTTCAAGTTCCAGGAAGGACATTCACGCCAGTCACAGAACCCATAGAGTTTTCCTTTGATGCACCAACCTGGAGTCTAGGAAAGAGCACGGCATCCCACATCGCCATGTGACGCATTGGCGAAATTTATCACAAGGATCTCAAGGATACTATCTACCAAATATGTGGGCGCCGAGATGAGCAATGGGAGATAGTCAGCACCAGGAGGGACATGTCCATTGCAGCGTTCATCCAGGAGCTAAACCAGCACATACGTCGGCAGGAGAATCAGAGGTGTGCAGGCATGCTAGACCTAAAGAAGGCAATGACCAGGATTTCAGGGCTAGAAGAGGAACTCAAGTCTACACGCCATGGATATGAGGAGGAAATGACGATACTCGTGGAGAAGAATGACGACCTGATGAGGAAGCTAGGAGTTTTCATCGGAGACCCCGCGCCAGGAGGAGAAGAAGACGAACCCAAGGAGATTCGTTCTGAAGATTACATCATCATCGACGACACCGCCTCCGACCCCGACAGTAGTGATGATGATTATGAAGACGAAGCTGGAGCGGATATCTTGGAGTCTTCCACCGATCAAAATTTCTAGAATGACCACCATATGAGTAGTAGTTTCTCCCCATGTAAGTAGTAATAGTCCGAGCACTTTTGTAACGGTAGTTCTAGACCGTATGTATGCCCTTGGTTGAATTGATTTGGTGTGATATGATTGTGTTTGTCTCATGTGCATATGGGTAGTGTTTTCTCACTAGACCTCATTTCTATTCTAATCTCTTCCCTCCAAACCCATCAGATGCCTCCGAGACGTGATACCGGATTTGTCTTCCCACCGGAGATCACCCAGTTAATCCAGCAGCAGAATGCCTTGATGCAGCTACTAGTCCAGAACCAAGGCAACAACAACAACAACAACAATAAAAACCCGCCGCGACCACCTCCAGTTGACAACTTAGCCCATTTTCTGGGGTTGCAGCCGCCGGTGTTTTCCAGTAACACCAAGCCAATAGTTGCGGATGACTGTACATAGGATTGGAAGGGAGTTGACCACCGCAGGTTGCACAGATGCAGAGAAGGTGCGATTTGCCACACATCAGTTGGATGGACCAGCAGCCTCATGGTGGGAGAATTACACAACCACTTTACCTATAGCCAATGTCACTTGGGATCAGTTTCAGCAAGCATCCCTCACAACCCATGTCTCAACTGGAGCTATGAGCATGAAGAAGCGCGAGTTTCGCAACTTGCGCCAAGGAAATTGTACTATGGCTCAGTACGTAGATGAGTTTAGTAAGCTATCTCGCTATGCCCCTGATGATGTGGCCACAGATGCCGTGAAGCAGGAGAAGTTTATGGAAGGGCTAAATGATGAGATGAGCATGCAGTTGATGGTGGCAACATTTAACAACTACCAGGAGCTGGTAGACAAGGATCTTATGATTGAAGGGAAGCAGCAGCAGATAGAGAGACGCAAGAGGAAGTATGGGCAAGGAAAGTACAATTCTGGAGCTCAGCAGAAGCCCCGTTTCACCCCAAACTCGGGAGGATTTACCCATAACCATGGAGGCCATACCCACAATGGAGGAAGTTCGCATAACCACAGTGGCCCCAAGAATAGAAATGGGAATGGAGCAAGCAGTAATCAGAACCGCTCTAACCCAGCCACACCCACCAAGAAGGACCTAAGTCACATTACTTGTTTCAAGTGCAGGAAGACTGGGCACTATGCCACTGAGTGCCCTGAAGCGAAGAATGGGAATGGCAATGGAAGCTCTGGGAAGAAGCCCAACCCTTTCAACAGGGGACAAGTGAACCACGTGAACGTGGAGGAGGTTGAAGAGCAGCCTGATGCAGTTGTCGGCAAGTTTTTGGTTAAGTCATTTACCGCAATTGTTCTTTTTGATACTGGTGCATCGCATTCATATATTTCAAGGGGATTTGTGGATAAATATAAGTTGCCCACCAAAGTACTTAGGACACCTATGTTAGTAAGCTCACCAGGAGCGGAGTATATGGCAAGTCAAGGTTGTTTTCAGATGCCATTGACCATTGGAAGCCATGTTTCCCCCTCACACCAGATAATTTTGGATTCACAAGGATTGGATGTGATACTAGGCATGGATTGGCTATCGATGTATGGGGGAAACATCGATTGCGCCAGTAAGTTGATTTTACTCACCACCCCGGAGGGAAAAAGGATCAAGTATGTATCTAGGCATGCTCCTAGGAGGACTCAAGTAAATTCTCTCTCGGGAGTTGTTCAGGAGGAAGTGCCTGTAGTGAAGGATTTCCCAAATGTATTTCTAGAGGAGCTACCAGGCATGCCGCCAGATCGAGACATCGAGTTTTTGATAGAACTATTGCCAGGCACCGGACCGACATCGAAGAGACCATACCGGATGCCCGCAAATGATCTAGAAGAGATCAAGAAGCAGATTAAGGAGTTATTGGAGGAAGGTTACATTTGGCGAAGTTCATCACCATGGGGAGCCCCAATGCTCTTGGTTGAGAAGAAGGATGGATCGTTAATAATGGTAGTTGATTATCGTGCGTTGAATGAAGTGACGATCAAGAACAAGTACCCGCTGCCGATCATCAATGATTTGTTACCAGTTGCAAGGAGCTAAAGTATTTTCAAAGATCGATCTACGATTGGGTTATCACCAGCTGAAGATACGAGAAAAGGATATACCAAAAACAGCTTTCACCACAAGGTACGGGTTGTATGAGTATACGGTTATGTCATTTGGACTGACTAACGCCCCTGCCTATTTCATGAGTATGATGAACAAGGTGTTCATGGAGTTCTTGGATAAGTTTGTCGTGGTGTTCATTGATGATATCTTGGTATACTCGAAGAATGAGGAGGAACTCAAGGAGCATTTGCGTTTGGTTCTTGACAAGCTCAGGGAACATCAGTTATATGCCAAATTTAGCAAATGTGAGTTTTGGTTGAAGGAAGTTGGATTTCTAGGACATGTTATATCAGGAGAAGGTATAGCACTGGATCCTACCAAGGTTCAGTCAATCACTTAGTGGTCGGCACCCACCTCAGTTATCCGCAATTTTCTTGGACTCGCGGAATATTACCGGAGATTCATTGAGAATTTTTCTAAGATTGCAAAGCCCATGACGGCGTTGTTGAAGAAGGACACCAAGTTCAAATAGACGGAAGAATGTGAAGCAAGTTTCTAGGAGCTGAAATAACGTCTGACTACAGCCCCAGCGCTGATTCTGCCGGATATACGCAAGGATTCCCAAGTGTATTGCGACGCCTCTCGCTTAGGACTTGGAGGAGTACTTATGCAAGATGGAAAAGTTGTTTCGTATGCCCCACGTCAACTTCGACCGCACGAGTTGAATTACGCCTGGAGTTAGCAGCTCTAGTGCATTGCTACGTCTTGAGCTTGCGTTGGTTTTCCCCGAAGAGGAGAGGATGATGCAGCAGAGTAGCGTAAGTATTTCCCTCAGTTTTTGAGAACCAAGGTATCAATCCAGTAGGAGGCCACGCGTGAGTCCCTCGTACCTACACAAAGCAAATAACTCCTCGCAAACAACGCGAATAGGGGTTGTCAATCCCTTCACAGTCACTTACGAGAGTGAGATCTGATAGAGATGATAGATAATATTTTTGGTATTTTTGGTATAAAGATGCAAAGTAAAAATAAAAGGCAAAGTAAAGAGCAAAGAAATAATAAAGCATAGGAAGATTAATATGATGAAAATAGACCCGGGGGCCATAGATTTCACTAGTGGCTTCTCTCAAGAGCATAAGTATTTTACTGGTGGGTGAGCAATTCTGTTGAGCAATTGATGAATTGAGCATAGTCATGAGAGTATCTAGGTATGATCATGTATATAGGCATCACGTACGAGACAAGTAGACCGACTCATGCCTGCATCTACTACTATTACTCCACTCATCGACCGCTATCCAGCATGCATCTAGAGTATTAAGTTAATGAAAACAGAGTAACGCCTTAAGCAAGATGACATGATGTAGAGGAATAAATTAATGCAATATGATAAATACCCCATCTTGTTATTCTCGATGGTAACAATACAATACGTGCCTTGCAACCCTTTCTGTCACTAGGTAAGGACACCGCAAGATTGAACCCAAAGCTAAACACTTCTCCCATTGCAAGAACTACCAATCTAGTTGGCCAAACCAAACGGATAATTCGAAGAGACTTGCAAAGATAACTCAATCTTACATAAAAGAATTCAGAGAAGATTCAAATATTGATCATAGATAATCTTGATCATAAACCCACAATTCATCAGTCTCAACAAACACACCGCAAAAAGAAGATTACATCGAATAGATCTCCATGAGAGAGGGGGAGAACATTGTATTGAGATCCAAAAAGAGAGAAGAAGCCATCTAGCTACTAACTATGGACCCGAAGGTCGGAGTTAAACTACTCACCCTTCATCGAAGAGGCTATTATGATGATGTAGAAACCCTCCATGGTGGAATCCCCTTCCGGCGGAGCTTCGGAACAGGCCCCAATATGGGATCTCGTGGATACAGAAAGTTGCAGCTGTGGAACTAGGTTTTTGGCTCCGTATCTGATCTGTTGAAGTGCGTGGGTATATATAGGAGGAAGAATGCGTCGGTGGAGCTTGGGGCCCACGAGGCAGGGGGCGCGCCCTAGGGGCGGGGGGCGCGCCCTCCACCCTCGTGGCCGCCTCGTGGCTTTCTTGACGGAGGGTCCAAGTCTCCTGGGTCTTATGTGATGAGAAAATCACGTTTCCGAAGATTTTATTCCGTTTGGACTCCGTTTGATATTCCGTTTCTTCGAAACACTGAAATAGGAAAAAAAACAACAATTCTGGGCTGGGCCTCCGGTTAATAGGTTAGTCCCAAAAGTAATATAAAAGTGGAAAATAAAGCCCAATATAGTCCAAAACAATAGATAATATAGCATGGAGCAATCAAAATTATAGATACGTTGGAGACGTATCGGGCATCCCAAGCTTAATTCCTGCTCGTCCTCGGTAGGTAAATGATAAAAGAGAATTTTTGATGCGAGTGCTACTTGGCATAATTTCAATGTAATTCCTCTTAATTGTGGTATGAATATTCAGATTCGAAAGATTCAAGACAAAAGTTCATATTGACATAAAAATAATAATACTTCAAGCATACTAACAAAGCAATTATTTCTTCTCAAAATAACATGGCCAAAGAAAGTTATCCCTACAAAATCATATAGTCTGGCTATGCTCTATCTTCACCACACAAAGTATTTAAATCATGCACAACCCCGATTGCAAGCCAAGCAATTGTTTCATACTTTTGACATTTTCAAAACCTTTTCAATCTTCACGCAATACATGAGCGTGAGCCATGGATATAGCACTATATGTGGAATAGAATGGTGGTTGTGGAGAAGACGAAAAGAGGGAAGATAGTCTCACATCAACTAGGCGTATCAACGGGCTATGGAGATGCCCATCAATAGATATCAATGTGAGTGAGTAGGGATTTCCATGCAACGGATGCACTAGAGCTATAAGCATAGGAAAGCTCAACAAAAGAAACTAAGTGGGTGTGCATCCAACTCGCTTGCTCATGAAGACCTAGGGCAATTTGAGGAAGCCCATCATTAAAATATACAAGCCAAGTTCTATAATGAAAAATTCCCACTAGTATATGAAAGTGACAAAACGAGAGAATCTCTATTATGAAGATCATGGTGCTACTTTGAAGCACAAGTGTGGTAAAAGGATAGTAACATTGTCCCTTCTCTCTTTTTCTCTCATTTTTTTATTGGGACTTTTCTCTTTTTTTATGGCCTCTTTTTTCTTTTTTTTTCGTCCGAAGTCTCATCCCGACTTATGGGGGAATCATAGTCTCCATCATCCTTTCCTCACTTGGGACAATGCTCTAAAAATGATGATCGCCACACTTTTATTTTTCTTACAACTCAACCATTATAACTCGATACTTAGAACAAAATATGACTCTATATGAATGCCTCCGGCGGTATACCGGGATATGCAATGATTCATAAGTGACATGTATGAAAGAATTATGAACGGTGGCTTTGCCACAAATACGATGTCAACTAAATGATCATGCTAAGCAATATGACAATGATGGAGCGCGTCATAATAGACGGAATGGTGGAAAGTTGCATGGCAATATATCTCGGAATGGCTATGGAAATTCCATGATAGGTAGGTATGGTGGCTGTTTTGAGGAAGGTATATGGTGGGTGTATGATACCGGCGAAAAGTGCGCGGTATTAGAAAGGCTAGCAATGGTGGAAGGGTGAGAAAAGTGTGTATAATCCATGGAATCAACATTAGTCATAAAGAACTCATATACTTATTGCAAAAATCTACAAGTTATCAAAGAAAAGTATTATGCGCATGCTCCTAGGGGGATAGATTGGTAGGAAAAGACCATCGCTCGTTCCCGACCGCCACTCATAAGGAAGATAATCAATAAATAAATCATGCTTCGACTTCATCACATAACGGTTCACCATACGTGCATGCTACGGGAATCACAAACTTTTAACACAAGTATTACTCAAATTCACAATTACTCAACTAGCATGACTATAATATTATCACCTCCATATCTCAAAACAATTATCAAGCATCAAACTTTTCTTAGTATTCAACACACTCAAAAGAAAGTTTTACAAATCTTGAATACCAAGCATATTATTATTTTAAGCAAATTACCATGGTATTTAAGACTCTCAAAATAATCTAAGTGGAGCATGAGAGATCAATAATTTCTTTTAAAAAAATCCACCACCGTGCTCTAAAAGATATAAGTGAAGTACTAGAGCAAACTATATGACTCAAAAGATATAAGTGAAGCACATAGAGCAAAACTATAAAGCTCAAAAGATATAAGTGAAGCACATAGAGTATGCTAACAAATTCCAATTCAAGTATGGCTCTCTCAAAAGGTGTATACAGCAAGGATGATTGTGGTAAACTAACAAACAAAGACGCAAATAATACAAGACGCTCCAAGCAAAACACATATCATGTGGTGAATAAAAATATAGCTCCAAGTAAAGTTACCGATGGAAGTGGACGAAAGAGGGGATGCCTTCCGGGGCATCCCCAAGCTTTGACTTTTTGGTGTCCTTGGATTATCATGGGGGTGCCATTGGCATCCCCAAGCTTAGGCTCTTGCCACTCCTTGTTCCATAATCAATCAAAAAAATTCACCAAAAATTTGAAAACTTCACAACACAAAACTCAACAGAAATCTCGTGAGCTCCGTTAGCGAAAGAAAACAAAAGACCACTTCAAGGTACTTTAATGAACTCATTCTTTATTTGTATTGGCGTTAAACCTAATTTATTCAAACTACTCTATGGATTATAAACTATTTTACTAGCCATAGATTCATCAAAATAAGCAAACAACGCACGAAAAACAGAATCTGTCAAAAACAGAACAGTCTGTAGTAATCTGTAACTAACGCAAACTTCTGGAACTCCAAAAATTCATACAAAATAGGAAGTCCTATAAAATTTGTTTATTGATCATCAGCAATTGGAATCACTATTTTATCACGTTCTGGTGATTTTAAAAAATTGTTTTCGTGAAACAAAATTTTCTGGAAATTACAGCAAGATCAAATAACTATTATCCAAGAAGATCCTATAGGTTTAACTTGGCACAAACACTAATTAAAACATAAAACCACATCTAAACAGAAGGTATATGGATTATTTATTCCTAAACAGAAGCAAAAGCAAAAAAACTAAAAATAAAATTGGGTTGCCTCCCAACAAGCGCTTTTCTTTAAAGCCTTTTAGCTAGGCATTGATAATTTTAATGATGCTCACATGAAAGACAAGAATTGAAGCGCGAAGAGAGCATCATAAAACACATGAAAAACACATCTAAGTCTAACATACTTCCTATGCATAGGCATCTTATAAGCAAACAAATTTGCAAGGGAAGCAAAAACTAGCTTATGCAAGGAAGAAGAAAGTGACCATAGCAATCTCAACATGAAGAAAGGTAATTTAGTAACATGTAAATTTCTACGACCATATTTTCCTCTCTCATAATAATTACATGTGGGATCGTAAGCAAATTCAACAAAATAGCTATTACATAAAATATTTTCAACACGATCCACATGCATTCAAAGTTGTCACTCTTCCAAAATAGTGGGATTAACATTAACTAAAGTCACGACCTCTCCAAACCCACTTTTATCAAAAATTTCACAAGATTGAATATTCTCCAAATATGTGGGATCTAAAGTTGAAATTATTCCAAGCCCACTTTCAATATTATTGCAAACAATATTATCAATCTCATATTCACCATGGGGATTAAATAAATTTTTAGGATCATAAAAAGAATCACCCCAATCATGATCATTGCAACAAGTAGTAGACAAAGCAAAACTAGCATCCCCAAGCTTAGGGTTTTGCATATTATTAGCACAATTAACATCAAGAGAATTTATAGTAAAATCATTGAAATCATGCTTTTCATCGAAGGAACTACCAAGTATGGGTGCAATAGCAATGATCTCATGTTTAACATAAGGAACTATAGCAAATTCATCTTCATAAATATTGGCATCATGGCCACAAGAATAGAAAGCATCATGTTCATCAAGGGATATTTCAATCAAATCATCGGAATCATCATTATCTATAGATTCATGCATATCATTATTTCCTTCCAAAGCAACGGTCATTCTTTCAATAAATTCTTGGACATAAACATTATCAGCCAGGTTTCCATTGCAATATTTAAGTATGACGGGATTTTCAGATTTGTTGAGAGTAAAATCATACTTTTCAATCAAAGAAGCAACTTCATGAGCACCCTTAAAAACAACAAGTTCTTCAATTTGTTCGATATCATAGTAACTATAAACACCCCTTGCATAAGAAGATAAGATCTCATTATCATTGAACTCACATAGGTAGGGAAGGTGTTTTTTAGGGTTCTTAGAGCAACAAGTAAAATCACACATTTCACAAAGATTCCAAGCATAGCATAGCAAACTATTTATATGATACCATAAGAGTCTCCCTTTTTCATACAAACGATGACGCACAAAATGAGCATGCTCATCTAAAGATTTCCCATCAACTAGGCTAGTTGGGGTTTCAGCACGAGCGCATAAGGATCGAAGATGATCCAAGTAGAACACTTTAAGTGGATCCATATCAATAGATTTTTAGCAAGCAAAATGCAAGCACATAGAAGGCACAAGGAAACACAAACAAAGATACATACAGGAAGAAGGAGAACGAAAAAGAGAGGGCGAATAGAACGGCAAGGGTGAAGTGGGGGAGAGGAAAACGAGAGGCAAATGGCAAATAATGTAAAGCGAGAGATAAGGGATTGCGATGGGTACTTGGTATGTTGACTTGTGCGTAGACTACCCAGCAACGGCGCAAGAAATCCTTCTTGCTACGTCTTGAGCTTGCGTTGGTTTTCCCCGAAGAGGAGAGGATGATGCAGCAAAGTAGCGTAAGTATTTCCCTCAATTTTTGAGAACCAAGGTATCAGTCCAGTAGGAGGCCAAGCGCGAGTCCCTCGTACCTACACAAAGCAAATAACTCCTCGCAACCAACGTGAATAGGGGTTGTCAATCCCTTCACGGTCACTTACGAGAGTGAGATCTGATAGAGATGATAGATAATATTTTTGGTATAAAGATGCAAAGTAAAAATAAAAGGCAAAGTAAAGAGAAAAGCAATAATAAAGCGTAGGAAGATTAATATGATGAAAATAGACCCGGGGGCCATAGATTTCACTAGTGGCTTCTCTCAAGAGCATAAGTATTTTACGGCGGGTGCACGAATTGGTGTTGAGCAATTGACAAAATTGAGCATAGTTATGAGAGTATCTAGGTATGATCATGTATATAGGCATCACGTCTGAGACAAGTAGACCGACTCCTGCCTGCATCTACTACTATTACTCCACTCATCGACCGCTATCCAGCATGCATCTAGAGTATTAAGTTAATGAAAACAGAGTAACGCCTTAAGCAAGATGACATGATGTAGATGAATAAATTCATGCAATATGATAAATATCCCATCTTGTTATCTTCGATGGCAACAATACAATACGTGCCTTGCAACCCTTTCTGTCACTGGGTAAGGACACCGCAAGATTGAACCCAAATCTAAACACTTCTCCCATTGCAAGAACTACCAATCTAGTTGGCCAAACCAAACGGATAATTCTAAGAGACTTGCAAAGATAACTCAATCATACATAAAAGAATTTAGAGAAGATTAAAATATTGCTCATAGATAATCTTGATCATAAACCCACAATTCATCGGTCTCAACAAACACACCGCAAAAAGAAGATTACATCGAATAGATCTCCACGAGAGAGGGGGAGAACATTGTATTGAGATCCAAAAAGAGAGAAGAAGCCATCTAGCTACTAACTATGGACCCGAAGGTCTGAGGTAAACTACTCACACTTCATCGGAGAGGCTATGATGATGATGTAGAAGCCCTCCGTGGTGGAATCCCCTTCCGGTGGAGCTCCGGAACAGGCCCCAAGATGGGATCTCGTGGATACAGAAAGATGCGGCGGTGGAATTAGGTTTTTGGCTCCGTATCTGATCTGTTGGGGGTACGTAGGTATATATGGGAGGAAGGAGTACGTCGGTGGAGCTTTGGGGGGCCCACGAGGCAGGGGGCGCGCCCTAGGGGGCGCCCTCCACCCTTGTGGCCGCCTCGTGGCTTTCTTGACGGAGGGTCCAAGTCTCTTGGGTCTTATCTGATGAGAAAATCACGTTTCTGAAGATTTTATTCCGTTTGGACTCCGTTTGATATTCCGTTTCTTCGAAACACTGAAATAGGCAAAAAACAGCAATTCTGGGCTAGGCCTCCGGTTAATAGGTTAGTCCCAAAAGTAATATAAAAGTGGAAAATAAAGCCCAATATAGTCCAAAACAATAGATAATATAGCATGGAGCAATCAAAAATTATAGATACGTTGGAAACGTATCATGCATGCGCTCAAGACCTGGAGACACTTCCTTATTTGAAACCGTTGTGATGTGTACACGGATCACAAGAGTTTGAAGTATATTTTTACTCAGAAGGAGCTGAACCTCAGGCAGAGGAGATGGTTGGAGCTCATAAAGGATTATGATATGAAGTTGCACTATCAACCAGGCAAGGCCAATGTCGTAGCAGACGGCTTGAGCTGGAAGAGTTATGTCCATACCCACGTAACAAAGGATTGCCAAAGGAGTTAGCAGAAGCTCTCAGGGAGCTTCGTTTGGAGATAGTTCCTAGAGGTTTTGTTGTAGCATTGGAGGTTCAGTCAACGTTATTGGGAAAGATTCAAGAAGCTCAGAAAGATGACAAAGAAATTGCCGAGATAAAGGAGAAGATGAGTGAAGGAAAAGCCAGAGGTTTTCGTGAGGATGAGCACGACACCCTGTGTTTTGAGGACCGTGTATATGTGCCCAATAATGCCGAGATCAGGAAGTTGATACTACAGGAAGCTCATGACTCGCCATACTCAATACACCCCGGAAACACCAAGATGTATTTGGATTTGAAGGAGCGTTTCTGGTGGACTGGAATGTAGAAGGACATTGCTGAGTATGTAGCCATATGTGATGTATGTTAGAGAGTAAAAGCAGAACATCAGAAGCCAGCAGGATTACTGCAGCCTATGCCGATACCCGAATGGAAGTGGGACAAGCTGGGCATGGATTTTATCATCGGATTACCCAGGACCCGATCGGGATATGATTCTATCTGGGTAGTAGTTGATCGCTTGACCAAAGTGGCTCACTTTATCCCAGTGAAAACCACCTATACAAGTGCGAAGTTGGCCAAGATAAATATGACCAGGATCGTATGTCTGCATGGAGTTCCGAGGACCATCGTATCAGATAGAGGAACACAGTTTACTTCAAACTTTTGGCACCAGCTGCACCAGACTTTGGGAACCAGGCTAGAGTTCAGTACAGCCTTTCATCCTCACACGGATGGACAGACCGAGAGAGTCAATCAGATTCTGGAGGACATGTTGAGAGCTTGTGCGCTAGATTATGGATCTAGTTGGGATGACAACTTGCCCTACGCGGAGTTCTCATATAACAACAGCTACCAGGCCAGTTTGAAGATGGCACCGTTCGAAGCCTTGTATGGAAGAAGATGCCGAACACCATTGATGTGGGATGAAGTTGGAGACTGCCAGTTGTTTGGACCGGATTTGATTATGGAGTCCGAGGAGAAGGTTAAACTGATTCGAGATAGACTGAAGGTAGCTCAGTCCAGACAGAGGAGCTATGCAGACTCAAAACGCAAGGATGTAGTCTATGAAATCAGAGACAGAGCATATCTCCGTGTGTCACCACCACGAGGAGTTAAAGTTTTGGAGTTAAGGGAAAGTTAGCCCCGAGATTTGTAGGACCGTACCATGTTTTGGAACGCATGGGAGAGGTTACCTACCAGTTGGAGTTACCTGAGGGACTGCTAGGAGTTCATGATGTGTTTCACGTTTCCCAGTTGAATAAGTGTCATGTAGAGATGGCCGATATTCCTCTGAGAGATACAGTGCCCCTAGAAGCAATTCAGTTGGACAGTGATCTGACCTATATGAGGAGAAGCCAGTCAAGATTCTCGAGTTTGCCAGCCGAGTTACACGTAGCAAGGTCATCAAGTTTTTCAAAGTCCATTGGAGCCACCATACCGAGGATGAAGCCACCTGGGAACGAGAGGATGATCTACGCAAAGACCACCCACACCTATTTTCTAGCCAAACCGAATCTCGGGGACGAGATTCATTTAAGGGGGGGGGGGGTAGGTTTGTAACATCCCAAAATTTCAATTTGGATGTTATACATAGGTCATTCATGCATATCATATTTTACTGCATTTTGCTTTGCGATCCTCGAAATTGGGGATTTCACGTTTTTCATATTTGAATTTTATCAAATATCGAAACAAGGATCACTTTGGTTTTAATTATTTTTCTCTTCAAAAATATTTCATATTAAAATATATGAGAGGAGATAATATGACTTCTCCAAAATAAAGGGAATATTGGAGGAAGAATATTAAAATCAAATAATTATTTCTTTTTGGATTTTTATTGCTATTTTATTTGAATTAGGGAAAATATGCATTTTTCAAAATTGCATTAGAGGCCCAAATAAATGTTCACTTTGTCCGCAATACTATTAGAGGACCGTGAAAATTTATTTCAGGATTTTTGGACTCTGTTTAGTATTTCTTTTATTTGTTTTTTCCGCGTCAGGATTTAAAAAAAAGTCACCGACCTAACCGGGCCGTGCCCGAGCCAGAGTCCTCCGGCCGGGGCTTTGTAAGCCGCCAACTCGCGACCCTGAGGCCCAAGCCGCCAGCCCCGCCGCCCAAACCCTAGCCCGCCACCGCCTCGATCCGGGCATCGCCGTCGCCGCCACGCCACGCCACCACCGCTCACTTGCCCGCCGCCGCCGCCGCCGCCGCCCGCCGTCGCCCGCCGCCGCCGACCCTAGCCGCCACCGACCCCCGCCGCCGCCGTCCGGTTTTTCTTGAGAAACCGATCGTTTTTTAGTAAACCCTAGATTCGTTTTTTATTTATGTTCGGTTTTTCGTTGGTTTATTATTTAGCGGACGTTCGTCAATATGTTCGTTTTAACGAACGCTGTTCGTTAGTTAGCCACAGACAGTGAACGTTCGTTCGTTAGCCTGTTTGTCTCATTTTATTTTCCAGGTTTTTTTCCGCGATTATTTTCGATCACGATTTCTGCCCTAAGCTTCGTTTTAGTTTATCTTTTCGCTCGTTTGTCCAAATCAGGTGAAACAAGTGCCTAGATCTTCGTCTCAAAGCCCTCTTTCTGTTTAACCAACTTGAACAAGATTTTGGTACTGTAAAATTTGACTTTAGTCCAGATTAGTAAACGGATCTTGTTTCTTTCGTAGTTTGAGTTTCGTTGCTCCGTTTGATTTATTTCTTTTTGCAAATCGAATCTCTTTAGTTGAGTTCTCAGATTCAATCTTCTTATTTGAGTTTTACCCGTGCATCTTTGCTTGAGTGCTCATGTATGCTATTGTTTGTTTGTGATAGAATTTCTAGAGTGCGAAGCGTGCTACTACGAGTCTTTAGGATTTGCAGATCGTCAGCAAGGCAAGTAACACATTGATCATACCCCTTTATTACCCAGTTTTTATGCATTAGTTACAATCCTCAAACACTGCATGATTAGGATGTGATTAACTTGTGGGTTTTGGGAAGTAGTTGATGAGGTAGAACCTATTGCCCTATTTATTATCAAACCCTTGGAGTTACTTCTATGTTATGCTTATATTGCCATGCTATGCTCGTAGACATGGATTGGGTTTGAGTGTATTCATGACAGATGTGAGTTTGTTAAATTAATAGTTCAACTTAAGGTGGCAACTCTAACACACATCTGGGTGGATTGCTTGTGGGCACCTGGAGAATCCAGTGTTGTCCTAGGATATCCCGGAATACCCGTGTGATCATCCTACGGTCCGCCACCCAGGCTCAAAGGGATCATAAGATTATTCATGCTAGAAACTTCCGTGTGCAGCCACAAGCCATTATGGGCTCTGGCATAGTTGAGTATGTTGTGTGACCTCATTCAGTGGTAGGCTAGCAGGTGTTGGGGAAAGTAGGTGTAACTGTCTACACAGAATAAAGAGTTAATGCTTCTGAAAGACCGTGTCTCAGTCATTCGTTTCTCAAACACCTTGTAGTGCGAGAAATCCAACGGAGGAGATCGAGTCTTGTGGGGAAAAGTGCGCAAACCTCGCAGAGTGTACAAACTAATCATGGTTAGCCATGTCCCCGATTATGGACATCTTGAGTATCTGGTTCTTGGATTATCATATGGATCTCATCACTCTAAGTTAATTTGTTGGGTTGGTAATTATTTCTAATTGGGATTGAGTTGGAGGAACCTTCTCAATGTTTCAACCACCATGATAGTTAAATAAAACTTATTCCTTTGTTTCAGGAAAAAATTGGCTTTTCACAAAACATATAACCATAGAGCCTCCACCAGCCGTATATGCATGTAGTGATAGCTTTTATTCTGTTCATTGCTCTACTGTGTTATATTGTCAGCATATTCCATGTGCTGACCCGTTTCGGGCTGCAACATATCATGTTGCAGACTTTCCAGACGAGGAGTAAGGTGCGCTAGGTCATTAGTCGTGCACTCAGCTATGCCGTTGGAGTTGATGGACTCACTTTATCTTCCAAGCCTTCCGCTGTTATCTTATTTAGATGGCCTTAAGCCATACTTATTGTAAAAATTTCTCTTTTGAGACATTCGATGTAATAAGTGTGTGATTGCTACTCTATTATAAATCCATTCAAGTACTGTGTGTGTCAGCATTACCGGTCCAGGGATGACACTGAACACAGAGATTTGACCGTCTGAGGTCGGATCGCTACATAGAGTCAAAAAGTCCTTTATGCTTTCCAGAAAATTCTACATCATTTCTGATCAACAATATGCCATTCACATATACTTATCAGAAAGGCTGTAGTGCTCCCACCCACTTTCTTGTAAATACAGGCTTCACCAAAAGTCTGTATAAAACCATATGCTTTGATCACCTTATCAAAGCGTATATTCCAACTCCGAGATGCTTGCACCAGTCCATAGATGGATCGCTAGAGCTTGCACACTTTGTTAGAACCTTTAGGATTGACAAAACCTTCTTGTTGCATCATATACAACTCTTCTTTAAGAAATCCATTAAGGAATGTAGTTTTGACATCCATTTGCCAGATTTCATAAAATGTGGCAATTTCTAACATGATTCATATAGACTTAAGCATCGCTACGAGTGAGAAAATTTTACCATAGTCAGCACCTTGAACTTGTCGAAAACATTTTGCAACAATTCGAGCTTTGTAGATAGTAACGCTACTATCAGTGTCCGTCTTCCTCTTGAAGATCCATTTATTCTCAATGGCTCGTCGATCATTGGGCATGTCAATCAAAGTCCATACTTTATTCTCATACATGGATCCCATCTCAGATTTCATGGCCTCAAGCCATTTCGCGGAATCTGGGCTCATCATCGCTTTCGTTGATGTCGCTTGAAGCTAGGTCGGTATTTCCCCAAAGAGGAAGGGATCATGCAGCACAGCGGCGGTATGTATTTCCCTCAGATATGAAACCAAGGTTATCGAACCAGTAGGGGAACTAATCAACACAACGTAAACAACCCCTGCACACAAATAACAACCACTCGCAACCCGACGTGTTAAAGGGGTTGTCAATCCCTTTCGGGGTACGGCGCCAGAAACGGTGCGTGGACGGGAGAAAATTGTAATAGATTAAATAAATCAATCACAAATAAATAAAAGTGCAGCAAGATATTTTTGTATTTTTGGTTTAATAGATCTGAAAATAAAAGCAAGGAAAAAGTAGATCACAAGCAAATATATGAGAAAGAAGACCCGGTGGCCGTAGGTTTCACTAGTGGCTGCTCTTGAGAAAGATAGCAAACGGTGGGTAAACAAATTACTGTTGGGCAATTGATATAACCTGAAATAATTATGACGATATCCAGGCAATGATAAATACATAGGAATCACGTCCAAGATTAGTAGACCGACTCTTGCCTGCATCTACTACTATTACTCCACACATCGACTGCTATCCAGCATGCATCTAGTGTATTAAGTTCATGGAAAACGGAGTAATGCAATAAGAATGATGACATGATGTAGACAAGATCCGTTTATCTATATGGCAGTAGATATAGATCTCGTCTTTTTATCCTTAGTAGCAATGATACATACATGTCGGTTCCTTTTCTGTCACTGGGATCCAGCACCGTAAGATCGAACGTACTACCGGCCCCTCTTCCCATTACAAGATAATAGATCAAGTTAGCCAAACAAAACCCAAATATCGGAGAAGAAATACGAGGCTATAAGAGATCATGCATATAAGAGATCAAAGAAACTCAAATAACTTTCATGGATATAAAAAGATATGACTGATCATAAACTCAAAGTTCATCAGATCCCAACAAACACACCGCAAAATGAGTTACATCATATGGATCTCCAAGAGGCCATTGTATTGAGAATTCAGCGAGAGAGAGAAAGCCATCTAGCTACTAACTACGGACCCGAAGGTCTACAAAGAACTACTCACGCATCATCGGAGAGGCACCAATGGAGGTGGTGAACCCCATCTGAGATGATGTCTAGATTGGATCTGGTGGTTCTAGACTCTGCGACGGCTGGATGAATATTTCGTCGACTCCCCTAGGGTTTGTGGAATATTGGGGTATTTATAGAGAAAAGAGGCGGTCCGGGGGCACCCGAGGTGGCACAACTCACCAGGGCGCGCCTGGGACTCCTGGCGCGCCCTGGTGTGTTGTCCCCTCCTCGGGACTCCCCCAGGTGTTACCAGGGCCCAACTTCTTCCTTTTGGTCCATAAAAAATCTCCGTAAAGTTTTGTGGCATTTAGACTCCGTTCGATAAGGATTTTCTGTGATGTAAAAAACATGAAAAAACAGCAACTGGCACTTGGCACTATGTCAATAGGTTATTACCAAAAAATGATATAAAATGACAATAAAATGATTATAAAACATTCAAGATTAATAATAAAACAGCATGGAACAATAAAAAATTATAGATACGTCGGAGACGTATCAGCATCCCCAAGCTTAACTCGTGCTCGTCCTCGAGTAGGTAAGTGATAAAAACAGAATTTTTGATGTGGAGTGTTGTCTATCATGTCATATCATATTCTTTTCTTTATAGCATGGACATTTGGACTTTTATGTGATTCAGAGCAATAGTCTAGTTTTGACATAATAATTTAGATACTCAAGCATATCAACAAGCAACCATGTCTTTCACAATATCAGAGCTAAAATAAGTTATCCCTAGCCCATCATGCTCAAACATTGATCCATTCATGAAACACACTCGAATATTAACTACACCCAATACTTAAGTACGATCATATTGCCTCCTAGTTGGTGCTTTTTATAAGAGAAGATGGAGACTCAAATTTCAAAAAAATAATGCATAAAGTAAAAGAAAGGCCCTTCGCAGAGGGAAGTAGGGATTTGTAGAGGTGCCAGAGCTCAAAGCGAAAAGCTTAGAGATAAAATTTTTTTGGGAGGTGTATCCATCCCACCAACGAAAACGACTTAGAGCTCCCAACACTTTCCATGCTAGATATGCCATAGGCGGTTCCCAAATAGAAAACAAAGTTTATGCCTTTTCCACCATACTTTCACTTTCCATGGCTAACCGTATCCACGGGTGCCCTCCATACCAACACTTTCCAAGAAAGTTATTATTTGACAACATAAAGTAAATTCATTTTTTTGCATTTCGGGACTGGGCATCCCTTATATCTTTGTATTATTCTTGTGCAATGACAAGTGAATAAACACTCATCTTGAGAATAACACATCTAGCATGGAAAATATTAGCCACCTATTACCGTTCCGCGAGCGAAACAAACACACAAATGAGAAGTTTATTTTGAAAATTAGAGATTGCACAAGCAAATTTGCTTAGAACGGCAAAATAATACCGCATATAGGTAGATATAGTGGACTCATGTGGCAAAGCTGGTTTAAAGGATTTTGGATGCACAAGTAGAGGTCATACTTAGTCCAAAATGAAGGCTAGCAAAAGATTGGGAACCGACCAACCAAGAAACGAATAATCTCATAAGCAAGCATTAAGAATAATTAACACCGAATACTGCACCACAAGTAGGATATAATTTTCATTGCATGACTATTGACTTTCGTGCATGCATAGGGAATCACAAACCTTAACACCAATATTCTTACTAGAGCACAATTACTCACCAACATAACTCACATATCACATCATCATATGTCAAAACTATTATTAAGAATCAAGTTTATTTTGTCCAATGATCTTCATGACATTTTTTTTCTTTATCCTTCTTGGATATCTATCACTTTGGAACTAATTTTCATGTGTTGCTTTTCATAAGCTCAAACAAATATAAGTGAAGATCATGAGCATAACAGATTTTCTTTCTATCAAAATAATTTAAGTGAAGAAAGAGAGAATTTCTTCAAAATTTTACTAACTCTCAAATAAATCTAAGTGAAGCAAGATAGCATTTTCTTCAACAATACTAAGAACACCATCCTCAAAAATATATAAGTGAAGCACTAGAGCAAGTCCATTGCTCATAAAAATTTAAATGAAGCATAGAGAGCAATTCTAACAAGTCATGACATAATTTTGGCTCTCTCAAATAGGTGTGTCCAGCAAGGATTGATGACTTAAAACACAAAATAAAACAAGCAAAGACTCATATCATACAAGACGCTCCAAGCAAAACACATATCATGTGACGAATAAAAATATAGTCTCAAGTAAAATACCGATGGTCGTTAGAAGAAAGAGGGGATGCCACTCGGGGGCATCCCCAAGCTTAGTTGGTTGCTCATCCTTGGATAATAGCTTGGGATGCCGGGTCATCCCCGAGCTTAGGTTCTTCTATCCTTCTTTCATCCATCATAAGATAACCCAAAACTTGAAAACTTCAATCACACAAAACTCAACAAAACCTTCGTGAGATCCGTTAGTGTAAGAAAGTAAACTGCTACTATAAGTGCTGTATCAAACCAATTCATATTTTGTTTTTGTATTATATCTACTGTATTCCAACTTTTATATGGCAAAAACTCATCAAATAAAACCATAGAGCCATCAAAATAAGCACACAACACAAAGGAAACAAAATCTGTCAAAATAGAATAGTTTGTAGCAATCTGACTTACACGAAAACTTCTTGAACTCCAAAAATTCTGAACAAATAGGAAGACCTGAGAAATTTATATATGAATATTCTTCAAAAAAATCAGGGAAAAAGCTCTTTATGAATAAAAACGAGAATTAGTTTCGTGAGCGCAAAGTTTCTGTCTTTTTCAGCAAGATCAAACAACTATCACCCAAGAAGATCCTATCGGTTCTACTTGGCACAAACACTAATTCAAACACAAAAAACACAATCATAATAGTAGCATAATTGTGTTAACACTCAAGAACATAAAGCAAAAAGAAAAAAATAAAATTTATTCATTGGGTTGCCTCCCAACAAGCGTTATAGTTTTACGCCCTTAGCTATGCATAAGGCGATCTAAGTATTGTCATCTTTGGTTCGAGATCCATAAGATGCCCTCATGACTGATTCATAAGGTGGCTTAATTCTAGTTCTAGGAAAGTGTTCCATGCCCTTCCTCAAAGGAAATTGGAACTTAATATTGCCTTCTTTCATATCAATCACGGCACCGATAGTGCGTAAAAACGGTCTACCAAGAATAATTGGACAAGACAGATTGCAATCAATATAAAGAACAATAAAATCTATGGGCACATAATTCCTATTTGCAAGAATAAGAACATCATTAATTCTTCCCATAGGATTTTTAATAGTAGAATCCGCCAAGTGCAAATTCAAAGAACATTCTTCAAGATTAGTAAGACCAAGCACATCACATGAAGATTTCGGAATTGCAGAAACACTAGCACCCAAGTCACACAAAGCAAAACACTCATAATTTTTTATATTGACTTTGATAGTAGGTTCCCATTCATCATGAAATTTTCTAGGAATTGAAACTTCTAATTCCAATTTTTCTTCAAAAGCTTTCATCATAGCATCAACAATATGTTTAGTAAAAGCTTTATTTTGTTCATAAGCATGGGGTGAATTTCTCATGGATTGCAACAAAGAAATACAATCAATCAAAGTGCAACTATCATAATTAAAGTCTTTGTAATCCAAAAGAGTGGGCACATCACTAGCTAAAGTTTTGACCTCTTCAAACCCACTTTCATCAATTTTCTTAATAAGATTTTCACCCTCCGAAATATTGGGACGCCTTCTACCTAAAGTTGACTCTTCTCCAGTCCCTTTTTCAGCATTCTTAACTTTACTAAACAAGGAATCAATAGAAGAAACACCAATCAATTTAAGATCTTCATCATCTTTGCAAGAATAATCACTAGAAAAAGCTTTCTCTAAAATTTCTCTTTTAGCTCTAAGCATAGCAGTTTTTCTTAGTTTCATCCATAGAAACATAAAGAGATTTAATTGATTCATCCACTTTAGGCACAAAAATTTTCATCTTGAGATTTTCCACATCATGAGTAATTCTATCAAAACTTCTAGACAAATCATCAATCTTACTCAACTTTTCTTCTATGGAAGTGTTGAAAACTTTTTGTGTGTTGATAAATTCTTTAATATTATTCTCAAGATCAGAGGTGTTATTATTATTATTATAAGATTGATTTCCATAGGAATTACCATAATTATTAGAGTAATTACTAGGAAAAGGCCTAGGATTAAAATTACCTCTATAAGCATTGTTGTTGAAATTATTTCTAGAGATAAAATTCACATCAATGGCATCACTATTTTGCTCAATCAAAGTAGACAAAGGCATATCATTAAAATCAATAGGAGCACTTTTAGGAGCAACCAATTTCATAAGAGCATCAACTTTATCACTCAAAGAAGAAATTTCTTCAACCGAATTAACTTTTTTACTAGTAGGAGCTCTTTCGGTATGCCATTGTGAATAATTTGCCATGATATTATCAAGCAATTTGGTGGCTTCACCCAAAGTAATTTCCATAAAAGTTCCACCCACGGTGGAATCTAAAAGATTACGAGAAACAAAATTCAACCCCGCATAAAAAATTTGTATGATCATCCAAAGATTTAACCCATGAGTTGAGCAATTCCTTAGCATCATTTTCATTCTTTGCCAAGATTGTGCAACATGCTCATGTTCAAGTTGCTTGAAATTCATGATCAGGGTTTTAAGGGAAATAATTTTTGCGGGTGGAAGAAACTTAGTGATAGAAGCATCTTTCACTTATTCCAAGAATCGATACTATTACGAGGCAAAGAAGAGAACCAAATTTTTGCAGAATCACGCAAAGAGAATGGAAATAATTTCATCTTGACCACATAATTGTCCACATCTTTTTTATTTTGCATATCGCACAATTCCATGAAGGTATTAAGATGGGATGCGACATCCTCATTAGGAGTACCGAAAAATTGGTCTTTCATAACAAGATTCGGCAAAGGAGTATTAATGTCACAAGTCTTCGTACTAGTGGCGGGAGGAGCAAGCAGAGTGCCAATAAAATCATTGTTGTTGGTACTTGAGAAATCACATAACTTGGTGTTATCTTGAGTCATGATGACCACACAACAAGATTGCACTCAAAAACAGATCCGGCAAGAAAACGATGAAAGAAAAAGAGAGGCGAATAAAACGGCAAATTTTGCGAAGTGGGGGAGAGAAAAATGAGAGGCAAATAGGAAATAATGTAAATTGCGAGGAGATGAGATTTGTGGTTAGGAACCTGGTATATATGTTGAAGATCCTCCCCGGCAACGGTGCCAGAAATTCCTTTTGATGTCGCTTGAAGCTACGTCGGTATTTCCCCAAAGAGGAAGGGATGATGCATCACAGCAGCTGTAGGTATTTTCTTCAGATGTGAAACCAAGGTTATCGAACAATTAGGAGAACCAAGCAACACAACGTAAACAGC
Source organism: Aegilops longissima (assembly GCA_021605205.1). NCBI lineage: Eukaryota > Viridiplantae > Streptophyta > Magnoliopsida > Poales > Poaceae > Aegilops > Aegilops longissima. The sequence goes on along the minus strand of CM038678.1, from coordinate 633,304,187 downwards.
CCCTGCACACAAATAACAACCACTCGCAACCTGACGTGTTAAAGGGGTTGTCAATCCCTTTTGGGGTACGGCGCCAGAAACGGTGCGTGGACGGGAGAAAATTTTAATAGACTAAATAAATAGATCTCAAATAAATAAAAGTGCAGCAAGATATTTTTGTATTTTCGTTTAATAGATCTGAAAATAAAGGCAAGAAAAAAATAGATCGCAAGCAATTATATGAGAAAGAAGACCCGGGGGCCGTAGGTTTCACTAGTGGCTTCTCTCGAGAAAGATAGCAAACGGTGGGATTTTTTTTATTGTTGGGCAATTGATAGAACCTCAAATAATTATGACGATATCCAGGCAATGATCAATAAATAGGCATCACATCCAAGATTCGTAGACCGACTCCTGCTTGCATCTACTACTATTACTCCACACATCGACCGCTATCCAGCATGCATCTAGTGTATTAAGTTCATGGAAAAACGGAGTAATGCAATAAGAACGATGACATAATGTAGACAAGATCCGTTTATCTATATGGCGGTAGATATAGTTCTCGTCTTTTTATCCTTAGTAGCAACGATACATACGTGTCGGTTCCCTTTCTGTCACTCGGATCGAGCACCGTAAGATCGAATCCACTACCAGGCACCTCTTCCCATTGCAAGATAAGTAGATCAAGTTGGCCAAACAAAACCCAAATACCGGAGAAGAAATACGAGGCTATAAGAGATCAAAGAAACTCAAATAACTTTCATGGATATAAAAAGATATGACTCATCATAAACTCAAAGTTCATCATATCCCAACAAGCACACCACAAAAAGAGTTACATCATATGGATCTCCAAGAGACCATTGTATTGAGAATTCAGCGAGAGAGAGAAAGCCATCTAGCTACTAACTACGAACCCGAAGGTCTACAAAGAACTACTCACGCATCATCGGAGAGGCACCAATGGAGGTGGTGAACCCCATCCGAGATGGTGTCTAGATTGGATCTGGTGGTTCTGGCCTCTGCGGCGGCTGGATGAATATTTCGTTGACTCCCCTAGGGTTTCTGGAATATTGGGGTATTTATAGAGCAAAGAGGCGGTCCGGGGGGCACCCGAGGTGGGTACAAGCCACCAGGGCGCCCTGGTGGACTGTCCCCTCCTCGGGACTCCCCCCAGGTGCTACCAGGGTCCAACTTCTTCCTTCTGGTCCATACAAAATCTCCATAAAGTTTCGTGGCATTTGGACTCCGTTTGATACGGATTTTCTGCGATGTAAAAAACATGGAAAAAACAGCAACTGGCACTTGGCACTATGTCAATAGGTTAGTACCAAAAAATGATATAAAATGACTATAAAATTATTATAATCCAAGATTGATAATAAAACAACATGGAACAATAAAAAATTATTGATATGTTGGAGAGGTATCATTCGTAGGTTCGTCATGGTCTAGTAACATAATTTCTAGAACAGGATTACTGTACCAGTCTAGTGCGGACCGTACTCTGGTTGACCTACGAGGTTCAGTAATAACTTGATATGAAGTTTCATGATCATCATCATTAGTTTCCTCATTAATTGGTGTAGGAATCACTAGAACTTATTTCTGTGATGAACTACTTTCCAATTTGGGAGAAGGTACAATTACCTCATCAAGCTCTACATTCCTCCCACTCACTTATTTCGAGAGAAACTTCTTCTCTAGAAAGGATCCATTCTTAGCAACGAATATCTTGCCTTGAAATCTGTGATAGAAGGTGTACCCAACAGTTTCCTTTGGGTATCCTATGAGGACACATTTCTCCGATTTGGGTTTGAGCTTATCATGTTGAAGCTTTTTCACATAAGCATCACAACCCCAAACTTTAAGAAACGACAGCTTAGGTTTCTTGCTAAACAACAGTTCATATGGTGTCGTCTCAACGGATTTAGATGGTGCCCTATTTAACGTGAATGCAGCTGTCTCTAATGCATAACCCAAAACTATAGTGGTAAATCGGTAAGAGACATCATAGATCGCACCATATCCAATAAAGTACGGTTACGACGTTCGGACACACCATTACGCTATGGTGTTCCAGGTGGCGTGAGTTGTGAAACTATTTCACATTGTTTTATATGAAGGCTAAACTCGTAACTCAAATATTTACCTCCGCGATCAGATCGTAGAAACTTTATTTTCTTGTTACGATGATTTTCCACTTCACTCTGAAATTCTTTGAACTTTTAAAATGTTTCAGACTTATGTTTCATTAAGTAGATATATCCATATCTGCTCAAATCATCTGTGAAGGTCAAAAAATAATGATACCCGCCGCGAGCCTCAACACTCATCGGACCGCATACATCGGTATGTATTATTTCCAATAAGTCAGTGGCTCGCTCCATTGTTCCGGAGAATGGAGCCTTAGTCATCTTGCCCATGAGGCATGGTTCGCAAGCATCAAATGATTCATAATCAAGTGATTCCAAAAGTCCATCCGCATGGAGTTTCTTCATGCGCTTTACACCAATATGACCTAAACGGCAGTGCCACTAGTATGTTGCACTATCATTATCAACTTTGCATCTTTTGGCATCAATATCATGAATATGTGTATCACTATGATCGAGATTCAATAAATCATTCACCTTGGGTGTATGACCACAGAAGGTTTTATTCATGTAAAAAGAATAACAATTATTCTTTGACTTAAATGAATACCCGTATTGCAATAAACATGATCCAATCATATTATGCTCAACGCAAACACCAAATAACGTTTATTTTAGGTTCAACACTAATCCCGAAGGTAATGGGAGTGTGCGATGGTGATCTTATCAACCTTGGAATCACTTCCAACATACATTGTCACCTCGCCCTCAACTAGCCTTTGTTCATTTGGAACTCCTATTTCAAGTTACTAATCATAGCAATTGAACCAATATCAAATACCTAGGGGCTACTATGAACACTAGTAAAGTACACATCAATAACATGTATATCATATATACTTTTGTTCACTTTGCCACCCTTCTTATCCGCCAAGTATTTGGGGCAGTTCCGCTTCTAGTGACCATTTCCTTTGCAGTAGAAGCACTCAGTTTCAGGCTTGGGTCTAGCTTTGGGCTTCTTCATGGGAGTGGCAACTTGCTTGCCATTCTTCTTGAAGTTCCCTTTATTTCCCTTGCCCTTTTACTTGAAACTAGTGGTCTTGTCAACCATCAACACTTGATGCTTTTCTTGATTTCTACCTTTGCTGATTTCAGCATCACGAAGAGCTCACGGAATCTTTTTCGTCATCCCTTGCATGTTATAGTTCATCACGAAGTTTCTGTAACTTGGTGATAGTGACTAGAGAACTCTGTCAATCATTATCTTATATGGAAGATTAACTCCCACTTGCACTACAAAAAAATACACTTCCGTGATGATACGTGTTTGTCATAGTAGGTCACGTTTTCTGTCATGCATGTACATCCATGACAATTTTATGATAGAATCAAGATAGTCATACCTGTGCTGTCGTAGAAGTGTTCCATGACATTACCAAAATTATCATCATGGAAGTGTCCACTTCCATGACGATAAATCGCGTGTCACAGAAGTGCTTTCGTCAAGGGTGACCGACACGTGGCATCCACCGTAACGGAACGCCGTTAAGCTATCGGGTCCGGTTTTGGATCCGATAACCCGTTAACAACCCGGACCAATGGGGATTTTCCACGTGTAAAATTCTGATTGGCTGACGGAAACACGTGTCAGCTCCGCGTTGGCACAGGTGTCACTCATGCAAGTGGCGAGATGCGCCTATGATATGTTGACACGTGGACCGACCCAAAAGTGGCCCATAAAGTTTAAATGGGCCGGCCCAACTAAAGGCCCACAAGATTTTGCGGTCCATAATGGGCCGGGCTAGCAAAAGGTCCACGAGACGGCCCAGCTAAAGGCCCACGAGATTTTGTGAGCCATAATGGGCCGGCCCAGCTAAAGGCCCGTGAGATTTTGCGGACCATAATGGGCCGGCCCAGCTAAAGGCCCACAAGATTTTGCGGAACATAATGGGCCGGCCCAGCTAAAGGCCCACGAGATTTCACTGACCATAATGGGCCAGCCCAGCAGAAGGCCCAAAAGATTTTGATGACACTAGTAGGCCGGCCCATTAACAGGCTGCCATGTTTTGGGCCAAAAGCCGGCCCATATTTGATCCGGTCCATTAACACGCTGCCATGTTCCGGGCCTAATAAAGGCCCATATGTGATCCGGCCCGTTAAATGCCTACCATGTTGAGGGCCAAATTACGGCCCAGATCAGGTCCGACCCTTTGAGAGGCTTTGGGCTAAATTATGTGAAAGCACAAGTGCTCCCTGGGTGGTTTTGGTAATTAGTGTCAACATATCTCTTGTTGGACTAACACTTTTATCTAGTATGTTTCACACAAGTTCAACAAAGGAGTGGCATGGACTAGAGGACGTGGAACCCCTTCAAGATGCTAAGGACAAAGGATTGGCTCAAGCTCAAAAGCTCAAGACTCTACATGTTTTTCCATTTTAGTGATCCAAGATCACATTGAGTCTATAGGAAAAGCCAATACTATCAAGAGGGGATGAGGTGTTGGTTAATGAGTTTCTTGCTCCATGATGCTTAGTGATATGCTCCAAAAAAAACCTCAACTAATTTCCCACATCCACATATGTCCTAAACCCAAAGTCAAACTCGGCCCCACCGATTCTTTTTATCCGGCGCCACCGAGTTCAGATGTCTTAGCCACTGCCACAAACCCTAGGCAAATCGGTCTCACCGATAGGGATCTCGGTCTCACCGATAGGGATCTCGGTCTCACCGAGATGGGATTGTAATCTCTCTGTGTATGTCCATTACCAAAATTAGTCTCACCGAGTTCGAGCAATCGGTACTACCGAGATTACAATGCAAACTTTCTGGTTAGCTTATTACCAAAATCGGTCCCACCAAGTTTGTGTAATCGGTCTCACCGAGTTTGCCTGACCAACTCTCTGGTTAGCTTATTACCAAAATCGGTCTCACCGAGGTTGTGTAATCGGTCTCACCGAGATTACATTATGCCCTCACCCTAACCATATCGGTCCTACCGAGTTGCATGTCGGTCCCAACGAAAATCCTAACGGTCACTAGATTTGCTAAATCGGTTAGACCGAGTTTGTTGATTCGGTCCCACCGAGTTTGGTAAATTGTGTGTAATGGTTAGATTTTGTATGGAGGCTATATATACCCCTCCACCTCCTCTTCATTCGTGGAGAGAGCCATCGATCAGAACAAGCCTACACTTCCAACATCCTATTTCTGAGAGAGAACTACCTACTCATGTGTTGAGGCCAAGATATTCCATTCCTACCTTATGAATCTTGATCTCTAGCCTTCCCATGTTACTTTCCACTCAAATCTTCTTTCCACCAAATCCAAATCCCGTGAGAGAGAGTTGAGTGTTGGGGAGACTATCATTTGAAGCACAAGAGCAAGGAGTTCATCATCAACACACCATTTGTTACTTCTTGGAGAGTGGTGTCTCCTAGATTGGCTAGGTGTCACTTGGGAGCCTCCAACAAGATTGTGGAGTTGAACCAAGGAGTTTGTAAGGGCAAGGAGATCGCCTACTTCGTGAAGATCTACCGCTAGTGAGGCAAGTCCTTCGTGGGCGACGACCATGGTGGGATAGACAAGGTTGCTTCTTCGTGGACCCTTCGTGGGTGGAGCCTCCGTGGACTCAGCAACTGTACCCTTTGTGGGTTGAAGTCTCCATCAACGTGGATGTACGATAGCACCACCTATCGGAACCACGATAAAACATCTGTGTCTCCAATTGCGTTTGAATCCTGCAAACCCTTCCCTTTACATTCTTGCAAGTTGCATGCTTTACTTTCTGCTGCTAATATACTCTTTGCATGCTTGCTTGTTATGTATTGTGACTGTTAAAATTGTGCCTAAACTCCACTCCAACCTAAAGAAGTTAAAAAACTGCAACTTTGGTACTTAGTGTCTAGTCACCCCCCTCTAGACACCTCTTCTCGATCCCTTTCAATTGGTATCAGAGCATTGGTCTCCATTGCTTTGGTTTAAACACCATTGGAGTAAGATGGATGAGTCTACTATTGGGAGTCTTAGACATAGAGTGCCTATTCTTGATGGAGAATATTTTCATGAGTGGAAAAATGAGATGCTTGTAATTTTCAATCAATATCATTTGAACAAGTACATTGCTAGCCCTTGTGCACCTCATATTGATCCCTTGCATCCCACACCCAAAGAGGATCTTGACATGATTCACAATCTTAGAACCATCAATCTTATGATAAGAGGATTGCCAAAAAACTTGATTGCTAGTTTGCCTACTCTTGATTGTGCCTATACTATATGGAAATTTCTTGAGGAACGATTTCCAGATTATTCCTTGAAAAATTTAGATGAAATTCTCCATAAATCTATTGCTTTGAGTAAGATGAACTCTAGTGATCCTATGTTTGGTGATTGTTTGTTTGAGCTTACAAACCTTATGCGTGCCAAAGGAGATGTTGGAATTATTAGTGATATTATTTCTGAAGCTATAAAAATTCATAAGCAAGATCATTTTCAAACTCACTCTAATGAATCACCCTCTCTAGGACTTGATCCACCACATGACGATGTTGAACATGGATACTATGATGAGGATGATGATAGTGACTTCGATCTTGATGATGCAATGAGACATTTTGGTCTTATGGCAAATCTTCGGGGATATATGGCAGGTGGAAAGGAATGGGTTCTTGATAGTGGATGTACCGATCACATGACCGGAGATAAAGACATGTTTCGTGAGCTTGCTGAAAACGATGGTCCTTGAAAGTATGTCACTTTCGGTGACAACTGAAAGGGCAAGGTGGTTGGCCTCGGTAAGGTGGCCATATCACATGATAGCTCCATACAAAATGTCATGCTCGTTGAATCTCTTGGATACAACTTACTTTCAGTATCTAGACTTGCTGATTTCGGTTTCAATGTCCTATTTACTGAAGTAGAATGCCAAGTGTTTCATAGAGATAATCATAAAATGGTCTTTACCGGTGTGCGTAGAGGTGATCTATACATTGTTGATTTCACTAAAAAGGTTCAACCTAGAACTTGCTTTATTGCTAAATCGTCTGAAGGTTGGTTATGGCATAGACGATTAGGTCATGTTGGTATGCGAAACCTTGACAAGCTTATTAAAGGAAATCATATCCTTGGAGTTAACGATGTCATATTTGATAAGGATAGACATTGCAGCGCTTGTCAGGCAGGTAAACAGGTTGGAGGAAGGCATCCCGTGAAGAACATCATGACCACAAGGAGGCCACTCGAGCTTCTTCATATGGAACTCTTTGGTCCCAACGCTTACAAAAGTCTCGGTGGAAATTATTTTGGTCTAGATATAGTTGATGATTTTTCAAGATTTACGTGGGTGTTCTTTCTCGATGACAAATCGCAGGTCCAAAAGATCTTCAAAAACTTTGCTAGGAAGGCCCAAAATCAATTTGAAGTGAAGATCAAGAAGGTTCCCAGTGACAACGGAACGGAGTTCAAGAACGCAAATGTGGACACCTTTCTTGACGAAGAAGGGATTTCACACGAGTTCTCGGCTATGTACACACCTCAACAAAATGGAGTTGTTGAGAGGAAGAACCGGACGCTCATCAAAATGGCGAGAACGATGCTTGATGAGTACAGAACGCCGAAGCACTTTTGGGCGGAAGCGGTTGAGACAGCTTGTCATGCAACAAATCGCTTGTATCTTCACAAGCTACTCGGCAAGATGGCATACGAGCTTCTCACCGGTAACAAACCCCAAGTTGGATACTTTCGAGTATTCGGCTCAAAGTGCTACATTCTTGATAAGCATCGTCGTTCTAAATTTTCTCCTAAGTCTCATGAAGGTTTCCTACTTGGTTATGGCTCAAACTCTCACACATACCGTGTCTACAACAATTTCACCCGAAAGGTTGAAGAAACGGTAGATGTGAAGTTTGATGAATCTAACGGCTCGCAAGTAGAGCAATTGCCAATTGATGTAGGAGACAAAGATCCCTCGGAAGCAATCCAAGATTTGTCTATTGGCAAGATTCGCCCAACGGAGGTGAAGGAGAGTACCTCGTCCGTCCAAGTGGAAGCTTCTACCTCACGACAAGGTGAACCAAGAGTTGATATGGAAGCATCCGCAAGTGGGACACACCAAGATGAAGAAAACGAGGAAGTGCACCAAGATGAACATCAACAACCTCCTTCTCCACCACGACAAGAGAACGACAACGCCAACAATGAAGAAGGCCAAGATGAAGAAGATGTTCAACCAAGACCCAAGCAAAAGCGGACACGAGTTCGAGCAAGAATTGCTAAAGACCATCCCGTTGAGCAAATCTACAATGACATCCAAACCGGGAAAATCACTCGCTCTAAAACTCGTTTAGCTAACTTTTGTGAACACTATTCATTCATCTCTAGCATTGAACATATGAAGGTTGAAGAAGCATTGGAAGATCCGTATTGGATAAACACCATGCACGAAGAGCTACACAACTTTCAGAGAAATCAAGTGTGGACATTGGTTGAGAAGCCCGACAACAACCACAACATCATCGGTACCAAATGGGTGTTTCGCAACACGCAAGATGAAGATGGACAAGTAGTTCGCAACAAAGCACGTCTCATCGCCCAAGGCTACACACAATCAAAGGTATGGACTATGGTGAGACTTATGCTCCCGTTGCTAGACTTGAGTCCATTCGCATCTTACTTGCCTACGCTAATCACCATGATATCACCTTGTACCAGATGGACATTAAAAGTGCTTTTCTAAATGGTGAAATAGAGGAGGAAGTTTATGTCAAACAACCTCCCGGCTTTGTCATTCCTAAGAAACCAAATCATGTCTACAAACTTCACAAAGCCCTTTATGGTCTTAAACAAGCTCCTAGAGCGTGGTATAAATGCTTGACCAAGTTCCTTATCAAAAAAGGCTTTGAAATCGGAAAAATTGATTCTACTCTTTTTACTAAAATGGTCAATGGAGAACTACTTGTGTGCCAAATCTATGTTGATGATATTATATTTGGTTCGGCTAACCCTCATTTTAGTGAAAAGTTTGGAAAGCTAATGTCGGAGAAGTTTGAGATGTCTATGATGAGTGAACTCAAATTCTTTCTTGGTTAGCAAATCAAGCAAACTAAGGAGGGAACCTTTGTCTCTCAAACGAAGTACACCAAGGACTTATTCAAGAAGTTCAATATGCAAAAATGCAAAGGTATGACTACACCCATGCCTACTAGTGGACATCTTGATTTGACCAAAGATGGTGAACCGGTCGATCCAAAGGTTTATTGCTCTATGATTGGTTCATTGTTATATCTATGTGCTTCACGTCCCGATGTCATGCTAAGTGTGTGCATGTGTGCACGATATCAAGCTGCTCCTAAAGAATGTCACCTTAAGGCCGTGAAAAGGATAGTGAGATACTTAATTCATACACCAAATTTTGGCATTTGGTATCCTAAGAGGTCCTCTTTCGATCTTGTTGGCTACTCCGACTCGGACTATGCCGGAGACAAGGTCAATAGAAAATCCACTTTGGTACTTGTCAATTTCTTGGTAGATATCTTGTGTCTTGGTCTTCCAAGAAACAAAACTCGGTATCCTTATCCACCGCCGAAGCGGAATACATTGCCGCTGGTTCATGTTGTGCTCAATTACTTTGGATGACCCAAACTCTTAAAGATTATGGGATATATGTGAAACATGTTCCATTACTTTGTGACAATGAAAGCGCTATCAAGATTGCTCACAATCCCGTGCAACACTCTCGAACTAAGCATATTGAAGTTCGTCATCATTTCATTCGAGATCATGTTGCTAAGGGTGACATTAATCTTAAGCATGTTCACACCGAAAAGCAATTAGCGGATATATTCACTAAACCACTTGATGAGAAAGTGTTTTGCAGGTTAAGAGGTGAATTGAAAATCATTGATGCTTCAAACTTGGAGTAGGAACTCCATTGGATACATGCAAGACATGAGCTTATGACTAATCCTTGACATTTCTCTTATGATGATAAACGTATGTCTTGGATATATTTGCATCTTGCATGTTATCTAACCATTGTAGGTACTTGGATGAATCTAAGTCTATGAGATTGCAACTCACTCACATCTTGAGCAATCTCTACATCACCAAGTCTCTACACAATGGTGGATGAAGACAAGGAAGCACGAAACCATTCGAACATATCCTTGACAAATTCTATGTTGAGTTTCCTGATTTTCATTTTGGATACACGAGTGCTCTTCCTTGCAAGAACTAACCCATGTAGGTAGATGAACTCAAATTCCAAGTGGTGCTCCCAACTCTTGATGAGCTACATCAACCTTGAGCAACCCACACAAGTTCAACTACATGATCACGATCAACACCACCACCCAAGGTATGTTATTCCATCTTAGAGAAGCTTTACTCCAAGACATGAGTCAAAGCAACTCGACAAGATGTGAATACATCAAGACGCTTAAACGAAAAATGGTAACCCCATTTTGAGCTTAAACGATGAGTATGACCTATGATCAAGTGATCTCACTTGACTCCTAAGTCAATATACTCCAACATAGGTGACTTTGTCACCGCCCAATTCTAGATGAAGTTCTCTTGTGTTTTCTTTTGCATTTGTCTCATGCATATTTGTTTCCCCTTTCAAAAAAAAACTTCATCTAGATTTCCTTTCCTTTTCCTTCTTTTATATCTGTTCTGAATTCCCTGCATCCAATTCATTGCAAATCTTTCAGTTAATTCCTTGCAAATCCTTGTGAGATCTTATTTGGTAAATTGTGTGTAACGGTTAGATTTTGTATGGAGGCTATATATACCCCTCCACCTCCTCTTCATTCGTGGAGAGAGCCATCGATCAGAACAAGCCTACACTTCCAGCATCCCATTTCTGAGAGAGAACTACCTACTCATGTGTTGAGGCCAAGATATTCCATTCCTACCATATGAATCTTGATCTCTAGACTTGCCAAGTTGCTTTCCACTCAAATCTTCTTTCCACCAAATCCAAATCCTGTGAGAGAGAGTTGAGTGTTGGGGAGACTATCATTTGAAGCACAAGAGCAAGGAGTTCATCATCAACACACCATTTGTTACTTCTTGGAGAGTGGTGTCTCCTAGATTGGCTAGGTGTCACTTGGGAGCCTCCAACAAGATTGTGGAGTTGAACCAAGGAGTTTGTAAGGGCAAGGAGATCGCCTACTTCGTGAAGATCTACCGCTAGTGAGGCAAGTCCTTCGTGGGCGACGGCCATGGTGGGATAGACAAGGTTGCTTCTTCGTGGACCCTTCGTGGGTGGAGCCTCCGTGGACTCAGCAAGAACCGTAACCCTTCGTGAGTTGAAGTCTCCATCAACGTGGATGTACGATAGCACCACCTATCGGAACCACGACAAAAACATCCGTGTCTCCAATTGCGTTTGAATCCTCCAAACCCTTCCCTTTACATTCTTGCAAGTTGCATGCTTTACTTTCCGCTGCTCATATACTCTTTGCATGCTTTCTTGTTATGTATTGTGACTGTTAAAATTGTGCCTAAACTCCACTCCAACCTAAAGAAGTCAAAAAACTGCAACTTTGGTACTTAGTGTCTAATCACCCCCGTCTAGACACCTCTTCTCGATCCCTTTCATTATGGCCCATATCAGATTCGACCCGTCAACTGGACGCTATCCTTTTGGGCCCACTTGATAAAGGCCCATTTAGTAATTTGTCCTGATATTAGTTTCGGCCTGTTAAAGGCCCGTTTAACATTTCGCCCTATATATATATATATATATATATATATATATATATATATATATATATATATATATATATATTTTCGCCTGTTAAAAGCCTGTCATATAGTTGCGCCTAACTACGGCCCTGTTTGCATCCGGCCTGCTCACAGACGATAATCTGATTGGGACAAACAAGGACCGAGACAATTTTGGCCTGTTATAAGCCCATGATTTTATTGGGGCAATCATGGGCCCGGGTCTATTTCGGCCTGCTGCCAGCCCGTGAGCTGTTCGGCACGTTTCAAGCCCAACCTACTTTTCAGCCTCCTAAAAGCCCATTGAGTTTTCTTGGGAAAATAGGGTCGGCGGTTTACTCGGCCTATTAAAGGCCCGAATCTACTAGTGGGCCAGTTTACATTTAGTCCTGTTAACGGGCCAAGATGACGTGGCCCATGATGCGGATCATACATGGTGATTTGCATGACGACCCGATTATGTACCGTAATTTTATGGTTTGGCCGGTTTACTGCAAAGATAGGATATATATACAGTAAAATTACTACAGCATCATGAATAAGAAAAAAACCTAGACTATACAGTAAAGAAATTACGGCATATTACATCCACTGGGCATCAAAGTTCGCCACTATGATAATAAAGCACAAGCAGACAGCAGATTACATACACTGGGCATCAAAGATCGCCACCAGTGCAATTAAACACACCGACAAAATAATATACAAAACCGACGGCACTCCAATAGAGTTCAAGAAAGGTTAGCCCTGCTCGAGAGCTGCAGCGCAAGCAGCTGAGCAAGCTGGTGAGACTGCACTTGATCGACACTTATATCGTCCTCACTCTGAAAGATAAACAAGCAGATAGATGACATGTTTTGCACATTTAAGTATCAGTGTTGACAATTCATCACATTTCTTACTGACGAATAAAAGTGACACATTTTAAAATAGCATTAATACAATATCGTATTGTTTAGGTCAAGACATGGCAGGAAATGACATTGTGAAGGAGTTGGCAGCTTCACGACACCACTGGATTACAGATCAAGAACTCATAAGTATCAATGGTTAGTGTGCTGTCAATTTATCCCATTTCGGATTGGCAAAATAAGATCACTTGCTCTGTATAGTTTAATTTACATGGTATGAAGAAGGAACTTGGTTGTACAACTGAAAACTTAAATTGAGAAGGAAAAACTTTTGTTTATGAACTAGTACATAATAAACTTTAAACATGCAAATTGATGCAAACACCAAAAATAAACAGCTGTTGCAGTCATGCCTAACCAAATATACACAACAAGGTTTGAAGGCTTGAGAAGGACAAACTTACATTATTGGTGAGGGCAGGCTCTATAAAGCCCTTGCCCATGCTAATGGGGGGTGGGCAATTCAAGAAGTTTACCACAGAATCTTCTTCATAAGCATTGCCTTTATTCTACATTTTGTTAAGAGTAAATATAGATGTGACAATATAAGAAAAAATGGAGAATATTTAAGATAAGATGAAGAGTGATGCTACATAACCAAGTAGCTATAAATGTAAGTACAACGACACAGGCAAAAGGTACAACCAAGAGCAATGCAGAGCTAAACTTCTTTAGTACCGTCGGTGTTCTCCAACCTTATGGTAAGAGTAAATATAGATCTTATGTGTAGAAAATGGAGGGCAAAGGAAAATAAGCTGCAGAGTGATGGTACATGAACAACTACCTGTCAATATAAGTACACTGGTAAAGGACAGCAGGTACTTACAAGAACAATGCAGAGCTAAAAAAATTCATTGGCATTGAATATATTCTACACTAATGTAACCATTCATACAGATCAGATAATTTGGAGCGAACAATTGATAAGCAAGCTATCATGCATACTGCTGTCACATAATGAACCAGGTATGTATGCAAGTACAGTGATACAGGACAACAGGTACTAACAAGAGCAAAGCAGCGGGCATCATATTTGCGATATCCTATCGTTCTTTTCAAACCGGAATTCTTTTTCGAGCAGATTTCCTGCAAAAAAGATCCGTAAGGCACATGCGGAAAAGTAGAAGTTCAAATTGTCATGCGATATCATAGACAGTACCTATTCCTTGGAACGAGACCAGTGCATAACAAGGTTTTTCCATTCAATGTCTTCTAAATTTAGCACAGGAGATTTCACCAGAAATTCGTTTATAGACTTGCCATCAAAGTGTGATTTCCTCAGGTAACACCAATACTGCTGCAATGCTTCCTTGAAAAGCGCAAGCAAGCTTTGCTCGTCATGACTATCCAGATTGACCCTCGCCTACTTACAACAATGTAATGTAAATCATTGATGTGTTCAATCAGCAGAAAACAGGAAAATAATCACCATGAATAATAGCACTTACACGTAAGTGGGACAGGAAGATGTGAAAATGGTGTTTGTCTTCACTATAATCTTCCCATGATGGGAATATATGCACGTAGTCGCTAACAATATTGAAAGTATTGTCTTTTAAACTGGGAATAACTGGAATGGGGTTCCAATCTGCAGGAATTGGCCGTCTCTATAGTTGGGATAGGTCTTCGGCCGGTGGACTTGCTGTACTTTTTGCTAGAGTGGGATTTTTCTATGGTACGACTGGTGCTATGGCATCTGAAATCCGCATACCTTTTGCTGGAGTGCAGGTCCTGTGTGGTGCCTCTAATGGTGTGGCCAGTGAAGTATGGGTACAGTCTGCTGGAGTCGGTCCTACATTTTGTGTCACTGGTTATACAACCAATATAAGTGGGGTGTTGTCTGATTTCTCTGGCACAACCACGTTTTTCAAGGACTTTGATGGTGCTCCTTTAGGTTCGGCAATCACCCTCTTCCGTTTTGATTTCTGATGCACAAGAACAACATTTGAGTGGAAAAACATGGTATGATGACAGATGGAATATGTATTGATAATGGATGGGCATGGCATCTCGGCATATACGATGAGTAAACTAAGCAGATGGTGGTGCAACAAAGTAGAAGAAATGCAAGACAACATATGCAAGATACGCACAATCAATAAAACCTTGCCAAATTAGAACAGGCACCTTGATAGGTGAACACGACAGGCCATCTGCCTTTGACTCCTCGAGGTTAGAATAGTCATTAGGACATATTCTGAACAAGAATCAACAGGTGGGGAGCGTATGAGTTTCATTGCATCCAGAATGGCACTCAATGCCTTGGTGCGAATTTTGTAAGTCATTGCAGTAGCTTCAAGAGTGGACTGCTGCTAGTGCGACACAAAGCAGCTACACAGATCATAGTGTAGATATAACGGGAAAACCGTAAGCATCAGAGTAAAATCAGCAAAGTGGAACTTGCTGGAATATATGTGCTAGTATTGCGATGCGGCTGGAAAGGCTTCGGATACCAGCTCTCTTCAAGCTCAAGGTGTGGTACTCATTAATATCGATGTAACTCTCAAAGGCGACACAACTCCCCGCATTACCTTGCTATTCTTATAGGATTCAAGTGGGCAGGCCACTACAAATCCTATTCCCATGTTTACAAAATCCTATGAATCAAAGAGGCCCGAAGAGTTCAAAGTGTCCATACCAACCGACCGTATAGACCTCTACACTGCAAATGTCCCTGCTCATCTTCACTACAAGGAACATACTGTACTACTATCATACTCCCTCTATTCCAAAATATAAGTCTTGGTAGAGATTTCCACTATGGATCACATACAGATGTATGGAGATACATTTTAGAGTGTAGATTTACTCATTTTGCTCCATATGTAGTCCATGGTGGAATCTATACAAAGACTTGTATTTAGGAACGGAGAGAGTACTTATTGAAGAAGAACGGAAGAGGAACATGCTAAACTAGAGCAAGCAGATTTTGGACAATAAAATGTTCATTGCGCAGTGTCCACACATGATGAACCAGAGCGCATTAAGAAAGCAACTCCCTGCTGTCTCTCTATATGTGGTGCACGTGCTTTTTCAAAAGTAAAGTAGGAACATTAGTTGACCAATTAAATGTTATCTATTTTAGTAATATCAACATCGTATCAGATTCATACTTGAGCAACAAGTTTGGAATTATGAGTGTCACGTTGTTTAGCTTGATGGATTCGGGGAGCGATTGCTAGCGAGTACGATGATGGTACGAATATAAATGCATGTCTGCATGCAAGTCGCATGACTTTTTCATTTGGATCGATCGACCATTTCAGGCGGTTGGATGAAGATCCTATGTCTCCTAACCCTTCTTCTTCCTCGTCTCGATTCTTCCCATCTGAGAACACCTTGCAGACGCCCGGCGGACCACCGCCCCCACCGCCTGTTCCTCCGCCACCCCCACCCCACCGCCGCCCCACCAGCGTCGAGTTTTCTTAGTTCGGCGAGGCCCCACCACCGCCCCACAACCAAAGTCCCCACCCGATCCCCTTCATTCGCACCAGCGAACTCCGGCGAGCTCTGAAAAATCGACTGACCCAATTTTGAAATTTAGTCTATTGTGATTTAACTAGTGTGGAATATAAAAGGCGAAAACCATAAGCATTGGGAGTATAGTGTTGAGCGTGCCATGGCGGATCTGAAGGTGCAAACCGGACAAAGGCAACTTCGCAATCAATGTTTGCTTTCAACTAGCAAGAAAGTGATGGACAAGAAATCAGAGTAAAGCAGTGGCGATCTATTTTCTTGTTGTGATAAATAAGTTTAGCAGATACGAAAGAGTACCGCCTCTGGTGCGGCGCTGTGTATGCATCTGCTGAGAATTTGACGGTGATGCAGTAGCGATGGTTGTCGGCAGCGTGGAAGCAGATCTAGGAGGGTAGACGGTGGCGGCAGGGCGCGGTGGACGAGACGGTCGTAGGAGCGGCGCCGACAAGGTGGACGACGGCGGGGATGAAAAGAGAGGACGGGATCCTAGGATCTCGGTCCAAAGCCGTGGATGAGAGAGGTCGATCTCTTGTAATGGACGGCGGCGTCGGGTTATCAACTCCGACATGGTGGAGGAGGACGACGGTGGATGAGGTGGTGGACGGAGGAGGCTGGGGTGGAGAGGGTGTTCTGGCGCCCACGGAGTACGAATGGGGAAATGGAGGTGGAGAGGAAGGGGGAACCATGTCTTTAGGGCGCGCTTGTCTCAAATGCGAGGAAATTGACAAACTTAGCCCCCGTTTCAAATTTCCTACATCACAGCAATATTAGCCGGTTGGGGATAGGACGGTAATCTCGCATACACCAAATATTTGCCGACGAGAGTTTGTTTTTGGCGCCCACCATGTATGAATCGGGGAGGGAGTCGATTTCGGCCGAGGACACACTGTGTTTTGGAGCCCACCGTGTATGAATCTGGGTGAGAGGCGGTTATGTCACGTTTGAGTGAAATTAAAAACCTACCCCTAACGAAACCTATAGAAATCGAGCAGATAGGCTTTGCGTGGCAGGGATAGGCAGTAGTAATTTCCATCTCGCAGATTTTTGTTTCGGGCGGTTACTGCAACTTTCCCCGCTTCGTGCAAATTTTGAAGAGTACACGTTTACCATGCCAACTCAATTCGAATCCCGTTTGTATTATATTTTTTTCCAGGCGGGATCCATTTTCGATTGGAATAAAATTCTATATACATCATTTTTATATATACTTGCAAAAGCACAGCACCCTTTATACATAAATATGGTTTACAAATGGCATGATCTCAGATTCATAAGGTTGCATCCATCAATTTGGATTTTCAAATATTTGAAACCACTTTATGTTGAAATCCAATGTATGCATTCCTCGCTAACTATCTCCAATTAATGTGTGTTTCATGCAATTTTTTTACTTATCAAACATGTATAATGTGTTTCACACACGCAACATATAGTGTAATCCCGTTTAGACATTAATTGCATATAAACCATACATTATTTCTAATTAAAGAATCTATGGATCACCAATATTGATAAACTATATAACATTACACGTGTCCCAAAATTCAAATGAATATGCATGTTTGATACATCAATTTGCATTATGATATTATCGATGTCGTGATCTCCAGTTTAAATATTTGAATCCCATTTAATCCAGATATTTGTCTCATATAACTATCACTCATGCTTATATAGGACTATCTCTCTAGACCTATACGCGTTCATCGTCTCTCGGGTATCTCTCGTGCTACCTGTATGTCGACAATGATCTTTTATCTTCGTAACACACTGACGGTACTCTCTCCCTCGACCTTCATCACTCTATCTCTCTCTAAGTATATGTCGCTCCCTGCTATGTGTCTCTAACTATGATTCTCCATGTGAAATCTCTTTCTCTCACACAAACACAAAACTTTGTCTCCCGGGGTCTCATTTCTCTCTACTATTCCCATGTGTGCCACGCACACCCCTCATACAGAGATGTCTTTCGCTCCTTAGGTATGAGAACCTACGACTCTTCCTCTTAAATATCTCTTTCTCACACACAAACACAAACTCTGTCTCCCAGGGTCTCATATTTCTCCACTGTTCTCTTGTACGTCGCTCACACACACTCTCTCTCCCTAGAGATATCTTGCATTCCCTCATATGTTTCTCTAGCTATCACTCTCGTTTTGAAATATCTTTCTCTCTCAGAGACACAAAACTCCGTCTCTCGGGATCTCATTTCTCTCTGATATTTGTTTGTACGTGAGTCATATGCACCCTTTCTTCATCTCTCTCACACCCACACCCATAACTCAGCCTTCTGATCCACTCGACTCCTATCTCTAACTCACACTAGCTAGCATCTTTATCTTTCTATTTATTTGTTTCTCCATCAACCTTCTTTCATATATAGGTTGATCTCTTTTGCACAATCGTTGTGCCTCACTCCCTCTACTCGCCATAGATGCATGCTCCAGCCCACGCCACTATCTCTCAAAGACAAAAACACATGCTCAATTGTCGGGCCTTCTTTCCTGCATTCTCGCATGCATGCACATTGTCATATCGATCCGTCTCTCCCATGTGGTTGATCTCAGCTTATGACTTATGTCTTCTTTCTTTTATCTCGATCATGCGCGTGCAAACACACACATCCCACGTATACATGTATACCTCTCACACGTGCACGTTGAAGGTCTCTATGTCTCCATACGTAGTTAATTACCCTCAACCCTAACGCCACATCGAATCGTTCTCTTCTTGTATGCACATAACTTCCTCCTGGATGGGTAAAACACACACTCACACTTAACAATCTCTTTCTAGCTACCCCCTCTCACTCTTCCCCTATATCCCTGAAACCAATAAGACCATCCCCTTCAATTAATTCCCGCCTACATGCACCATCGATATATAGTAGTCTTCCTCGGTGCCTCTCGAACACACACGTTCTCTCGATGTCGACTACTCTCGCGCACACACACCTTCTCTTCCCTCTCTACGGGCATTTTCTCTCTTGCACCCCATCGTTGGTGGCCTCTGCCATACACATCACGTCTCTATGATGAAGCCATGCAAACTTAAATTACATCCGCCACCGAGGACCCCGCGACACACACACACACACACACAAACAAACACACACACACACACACACACGCACGCACCCACCCACCCACCCCCACACACACACAAACACACACACACACTAAGACTCCATCACACACACACGCACACACACACACACTAAGACTCCATCTCTCTCTCTCTCTCTCTCACACACACACACACACACCCACCCACACACACACTGAGGTGGTGTTTGGTTCTCTAGTCTAGGACTTTTTGAAAAAGACTCTCAAGGAGGTGCTTCTAAGGACTTTTAGCAAAAGGTCCCAAAAAATCCCTCCTTGTTTGGTTTGCTAGGGACTTTTTTTAGTCTCAACACAAAAAAGTCCCTGAAACCAAACACCCCCTGAGACTCCATCTCACACACACATGCTCGAGGCGGAGCATTTGTTCCTACCACCCTTCATCCACCCTTACCCGTATGAGAAACAATCACCTTAATTTACTTGTGTAACATGGAAAAATTCCACTTTACTTTAGTAGTTAGCAAACTTATCATCTGTACCCTTATAAAAAACCGAGTTGGCGATGATGGTGTGCCTGCCATCTTGTAATATAGACCGTCTGATCTATATCTGACGGATAGAAAGCAAACTATGATAATTTTACGAAAGATAGCCGCACCTCTCTCCACATCCTTATCTCCCACAACCTCATCACTGAGCAATTAAAAAAGAAAGTCCCTAGAACAATCTAGCATGGTGGCCGCTGCCGCGTGCCGGCGCCGTCCATCCCCATGCCTCCGCCCATTCCGACCACCAGTCACCACCATGCTCCACTCCTCCTCACCTTATCTCTCATCTTTCATTTTTTCGATGACATTCTCGAGATACCAGTTTTCTGATAAAATTCTTGAAATATCATTAGTTTTTACACATGGGATTACTCCTGCATGGGTAAATCACAACAGGTGTTTTGTAAAAAAATGCATATTGATGTTCCGTGCAATGCACGAGCATCTTTCTTGTAATTATATAACGCAAATCACGAGCAGGGAGTGACAGTTTTTTTACACAACCACGTTAACATGGCCACGTAAATCACTAGCTAAAGTAAATAACATTATACTTATATCCCGGTGCAAAAGGTTGAGTACATGTCAGAAGAGTAGAGTCACACACACGCACTCTGTCTATCAGAATCACACACACACACACACACACACACACACACACACACACACACACACACACACAAACACCAGTTACGTGACGCCCACTTAAGCAGACACGTATGTTGCAATTTGTACACCCGCGGGTACACGTGATGCTGCGCATTGAGTTAAGCCAGACGGCGAACCCAAACAGTAGCTGCATTCATTCCCCTCCCGCCGCCTCTTCTCTGGTCGCCGTCGCCCGGTAGGATGAGGATCCCCTGACGTGAACAATCCTACCATTCTACCACTGACATGTGGGACCCCCAAGCATGGGTCCCACCAGTCAGTGAAGGAAAGGTAGGGTAAGGCAGTGATAGCCACGTCAGAGGATCCATGTCCCGCCCGGTAGCCATGGCCCGGTCGAAGGTAACTACATACGCCATACTCCCGCCGGAGCGGCTCTTTAATCTGGAAATTTTAGTGGCCATGCATGCATGTTTTTGTGCTAGCAATCCTATATAAGGGTTGACCGGTCGCTTCCTGCGGACGTGCGCGGGCGGTGGAAGAGGAAGGAGAAGGGAAGCGGGCTGTGGAGTAACATTTTTCTACCACAATTTCTTAGGAAACTGAGTGCAATATTGAGTAGTTCTACAAACTACCAGTACTACACCTGAAACGGTTCAAAACCTATACTCCCTTGCCAGCGTGCGCTTCCCGCATGAAACGGTCAGCGTCGCCCTGGAGTGTCAGTGTCGCATTAATGCCCAGCCGGAGCGGAGGCGACCTCTCACTGGCATCGGCTTTGAAGCGGCGCGACGGCCGAGAGAGCGCCGCTTCCCATTGCACCGACTGCTCTGCGTCGAGGCTGGCCATAGTCCTGTTTGGATCCATGGGTTAGAGTTAGTTTGAGCTAGTTGAGGCTCAAATAGCCCTAAAGTATCCAAGCATGAGGGTTTAAATTGGAGTAAGTTGCACCGAACCCACCAAAAAAAAAACTATCCCACCCAAGAGGTGCTAACTGGAGATAGTTCTCATTGGGAGCACTGAAAAATAACTTCTCTCTCTCTCCATCAAGTGCATTTATTGTCAATCTAACCCTGTCACCCAAACACCTCTTTGGCTACAGTTAGTTCAGGGTTAGTCATTAGTAGTCTAACCTCTAGCTAAGTTAGAGTATCCAAATAGGAGCAGTATAGGACATGCAAGTTGCTCAAAGCATACAATCAAATTCGTACGTGAAAGGATTTTTTCTTTTTGAAAACGGAACGTGAAAGGAATTTTTTTAGAATGCTCTTGGCATGTCGCTAACATGTGATGAGTTAACCAACCTCAATAGACGGCAAAAACGCCAGCCCGCCGCACTTTGAGAGAGACGAGGAGGGAGAAGCGATACGAGCTGCTGGATTACTAGAGATAGGTGTCGCATGGAAGCCAAGAAATATGGTGATAGCGTGGGTTAGCCATGTACTAGTATGATGTAACTACACTGGGCTGCCGTGTTTCGTACTCTTACAGTCCACTATGGATATGATTGGTTGATTTTATATCGCTGAATAATATAAAATATTATGAGTGCAGACGCTCCACCCCGAGGTTCCTTGCTCCTTCTCGGTCGTCGGGAATCTATGTTCTTCCACTCTGTTTTTTTATGTGAGCTTTGTTCATCCTTTTAACAACACGCTACACATCTAGCATCAAGGTGCAGGTGTCATGCAAGGATCGTTCCATCTATATGAAGAACACGTGGGACTGGAACTACGAGACGGACATGTACCCAGGAGTGGACATGCGAACCTGTGTAATGTAGCGCAATAAGTGAAGTAGAAAGGCACAAATAGTATGAACATGCATGCCATATAGGCATTTGTCTCTTACTAACACTAAATGTTGTATGTGCAATGCCTGGTGATGTTATGGAGTACGTGACTAAGTACTCTACTACTACTATATTAATTGGAGGCACATATTAGGTTTTATATTTGTTTACGTGTATGCCCCGAGACCTTCCAACTAGACGTGTCTTTCTCTCCGGGTCGCACTTTGTATCGTTCATACCACTAGTACAGTAGTACTACTACATGTGGTCTCCGACCCAGAAGTGGAGACGCTCTACCACGCTGTTCATGTCCCACTCCTTTCGCTGACGTGTGCGACATCCAGCACGTGCCGTGTGTTTGGCACTCCTTCGACGTAAGAGTTGAAATGATAGCATTCAATAGAAATAAAAAATAAATACAAATCACCAGTGATACTATACCACGCGGTTTCCGTGCTCCTCGATATCGGAAAGAATACTTCCGCTCGCCGACATGTGGGACGTCGACCATCCTGGTACACTTGCCATGCCCGCAGAACTCCAAGGGAGAGTCACCCCGGTCGTCAAGCCGCAGTAATTACTAATGAGCCGTCAAATCACAGGCCCAACCTTTTACCCACTGTGAAGTTGCTCGGACGAAGGAACCATCATAACTTCGTTGAATTCCGCTTCTTGAAGAAAACTACTGTACAAAGCGATCTTGCTAGCTACTGATAGTTACTCCAGCAGAGGCCTCCTTTGGTTCATAGGACAGGAATTTTATAGGAATATGAAAATCATAGGAAGTGAGATGACATGCATATCAATTCCTATAGAGAAAAAGATGCCATTTGATGCATAGGACAGGAATTTTTCCATTGAGTCTAGGCTAATGTACTGGTAATTTGCTCTAAAAACTACAGTAGTAACTAGTAGTACTGTTACATGCTCGTAATTAATTAAACAAACGTACAAGCGACACAGACACACACACTAACTACTAGTACTACTACTTCTCACGTGCTGGCCAGACACCGTCGTTCTCCTTCCCAGCTTTATCGGCGACACCCCACTGTGCTTGGATCTCCGCCGACCTCTCCGCAGAAGCACGTGCGTCCTCTTCTTTCTTGCGGCGGCGGGCCTCTCTTTTCTTGAGTGCTTTCTCACTTTTCCGCTCCCTCTGTGCGGCTTTGGCCGCCTCTTGCGCTACCGCCCATTCGGCCTTGGCAGCTTCAAATTCCGCCCACATAGGTGTGAGGTCGCGAGTGGCGATGAACTCGGCATGACAGGATGCCACCGCTTGCCTACCATTCTGTGTGCGGTCGTGGGCGGCAAGGAACTCGGCACGGCGGGGATGCCATCGCTTCCTTACCGGTTAGTGTGCGGTGCGGTGGCATGAACGACGCTTGGTGACAGCTCTGGGGTGGAGTGGCCGGACAACCGTAAAGTGCATTGGTTTGTCAAGAGCTCAAGGACAGAAGACGAAGGAAATTTGGATTCCCATTCAATCCTTGTCATTTATTACTGAGTAAATGCGTTGGCGGTCATTGAACTTGTCTTGATAGGAAATTTGGATTCCCCTTCAATCCTGGTCATTTATTACCGAGTATGGTGATTATACGGTCACTAGCTCAGTGTATAGCTCCGTATTTGTCTGGTTGACTAGTCAAACAGTCCACATGCGCCTCATCAGCTCGTGTTCTTTATCTATCTATCTATGCAGGCCTACCTGTCAGTGGAGAAAGAAATAAAAGTCAAAATTATGCGTATGTGACATTACTTTTTAGACGTTTGCTGGAGGCCTCCGCGAACACCGAGAATGTATGCACCTGGCTCAACACAAACAGTCATACTCGTGACTCGGCGCCTTGCTCATGTATATCGTCCATCACAACGATGATACGTCTCCGTCGTATCTACTTTTCCAAACACTTCTGCCCTTATTTTGGACTCTAACTTGCATGATTTGAATGGAACTAACCCGGAGCAGACTTTCCATGGTGTTATTTATGTGCAGAAACAAAAGTTCTCGGAATGACCTGAAACTCCACGGAACATCTATTTGGAAAATAAGAAAAATACTGGAAGAAAAATCCACGTCAGGGGGGCCACACCCTGCCCACGAGGGTGGGGGCGCGCCTGCCCCCTAGGGCTCGCCCCCTACCTCGTGGGGCCCCTGACGCTCCACCGACCTCAACTCCAACTCCATATATTCACTTTCAGGAAGGAAAAAATCAGAGAGAAGGATTCATCGCGTTTTACGATATGGAGCCGCCGCCAAGCCCTAAAACCTCTCGGGAGGGCTGATCTGGAGTCCGTTCGGGGCTCCGGAGAGGGGGATTCATCGCCACCGTCATCATCAATCATCCACAATCACAAATTTCATGATGCTCACTACTACGTCTTGAGCTTGCGTTGGTTTTCCCCGAAGAGGAGAGGATGATGCAGCAGAGTAGCGTAAGTATTTCCCTCAGTTTTTGAGAACCAAGGTATCAATCCAGTAGGAGGCCACGCGCAAGTCCCTCGTACCTACACAAAGAAAATAACTCCTCGCAACCAACGCGAATAGGGGTTGTCAATCCCTTCACGGTCACTTACGAGAGTGAGATCTGATAGAGATGATAGATAATATTTTTGGTATAAAGATGCAAAGTAAACTAAAAGGCAAAGTAAAAAAGCAAATCAATAATAAAGCGTAGGAAGATTAATATGATGAGAATAGACCCGAGGGCCATAGATTTCACTAGTGGCTTCTCTCAAGAGCATAAGTATTTTACGGTGGGTGAACGAATTACTGTTGAGCAATTGACAGAATTGAGCATAGTTATGAGAGTATCTAGGTATGATCATGTATATAGGCAGCACGTCCGAGACAAGTAGACCGGCTCCTACCTGCATCTACTACTATTACTCCACTCATCAACCGTTATCCAGCATGCATCTAGAGTATTAAGTTAATGAAAACAGAGTAACGCCTTTAAGCAAGATGACATGATGTAGAGGGATAAATTCATGCAATATGATAAAAACCCCATTGTCGGGGGTGAGCTGATCGTGCCCCACGAGCACCTATGGGACCTTGGTCCCTTGTGGTTCGGAGGGGGGGCGGAGATTGCACAAAGAGCGGATCGAGGCGATGCACACGAGCAGATTTTACCCAGCTTCAGAGCTCTCCGGGGAGATAATACTCCTACTGCTGCTTTGTGGATTATCTTGTGTTCTTGCTAGGGAGCAATGTGGGCTACAAGACCTAGCGTGAGTGTGGTTTTTCTATCGAGCCGAACCAAACCCTTTCTACGTTGCCCCCGGGCCTCCTTTTATAGGCACAAGGGGTTACCACATATCGCAAGTAGACAAGGGTAAGATAGTAAAAACATGGGTTGGTACACCGCTATATACAAAGGTACGATAATCTATACCTAACTCGACGGCAAGGGACAAGAGTCATCAATGCCCGTCTCGGTCGCCTTAACAAGGTAACAGGACCGTTAAGTGCGCCTCCGTTCGCCACGATGGTAGCTTGTCAGCGCTGCTTGTCGCTACTCTCCGCTGGCTGCATAGCTCGTCGACACGCGTGCTTGGGAGAGCCCGTGGTGACACGTTGGCGGGTGAGCTGGAGCGGAGATGAAGAGAGTCGCCCGCCCGGCAAGTGCCTTGCCAAGGGAACCTTGTCGCGCTTAGGGGGTCAGCGCCCGCCAAGCCTTCCCGGCAAGCTCCTCTTGCGGGGCCTTATTTTTTGCATACTCGAGTGGCCTTCCGGCAAGCTCCTCTTGCCGGGGTCTTGACTTCTTTGCTCTTGAATGGCTCCAAGGAGCTCTCGAGATCTTAAGCGGCCATCGGGCCGGCCCGGCCGTGGGCCAGAATCGTCTGTCAGTGCGAGTTCGGGTACTAGGGTACCCTACTCTAGTACACCGACAGAGCCCCTGCCTGGGCCACACACGGCGCCAAGCTCTATTGGGCCAGGCCCAAAACAGTGCACGGGCGCGCGTGGTCTTGGTTACGCCGTTATTTGTCTTGGACCCACCATGTCTCCCACGAACGGCACGCACCCACCGCGTTCCTCTGTAACGCCACCCGTTAATTGTGGTGTCGTGGGTGAAGTGGGCGGCGTGCGAGGTCGCCTCATCTGTCGCCTCAGTTCTGCATCTCCGCCACGTGGTTCTCATGCACTCGGGGTCATGGGCGGTGGAAGTGGGAAACTGGGCCGTTGCGAGCAGAGGCAGCAGGTCTGTCCTGATTCCCTGCTCTTCCTGTGCCTTGATTCGCCGAGCGGGGCGGCCGAGCCCCCACCTTGCTTCTTTTAAGAAGGGCGGAAGGGGAGCGCAGAAGCCCGCACTCTCCCATCCCTTCCTTTCTTCAGCTTCTGCTTCCCTTTCTCCCATTCGCCATGGAGAAAGGGAACCTTGGTTCTCCATCGGTGGCGGCGAGGGTCGCAGCTAGACAGCGCACCCCTCCCAATCCCACGCCTGGGGTGGCAGAACCGGCCGCAAGGGGAAGAGGGAGGGGGCGAGGTCGTGGACGAGGTCGAGGAGCCCGGGGGAGAGGCGGACGAGGCGGTGCGCCGTCCCCGCCTCCATCGACGGTTCCTGTTGGGGATATAACTACCGAGTGTAAACCGCCCTGAAGGGGCCGGGTTACCCTCGTCCATGATCAGGGCCCACGGAGGAGGCCCAAAGCCCAGAGGCGGATTAGGGTCCATTCATGTAAACCGCCTTATTCTTGTAACTTGAGCTGTAAGATAAGAGAGAAGAGACCGAGCCGACACTTGTATGAGCGGATCGGGACTCAGAGATCTGGCCAAGGCGTCAACCCGTGTATATAAGGGGCGACCGGCGGGTTAAGGACGAGACAATTGAGGCTTAGCGAAGCTATTGCTCCCTAGTCGCCAAATCACATCAATCCCATCACAACTAGGCGTAGGCTTTTCCTTCACCGAAGGGGCGAACTAGTATAACTCCGTGTCTTTGTGTCCGCTTTAACCCCTCTAAGTTAACCCGCACGATGGCCTGCGACTAAGTCCTTTCACGAGGACATCTGCCGTGACAATTCCACGACGGTTGGCGCCCACCGTGGGGCTATCGCGATGGTTTGATGATCTTAGAGGGCAAGTTCAAGGACTCGAAGGCTATGCTGTGGGCGGATGACTAAGAGTCGTCGCGGCAAACTCTACATCGACGATGCGGACTGGGGCCCCGAGGCCGGCTCGATTGAGTACGGGTACCGGGTCCCCTTTGGTGGCATACACGTGTTCATCGGCAAGATCGGCGAGCCAGGGCCTGGGCTGGACATCTGCACCGACCTCGTCGAGACGGCTCAGCGGGCGAAGAAGAGTCCTGCCCTGGCTAAACCGGCTGTCAAGCGTGTTTTCGTGGGAGTCGTCCACGGAGACTATGAGGACGGATCAGCATCTGGCGGCGAAACCATTGTCTACCAGCTGCAGGATGGCCAGATCGGGGGCTGTTCCGACGGGGAGAGTATTCCGGACCCCTTTGATCTACCCAACCGGGTTGGAATCTTCATGGCCGGTACACAAGCGACGCTTCACTCTTCGACCGCGGCGCCCATGGTCGCCGGTTCAACAGCGGTGGTGGCAGCCGGGGAAGGAGGCCCTGTGCGCCCACCGGCTCAAGTTTTATCAGAGTTATTCGACGCATTGGCTGCGCTCATGGCGGAGGCTAACCGGCGGATCAGGACCTGCACAACGCAGAGATTGCAAGGTGAAGGAACAGATCACTAAAGCTAAAGCGGATCCGCAGCCATGGGCGTGAGGATGGCGGCGAGCGGGCGCTTTGGATGCTGAGCTTATAGGATCATGCTAGATCGAGTGCATCACATGAAGTCATGAAAAGGAAGTACAGATCCCATTTGCCTTCGGTTTTGAGGAAGAGAGCTCTTCAATACCCCAAGGCGAGGACTAGTAATCCGCCGCGGTGGTAGCCCGCCGGAAGCACTGGACGGCGGCGCGGTTCAGCCCGTGTGATAGATCTGCCTCGCCATCATGCGGCGGCGCCCCAGATCATGCAAACACCTCCGGTCACTACTCCAACCCGATGGATAACCTTGTCGCGCTGCTGGCGGCACGATTGAGGCGATTCGATCGAGGCGATTCACCACAAAGCGAGAAACACGCCGGGTCAAGAAGCTCCTCAGGACGGCCCTGGCTCAGCAGGAAGCATATTCATACAGTCGAGATCGGATCCACTCCACCCCCCGCCCAAACCGGAGTTATAGCCGGCGGGTAGATGAACCGGCCGTGTCAAGCAACGCGTAGCGCGGTCCGCCTCGTGGCAACAACCCGGCCGGTGGCTTCGAAGACGCTCAAGTGGTGGTGGACCGGGCCAGGGCACGTAGGGAGGCCGAGTCAGCAGTGCAACATGAGGACCATCAGCTCGCGCCGGTTCGTCCGACCATCTTCGAACCGGGGGTCATGTCTGGCTCATTGGGGGTGCCTTGCCTCGTCCCCGCTTTACGCAATGTGCGTTTGCCCAAGGACTTCAAAGGTCCACGCAAGGTGCCCAATTATACCGCCGATTTGGCTCCAGAAGCGTGGATAGAAAGGTATGAGATGGCCATGGAGATGCTGGATGTGGACGGCTGCGTGTGCAAGTATTTCACCATGATGTTGGAAGGTACGGCCCGTGCTTGGTTGAAAAATTTGCCGCCCAACTCAGTTAGCTCGTGGACCCGATTCATTTAACCGGTTCATTCAAAATTTCAAAGACACCGTAAACAGCCCATGTCTGGGTGGATTTGGCGGCTTGTGTCCAGCAGAGGATAATCTACAACACATTGGAGTGCGCCGTGTTTTGGAGGTTTTACATTCATCGACGGATCAACCCTGATTCCGCTTATCTTAACCCTAGAAGCCAACTGCGGTTCGAACCGCTGAAGTTGAAGCTGGGTCGCATGAAGCGCTTTTGCAATGACATGGGCACGCTCATGGGCGTTTTGGTAAAGTATGCTGATTCTGATAGTACCAAGGATCCCGGATCTGAGGACGACGAAGTAGGGAAGGGAAAACAGAATAGCAACTCCAGAGGCCAGCAGCATCATTCGGCGGGCAATGGGGGAAACAAGCGTAAGGCTAACGGTAACATGGGCTTCGTAGCCAACACCAACGCGCAGGACAAGGGTCAGCGGCGCAAAGGTAGGCAATCAAACCGAGGCGGTGCACAAGGTCACAATCCGGATCGTTTGAATTACCTATTGAATCAACCTTGTCCAAAGCATGGGACGAAGGAGGCGCCGGCAAACCACCTCTGGAAGGATTGTTATATTATGCAGGAGTTCAAAAATTCTAATGCTTTCCGGTATGATCAAGGGCCCGGCGGTTCGTGGTCCGCCCGGTCACGGTGGAGGAAATTCCGGCCCAGGGTTCGGTGGTAATCCGGGCGGGCATGGCAATCAGAACAATCAAAACAATCAACAGCAGCAGCAGTCGGGTTACCAAAGTAATCCAAAGCAGTTGAACGGTGGACAGTACCATGTCTTTACCACCAGCTTGGACAGACGAGACCGCAAACTTCGAAGCGGGCGGTCGGTGTTGTTGAACCGCCGCATCGCATTACCTGCGCTGGTCGAGCAGCCTATTGTATGGAGCAGAGAGGATCATCCTCCCCGGGTTTACAATCCGGGTCAGCTAGCCCTAGTGGTGGCGCCTCAGGTGGGAGGATACAAGTTTACCAAGGTACTCATGGACGGAGGGAGCAGCATCAACATCCTGTACTACGAGACCTTCCGACGTATGGGGTTGATTGATAAGCATCTCAGCCGCCCAAGACAAAGGTTTCACGGCGTGGTGCCCGGCAAGTCAGCATACCCGTCGGTAAGATAGCTCGAGGTAGCCTTTGGAGATGAACATGACTCGGATCGGAACGTTGACGTTTGAGGTGGTGAAAATTCAAAGCCCTTACCACGCCCTGTTTGGGTGGCCGGCTTATGCTAAGTTTATGGCACGACCTTGTTATGTTTATTTGCAGCTAAAAATGCCGGGTCACAAGGGGACGATAACGGTCCACGGGAGCCGCCGGATTGCGTTGGAATGCGAGGAAGGTGATGCGGCTTATGCAGAGTCGGTTTGTGCCACCGAAGAGTTAAAGTACTATAAAGACAATGTTGATCCGGCAGATATGACCCCGTTGAAGAAGCCAACTACGGAGCACGATCTGGATTTGAAGTTTAAGTCGGCGGCTGAGACTAAACTTGTCGATTTTGTGCCCGACGATTCGTCTAAGCAGTTCACCATCAATGCTAACTTGGATCCTAAATAGGAAAGCGCGCTCATCGAGTTCATCCGTGAGAATCGGGACATTTTCGCATGGAAACCTTCTGACATGCCAGGTGTACCGAGGGAACTCGCTGAGCACACTCTTAATGTTGATCCCAAGTACAGACCGGTAAAGCAGTTTCTTCGCCGGTTTAACGAGGAAAGGCGCAAGGCCATTGGAGAGGAGGTTGCCAGGCTCTTAGCGGCAGGGTTTATCGTTGAAGTTTTCCATCCAGAGTGGCTTGCTAATCCGGTGTTGGTCCTTAAGAAGAATGGCACTTGGCGCATGTGCGTGGATTATACAGATCTTAGCAAGGCTTGTCCAGCGGATCCTTTCGCCCTCCCCCGTATTGATCAGATTATTGATGCTACGACGGGTTGTGAGCGTTTGAGTTTTTTGGATGCATATTCCGGATATCATCAGATTAAGATGGCGGTTAAGGACCAGGAGAAGACAGCGTTTATCACCCCTTTTGGAGCCTTCTGCTATGTATCTATGCCTTTTGGGCTCAAGAGCGCCCAAGCAACTTATCAACGCTATGTCATGAATTGCTTGCATGAACAGATCGGCCAGAATGTCGCATGCTTATGTGGATGATATTGTGGTTAAGTCAAGGAAGAAGGAAACACTGATTGAGGATTTGAAAGAAACCTTTGACAACTTGCGGGTGTACAAGATGATGCTTATCCCGGCCAAGTGTGTTTTTGGTGTTCCGGCAGGCAAGTTATTGGGCTTCCTTGTGTCCAACAGGGGGATTGAAGCTAATCCGGAGAAGATTACAGCTATCACCTCCCTGGCTAAGACGAAGTGTATCAATGATGTCCAACGTTTGGCAGGTCGGATTGCTGCGCTAAGCCGGTTTATCAGCCGCCTAGGAGAGAAGGCCATTCCTTTGTACCAGATGCTGAAGAAAACGGATCAGTTCGTCTGGAGTTCAGCCGCTGATGAAGCATTGGAGGACTTAAAGCGGCAGTTGGCCAACCCGCCTGTTCTCGCCGCCCCCATTAACAAGGAGCCGCTCCTGTTATATGTTGCTGCTAATGCCAGGGCAATCAGCGTAGCCATTGTGGTGGAACGAAAAGAGGCAGGGAAGGAGTATCCGGTTCAACGGCCGGTTTATTACATTGGCGAGGTCCTCATTGAGTCTAAACAAAGATATCCGCATTGGCAGAAGCTGGTATATGGAGTTTTTATGGCAAGCCGGAAGCTGAAGCAATATTTTCAAGGGCACCCCATCACGGTGGTCGATTCAGCTCCTTTGGGAGATATCATACGTAACCGGAAGCGATCGGCGGATTGCTAAGTGGGCTATAGAACTTGGGCCGCACGGTTTAAGGTATGTGCCTCGGACGGCAGAAAGTCTCGAGCACTTGTGGATTTCATTAATGATTGGACAGAGTTGCAAGCGCTGAAGAAAAGCCGGATCATACCTATTGGACCATCCACTTTGATGGGTCCAGCAATTGAGGGCTCGGGGTGGAGTCGATTAACTTCCCCACGAGGTGACAAGTTCTCATTCGTTCTTCGCTTAATGTTCCCTGTACTAACAATGCAGCTGAGTATGAGGCTTTGCTCCATGGTCTCCGGATGGCTAAGGAGATGAATCTAAGCCGGATTAAGTGCTTTGGTGACTCGGACTTGGTGGCCCAGCAAGTATCAGGTACTTGGGATTCCAAAGATCCACTCATGGCTGCGTATCGTCGGGAGGTGGATATTGTTGCAGGACACTTTAAAGGATATCAGGTGGACCATGTGGATCGTCGGAAGAACGAAGCGGCGGATGCTCTAAGCCGGCTGGGCTCTCAACGTAAACCGTCCCGCCTAATGTCTTCCTTGACGCATCGCATAATCCGCCGCTTAAGCTTCTGATGAAGTTGATTTGGCTATTCCTGATCCGGAGGCTCGCTTGGTGGCAGCCTTGCATGTCATTCCGATTGACGCCCCTTATCCGGCATACATGAACCGGGCGAGTTACCGAAGATGAGATGTTGGCCCGACAGATAGTTCGGCGGTCTAAGTCTATGACCATATATAAGGGCGAGTTGCATCATTGCAGCGTGTCAGGGGCGTTTCAGCGTTGTGTGTCCCCTGACGAAGGACGTGAGATATTGCGTGAGATCCATGAAGGGGACTGTGGTCACCACGCCGGTTCAAAGTCCTTGGTAGCCAAAGCGTTCCGTCACAGTTTCTATTGGTTGACTGCCCATGCTGATGCAGAAGATCTGGTCAGACGATGTGATGGTTGCCAAAAGTTTTCCAGACGTGCTCATGTACCGGCCCAAGAATTGAGGATGATTACAATTACTTGGCCGCTTTGCACTTGGGGTTGGATATGGTTGGACCTTTCAAAAGGTCCAAGGACAAGAAGACCCACCTGTTGGTGGCGGTCGACAAATTTACAAAGTGGGTAGAGGCGAGCCTCATTAGCAAGTGTGATGCAGCCACGGCGGTTCAGTTCATCAAAAAGGTGATTTTCCGGTTTGGGTTTCCACACAATCATTACGGACAATGGCACCAATTTGTCCAAGGAGTCATGAAGGAGTTCGTGAATGAGAGCACATCCGCTTGACGCTTTCTTCAAGGGCCCACCCGCAGTCCAATGGTCAAGCGGAACGAGCTAATCAGAGATCTTGCGAGGTATTAAACCCCGGCTTATGGTCCCTTTGGAGAGGACGCCGGGTTGTTGGGTAGAAGAGCTACCATCTGTGATATGGAGTATCAATACTACCCCTAACAGATCCACTGGATACACACCGTTCTTTATGGTCTATGGAGCGGAGGCGGTTCTCCCCTGTGATATCCGTCATGACTCGCCCCGCGTAGCAGCCTATGTTGAGGCCGATAGCGAGGCAGCACGGCAGGACGCTTTGGATCGACTGGATGAAGAGCGAGATATGGCGGCTGCTCGTTCGGCGATTTACCAGCAGGATCTTCGTCGGTATCACGATCGGCGGGTTAGAACAAGAACCTTTCAGAAGGAGACTTGGTGCTTCGGCTCATTCAAGACCAGACAGATATGCACAAGCTATCCCCACCTTGGGAAGGGCCCTTTGTGGTCAGCAAGAATCTGCACAACAGGTCATACTATCTGATTGATGTTCGAGAGCAAAAAGACTCACGCACGCCGAAGAGGAGACCAACAGCCGTGGAACATAGCTCATCTTCGGCCTTATTATACCGAGCCATCGGCTCCACTTATGTACATATTAAGACAATGTATATATTATGAATAAAAGCAATAAACCGGATCCTCGGCTAAAGCGGGGTATCCGTTCTGTAAAAAGTCCGGTTTGGGTACATGGAGATGTTGTTGCAAAGCAGCCTCCGGTTTAACCCTTGGTCTTGCTTTTCAGAAGTTTTTGTCACTTGGGGGCTTGGTCGTGTCCGAACCAATGAAACACCTTTTGATGGGCGAAAGCCACCAGATCACTTGGGGACATGGTCACGTCTGAATCAGTCACGCCTCTTGGTCGGCCTAAGGCCATAGAATCACTTGGGGGCTTGGTCGAACCCGAACCATTGCCATGCCACTTGATCGGCATAATGCCACGGTTTCGCTTGGGGCTCGGCTGACTTGAACCACCGCTACACCTTATGGGGAGCTTGGTCCTGTCCGACCATGGTAACACCATCTGATCAGGCTCAGTAAAGCCTCTTCTTGCAAACGGTTTTATCATTGCCTTTGCTTCCATGTGGTTTTCATACCAGTTTTTGATTTTTGTTTGCCTTCTTAAACCGGCAACCTTTTTAAACCAGATTCAAGTTGTCGGTTAACGGGATTCGGTCCATTTTTAATCTGGTGATTTTGTTCCGGTTTGATTTTTTCTGTTAACATCCCATTATGGAGTAACAGGGGGCTTGTCATGCCCGACATGGTTTACACGGTAAACCGGCATTCTAAGCACAGGAGTTGTTTTCTCCTTTGACGGTAATGGTTTATATAACCTCCGCCTCAAGATTGGCTAGGCCAACTGGATGCCCGATGCTGGCAGGTATTTTTGTATCATAAAGTTTGGTCATATACATCCATATTTTCTTATATAAATATATAAGCGTCACAAGCCGGCTGGCGACACAAGCCGCCCTGGCGGTGTAAAGAATTTGTGATTGCAGGCAAACTAAGTTGACGGTTCATCAATCCAAAGTATCAGTACCACCATGCAAAGGATACAGACTGAGGACATAAAGGCATTGTTCAAAACAAAGTGCTAACTATCCTATTACAAGGCCCTCCAAGGCCCGGTGTTTCGCATGGCATTATGGCTAGCAGTTTCGGAGGCGTCACCCGGCTTGACGGATTACGCCTCTTCGCCAGGTTGACGTGAGGTAGAGGGGGCACCTGGCGTCGGTTCAACTTCTTCCTCTTCATCACCCAAAGCCCGGAAGTCATTGGTGGACCAGTCAATCCGGGTTAAGGCCTGAAAGACAGCCTCTTCACTTATAAGCTCAGCCGGATCAACGTCAGGGGCATAAGTGTGCTTATGGATTGGAGGAACAAGGCTCTGCACTTCAGGAATGACAAACTCCACCCGCTTGTTGTTTGCGTCATAAAAAGCGGTGAACCGCCAGTTGGCTTCGCTGCCGCTGACTCGCCACCGACGCATCTCCTTTGTTATTCGCTTGATGCGTCATTATCAAAGGCTTCACCGTTCTCTTGAGCGCTGGGGAAACCCTTGGCTATGTCAGCCGGATCAAGGTCTGCTATCCACGCCTTGGCGCGAGTCAGAGCCAGTAGAGTGCCAGCCCGGGCCGCGGATCGTTTCAACTCTTCAAGCTGCCCCGGCACCATGGACAGCCGGTCCAGTGTGTCTTTGATCAAGGACGGAGCTGTGTTGTCGTACGATGTGGCACATATGACTCGCTGGGCGCCGGTATACAGCTGCTCAATCAGTGTGTAAGCGGCCTTGAGCTTCTTCCGCACATTAGAGCCCAGATGAGCAATACGCTTGCCTGCACCGATTCAGATAGCTCCGGTTAAACCGGCGAGAGAATCAAAACAGAGGTAGTCAGTGCAAAATTTTCTTACCAAAGATGGCAGAGGTCATGGCATGAACTTGGCGCTTCAGTCTGGTAAGCTCTTCAGTCACCGGTTTAAGAGCTGATTCAGCATCTTCCGCCCGTTTTGTCAAACCGGCCTTCTCGGTGTCCCAGTTGGCCCGTTTGGATTTATACCACTCCTTCAGCTATTCCATAGTGGCCAAGGCTGTTTTCAATTCGTCCTTGGCCTTGGTGCTTTCTGCTTGTTGAGTTTCCAAATTGGCTCGAAGGTCCTTGAGTTGCACGGTTTGCTGGTATATTTCATTCTGATAACAAAGGGAGCACGTTAGTTGTCTCATTATAAAGTCCCAAGCTCAATACAAGTATTCAACTTGGCACTTGGGGGCTAATGGCTAGTTGATCTCAGTTTGCTATGGGGAGACACAAATTAAGTCCCGGTTTAACTATGTTAAGTTGAACCGACCCTTGGGGGCTACAATACTGCAGTTTAAGGCGTATGATTTTTATGCAAAGTTAAGTGCCGGTTTAGCTATGCGCAGTTAAACCGACCCTTGGGGGCTACTATACAGCCAAAGTACAAGAAAGGCATAACTCATTACCTCATAGCGGTCCTTCATGCGATTTACCAGACCAGCTTCAAAGTCACGGCTTGTGTAGAGCCGGTTCAGAAACCCGGAGTGAAGTTCTTGGGCAGAGAAGTTGTCATAAGCTGACAGATCAGTTTTCCCCTTATCTTTACTCATAGTGGCAGACTCTTCCTTGGCGCTGTGTTTTGCTAAAGCGACCGGTTGGCTAGGAGTGGTGTAGCCAGTGCCCGTCACAATAACATCATCATTTTTGGCCGGGCTGGCCGGATTGGCGGTCTTCTTTAGGCTTGGTGCCTTCATGCTCTTGCTCGGCGGTTCAACAGTTACGACCCGCTCTGCGGCCGGGCTCGGTGGAGCAGGATGCGAGGTTTCCACTTGGGCCTCCGGTTCAGTTTCTGGCGGATCAGCAATGTCGTCTCGGTACAACTCGCCAGAGCTATTCTTCGCGACTTCAGGATTTTCGCCCTGCTGCTCTGGGGTCTTCTCCGGATCAACATCTGCAGTAGGCTCAAGAGTTTTTGCTTTTTTACTCAAGCGAGCCTTGGTGCTGCAGTGTTCAGAATTAGAGTAAGATAAGTCGACCAAACGCAAATAAAAACCGAATTGGCAGGACAGAAGTATGATACATACCCTGCAGCAGCTTTAAGCGGAGGCAGTTGCGTGGTTGATGAACCGCCAGAGGAGTTGGAAGAGGCCTGATAATTCGGGTCAGACGGATTGAGAGGACATCGGAAGAAACCCTTTAAGGGATAACGTTTTCAGAGAACAAGTCACCTCACGGACGACGCTTCGGGTTGGTGTGTCCGGTAACCGGACGAGGTAATCTGTTGGCCGCTGTGCCGGGTCGTCTTTACGCTCTTCAGCTCTTCGTGTCTTCAAAGAAAGGTTTGGATTCAGATGAGCGTAGGAATGAGATTTTTTCACTTTCCGGACTGCGCGGTGAATTCTTTTAACCGGCATGAGGTCGGATTCGGAAGAAAGTAGGATTACCTCAACATGGTCGACATGACTGGCTTCAGCATCATCCTGTGAGTTTCAATTGTCAATACAAAGGAACAAGTTACAAGCAAGAAGAAACATAAAGAGAAGAGCCGGTTTATGGCGACTCCCTCGAGGGTATCAAGCTTTACCTCAGCTTCTGAATCTTCGTCTTCCGGCGGATCAGAAGACTCGGCGGTTTTCCTCTTGCCAGCCTTTTTGGTAGCCTTGGACTTTACACGCGGAGCCCGGGCCGGTTTGGTCCGCTTCCAGAAGGAGCTGTTAGCCTGCGAGGTAACAAGGATTAATGAATATCAACAAAGTATTAAAGGCCCGAAAAGCGATGAGCAGAGCCTTACATGCAGCGGTTTGTTGGCAACACGTAATGGAGCCAACCCGGTTAGGCTGCAGACGGAGATCGGTTCATCAAGCATCCTCTTTACAGTCTCTGTGACCTCAAGTTCAGTTATTGGTAACTCGTGACGTCTTTGAGGGTCTTTGAGGCTGCCAGTGTATTCGTGCATCAATCCGGGCCGGCGGCTTAGTAGCAAGACGCCCCAAGAAACCCAACACCGCACAAGGTCCACACCAGTTAAGCCATTGGCCATTAGAGCCTGGAGCTTGATAATTTGAGGCGCGAAGTTTTTCCGTTCCGCGGCGGTTAAGCGTAAAGGCAGCGGATGATGGTTGCTGAGCCGGTGAGGACGGTAACCCGGCAAAGGATCCTCGTTGGCAGGAGCAGTGTTCCGGCAGTAGAACCAGGTTTGGTTCCAATCTTTTGGATGGCTGTGGTGTTTGGCGTGAGGAAAGTCCACTTCCTTCCTCTTCTGGATTGAAACGCCGCCCAGCTCGGTGTTGGGACCATCAGAAAATTCTGTACGACGGTTCAAGTGGAAAAAGTCCCGGAACAGCTCCACAGATGGTTCTTCTTGAAGATAGACCTCACAGAAAACTTGAAAATTGCATATGTTTGACACAGAGTTCGGGCCAATATCCTACGGATGGAGCTGAAAACTTGCAAGGACGTCCCGGAAGAATTTTGAACCGGGCGGGCAGAATCCCCGGTCTAAGTGCTGCACAAACACAATCACTTCTCCTTCTTGCGGATTGGGAGGGCATTCGGCATCCGGAACCCGCCAGTGGAGGACATTTTTAGCAGCTAAAGCGCCGGTGGTAACGTATCCGTTGAGTTGCGTCTCGGTGGCCTTAGACCGGACCCAATTGCACGCTGAGAATTGCGGGGCCATTCCGGAAGACTAAAACTGCGAAAGGGAAAAACGGTTCACCGTTAAACGGTTCAGGCGCATTATACATTGTTAAACCGGCGATTCGGTAGCCAGTTTCCGATTTCGGTTTAACTGAGGACTAATGGAGTGACGGGTTAGCTATCAAAAAGTTAAACCGCCAAAAGAGACAGACCTGAAAAATTTACTAAGTATGGACAGAAACAGATTTCACACGCGAATGGAAGTGATTTAGATCTACCGGAGGTTCAGTGAAGAAAATTTTTGCGACCTATGCAAGCCTCATAGAGGGCAGGAAGGTTCGTGCGTCCTAAACAAGAAGATCTGAACAAAATGAAAGATGAACTAGGAGTAAAACGGATGGCGGGGCGGTCGCTGCACAGGATGTGTACTACGGCCGAATCATACGGCCATGGCAGGGCAGGTATGAGGACACTACGATGAACACCCATGAACTACATGAGGAACAGGACCTTCAGATGTGGATCTAGGGCTCAAGAGGAGCCTTACGATCTTGCGCCGAAGCGGCGGAGGAGCGCTAAAGAGCTTCCGTCCAACGAGGTTGATGTAGCGCCCGGCACCGACGCCTTGGCGGTCGAAGGTCGGCGGCGACGGCGGAGCTTCAAGGCTGGAGCGTCGCGAGGAAGGAGAAGAGCGAAGAAGAAGAAAAGGCCTGCCGGTCTATTTATAAGGAACCGGGCAATTAACAAGCACGAGAATCGAGGAGTCAAAAGCGGCGGACGGCGCAGCGGTCGCCTCGATTTCCGGGATAGCATTAAATGAAAGGGAATCTTACTGTTTGGATTTCTTTGTTAAAGATGACGTCAAGGTGCCCTGTTGCAGTGGTCGGAGGATGACGTCACGGCGGTTCAAGCAGATGGCGGTTTACGGAGTATGAAGGGAGATTCAGAGCTTCCTGAAGATGTTGAAGATTAACAGGAACCGGTTCAAGTCAATCTGGGGCCTAATGTTGGGGATATAACTACCGAGTGTAAACCTCCTCAAGGGCCGGTTACCTCGCCCATGATCGGGCCCACGGAGGAGGCCCAAAGCCCGAGAGGCGGATTAGGGTCCATTCATGTAAACCGCTTTAGTCTTGTAACTTGAGCTGTAAGATAAGAGAGAAGAGACCGAGCCGGACACTTGTATGAGCCGGATCGACTTCAGAGACCGGCCGGCGCCAACCCGTGTATATAAGGGGATGACCATGCGGCGGTTAAGGACAGAATAATTGAGGCTTAGGCGGTTATTGCTCCCTAGTCGCCAAACACATCAATCCCATCACAACTAGACGTAGGCTTTTCCTTCACCGAAGGGGCCGAACTAGTATAACTCCCGTGTCTTTGTGTCCGCTTTAACCCCTCTAAGTTAACCCGTACGATGGCCCTGCGACTAAGTCCTTTCACGAGGACATCTGCCGTGACAATTCCACGACAGTTCCCCTCCGGGGACGAGGTCGTGGACGAGCTCGAGGCGCTCGGGGAAGAGGCGGGCGGGGCGGCGTGCCGTCTCCGCCTCCGCTGGCGGTTCCTTTCCCCGGGCGTCCATACGGGGGCGACCCTTGCGAGTTCTTCGTCAGGCTGCGCCGGGCGCCTCGTCGTCGCCTCCGGCTTCCAGCTCCGTTCGCGAGCGCGATGGAGTCGGATCCGCCCGAGACGCTGAGGTTGCACATGAGGGGCTGTGGGATCAGCGGCACGCGAGTCCGCGTTGTATTCCCAGCCCCTATTGTGATGTATCTTGATCGTGGGTGGAAGACGTCACCGCATCCACAACCTGCTGGCGGGTTCACCTCCATTTTAAGTTAATGGAGGGTGACCTCCTCTCCGCCAAGGTCTTGGGGATCTTGGCACTGGGCAAGGTGCTGCGTGGATAGCTCCTCCGACAGCGATTTATTCTCCTCGAGCGAGAGTGGCGAGGAGGAGAGCGACAGCGACGACGAGGGTAGCAGGCCCAACTAGTTGTCGGGCGCCGGTCCGCTGCTACGGGCGACCCCATCATCCGTGTCGCGGCCCTTGAACTCCCGGGTCATCTCCTTGGGCGGCTGGCGAGGGGAGGCTGCGGAAGGGAAGAGGATGGCGACAAGGCCGTCAAGTCGAGTACGAGGCATAGCGCCCTTGACAGCGTCTTGACGCCCTGCCGCCCGCCTTGAGCCCCGCCTCGGCGCCTGCGTCCCGCTCAAGCCCTCAGAGAGCCCCCGGCATGTTCTCTTGGTGCCTTCTGGCACCTGTAGCTCGCATAGGCGCTCCTTTTGTCCTTCCCACCTCCTTAACCTACCTCCTGAAGATAGGGACAGAAAAAGGATTACGGGCATCTTATCTTTTTAATTTGTAAGCCTTCGGGCCTTATCTGCATTTAAAAGCTTGTAATCCTCTCTTTCATGTTTTTCATCCTCCACGGACTGTATCCGAGTAGAATGTTTTTAATGAAAGAGGGATGTTTGAGAAAGGACAAAAGGCTTATCTGATACCGCAGCCCCCGGCAACCCTGGCTTGCCGCAGCCCCCGGCAACTCTGGCTTGCCGGGGCTTGGATGCCGTCGCACCTTTCTTCTCTTCGCTGTTATTTCAGTTCTGAGAGCGATTTAGCTAGTGCCGTGATAGGTTACTTTTGTAATATACACTGACTTGGGCAATCGAATGCACTGTTATTTCCTTTGCTCGATTTCTTCCTTGTATGTTACTGCCCCACGCTTTCGGGGAACTTGTCGGTGCAGGCACCCTTGTCGCGAGCGCCGAAAAGTGTAACTTCAGCAACTCAAGGCGGGTCGCCATCGACAAGCAACCTCGTCATGGACTAGCCGCAGCTCACTTAAGTTGTTGAGCGGACTCGAATAAAGTAAGGGCGCGACTAGTCACGATTTGGTTCCTCCGCGCACAGGTTTTCCGTACAAAGTACTATCGTTCGAGGAAGATAACTGAAAAAATTTAAAACTGGTCGCTTAAACTTAGCAACTTAGCTTTTCTGTTGTCCATTTTCCGGCAAGGCGACGGTTCCTCGAGCGACGCTTGTTGGCCCACATCATTATCTCCCCCTCTCCTCCCCCCGGTTAACTTGTGGGTGGATGAACCTCCTTCTTGTTTGAGAAGAAAGAAGAGAAAAAGAAAGTTGTGGAGCTTAAG
This sequence comes from Aegilops longissima, assembly GCA_021605205.1. Classification (NCBI taxonomy): domain Eukaryota; kingdom Viridiplantae; phylum Streptophyta; class Magnoliopsida; order Poales; family Poaceae; genus Aegilops; species Aegilops longissima. The sequence goes on along the minus strand of CM038678.1, from coordinate 633,262,812 downwards.
GGCTCATTATCGCTTACCGGGTGCGGGTGCTGCACAAGATGTTAGTAAACACATGCATATATGATTATGAAAGCATGTATTAACAAAATGTGCGCAACCATAGGCTTTATCGATGCATCGGGTCTGCGCCGGCTTTGTACAAAGGATTACATGCAACAGCGGCAAGACTTGTACAAAGGGTGGTTGCCGAACGGGTTCCGCAACCGCGCTACATGGGTAAAACTTACGAAGATGCTCTATGTTCCAGGAATTGCTCACCGAATGCCATCTTCGGTCTCAAAGCGGACAGCGCGGGCCTAGTGACTCGCTTTCACCCGATAAGGGCCTTCCCACTTCAAGGCCAACTTGTTGGAATTCTTGGCGGATTGAACGCGCCAAGAACAAGGTCGCCTTCCTCGAAGCTTCGGCATTAACTTTGCGGCTATGGTAGCGACGCAAAGCTTGCTGGTAACGAGCAGCTCGTCAAAGAGTTCAAGACGATCTTCCTCGAGGAGCAGCGCGTCATCTTGTCGCAGCTGCTCTTGCTCAAGCTCATCATAAGCGAGCACTCGAGGTGACCTGTATCTGAGTTCCGTGGGGAGAACTGCCTCGCTCCGTGAGACTAGAGCAAAGGGTGTCGGCGGTGGCTCGATTTGGCGTCGTCCCGATCGACCAAAGAACCACTCGCAGCTCCTCGATCCAGTTCCTTCCGCACTTGTGCAGCCTGTCGAAAGTTCTGGTCTTGATCCTCGTAGCACTTCAGCGCTTGCCCTCTCGCTTGACCGCTGCTTCTCGGATGAGCAACGGAAGCAAAGCAGATCTTGGCGCCAAGATCTTGGGCGTCTTCGCATGAAGGTGCGACTCGTGAACTGTGTGCGTTGTCGGTGATGATCCGTTAGGAATCCCAAACGGCAAACAATTGATCTGAAGAACTTGACGGCTGATCGTGCTGTCACCTTCCTCATCGGTTCCACTTCCGGCCACTTTGTGAACTTGTCGATTGCGACGCACAAGTATTCAAAGCCCCGACAGCTCGGGGAGGGGCCGAGATGTCGAGCCCCGCACCGAGAAGGGCCAGGATAAAGGGATCGTCTGGAGAGCTTGAGCTGGCTGGTGTATCTGTCTTGAATGGAACTGGCACGCTTCACACTTGGTTACTTGTGCAGTTGCATCCTGGAGGGCTTCTGGCCAGAAGAAACCTTGCCGGAAAGCCTTGCCGGCAAGTGCTCTTGCGCAATGTGGTGACCACATATGCCTCCGTGTATCTCCGCCAACAGCTTCATCCATCTTCCCGCAAATACACTTCAATTTCACTCCGTTGAGTCTTCTTCATGCAGGATGTTGTCAACAAACTGGTACATACTTGACCGCCGGGCTACTTTTTCCGCTTCTTCTTGCTCTTCGGAAGTTCTCCGTCTCAAGGAAATGGACGATCTGCTGTGCCCATGTTGGAGCACGTGGCTCGACAACAAGGACTAAAGGCTCATCTATCACTGCGGGACCATCAGCTTCTCGGCAAGGACCTGCGGGTCCGCCGAGTCGATGATCCCCGTCAAACTTGCCGGAGCTAAGCTTGTCGGGAGCGTTTGCTTCAACGATACAAACTGCATGGTTTGTCGGAGCAGACTGCTCCTCAGTGATATTTGCGTTGGTTTTAGGGACCTTCTTGGCGGCGGCTTCGGAGAGCTCTTCCGAAAAGTAGTCGCCGGAAACCAATTTTCTCTTCTTGCTCTGTCCCGTTGATGGTGTCACGGTTGGCTGAGTCAGCTTGAGCACAAAAATTCCTGGCTCCACAGGTAACTTAAGTGCGGCACATTTGGAGAGGCCATCAGCTATATCATTATGTGCTCTCGGAACGTGTTCCATTTGCAGGCCTTCAAAGTGCTCTTCCAGCTTCCTCACTTCATCGACGTACGCTTCCATCAACGAACTCTGGTAGTCTTTATTTACTTGGCGGACGACAAGCTGTGAGTCTCCCCTGACAATGAGCTTCTTAATCCCAAGGTCCACCGCAATCCTGAGACCGGCAAGCAAGCCTTCGTACTCTGCAGTGTTATTTGTTGCTTGTTCCTTGGGAAAGTGCATTTGGACTATGTATTTGAGGTGCTCCCCGGTGGGTGCGATAAGCAGCACGCCGGCACCGGCGCCTTGCAGCGAGAAGGCACCGTCAAAATACATCAGCCATTCTTTATTTGCCTCCTTGACGGGGATGCTCGTCTCTGGAATCTCTTCATCCTGCGTTGGCGTCCACTCTGCTATGAATTCTGCCAATGCCCTGCTCTGGATAGTTGGAGTGCTCTTGAACTTGAGACCAAAGCTTGACAGTTCCAGCGCCCACTCAACAATCCTGCCTGTTGCTTCTGGATTTTGCAAAATCCTCTTTAGCGGAAAGCGAGTGACACGAGCACCTATGGGACCTTGGTCCCTTGTGGTTCGGAGGGGTGCGGAGATTGCACATAGAGCGGATCGAGGCGATGCACACGAGCGGATTTTACCCAGCTTCGGAGCTCTCCAGGAAGTTCTCCTGTCTGAAGGAAATGGACGATCTGCTGTGCCCATGTTGGAGCCTGTGGCTCGACAACAAGGACTAAAGGCTCATCTATCACTGTGGGACCATCAGCTTCTACGGCAAGGACCTGCGGGTCCGCCGGAGCTCGATGATCCCCGTCAAACTTGCCGGAGCTAAGCTTGTCGGGAGCGTTTGCTTCAACGATACAAACTGCATGGTTTGTCGGAGCAGACTGCTCCTCAGTGATATTTGCGTTGGTTTTAGGGACCTTCTTGGCGGCGGCTTCGGAGAGCTCTGCCGGAAAGTAGTCGCCGGAAACCAATTTTCTCTTCTTGCTGTGTCCTGTTGATGGTGTCACGGTTGGCTGAGTCAGCTTGAGCACAAAAATTCCTGGCTCCACAGGTAACTTAAGTGCGGCACATTTGGAGAGGCCATCAGCTATATCATTCTGTGCTCTCGGAACGTGTTCCATTTGCAGGCCTTCAAAGTGCTCTTCTAGCTTCCTCACTTCATCGACGTACGCTTCCATCAACGGACTCTGGTAGTCTTTATTTACTTGGCGGACGACAAGCTGTGAGTCTCCCCTGACAATGAGCTTCTTAACCCCAAGGTCCACCGCAATCCTGAGACCGGCAAGCAAGCCTTCATACTCTGCAGTGTTATTTGTTGCTTGTTCCTTGGGAAAGTGCATTTGGACTATGTATTTGAGGTGCTCTCCGGTGGGTGCGATAAGCAGCACGCCGGCACCGGCACCTTGCAGCGAGAAGGCACCGTCAAAATACATCAGCCATTCTTTATTTGCCTCCTTGACGGGGATGCTCGTCTCTGGAATCTCTTCATCCTGCGTTGGCATCCACTCTGCTATGAATTCTGCCAATGCCCTGCTCTGGATAGTTGGAGTGCTCTCGAACTTGAGACCAAAGCTTGACAGTTCCAACGCCCACTCAACAATCCTGCCTGTTGCTTCTGGATTTTGCAAAATCCTCTTCAGCGGAAAGCGAGTGACAACTGTTATCTCATGTGCTTGGAAGTAATGGCGCAGCTTCCTCGAGGCCATGAGGAGGCCAAAAAGCAGCTTCTGCACACCAGAGTACCTCGATCTAGCCGCCTGCAGAAGGGAACTGACAAAGTATACTGGGCGCTGCACCATCTTCTTCCGTATCTTGTCGCAACCCTGCGCTGATCCATCCTTGTCGGGACCAGAGCTTGACGGCGAAGCCCCCCGCTTGTCGCTAGACGCACCTGCCTCGGTTGCCGGCTCATCATCCGCCTCCCTCTCCGCTACTAACGCAACACTAACCACTTGATTGGTCGCTGCTATATACAGCAGCAACTTCTCTTGTGGCTTAGGTGCGACAAGTATTGGAGTGGAGGACAGGTATCTCTTCAAGTCCTGCAGCGCAGCCTCCGCCGGAGTCCATTTCATTGGACCTGCCTTTTCAAAATCTTGAAAACGGCAGGCGCGCTCAGCAGACTTAGAGATGAACCTGCTGAGAGCAGCTACGCAACCGGCAAGCCTCCTGACATCCTTGACGCGCTTTGGTGCTTCGATCTGCTCGATGGCCTTGATCTTGTCGGGATTGGCTTCAATTCCCCGCTGAGATACAAAGAACCCGAGAAGCTTGCCGGAAGGGACTCCAAACACGCACTTCTCGGGGTTGAGCTTGAGGTTGATCTTGCGCAGGTTTGCAAACGTCTCATCCAAATCTTGAACTAAGGTTGCATTGTCTTTGCTCTTGACCACTATGTCATCCATGTAGGCTTCTACATTTCTGTGTATCTGTGGTCCAAAAGCGTCATGGACTACCCTTGCAAAGGTTGAACCAGCATTCTTCAAACCGAAAGGCATCCGTATAAAGCAGTACGTGCCACATGGTGTAATGAATGCGGTTTCTCTTCATCCTCTTCGCCATGAAGATCTGATGATATCCTGAATATGCATCAAGAAACGAAAGCGGATCGCATCCGCCGTGGAGTCAACAATCTGGTCGATCGCGGCAAGGAAATGGGTCCTTGGGACAAGCTTTATTGACATCTGTGAAGTCAATACAAAGTCTCCATTTCCCATTAGCCTTGCGTACCACTACCGGATTGGCCAACCATGTGGGGTGGAGGACTCCTCTGACAAGCCCTGCTGCTTCCAATTTCTTTATTTCTTCTGCTATGAACTCTTGGCGCTCCACTGCCTGTTTCCTAACTTTTTGCTTGACGGGCCGCGCGTGAGGACAGACAGCTAGGTGGTGCTCAATTACTTTCACAGGACGCCGGGATGTCGATGGTTGCCATGCAAACACATCGACATTCGCCCATGAGAAAGCAACGAGCTCGCCTTCCTATTTAGGATCAAGCGTGGCGCTGATGGTGAAGGTACCACCAGTGCCGTCCTCCTTGGCGGGCACCTTCTTGGTCTTTGGCGGAGCTGCCATCGTCTTGTTGCACTTGCCGGTGGAGCTCGATGGTGCGTCCTCGACGGTAGCGCAGCACTCCGAAGAGGTGCGCTTGCCGGAGTGGGCAACAGAGCTCTTGCCGGACCTGGTGGTCTTGTTCCCCCCGGGAGCTTCAGTGGCAAGTGGTTTGCTATTTGGCGCTGCTGCTGCATCCCGGTAAATCTTGTCGGCGCAGATAAGTGCATCCTTCTTGTTGCCATGGACAGAAATGACGCTTATCGGGCCGGGCATCTTGAGTAGGTTGTAAGCATAATGAGAGGCGCCATGAACTTGGCGAGTCTGGACGGACCAAGTATGCCATTGTAGGGCAATGGGAAATCGGCGACGTCGAACGTGACCCTCTCAGTTCGAAGTTGAGCTCGCCGAATGTTACCGCAACGTGATCTTCCCTTGGGCTTGCTCCTTCTGGGTTGATTCCTTGGAAAGTACCAGTTTCTTGAGCTCGCTGTCGAGGATTTGAAGTTTACGGAGCACTGCGAGAGGAGATCAAATTCAGGCCGGCCCGCCGTCAACCAGCATCTTTGTAACCTTGAGGTTGCGGATGGTTGGTGAGACCAACATCGGCAAACACCCGACCGCAGTGATGCGATCGGGGTGATCCTCAATGTCAAAGATGATGGGCGTCTTGGACCACTTCGAGAGGTTTGCGTGACTCTATGGATGGTTCTGCTGCATTGACCTCACGCATCCATTGCTTGAGTTGGCGGTGCGAGGTATGCAGAGACGCACCACCATCGACGCAAAGGACCTCTGTTGCCTTTTGAAACTCATGCTCATCAGCTTCATCGTCTTCATAATCCTCGTCATCTTCATCTTCGTCTTCTTCCTTGTCGCGGCCACGGGGGGGTCTGTCTCCTTGCCGCTGCTTGGCCTTGCCGCGGCGTCCTCCCCGACCGGGTCTTTTCTTACTTGCTGCACCTGCACCTTCTTGGGATTTCTCCTTGTCTCGCCGCTCGTATTCGGCTTTCTGTAGCTCAACAAGCTGCTCGACTTTCTTGCAGCTTTGGAGATCGTGGCCCTTAGTGCAGTGGATTTTACAGTACTGCTTGTTGGAGCCGTCAGGCTTGTCGGCGGCCGCCACAGCTTGGCGGTCGGCGTCAACGGCAATCTCCTTGCCGGAGCCACCGGCCTTGGCTTTGTTGGCGGCACCATCCTTGCCGGACTGCTCGACAACTAGTACTTCTTGGTTTTTCTTCCTCCTATTGTTCCGCCGCCGGCTATTCCTTGCCGGGGCGGTCCCTTCACTGTCAGACTCTGCTCCCACATTCTCTCCTGGGAGCCTTCTTCCTTCTTCAGCGCGTGCACACTTGTCGGCCAGGGCGTAGAGCTCGCTGACGTCTTTCACTTTGCACATCGCCATCTCCTCCCTCATCCTGCGATTTCGTACATTCTGATGGAATGCACTAATCACTGCAGCAGGGTGGACGTCTGGGATGTTGTAGTGCACTCGACTGAATCTCTGGATGAATTTGCGCAGAGACTCCCCCTCCTTCTGGGCAAGCAGGTGGAGATCACTCTCCTGGCCATGAGGCTTGTGGCCGCCTGTGAAGGCGCCAACAAACTGGTGGCACAAATCTGCCCAAGAAGAAATAGAGCCATCCGGCAAGTGCATGAGCCAAGATCTGACGTTTGGCTTGAGCACCAAGGGGAAGTAGTTGGCGAGGATCTTGTCGTCTCGTCCCCCCGCAGCTTGCACCGCGATGGTGTAGATGCTGAGGAACTCCGATGGGTGTGTCCTGCCGTCGTACTTCTCTGGCACATCTGGTTTGAAGTTTTTCTTGTCGGGCCACCGGACTTGCCGCAGCTCACGAGTGAACGCAGGGCAACCTACCGCGTACGGCAAGTCGCCTGGTTCCCCTGGCGCATGCATATCGACAGTGGGCCCGGCGCGTTGGTCAGATTGACGGCGCGCTTCTCTTCGGCGCTCGATACGGGTTCGAGCGTCCTCTTCTTGCCGTTCCCGAAGAACTTGGCATTGGTCGCGACGAGCTCGTGGATCCGACGACGCCGTGGAGTCGCTGTCGAGGTGGATCCGGCGAGTCGGCGATCTTGGCCTTCGGGAAGGAGAGTGTACGGTGGGTGCACCCCCGCAAGTATCGTCGCCATCGGCTCGCGCCTTGTCGCCCCGTCGCGGCTGTGAAGCACTTGGTTGCCGTGGGACGTCACTGTTGGCGAAGCCGATGAGACTTTGAATTGTGGACCTCCATTCGTCGACCTTATCGGCCGTCGGAGGGTAATCGAGTAGTAAGTGAGCTCTCGCCAAGGCTTCCGCTGGTGTGGTCGGCGGCAATGGCGTACGGAGAGAAGAACGGGATGTGCTCGGACTCCTAACCAAGTTAGGAGGAGCAGCATCCCGCCCAACCGTACCGCATTTCACTCGTGCCGGCATCTTGGGGGGCACATGGGTCTCGAGGGTCTCGGGATCCTCCAGCATGGCCTTGATCCAATGAGCGTATGGCGCCCCGAGTATCGTGGCGCTGTCTGTCCCGCGCCTCCTGCGATGGACGCGGTGCAGATTTGGACGCTGACGCCCGCGCTGCGTTGTCCTTGGACCTGGCGGCATCGTGGGCTCTCTCGGCGACGCCGGCCCCTCCGCCAGCGTTTCCCCCACCACCTGACGGCTCCGGTAGTGGTGGGTTCGACGCGGACGGCTTAGCTGCTGCCGAAGGCTTCTTCTTCGGCGCCATGTCGACGAAGATGTCGATGAAGTTGCTCAGGCGACCGCCGGATCAGGTTCGCACAGCCTCGACGCCCCCCTACCTGGCGCGCCAAAGATGTCGGGGCTGAGCTGATCGTGCCCCACGAGCACCTATGGGACCTTGGTCCCTTGTGGTTCGGAGGGGGGGGGCGGAGATTGCACAAAGAGCGGATCGAGGCGATGCACACGAGCGGATTTTACCCAGCTTCGGAGCTCTCCGGGGAGATAATACTCCTACTGCTGCTTTGTGGATTATCTTGTGTTCTTGCTAGGGAGCAATGCGGGCTACAAGCCCTAGCGTGAGTGTGGTTTTTCTATCGAGCCGAACCGAACCCTTTCTACGTTGCCCCCGGGCCTCCTTTTATAGGCACAAGGGGTTACCACATATGGCAAGTAGACAAGGGTAAGATAGTAAAAACATGGGTTGGTACACCGCTATGTACAGTGTACGATAATCTATACCTAACTCTGACGGCAAGGGACAAGAGTCATCAATGCCCGTCTCGGTCGCCCGAACAGTGTAACAGGGACCGTTAAGTGCGCCTCTGTTCGCCACGATGGTAGCTTGTCAGCGCTGCTTGTCGCTACTCTCCGCTGGCTGCACAGCTCGTCGACACGCGTACTTGGGAGAGCCCCGTGGTGACACGTTGGCGGGTGAGCTGGAGCGGAGATGAAGAGAGGTCGCCCGCCCCGGCAAGTGCCTTTCCGCGGCGGGAACCTTGTCGCGCTTGGGGGTCCAGCGCCCGCCAAGCCTTCCCGGCAAGCTCCTCTTGCCGGGGCCTTGTTTCCTTTGCGCCCTGAGTGGCCTTCCCGGCAAGCTCCTCTTGCCGGGGTCTTGACTGCTTTGCTCTTGAATGGCTCCAAGGGAGCTACTAAGGATCTTAGCGGCCATCAGGCCGGCCCGGCCGTGAGGCTGCAGAATCGTCTGTGCGAGTTGAGGGTACTAGGGTACCCCTACTCTAGTACACCGACACCCTTCTTGTTATCCTCGATGGCGATAATACAATACGTGCCTTGCTGCCCCTACTGTCACTGGGAAAGGACACCGCAAGATTGAACCCAAAGCTAAGCACTTCTCCCATTGCAAGAACTACCAATCTAGTTGGCCAAACCAAACGGATAATTCGAAGAGACTTGCAAAGATAACCAATCATACATAAAAGAATTCAGAGAAGATTCAAATATTGCTCATAGATAATCTTGATCATAAACCCACAATTCATCGGTCTCAACAAACACACCGCAAAAAGAAGATTCCATCAAATAGATCTCCACGAGAGAGGGGGAGAACATTGTATTGAGATCCAAAAAGAGAGAAGAAGCCATCTAGCCACTAACTATGGACCCGAAGGTCTGAAGTAAACTACTCACACTTCATCGGAGAGGCTATGATGATGATGTAGAAGCCCTTCGTGGTGTATTGCCCTTCCGACGGAGCTCCAGAACAGGCCCCAAGATGGGATCTCATGCATACGGAAAGTTGCGGCGGTGGAATTAGGTTTTGGGCTCCGTATCTGATCTGTTGGGGGTACGTAGGTATATATAGGAGGAAGGAGTACGTCGGTGGAGCTTCGGGGGCCCACGAGGCAGGGGCGCGCCCTAGGGGGGGGGGGGCGCCCTCCACCCTCGTGGCCGCCTCCCTCCTTTCTTGATCGAGGGTCCAAGTCTCCTGGATCTTATCTGATGAGAAAATCACGTTCCCGAAGATTTCATTCCGTTTGGACTCCGTTTGATATTCTGTTTCTTCAAAACACTGAAATAGGCAAAAAAACAGCAAATCTGGGCTGGGCCTCCGGTTAATAGGTTAGTCCCAAAAGTAATATAAAAGTGGAAAATAATGCCCAATATGGTCCAAAACAGTAGATAATATAGCATGGAGCAATCAAATATTATAGATACGTTGGAGACGTATCAGGCATCCCCAAGCTTAATTCCTGCTCGTCCTCGAGTAGGTAAATGATAAAAAGAGAATTTTTGATGCGGAGTGCTACTTGGCATAATTTCAATGTAACTCTTCTTAATTGTGGTATGAATATTCAGATCCGAAAGATTCAAGACAAAAGTTCATATTGACATAAAAATAATAATACTTCAAGCATACTAACTAAGCAATTATGTCTTCTCAAAATAACATGGCCAAAGAGAGTTCATCCCTACAAAATCATATAGTTTAGTGATGCTCCATTTTCGTCACACAAGAATGCTCTAATCATGCACAACCCTGATGACAAGGCAAGCAATTGTTTCATACTTTAGTAATCTCAAACCAATCAACTTTCACGCAATATATGAGCGCGAGCCATGGACATAGCACTATGGGTGGAATAGAATATGATGATGGGGGTTATGTGGAGAAGACAAAAAAGGAGAAGGTCTTACATCAACGAGGCTAATCAACGGGCTATGGAGATGCCCATCAATTGATGTTAATGCAAGGAGTAGGGATTGCCATGCAACAGATGCACTAGAGCTATAAATGTATGAAAGCTCAACAAAAGAAACTAAGTGGGTGTGCATCCAACTTGCTTGCTCATGAAGACCTAGGGCATTTGAGGAAGCCCATCGTTGGAATATACAAGCCAAGTTCTATAATGAAAAATTCCCACTAGTATATGAAAGTGACAACATATGAAACTCTCTATATGAAAAACATGGTGCTACTTTGAAGCACAATATATGAGACTCGCTATATGAAGAATGTGGTGCTACTTTGAAGCACAAGTGTGGAAAAGGAGATAGTAACATTGCCCCTTTTTATTTCCCCTTTTTTTGCCCTTTTTTCTTTCTTTTGGCCTTCTCTTTTTTTGGGGACAATGCTCTATTAAATGATGATCATCACACTACTATTTATTTACAACTCAATGATTACAACTCGATACTAGAACAAAGTATGACTCCATATGAATGCCTTCGGCGGTGTACCGGGATATGCAATGAATCAAGAGTGACATGTATGAAAGAATTATGAACGGTGGCTTTGCCACAAATACTATGTCAACTACATGATCATGCTAAGCAATATGACAATGATGAATATGTCATGAAGAATGGTATGGTGGAAAGTTGCATGGCAATATATCTCGGAATGGCTATGGAAATGCCATAATAGGTAGGTATGGTGGTTGTTTTGAGGAAGATATAAGGAGGTTTATGTGTGAAAGAGCGTATCATATCACGGGTTTGGATGCACCGCGAAGTTTGCACCAACTCTCAATGTGAGAAAGGGCAATGCACGGTACGAAGAGGCTAGCAATGATGGAAGGTTGAGAGTGCGTATAATCCATGGACTCAACATTAGTCATAAAGAACTCACATACTTATTGCAAAAATCTACAAGCCATCAAAACCAAAGCACTACGCGCATGCTCCTAGGGGATAGATTGGTAGGAAAAGACCATCGCTCGTCCCCGTCCGCCACTCATAAGGAGGACAATCAAATAACACCTCATGTTTCAAATTTGTTACATAACGTTTACCATATGTGCATGCTACGGGACTTGCAAACTTCAACACAAGCATTTCTCAAATTCACAACTACTCAACTAGCACGACTTTGATATTATCACCTCCATATCTCAAAACAATTATCAAACATCAAACTTTCCTTAGTATTCAACACACTCATAAGAAAGTTTTTACTAATTTTGTATACCTAGAATATTAGGATTGTTTAAGCAAATTACCATGCTATTTAAGACTCTCAAAATAATCTAAGTGAAGCATGAGAGATCAATAGTTTCTTTAAAACAAATCCAGCACCGTGCTTTAAAAGATATAAGTGAAGCACTAGAGCAAAACTATATAGCTCAAAAGATATAAGTGAAGCACATAGAGTATTCTAACAAATTCCAATTCATGTATGGCTCTCTCAAAAAGGTGTGTACAGCAAGGATGATTTTGGTAAACTAAAAAGAAAAGACGCAAATAATACAAGACGCTCCAAGCAAAACACATATCATGTAGTGAATAAAAATATAGCTCCATGTAAAGTTACCGATGGAAGTGGACGAAAGAGGGGATGCCTTCCGGGGCATCCCCAAGCTTTGAATTTTTGGTGTCCTTGGATTATCTTAGGGGTGCCATGTGCATCCCCAAGCTTAGGCTCTTGCCGCTCCTTGTTCCATAATGCATCAAAAGATTTCACCCAAAACTTGAAAACTTCACAACACAAAACTCAACAGAAATCTCATGAGCTCCGTTAGCGAAAGAAAACAAAAGACCACTTCAAGGTACAGTAATGAACTCATTCTTTATTTATATTGGTGTTAAACCTACTGTATTCCAACTCCTCTATGGATTATAAACTATTTTACTAGCCATAGATTCTTCAAAATAAGCAAACAACACATGAAAAACAGAATCTATCAAAAAACAAAACAGTCTGTAGTAATCTGTAACTAACGCAAACTTCTGGAACTCCAAACATTCAGCCAAAATAGGCAGACCTAGGCAATTTGTTTATTGATCAGCAGAAATTGGAATCACTATTTTATCACGTTCTGGTGATTTTTAACAATTGTTTTCGTGAACCGAAAGTTTCTGGAAATTACAGCAAGATCAAATAACTATTATCCAAGAAGATCCTATAGGTTTAACTTGGCACAAACACTAATTAAAACATGAAACACATCTAAACAGAAGGTAGATGGATTATTTATTCCTAAACAGAAACAAAAAAAACTAAAAATAAAATTGGGTTGCCTCCCAACAAGCGCTATCGTTTAACGCCCCTAGCTAGGCATTGATAATTGTAATGATGCTCACATGAAAGACAGGAATTGAAGCGCAAAGAAAGAATCATAAAACACGTGACAAACACATATAAATCTAACATACTTCCTATGCATAGGCATCTTATAGGCAAACAAATTATGATAGCAAGCAAAAACTAGCGTATGAAAGGAAGCGGAAAGAAACAATAGCAATCTCAACATAACGAGAGGTAATTTGTTATCATGAAAATTTCTATGACCATACTTTCCTCTCTCATAATAATTACATGTGGGTTCATAAGCAAATTCAACAAAATATCTGTCACATAAAATATTTTCAACACGATCCACATGCATGCAAAGTTGACACTCTTCCTAAATAGTGGGATTAACATTAACTAAAGTCATGACCTCTCCAAACCCACTTTTATCAAAAATTTCATAAGATTGAATATTCTCCAAATATGTGGGATCTAAAGTTGACACTCTTCCAAACCCACTTTCAATATTATTGCAAACATTATTATCAATCTCATATTCATCATGAGGATTAAATAAATTTTCAAGATCATGAGAAGAATCACCCCAATCATGATCATTGCAACAAGTAGAAGACATAGCAAAACTTGCATCCCCAAGCTTAGGGTTTTGCAGATTATTAGCACAATTGACATCAAGAGAATTTATAGTAAAATCATTGAAATCATTCTTTTCATCGAGGGAACTATCAAGCATGGGTGCAATAGCAACAATCTCATTTTTAACATAAGGAACTATAGCAAATTCGTCTTCATAAATATTGGCATCATGGCCACAAGAATAGCAAGCATCATGTTCATCAAGGGATATTTCAACCAAATCATCGGAATCATCATTATCTATAGATTCATGCATATCATTATTTTCTTCCAAAGCAACGGTCATTCTTTCAATAAATTCTTGGACATAGACATTGTGAGAAAGGTTTTCATTGCAATATTTAAGTATGACAGAATTTTCAGATTGGTTGAGAGTAAAATCATACTTTTCAATCAAAGAAGCAACCTCATGAGCACCCTTAAAATCGACAAATTCTTCAATTTGTTCGATATCATAGTAACTATAAACACCCTTAGCATAAGAAGATAAGATTTCATTATCATTGAACTCACATAGGTAGGGAAGGTGTTTTTTAGGGTTCTTAGAGCAACAAGTAAAATCACACATTTCACAAAGATTCCAAGCATAGCATAGCAAACTATTTATATGATACCATAAGAGCTTCCCTTTTTCAGACAAACGATGACGCACAAAATGAGCATGCTCATCTAAAGATTTCCATCAACTAGGCTAGTTGGGGTTTCAGCACGAGCGCATAAGGATCGAAGATGATCCAAGTAGAACACTTTAAGTGGATCCATATCAATAGATTTTTAGCAAGCAAAATGCAAGCACATAGAAGGCACAAGGAAACACAAACAAAGATACATACAGGAAGAAGGAGAACGAAAAAGAGAGGGCGAATAGAACGGCAAGGGTGAAGTGGGGGAGAGGAAAACGAGAGGCAAATGGCAAATAATGTAATGCGGCAGACAAGGAATTGTGATGGGTACTTGGCATGTTGACTTTTGCGTAGACTCCCCGGCAACGGTGCCAGAAATCCTTCTTGCTACGTCTTGAGCTTGCGTTGGTTTCCCCCGAAGAGGAGAGGATGATGCAGCAGATTAGCGTAAGTATTTCCTTCAGTTTTTGAGAACCAAGGTATCAATCCAGTAGGAGGCCACGCGCAAGTCCCTTGTACCTACACAAAGCAAATAACTCCTCGCACCCAACGTGAATAGGGGTTGTCAATCCCTTCACGGTCACTTACGAGAGTGAGATCGATAGAGATGATAGATAATATTTTGGTATTTTTGGTATAAAGATGCAAAGTAAAATAAAAGACAAAGTAAAAAGCAAAGCAATAATAAAGGGTAGGAAGATTAATATGATAAGAATAGACCGGGGGACATAGATTTCACTAGTGGCTTCTCTCAAGAGCATAAGTATTTTACGGTGGGTGAGCAATTCTTGTTGAGCAATTGATAGAATTGAGCATAGTTATGAGAGTATCTAGGTATGATCATGTATATAGGCATCACGTCCGAGAAAAGTAGACCGACTCCTGCCTGCATCTACTACTATTACTCCACTCATCGACCGCTATCCAGCATGCATCTAGAGTATTAAGTTAATGAAAACAGAGCAATGCCTTTAAGCAAGATGACATGATGTAGATGGATAAATTCATGCAATATGATAAAAACCCCATCTTGTTATCCTCAATGGCAACAATACAATCGTGCCTTGCTGCCCCTCATCCTTTGGGAAAGGACACCGCAAGATTGAACCTAAAGCTAAGCACTTCTCCCATTGCAAGAACTACCAATCTAGTTGGCCAAACCAAACGGATAATTCGAAGACACTTGCAAAGATAACCAATCATACATAAAAGAATTCAGAGAAGATTCAAATATTGCTCATAGATAATCTTGATCATAAACCCACAATTCCTCATTCTCAACAAACACACCACAAAAAGAAGATTACATCAAATAGATCTCCACGAGAGAGGGGGAGAACATTGCATTGAGATCCAGAAAGAGAGAAGAAGCCATCTAGCTACTAACTATGGACCCGAAGGTCTGAAGTAAACTACTCACACTTCATCGGAGAGCCTATGATGATGATGTAAGCCCTCCGTGGTGGATTCCCCTTCCGGCGGAGCTCCGAACATGCCCCAAGATGGGATCTCATGGATACAGAAAGTTGCAGCGGTGGAATTAGGTTTTTGGCTCCGTGATCTGATCTGTGAGAAGTGCGTACGTATATATAGGAGAAAGAAGCGTTGGTGGAGCTTGGGGCCCACGAGGCGGGGCGCGCCTTGGGGGCGCCTCCACCTCGTGGCTGCCTCCTCCTTACTTGACCGAGGGTCCAACTCTCCTGGATCTTATCTGATGAGAAAATCACGTTCCCGAAGATTTCATTCCGTTTGGACTCCGTTTGATATTCTGTTTCTTTGAAACACTGAAATAGGCAAAAAAACAACAAATCTGGGCTGGGCCTCCGGTTAATAGGTTTGTCCCAAAAGTAATATAAAATTGGAAAATAAAGCCCAATATGGTCCAAAATAGTAGATAATATAGCATGGAGCAATCAAAAATTATAGATACGTTGGAGACGTATCAGGCATCCCCAAGCTTAATTCCTGCTTGTCCTCGAGTAGGTAAATGATAAAAAGAGAATTTTTGATGCGGAGTGCTACTTGGCATAATTTCAATGTAACTCTTCTTAATTGTGGTATAAATATTCAGATCCAAAAGATTCAAGACAAAAGTTCATATTGACATAAAAATAATAATACTTCAAGCATACTAACTAAGTAATTATGTCTTCTCAAAATAACATGGCCAAAGAGATTTCATCCCTACAAAATCATATAGTTTAGTCATGCTCCATTTTCGTCATACAAGAATGCTCTCATCATGCACAACCCCGATGACAAGCCAAGCAATTGTTTCATACTTTAGTAATCTCAAACCTATAAACTTTCACGCAATATATGAGCGCGAGCCATGGACATAGCACTATGGGTGGAATAGAATATGATGATGGGGGTTATGTGGAGAAGACAAAAAAAGGAGAAGGTCTTACATCAACGAGGCTAATCAACGGGCTATGGAGATGCCCATCAATTGATGTTAATGCAAGGAGTAGGGATTGCCATGCAACGGATGCACTAGAGCTATAAATGTATGAAAGCTCAACAAAAGAAACTAAGTGGGTGTGTATCCAACTTGCTTGCTCACGAAGACCTAGGGCATTTGAGGAAGCCCATCGTTGGAATATACAAGCCAAGTTCTATAATGAAAAATTCCCACTAGTATATCAAAGTGACAACATATGAAACTCTCTATTTGAAAACATGGAGCTACTTTGAAGCACAATATATGAGACTCGCTATATGAAGAACATGGTGCTACTTTGAAGCACAAGTGTGGAAAAGGAGATAGTAACATTGCCCCTTTTTATTTCCCCTTTTTTTGGGCCTATTTTTTTCTTTTGGCCTCCTCTTTTTTTGGGGGGACAATGCTTTATTAAATGATATTCCGTTTCTTCGAAACACTGAAATAGGCAAAAAACAACAAATCTGGGCTGGGCCTCCGGTTAATAGGTTAGTCCCAAAAGTAATATAAAAGTGGAAAATAAAGCCCAATATGGTCCTAAAGAGTAGATAATATAGCATGGAGCAATCAAAAATTATAGATACGTTGGAGACGTATCACTCACCGCCATGCGTGAGTAATTCCATCGTAGGCTTGCTGGACGGTGATGGGTTGGATGAGATCTATCATGTAATCGAGTTAGTTTTGTTAGGGTTTGATCCCTAGTATCCACTATGTTCTGAGATTGATGTTGCTATGAACTTGCTATGCTTAATGCTTGTCACTAGGGCCCGAGTGCCATGATTTCAGATCTGAACCTATTATGTTTTCATGAATATATGTGAGTTCTTGATCCTATCTTGCAAGTCTATAGTCACCTACTATGTGTTATGATCCGGCAAACCCGAAGTGACAATAATCGGGACCACTCCCGGTGATGACCATAATTTGAGGAGTTCATGTATTCACTACGTGCTAATGCTTTGTTCCGGTACTCTATTAAAAGTAGGCCTTAATATCCCTTAGTTTCCATTAGGACCCCGCTACCACGGGAGGGTAGGACAAAAGATGTCATGCAAGTTCTTTTCCATAAGCACGTATGACTATATTCGGAATACATGCCTACATTACATTGATGAATTGGAGCTAGTTCTGTGTCACCCTATGTTATGATTGTTACATGATGAACCGCATCCGGCATAATTCATCATCACCGATCCAAATCCTACGAGCTTGTCACATATTGTTCTTCGCTTATTTACTTTTCTGTTGCTACTGTTACAATCACTACAAAACACCAAAAATATTACTCTTGCTAATGTTACTTTTGTTACCGTTACAACTACTATCATATTACTTTGCTCTAGATACTAAGTTATCCAGGTGTGGTTGAATTGACAACTCAACTGCTATTACTTGAGAATATTCTTTGGCTCCCCTTGTGTCGAGTCAATAAATTTGGGTTGAATACTCTACCCTCGAAAACTGTTGCGATCCCCTATACTTGTGGGTTATCAAGACTATTTTCTGGCGCCGTTGCCGGGGAGCACAGTTCTATTCTTTGAGTCACTTGGGATTTATATCTACTGGTCACTATGAAGAACTTGAAAGACGCTAAGACAACAATTTATCCCTCAACTACGATGGGAGGTAAGGAACTGCCATCTAGCTTTGCACTTGATTCACCTTCTGTTTTGAGTAAGCTTGCGACAGCTAAACCTGCTTCTGCTATTCGTTCTGATATGTCGCATGTTATTGATGATGCCGCTTCTGCTATGCATGATACTTATGATGAAACTACTTCCATGCTTGATACTACTGTGCCACTTAGTGAATTTGTTGTTGAACAAATTGCTAGGGTTAGAGAGAAAGAAATTATTGAAAGTGATGATGAAGATTCGCCTGTTATTCCTGAGGGTTATGTTTTAAAAAAAGAAGCTGCTTTAGCTATTTTAGCTTGCAAAGATAGATATGAGCTCAAGAGGTTATTAGCTAAATGGAGGCAGCAATCTCTTAATGCTAGAATGAAACCTGACCCTGCTTTTGCTACT
The DNA here is from genome assembly GCA_021605205.1 of Aegilops longissima. Classification (NCBI taxonomy): domain Eukaryota; kingdom Viridiplantae; phylum Streptophyta; class Magnoliopsida; order Poales; family Poaceae; genus Aegilops; species Aegilops longissima. The sequence goes on along the minus strand of CM038678.1, from coordinate 633,244,733 downwards.
TCACCTATCTGTGTTACTGATAAGGATTATGAATTCTCTGTTGATCCTGATATAATTACTTTGGTTGAATCTGATCCTTTTCATGGCTATGAATCTAAAACTGTTGTGGCACATCTTACTAAATTAAATGATATAGCCACCCTGTTCACTAATGATGAGAGATCTCGCTACCTTTATATCCTTAAAATATTTCCGTTATCATTAAAGGGTGATGCTAAGATATGGTTTAATTTTCTTGATCCTGGTTGCGTGCGTAGTCCCCAGGATATGATTTATTACTTCTCTGCTAAATATTTCCCTGCTCATAAGAAACAAGCTGCTTTAAGGGATATATACAACTTTGTGCAAATTGAAGAAGAGAGTCTCCCACAAGCTTGGGGGAGGCTTCTCAAGTTACTTAATGCTTTGCCTGATCATCCTCTCAAGAAAAATGAAATACTTGATATCTTTTATAATGGACTAACCGATGCTTCCAGAGATTACCTGGATAGTTGTGCTGGTTCTGTTTTCAGGGAAAGAACACCGGATGAAGCTGAAATTCTATTGAATAATATGTTGACAAATAAAAATAATTGGACACTTCCTGAGCCTGCTATTGAGCCTATTCCTAAACCAACTCTGAAGAAGAGGGGTGTTCTATTTCTCAGTCCTCAAGATATGCAAGAGGCAAAGAAATCTATGAAAGAAAAGGGTCTTAAAGCTGAAGATGTTAAGAATTTAACTCCTATTGAAGAAATACATGGTCTTAATCTACCGCCTGTTGAAGAAACATATGATCTTAATCAATTACCTATTAAAGAAACTCATGGTCTTGATAACCCGACACAGGTAGTAAAGGTAAATTCTCTCTATAGATTTGATGAAGGTGATATTCCTCATTATAAGTCCGCTAGACAATGCTTAGAAGAGTTTGATAATTTTATTGTCAAACAAGAAAACTTCAATGCTTATTTTGGTAGACAATTGAAATATAATTTCGATATGCTTGAGCACTTGGGTGATTATATGGCTAATGTTAAAGGCGAACTTAAACTCATTAGTAAACATGCTTCTATGGTTACCACTCAAGTAGAACAAGTACTTAAAGCTCAAAATGATTTGCTCAATGAAATGAATAGTAAGAAAAATGATTATGCTGTTAGAGTGGCTACTAGAACTGGTAAGATGACTCAGGAACCTTTGTATCCTGAAGGCCACCCTAGGAGAATTGAACAAGATTCTCAAAGAAATAATATTGATGCACCTAGTCCTTCTAAAAAGAAGAAAAAGGAAAATGATAGGACTTTGTATGCTTCTAGTGAACCTATTGCTGAACCACCTAAGCATCCAAATTGCTATTTCTATTTCTGATGTTGAAACACACTCTGGTAATGAACATGAACCTAATGAAAATGTTAATGATGATGTTCATGATGATGCTCAACCTAGCAATGACAATGATGTAGAAATTGAACCTGCTGTTGATCTTGATAACCCACAATCAAAGAATCAACTTTATGATAAGAGAGACTTTGTTGCTAGGAAACATGGTAAAGAAAGAGAGCCATGGGTTCAGAAACCAATTCCTTTTCCTCCCAAACCATCCAAGAAAAAGGATGATGAGGATTTTGAGCGCTTCGCTAAAATGATTAGACCTATCTTTTTGCGTATGTGATTAACAGACATGCTCGAAATGAATCCTTATGCTAAGTATATGAAAGAAATTGTTACAAATAAAAGAAAGATAACGGAAGCTGAAATTTCCACCATGCTTGCTAATTATACTTTTAAGGGTGGAATACCTAAGAAACTAGGAGATCCAGGAGTACCTACTATACTATGCTCCATTAAAATAAACTATGTTAAAACTGCTTTATGTGATCTTGGAGCCGGTGTTAGTGTTATGCCTCTCTCTTTATATCATAGACTTGATTTGAATAAGTTGACACCTACTGAAATCTTTGCAAATGGCTGATAAATCAACTGCTATACCTGTCGGTATTTGTGAGGATGTGCCTGTTGTGGTTGCAAACATTACTATTTTAACTGACTTTGTTATTCTTGATATTCCTGAGGACGATAGTATGTCTATTATTCTTGGAAGACCTTTTTTGAATACTGCAGGGGCTGTTATTGATTGCAACAAAGGCAATGTCACTTTTCATGTTAATGGTAATGAGCATACGATACACTTTCCGAGGAAACAACCTCAAGTCCATAGTATCAATTCTATTGGAAAAATTCCATCGATTATTTTTGGAGGTTTTGAATTTCCTCTTCCTACTGTCAAGAAGAAATATGATATTCTTATTATAGGGGATGTGCATATCCCCGTTGAGGTAACATAGTGTTATTCGAAATTTCTCCGGTTCCATGTTATTCGGAATGAGTTTGTTAACAAGATTTGATCAACCTTGTTAGTGGATTCTTTCTGATGAGCATGAGATGGATGAAACTAGAAGGCACAACCTTCTGTACCCTCTTTCTACTTTCTGTTATTTAGTTGAAATAAAGTAAAAATAGTATTTTTCTGTTTGTTTTCTGATTTATCCGTGCAATATAAAAATACCCCGAAAATAAAAGTTCTCCAAATGCCCTGAAAATGGAATATGATTTTTTCTGAAATATTTTAGAATATCTGGCACTGAGAACTCAGCAGGAGGGGCAAGCACCTGGCCACGAGGGTGGAGGGCACGCCCTACCCCCTGGGCGCGCCCCCTGCCTCGTGGGCCCATGGTGGCCCCCTCCACTTATTCATGCACCCACACACTCCTTCTTCCTCCCACAAACACCAATATCCAGCTCAAGCACGAGTTCTAGCTCATTTTGCTACGATTTTTGATCTCCTTGCTCAAAGCATCTCTCACAAAACTGCTTGGGGGGATTGTTCCTTGGTATGTGACTCCTCCATTGGTCCTATTAGTTTTTTCTTGTGCTCTATTCATTGCAAATTTGTGCTGCCTAGGTGACCATGTTCTTGAGCTTGCATGTCAAATTTATATGGTTCCAAGTAGTTCTAATGCATGATATAGTCTCTAGGCACTTGTAGGAGTAGTTGCTATCAATTTTGTTGAGTTTGGTTTACTTTTATTTGAAGTTACTAAAATTTCAGAAATTTTTCAGAAGAAGAAATATGCTTAGGAAAATGTTCCAAGGTTGTTCTTCAAGGAAGCAAGGACCTAGGCTTGCAATGTGTGATGCTGACGATGAGCCACCAAGGGACGCTCCAGTGCGGCCTTGTGAATGGCCTTCAGAGAACTTTATGGATCGAGCAGGAATCAAGGAAGAACTTAACGCATATTTGCGTAATGCTGATCTTGTGAGCTTCGAGGCAGAGAAGTGCAGCCAATACCACTATCTCACTAGTTTATTTGTGAGGAGGTTTAAATTTTCACCTTCACGTAATTCCCCAACTGTCCTGTTTGATCTTTATGAAAAATCTTATACTATAGACTTAGAGGATTTTACCGCTACTTGCAAACTTCCACAATGGGGTAGTGCTAGTGAACCTCGCAAATCTTAATTCAGAAATTTTCTTGCTAGTATAACCGTGGGGGAATCTAGAGATATAGCACAAGCTACCATAGGGAGCATTCATTTTCCTGCTATACATTATTTTGCTCTCTTCATAGGTAGGTGCATAGATGGTAAAGATGAAGCATGTCATATGTGTGTCCCTGACCTTAGTATTCTTAGGAGTGCTGTGTTAGGAGACAAATCTTATAATTTGGGAGCCATTGTTGCACGTAGGTTGCATCATAATAGTTTGAATGGAGATTTATTTGGAGGAATTTATGCAACCCGCTTAGGTGATTTTCTTGGTGTGGACGTTCGTGAGGATGCTATTGAGTTGCCTCCTACTTATTTAGACTATAATGCTATGGTCCACCACCAGTTTGTCGAGAGGAATGACTCACCTCTCCGGTATCACTTAATCTTTGACAGACGTCGTGCTATCCGTATTACTCTCCCTGCTCCTGCCTTCTTTGATTATCAGGAAAAAGGAAGATATGTTATTACCAGAGAGGAGACAGATGATTACGAGAGGAGGGCGGAGGCAGCTCGCCGCCACGCTGCAGCTCAGGAGGCGATAGCCGCTGCATCTCAGTACGACCCCGGATACAACTACGGATATCCGCCAGGTCATTCGTGGCAATGAACCAACTTAGGCCAAAAGCCTAAGCTTGGGGGAGTACGTATTTCCCACCGACATTACATTTATGTTTACACACACTCATTGCTAGATGTCGGTGCTCATACTCTTTCACTGTAATATCCATGCTAGTTTATTTTCTTTTTCTTGCTTTCTTCTTGTGTGTTTGATAAACTTTAAGAAAAACCAAAAAAAATTAGTAGTAAATTTTATTTAGTTTACTTTTCGTGCTGTAGTAGTAATAATTAAAAAGAAAACCCAAAAAGATTTCCCGTTCTTCTTTTGCTTGTTGGGAGCTTTCCCGTGTAAATAGTTTTATTTCTTTTCTTTTCTTTGGGGGTCAATAGGAGAAGACCATGATTAAATTGTTGAAGTGGCTCTTATATACATTATTGTTGATTTAACCAAGAGCCCATATTGCCTTGTCTTCTCCTGTTTATTGAATGCTCGCAGATTCCAGCTTACTCCAATGCACGTGCACTCTTATTATTTTTTCACATCGTTTGGTTGTGCAAGTGAAAGGCAATTATGAAGATATATGATGGACTGACTGAGATGAGAAAAGCTGGTATGAACTCGACCTCTCTTGTTTTTCTAAATATGATGAGTTCATCGTTCCTGATTCAGCCTATTATGAATAAACATGTTTGCAATGACAATTAGAGATCACAGTTGCTCGTGCCATGCTTGATTAGCTATGAGTTATAATGGTTTATCTTGCATGCCAACATGCTATTAAAATGGTTGTGATGTGGTATATGTCGGATGTGGGGTTCCCGCAAACCCTTAGGGTTCGAACACTGGGGTGCGCGCGAAGTCTTTCCCTCCTACCAATCTACACTCTAGCTCGCTAGGATCTTGCGGATGATCTCGACGAACTCTCAACACAGAAAGAGACACTAGGTTTATACTGGTTCGGGCCACCGTTGTGGTGTAATACCCTACTCCAGTGTGGTGGTGGTGGATTGCCTCTTGGGCTGATGATGAACAGTACAAGAGAGGAACAACCTCCTGAGGTTGAGGTGTTCTTGTGCGTATGAACTTGTGGTGTGTGGATTTGATCTACCTAGGCCTGCTTCAGTTCAAGCTCTCTTGCCTCCTACTGTGGTGGCTAGTCCTATTTATAGAGGCCCTGGTCCTCTTCCCAAATATCGAGCGGGAAGGGAGCCAACAACGGCGGGCAAATTTGAAGGGGGACAGCTAGTACAAGCTATCCTGAAAAAAGCGGTCTTCGCCTGTGAAAAGCCCTGGGGTGACGCCGTCTTAGGCTCCATGATGACCTCCGCCTTGCCGTCCTCCTGGTCTTGGTCTTGTTGCACCAATATGGCAACCTTTGCCTGATGCCTCGGTACTCTTCGCCTGCGCTTGCCTCCTTATCACCAAAGAGGAAATGGGGACGCTGCGCGCACTGGCGCCCTCCTGGTACCCGCCTGGCACCATTCGTCATGGCTCACGTCACGAGAGTCTCATGAGGTTTGCCCCGCCTTGATATCTCCGCTCCTCGTGAGCCCGCTTGGCTAGGCCACTCCAGAGGAGGTCTTGCGTCATCCGCCTCGCGAGGCTTGGACCCTCGCGAGGGTCTTGGATGCCTTTTTGATGAAGATCGCCGTCGGCTGCTGCTTATACCACGCCAGGGCGCAGTAGGCAAGTCTGGGAACCCCCGTTCCCAGAACGCCGACAGTAGCCCCCGGGCCCAAGGTGTTACCGGGCTTGGCTTCACAGCGAAGCCAAGGGTCAAGTCCGGGGCGCCGCGGGCCTCAAAAGCCTGCGGCCTCGGTCGACGCGTGGCGGTTGATTGGACGTGGGCGTCTCCGCTTCTCCACGCTGCCTCGGCAACCGCATGATTTGACAAGTCCCTGCAACATGCCAGGAAAACCATCATTCCCTGCGATCGTGGGAGACGCCGGTTGGCCTTCTCTGGCTATCAATGGGGAGGGGGGGGGGCCCCATTGTCCATCTCTTCCTCGCTCACTTGCTTCTCTGTTCCATTGCTTGCAGTGCCACCGATGGCGCCACGGAAGAAGTTCTCAGCCGCTGAGAAAGGAAAGCCCCCTCGCGAGGGCCCCGGTTTCCCGGCGCCCAAGCGCAGCCGTGGCCGGCCGTGCAAGCACGCCACGACCCCCACCGTGGCCCACCGTTGAGGAGGCGCCACGGTGCGCGGAGGGGATCGTCCCATCCATGGCGGTCCAGCCGACGAGGGGAGGGGCGCGAGTGGCGTGGCCTCCCCGCCCGCGCTTCCATTCAGCTGAGGTGTCGCCGGAGTTCGTTGTCTGGTCGGAGAGCCCGGCCGGCAAATGGCTCCAACTTCCACGCTTCTTCGCCGGTGAACTGCCGGCTCATGGTTCGGGCAGGCTCTGGCTGCAGGCGGACGGCTACTGCAGCAGGGCCTCTTGGGTCGCAGTCGAGACCTCTGCCGCGGGCAACGTAGCCCTGGCCCGCGGCTGGCAAATGTTCGCCCGCGCACGCGGCTTGGGCAGGTGTTGCACTCTCCAATTCAGGTATGATGGTGAGTCGACCCTCTATGTGAGAGTGTTCGGAGAGGATGGTCGCCGCGCCGGGTGCTGCCCTGAGGTGAACGACGGCGAGGAGGTGCTTGGCCTTGGTGACGGTCGCGATGAGGACGAGGGCGAGCCTGTCCTTGGCGGCGACCGCGTCTCCTCCAGCTATGGCGGTTCTTCCTTCGGTGATGGCTCCAGCAGCGATGGCTACGACCAGCGCCGCGTCGCCGTGCCCGCTTCGAAGGAGGCAGCGGGTCATCCCGTCGTCACGCCCCCGTGAAGCGCGAGGAGGAGTCTGGCTAGGCTTGGGGCGTCGCCAAGGGTCCGCCTCCACGGATTGCTGCAACGCCGCTTTGCTTAGCTTTTCCTTCCTTTCCTGCATCGAAAAATGAAACCAGTATGGGCCCAGAGGGGCGTGTATCGAACCGTGGTTCTTTGGTTAATGCATTGTGCAAGTCGTTCCCATGTCGTGCTATTACTTTGTGCGAAGATAACTTAACCTGACGTGTTCTGGGAATCCTTTCCCTCTGGTGGTGCTCGCGTTGCTCGGAAGCTGCAAAAATTCGTTAGGGGGTGTACCAAAAGATTTGCCATCCACCAAAGCCTTGACTTGGCGCCTTGTATCGCAGTACCCGAGGGGCACGGATTGAGGAGGGATGTGCCAATTTCCAGGCTCAAACGAGGGTGGCTCGCGAAAAGGCAAGGGGAAATGCTCGCGAGGGCTCTCGAAAAGGCAAAGAGAAGAGAAAAGCTCGCGAGGGCACCTGCCTAGCCCCCTCGCGAGGCATGCGAGAGAGAGAACAAGAGCAATCTGGAGCCGAAGAAAAGCGGCGAAAAGGTTGGGGAACCGAAACAGCAACGAACGCCAAGGGAAACTTGGATTAAGGAAAAAAAACGAGCCAACTACGAAAAGAAAATGAAAAGCCGCGTCCGGCACCTAATCTAGTCTTCAAGTCTTCTCACCAGCGCGCAGCTAAGTGATGTCCACTAGGCGTGGGAGGGAGCCCCAGGGCCTGAGGCCGGCACTCCTGAGACTCCGGGGCGTGTACATCCCCAACTCATTATTACGTGAGAGTGTCACAGGCGGCGATTCTTCACAGGCACCGGGCCTTCTTCACAGGCTCTGGACCTTTCTTCTCAGGCTCTGGGCCTTGCTTCATGGATAGAACTTCCGGAGGTGCTGGATGTTCCAGGCATTCTGGATCGGCGTCCCATCCTGCGTTTCCAGGCGCGCTGCGCCCGGCCTGGAGACATGAACGACCCTGAACGGGCCCTCCCACATGGGCGAAAGCTTGTGCAGCCCTTCCCTTAAGAGGACCCGCCTTAGGACGAGGTCGCCTACCTCGAGTGTCCTGGAGCGGATGTTGCGGCAATGGTACCGCCGCAAAGCTTGTTGGTACCTTGCCGCTCTTAATGCAGCCTCGCGACGGTGCTACTCCCCCAGCACGAGATCCATCCTCTGCGTGGCGTCCTGCTGCGCTTCGTCGAACGCCAGGACCCCCGCGGAGCGATGCTTGACCTCATGGGGAAGGACTGCCTCAGCTCCATAGACGAGGAAGAACGGAGTCTCGCCCGTTGGCTTGGTGGTAGTGGTGCGAATGGACCACAGCACGGACTGGAGTTCGTCGTGCCAACCCCTGCCGCAGGCCTCCAGCTTCTTCTTGAAGGTCCTTGTCTTGAGGCCCCTCAGGACCTCAGCATTGGCGCGTTCAGCCTGACCATTGCTCCTGGGGTGGGCCACCGAAGCGTAGCAGATCTGCGTTCCAAGGTTAGCACAGTAGGTTTTGAAGAGGTTACTAGTAAACTGCGAGCCGTTATCTGTGATGATGTGGTTGGGGACCCCGAAGCGGCTCACGAGGCCCTTGATGAACTTGACAGCAGAGCCGGCCGGAATGGTGCGGACGGCTTCCACCTCTGCCCACTTGGTGAACTTGTCGATGGCGACGTAGAGATAGCGGTAGACCCCTGGTGCTCGTGGGAACGGGCCCAAGATGTCCAGCCCCCAGACCGCGAACGGCCACGTCAGCGGAATGGTTTGGAGGCCCTGTGCATGATGATGGATCCGCTTGGCGTGGAATTGGCAGGCTTCACAGGACTTCACCAGCTCGGCTGTATCGTTGAGTGTTGTAGGCCAATAGAACCCACTGCGGAACACCTTACCAACGAGGGTCCGCGATGATGAGTGGTGTCCGCAGTCACCGCCATGTATGTCAGCCAGAAACTCCTTTCCTTGATCGCCGGAGATGCAGTGCAGCGTAACATCGTTCGGCCGTTTCCTGTACAACTCGCCATCTTGAATGTAGTATGCCGTGGCCTGTCGGGCCACGCGCTCTGTGTCTTCTTCCTTCTCCGGTAGCGTCCCGTGCATCCGATACTCCTTGAATTCCTTGGTCCAACACTCCTGCCAGGGCTCGAGCGCCAAAAGCAGCCGAGCTCCTGAGGTTGGGCCGCAAGCTGGGGCTCCCGTGGCCGGGGGCTGTGGGAGCTCCTCCCGAGGCTGGGCCGTGCTTGACAGAGGTGACGCAGCCAATGGCTTGAAGAGCCGCTCTTCGAAGACGCCAGGCTCTTGCGGCTGCCACTTGGATGCTCTCTTGGCGATGTCGTCGGCTTCCTTGTTGGTGCCCCAGGGCATGTGCTGCAGCTCTAGGCCCGAGAACTGCTTTTCCATCTTGCGCACCTCAGCAAGGTAGGCCTCCATGTGCTCGTCCTTCGTCTCATATACTTTGTTGGAGAAGTTGACGAGGAGCTGCAAGTCGCCCTTGACAGTGAGGCGCTTCACTCCTAGAGCCGCCGCAACTTTCAGGCCAGCTATGAGGCCTTCATATTCTGCGATATTGTTGGAGACCTTCTCGCCGTGCTGGAAGCAGAGTTGCACGGCGTAGTAGAGCTTGTCTTGCATGGGAGAGATGAGCACTGCTCCAGCCTCCGCGCCCTGATGCGCGAAGGCGCCATCAAAATGCATGACCCAGCCGTCTGGTGCCTCGCTTCCTGGGGAGGTGGACCGGTCTTCTCCTTCCTCAAGAGCCGGGGCATCGGTGCATTCCGCCACAAAATCGGCGAGCGCAGCTTCCTTGATGACCCTGGTGGTGCTGCTCCAGCTGGAATGCTTGCAGTTTGATGTTCCATTCAGCGACCCTCCCGGCCGAGTTCGGGCTCCTGAGTACCCTTTCCAATGGGTAAGATGAGACAACCTTGATGGGATGGCCCTGGAAGTACTGTCGCAATTTGCGCGAGGCCACCAAGAATGCGAGCAGGAGCTTTTGCGGCATTGGGTAGCGCTACGCATGGCGTCCGCAAGACTGTGCTTGATGGTACACGGATGCTCGACGAGGGCCGGCACACTATTTGGGCTCAGGTCCTGCGGAGATTGTGGCGCATCCTGAAGTGGAAAGCCTCCTGAGATATGGCCGTCCTCGGGAGCTTTTGTGATGTCGCCCTGCCAAACTCGGTCTTCCGCCGCCGGCGGGTCTGCCGTGCCTTCCTCTCCCTGCGCTGCATCAGCTCTGACCTGGCACGGCGCAACCTTGTTTTGACGCTCCTCCTGAACTGCCACCAGTGCCGCGATGGCAGAGTACGGGGTGGCGGCAAGGTAAAGTACCAGAGGCCCGAGAGGCCGTGGTGCCACCATCACCGGGGGGCTGGTGAGGTATTTCTTGAGGTCTTGGAAGGCCCGGTTGGCCTTCGGGGTCCATTCGAAGGGGCCCTTCTTCTTCATGATCTTAAAGAAGGGTAAGGCGCGCTCGCCATGCTTGGAGATGAAACGCCCCAATGCGGTGACCCGTCCTGCCAGCTTTTGCATCTCCTTGAAGGTCTGCGGTGGGCTCATGTCTTTGATGGCCTTGATCTTCTCTGGGTTCACCTCGATCCCTCTGTGGGATACATGGAACCCTAGTAGCTTACTGGAGGGGACGCCAAACACACACTTCTCCGGGTTAAGCCTCAAGTTCACCCGACGCAAGCTCTCAAAGATCTCTTCCAAGTCTTGAATCAACGTCTTCGCCTCGCGAGATTTTACCACTATGTCATCAACATAAGCCTCTTCGTTCCTGCCGAGCTACCGGCCCAAGGCGATGTGTATCAGCCGCTGAAAGGTTGCGCCCGTGTTGTGCAGGCCAAAGGGCATGCAGGTGTAGCAGTACACCCCGCACGCTGTCAGGAAAGCCGTCTTCTCCACATCCTCCATCGCCATCTTGATTTGGTGGTATCCAGAGAACACATCCAGGAAACATAACAAGTCGCACTCGGCGGTGGAGTCGACGATTTGATCGATGCGTGGAAGGGGGAACAGATCTTGGGGGCAAGCTTTGTTAAGGTTGGTGAAGTCGACGCACATCCGCTCCTTCCACCTTTCTTCGGCACCACGACAGGGTTCGCCAGCCATTCGGGGTATCGAACCTCACGGATGGTGCCTGCCACCTCCAGCTTGCGTGTCTCTTGGACGACGAAAGCCTGCTTCTCAGTGGACTACCGTCTTGCCCGCTGCTTCACGGGGCGCATGTTGGGGCACACCCTTAGATGATGCTGGATCACCTCTCTCGGGACCCCTACCAGCTGGTTGTGCTCCCACGCGAATATCTCCTTGTTTGTGCGCAAAAACCTCACCAAAGCTTCCTCTTGTCCTGGGTCAAGGCCGGTTCCTATGGTGAAGGTGGCTCCTGAAGACCCGTCCTCGTCAACCAGCACCTGCTTGGTCTCGGCCTTGTCTTGGGTGAACAACTACTTCTTCTTGGCGGGCACGATCTTCTTGGACTCGGGCGTACTGGCGCCTGCTGGCCGTGCTGTTGCCGCGGCCTTGAAGGCGAGCTTGAGCGCCGTCACCGCCTCCTTAGTGTCCCCCTTGATGGTGAGGACGCCCTTGCTCCCCGGCATCTTCATGAGGTTGTAGGCCGGGTGAGTCGCCGCCATGAACTGAGCCAGAGCCGGGTACCCGAGTATGGCATTGTATGGGAGACCGATGCGGGCGATGTCGAAGTCCACTAGCTCTGTGCGGTAGTTGTCGCGCATGCCGAAGGTGATAGTGAGGCGGATCTGCCCCAAGGAATGGGCAGCTCCACCACCCACTCCTGAAAAAGTCTTGCTGAGGCTGAGCCTCTCAGGTGGCACATGGAGGAGGCTGAAGGCTTCTACGGAGAGCAAGTTGAGGCCGGCACCGCCGTCGATGAGGGTCTTGGTGACGGCCACGTTGCAGATGGTGGGCGTGCAGAGCATTGGAAGCATGCCAGAGCCGGTGACGGAGCCGGGGTGGTCCTCTAGACCGAAGGTGAGGTCGGTCTCCGGTGCAGCCCAGCCCGGCGGAGCCCCCGGGCGCTTGGAGGCTGCCCCAATCTGACAGAAGAAAGGCTTGACGTGGCAGTCGGAAGGCGGTGCTTGGGAGCCGCCCAGCAACGCCGCGACCGCGTGGTGCGCCGGTACCACGTAGCGCGCAGTGAAGAGGTTGCGGAGTTCCTCCTAGGACGCCACCGTGGACCCTGGGAGGTTGAGCAGCCAGATGCGCGGCTCGCCGGCGAGGGCCATGGGGAACCAATTGGCCATGATTTTATCGTCGCCTCCGGCTTGAAGGACGGCCTCCTCGGATGCCAGCAGGAACGGCGCCGGATCTGCCGCGCCGTCGTAACGCGACGGCATCTCTGGCCTAAACTTGGTTGGCCACTGCACCCGCCGGAGGGCGGGGGCCAGGGCCCGGTACCCCGACTCGTTGCTGCTAATGTCGGTCGAAGAGGCAGGCGGCGGTGCACCTGCCATGGGGGCGAGGCGCGGCGACGCGGAGTGCAGGTTTGGTGGAGAGGAGCTCCGACGCACCCCTACCTGGCGCGCCAAATGTAAGATGTGGGGTTCCGGCAAACCCTTAAGGTTCAAACACTAGGGTGCGCTCGAAGTCTTTCCCTCCTACCGATCTACGCTCTAGCTTGCTAGGATCTTGCGGTCGAACTTGACGAACTCTCAACACAGAAAGAGACACGAGGTTTATACTGGTTTGGGCCACCGTTGTGGTGTAATACCCTACTCAAGTGTGGTGGTGGTGGATTGCCTCTTGGGCTGATGATGAACAGTACAAGAGAGGAATAGCCTCCTGAGGTTGAGTTGTTCTTGTGCGTATGAACTTGTGGTGTGTGGATTTGATCTACCCAGGCCTGCTTCAGTTCAAGCTCTCTTGCCTCCTACTATGGTTTCTAGTCCTATTTATAGAGGCCCTGGTCCTCTTCCCAAATATCGAGCGGGAAGGGAGCCAACAACGGCGGGCAAATTTGAAGGGGGACAGCTAGTACAAGCTATCCTGACAAAAGCGGTCTTCCCCTGCGAAAAGCCCTGGGGTGACGCCGTCTTGGGCTCCACGATGACCTCCGCCTTGCCGTCCTCCTGGTCTTGGTCTTGTTGCACCAGTATGGCAACCTTTGCCTGATGCCTCGGTACTCTTCGCCCGCGCTTGCCTCCTTAGCACCAATGAGGAAATGGGGACGCTGCGTGCACTGGTGCCCGCCTAGTACCTGCCTGGCACCGTTCGTCATGGCTCACATCACGGGAGTCTTGTGAGGTTTGGCCCGCCTTGATATCTCCGCTCCTCGTGAGCCCACCTGGCTAGGATACTCCAGAGGAGGTATTGCGTCGTCCGCCTGGCGAGGGTCTTTGATGCCTTGTTGATGAAGATGGGCGTCGACTCTTTGCTTAGCCACGTGGGCATGAGCAGAGCAAGTCTTGGGACCCCCGTTCCCAGAACACCGACAGTATAGTGGGGTGGTATCCTCCTTTGAATGATTTAAGTGACTTGACTTGGCACATGTTCACGCATGTAGTTGAAACAAATCAACCTAGCCTTCACGATATTTATGTTCATGGTGGATTATATCCTACTCATGCTTGTACTCAATGTTTATTAATTTTAATGCATGTTCATGACTGTTGTCGCTCTCTAGTTGGTCGCTTCCCAGTCTTTTGCTAGCCTTCACTTGTACTAAGCGGGAATACTGCTTGGGCATCCAATCCCTTAAACCCCAAAGTTATTCCATATGAGTCCACTATACCTTCCTATATGCGGTATCTACCTGCCGTTCCAAGTAAATTTGTATGTGCCAAACGCTAAACCTTCAAATAAACATTCTGTTTTGTATGCTCGAATAGCTCATGTATCAACTAGGGCTGCCCTTATCTTCCATGCTAGGCGGGTTATTCTCAAGAGGAGTGGACTCCGCTCCTCACTCATGAGAAAGTGGCTGGTCACCGGGATGCCCAGTCCCATGCTTTATGCAAACTAAATCAAAATAATTGCAAACAAAACTCCCCCTGGGACTGTTGCTAGTTGGAGGCACTCGTTGTTTCGAGCAAGCCACGGATTGATGCTTGTTGGTGGAGGGGGAGTATAAACTTTACCATTCTGTTTGGGAACCGCTTATAATGTGTGTAGCATGGAAGATATCACCATCTCTTGGTTGCTATGTTGACAATGAAAGTATGCACTCAAAATATTTTTATCTCTATTTCAAAACCGAACTCTGGCACCTCTACAAATCCCTGCTTCCCTCTGCGAAGGACCTATCTATTTACTTTCATGTTAAGTCATCACCCTCTTATTAAAAAGCACTAGCTGGAGAACGCAACTGTCATTTGCATCCATCTCTATTAATTTATATTGGGTATGACTATGATTGGATCTCTTTTACCATGAATTACAATGTCTAGTCAGTCCTTGATCTTTAAAGGTGCTCTGCATTTATGTTTTGTTGTCTCAGAAAGGGCTAGCGAGATACCATCTTCTTATATCATATTATGATTGTTTTGAGAAAGTGTTGTCATTCGAGATTTATTTTTATGGCTCGCTAGTTGATTATGCTATTGATATGAGTAAACATGAGACCTAAGAGTTATTGTGAATGTGGTTAGTCATAATCTTCGCTGAAAAGTTGAATGATGTCTTTACATATTTACAACAATAAGAGCAAACAGAGTTTGTAAAAGTTTTTCTTTATCACTTTCAGTTTGTCAACTGAATTGCTTGGGGACAAGCAAAGGTTTAAGCTTGGGGGAGTTGATACGTCTCCGTCGTATCTACTTTTCCAAACACTTTTGCCCTTGTTTTGGACTCTAACTTGCATGATTTGAATGGAACTAACTCAGACTGACGTTGTTTTCAGCAGACTTTCCATGGTGTTATTTATGTGCAGAAACAAAAGTTCTCGGAATGACATGAAACTCCACGGAACATCTATTTGGAAAATAAGAAATATATTGGAAGAAAAATCCACGTCAGGGGGCCCACACCCTGCCCACGAGGGTCGGGGGCGCGCCCCCCTACCTCGTGGGCCCCCTGACGCTCCACCGACCTCAACTCCAACTCCATATATTCACTTTCGGGGAGGAAAAAAATCAGAGAGAAGGATTCATCACGTTTTACAATACAGAGCCACCGCCAAACCCTAAAACCTCTCGGGAGGGCTGATCTGGAGTCCATGCGGGGCTCCGGAGAGGGGGACTCATCGCCATTGTCATCATCAACCATCCTCCATCACCAATTTCATGATGCTCACCGCCATGCGTGAGTAATTCCATCGTAGGCTTGCTGGACGGTGATGGGTTGGATGAGATCTATCATGTAATCGAGTTAGTTTTGTTAGGGTTTGATCCCTAGTATCCACTATGTTCTCAGATTGATGTTGCTATGACTTTGCTATGCTTAATGCTTGTCACTAGGGCCCGAGTGCCATGATTTCAGATCTGAACCTATTATGTTTTCATGAATATATGTGAGTTCTTGATCCTATCTTGCAAGTCTATAGTCACCTACTATGTGTTATGATCCGGAAACCCCGAAGTGACAATAATCGGGACCACTCCCGGTGATGACCATAGTTTGAGGAGTTCATGTATTCACTACGTGCTAATGCTTTGTTCCGGTAATCTATTAAAAGTAGGCCTTAATATCCCTTAGTTTCCATTAGGACCCCGCTACCACGGGAGGGTAGGACAAAAGATGTCATGCAAGTTCTTTTCCATAAGCACGTATGACTATATTCGGAATACATGCCTACATTACATTCATGAATTGGAGCTAGTTCTGTGTCACCCTATGTTATGATTGTTACATGATGAACCGCATCCGGCATAATTCTTCATCACCGATCCAAATCCTACGAGCTTGTCACATATTTTTCTTCGCTTATTTACTTTTCTGTTGCTACTGTTACAATCACTACAAAACACCAAAAATATTACTCTTGCTAATGTTACTTTTGTTACCGTTACAACTACTATCATATTACTTTGTTACTAAACACTTTGCTGCAGATACTAAGTTATCCAGGTGTGGTTGAATTGACAACCCAACTGCTAATACTTGAGAATATTCTTTGGCTCCCCTTGTGTCGAATCAATAAATTTGGGTTGAATACTCTAGCCTCGAAAACTGTTGCGATCCCCTATACTTGTGGGTTATCAAACGACAATCTATAAAGCAGCCTATCTAGAGAGGGTACTATGGTGCGTAGTATGTACTATCATGAGCAACCGATCATAGTGCCACTGCACACGAGTGTGTGTCTGATCGATTCGTCCATTATTCGTAAGTTATGTATGGTTGTGTGGTGTCTAATGGTGGTCGTCGAATGCTAGCTGGCGACAAGAGCGGTTGCATGGATGTCTGGTTGTCAATACATGCCGCATACGCTTCAAAGGCTCGTCATCCATGAGTTCACATTTTACCACCACGCCAGCGTCTGACCGCCCTGGCCTACCGAAACCCCTTCCATCGCTAGCACGTGCTTCCCGCCTGAAACGATCACCGTCTCTCCAGAACGTCAACGCCGCATTCACCGGTCTTAACTGCAGGTGCAGTTGGTGTGTCACTGACATGCGGGCCTGATGCCTGTTGGGCCCACATGTCAGTGAGGCAACGCACCTGTGGTTAAGTCACTGAAGCAGCATCCGCATTCACGCCCGACGTGACCTCCCACTGGCGCCGGCATTGCAGCAGCGCGACGACCGAGAGAGCGCCACCCGCGTAGCATCCCGGTGAAAGAGATTGCTCCGTGTTAATGACACCACGGCTACCGACGAACCTACTCCGGTGCCAGCCGTCCATCTGTCTACCGCGGCTCATTGCCATTCGCCCGCTGTATTAACTTGAGCCCCAGCTCCCAGCCATAGCCAAAGACCCACACTCATTCTCCTCCGGTCCCTTCCTTCTGTTGGCACCACTCCAACCATGGCCTCCGGGCACTCCAAAGCTCTCTTGGACGTACTGCCGCAGGAGCAGACAAAGGACATCGGTGGCTCCGCTCCGGGCGCTCTCCAAAGCTCTCTTGGACGTACTCTCGCAGGAGCAGACGAAGAAGATCGCCGCCCCGGCCGCCCTCCGCCGTCACGGCCACGAAGCTGGCGCACGTGCGCGGGCGCAGCCGGCATAGAGGAAGAGTAGTACACGGTAGGTCGCCACCGCTTTGGTCCCAGGAAGGCCACCGCTCCTCCACTCAGTCGACGCCAAGCTTGGTGGGATAAAAATCGGCGGCCGATTAGCCGCTTGACAGCGACGTGGAGGCGGAAATCTTCATAACCTTGTGCTCTGGAGGAGGAGGTTATCTAGGCAGATAAGGAGGAGGCAAAGGCAATGGCCGGCTTTCTCGGGTTCATGGCCGAACATGGTGGTCGGGGCCCGGCGATCGTTTAGATTAGGTTTACAGTAGGTTTTAGTATGGTTTGTGTGAAATATGTAATGAATTTCGTCCAGTTTATAGGAAAAGTTCTCGAAATGTAATGAATTTCATCCGGTCAATTTGAAATTTGCTTTGTTTGAATGAATATCGTCCGGTTAGTTCATATAGTTGTCAAAAGGTATGCCGACAGCATTGGATGGCATCCATCAGTGTCCTTGGACAGATGCCGGTGTAAATTTGAGGGCCAGCGCTGGAGGTGCCCTAACTATCATGCTATAATCACTAACAGTGCTCCATTATTTCGCAGGGAACAGTTATCCCTTGATCAAAATCAGATCCACCGTGTATCGCACTCCTCCCACGTAAGAGTGTAGACTCTTGCTTACACAAAAATGGAGCAAGTGGATGGCACTGTAGCACGTCATATCACTCAAACAAGCCCGCCTAACGTGCGGGAAAGCACCACCCTCATCATTTTCTTCTGGATTTTTATCAATCGATCGCACGAAAATGTTACGCTTTGCAAGTTCAAAAGGAAAACGCGGCACACTTACAACTCGTACGCGTCGCGTTCACGTCGCACCCCCGATAGTCCGGCTCGCACGCTGCTCACCAGAGGGTCCACACGCGTTGTCTTGCATTTTCACTGACATGTGGGACTGCAATTGAATAAACCATCGATAGCTGAAATCTAATCGCTTGGCGGGCGTCGGATAAGAGGAGAGAGACGGGGGAGGGAGAAGAGATCACCCGCCCGCCGTGCACGGACTCCAAGAAATATGTGGTGATAATGTGAGGTGGGCTATGCGGGAGTCCGCATCACTTCCAAGCCCGCTCCTTACCGTCTTGGCCCACCAGAACCCCTCCCCCACCCCACCACTCCCCGCGCGCGCTCCCCCCTCAGAGGTCAGCTGCCCGCATTCATAGCAAGTACTATAGGTCGCACTGGTAAAATTTTGGGCTATAAAGGGCATGTATAATGGTTGATAAGATAGTCTTATCATAAGTCTTGCATGTAATTTAGAGATGACAAAAAAACATGTGTACAATGGATCATCTCTTAGCCTTATCTTCAATAACTAGTTATTCCTAAAAACATGGTGAAACATATTGTGCTAAGAGATCATCTCTTGTCTTCTCGACAAGCCCGCTTATGTGGAGGAGAGAGAGGCATTGACAAAGTCAAGGAGTGGGATCTGCAGGAGCCCGTCTCTACATGTGCTCCTAGGTATAAAAAAAACTAATTCTAAAAAAAGAGGCATAAAAACAATTATGTCTAAAATAACAAAGGTAAAAAACATTTGAGAGGAAATAGATACAGAGAAAGTGAGAAAAAGTTTTAACCTTATAGTCAACACTATGGTAGTATTACATGAGGAAGGAGGGAGTGGTGCACATGCCAAGTTCACTGGGCTGCTGTGTTTCACACTCCTCCGTCGTAACAGTGGAGACAATAGGTTTCATCAAAAATAAACAATGAATACTCGTTGCTCGTCCACTATATCGGAAAGAATACTTTCATTCGCCGACATGTGGGACGTCGACCATCCTGGTCCACCTGCCATGCACAAAATTATCCTGGTCCACCTGCCATGCACAAAGTTAGTCGGACGAAGGAACCATCATGACTTCGTTGAATTCCGCTTCTTCATGAAAACTTACTCTACCCGCAGTACTAATACCACACGCGAAGACTGGACGGCACTGTACCACGTCATATCACTAAAACCCACTAGGACAAACTAGCCCGCCTAGGATTTGTACTCCTTCTGTTTCAATGTTAGTAGTACAAAGTTGGCTCATCTATTTTGGAACGGAGGGACGTCTCTGTACTGCTATGATTTTGTGTTGTACGTCTCTGTAATTTTGCTACGATTTTCCTACCCTATGAACCAAATGAGGCCTGAATGTATCTGTGTCGACTATTGTCTGATCGATCGCTAAGCCTACAATTTTAGGAGCTTGGGCTATTGGTTGATCAACGACGGATCAATATAAGCGTACCACGAGCTCATTAGCCCCAACATTTCTCTTCAGTGAGTGTTTTTCAAGTACTATAGCTCGCACAGTAGCTAGCCTACTAACACCAAGAATCATCAAATAAGCCCTGCCGATATGATAAAGAGTTCAAACTTACATCTAAGCATGCCATATATTACATCAAAAGCTGGTGAGGATACATCTGTTTCCATAACTCGGAGAGGGTTTACACGATTCACTATCAAACAAAAGTAGCAAGTACCGTCCACACAAGACAGTGCACTAGCCCTGAGATGGTTTGATAACACGCATCGTTCTGGTAATTAAACACAGGGCAATGCAAACTACCCTGAAGGATTAGCGCGACCAACTATTTCTTGTCATCGATATCTCGGGCAATGACCACAACACGGACATCGACATGGGAATCGATCTCTGGGGCGATGTCCACAGGACTGACCGTGACATCAGAATCGATCTCTTGGGCAATGTCCACAGGATGGACAGCGGCGTCGGAATCGATCTCCGCGGCGATGCCAACAGGACGGACCGCGACATCGAAAATGATCTCTGGGGCGTTGTCCACAGGACGGGCCGCGTCATCGGAATCATCAGGGACGTCCACCGGCACCTGCACAACCCAAACATATTATCAAGCACATTGGAAATAATAAAAAACCACAACTTTCGGTAATAAGCCATTATTTTTTACCTTGTGCAGTTCACCCGGGGGTCCCATCCCTCCGGGGGCCATCTCCTCGTCCTCGATGGGGGCCATCACCTTTCCAGGGGAATACTGCTTCTCAATGGTGACTATCTCCTCAAACTCGGCCTTGAGCCTCGCATAGGTGGCCATCAGAGTTTCTAGGGTAGGCATGGTGGGGCCCTTGCTGTTCTTCCAACTTTCTTTGAGGAGTTCGTCCGCCAACGTTGTCAACTCTTTGGCTAGTGCTTGTTTCTTGGAGTTCTTCATCTACATGTGTTGGCCCGCCAACATGGTCAACTCGTTGGTCGGTGCTCACTTCCTGGAGATCGCTGTCTCCAGTGGGTTGTCCGCCGGCAACCCTTTGCCTAGTGCTCCAGGATCCATCAATGGACTGACAAACAAAAAGCAATCGAAAGGAAACCATAATCGCAATGAAAACGGGAAAAGAATAGGCTGTGATAATCGGTTAGTGCTTCGCAAAAAGAAGATTCTTGGAATGAAAATATAGCAGCATCACTGATTCGCCCACCTTTCCTTCGTCAGTATAGAAGAAAAATGGCGAAGTGAGTAGCACAGGTGAGGTTTTCTTCAAGAAAGGGAGAAAGGGCTTCAACGAGCGTTCGAGTGAAATGATGGTTGCTTTGTCCAGTCCAACTTCGAGGCCACTTTACGACTGCTGGTAAAGGTGTGGGTTTTGTGATATGACGTGTCATGACGGCCACACCGGGGTGACTGGTGAGTTTCGATTGTAGCACCTCGCTGTGATTTGGTGGATGGCACGTAGGCCCGGATGCTTTGATGTCCAGCATGTAGATAGAGTGGCTAGTCATATAGGAGTGCTCAATACTGTGCACCGCGACCAAGGCGGAGAGGAAAACGAGACAACTACGTAATTAATGCATGAGTTTAATTAGGGTAGTTTTGTAAAGTTCGAGATACATTCCTCGAATCACAAAATGCCTTGGTTGATGAGATTTGAGCCCTATAAACCGGAAGGGAGATTTGAGATTTTAGATTTGAGATACTGCACGCGGTGTAGTCTAGTCACTTGTTGGAATCTCTAGAAAGACTTATACCGCATGATTCTTTGCTCCTTCTTACTACTACGTACTACTTCGCCGACATGTGGGACAACTAGCAGCAACCGAGTCGACGTAATACGGGTCATGCACCAGACTAGAGTGTGGAACGGAAGGGGGGCATCACCCCGGTCGTACCACCTGGCCCTGTTTGGATACTCTAACTCAGTTAAAGCTTAGAGTTAGATTCTAATCATGAACTAACCTTGAAGTAACTCTAGCGAAAGAGGTGTTTGGATGACAGGGTTAGATGGAGCGCGGATACGGCGAGGTGCCTTCATGGGCAGTGCGAGAGGGAGGGAGGGAGGGAGAGGACGAGAAGCTTCGAGGAAGTGGGGAGGGATCTGCTGCGGGGAGAGCGAGAGAAAAAATGTGTTTTTAGTGTCCCGAGAAGAACTAACCCAAATAAGCATCTCTTGGGTGGGTTAGATTTTCTTGGGTTAGTTGAGTTCAAACTAACCCAAACTAACTCTAACACATGGATCCAAACAGTAACCCAAAATAACCCTCTTGTTTGGATATTTTTGGGTTAGTTGAGTTCAAACTAACCCAAACTAACTCTAACACATGGATCCAAATAGTAACACGCCGTCAAATCGCACAACCCGACCTTTCCAGTAGTAAGTAAGATGAATCCGCTACTCCCTCACCCTCCTCGCCTCTCTGTCAAACCGCCTACGGGAAAACTGCCGCACGTACTGCCTGGGAAAAGCCCCGCGCTCAACTTTTAACCACGCGAAAATAGTTCGAGCTTGTTTGTTCTATATAAATACAAGTACTGTATGTTTATTCACCCGTGGGGTTGTTCAATGAATGGAGGGCTAGGGAGCACAAGTGAACAATACTAGTAGTAGTAAGTAGGAGTCGTACAGGTAGTCACCTTAAATAGAGAGTTTCTTTTCTTTAATGCCACATACACAAATTGAAACGCTTGTTGTGGAGAGAAAAAGATAATCACTCCACTATATATGTACGCAGGGGCCTGAGCGCTTGCTTAACTAGGGTTGCTCTCTTCATTCTCTCATCCTCTCCAGATATAAACAAGACAACGGTAGCGACATTTTCTCTCTGCTCACCACTGGTCACAGATCCGGCCGGATCCCTTCGACTGGTGTGTGTAGAGGACTAAGTGCATCTTTCACGTGGTCATCGCTGGCGAGGGAGGAAACCCACAGCTACCAGAGGGGCTCGATCCTCTGCCTGTATCGTTCTCTCCGACACAGCGCCGGCTCGGGCGGTCCTCCGACCCTTCTTCCTCCATGCCGTATTGTCCGCAGATCCGACCTGCCACCGCCGACATCCCGACGACCCTCAGGTATAAGTTCTTCGAAAGCGGCCTTGCTCTACTGCCCCAGCTCCCCTCGTGTCTGCATGTGCATCTTTTTCTACTCCTATCAGCTCTTCCAAAGCCACCTAAATTTTTAGTATTATTAGAGGTATAACTACTTCATGCATTCGAATCTAGGGCTTTGTCCAAACAACGAAGAAAGGGGGAAGTTGTAGCATGAATCTAGGACTTGATTCAAAGAGGAAATAATATGGTGAAAGTAGTAGAGATCGGATACCCAACCGGTCTCTTGGCTGAAAAGGGAAATAATGGGAAAACGGTACAAAGTGGATAGGGAATAGATCTATTATTGGTTGAAAAACGGATAGAAAGTGGTGGCTGGTGGACAAGTCAACAGAGTATGTCCAGGATTAGATTTGTTTCCCTCACATAGGAAAAGGTCTCCAGGATTAGAATTGCTGCCCTCACATAGTAAAAGGTCTCAGGATTAGATTTGCTGCCCTCACATAGTTAAAGGTCTCCAGGATTAGATTTGCTGCCCTCACATAGTACAAGGTCTCCAGGATTAGGTTTGCTGCCCTCACATAGTAAAACGTCTCCAGGATTAGATTTGCTGCCCTCACATAGCATGAACAAACTCGGCATCACCACTTTATGCCTCCTTGTTGGTACATTGTGCTGATGCGTCCACTGTCGCATGTCCTTATACCAACCTTTTGCTGTTGTTAATGTAAAGGCGCATGTAAAATGAAGTGATCACACTGTTACCTTAGGGACATGTCTAACCAGTGTTATTGTTAATCTAATGCCTCCAGTGATAAGATGCAATTAAACTGTGTTACAAATGGCACTCCTGCAGTTTTCC
The DNA here is from genome assembly GCA_021605205.1 of Aegilops longissima. Taxonomy (NCBI): domain Eukaryota; kingdom Viridiplantae; phylum Streptophyta; class Magnoliopsida; order Poales; family Poaceae; genus Aegilops; species Aegilops longissima. The sequence goes on along the minus strand of CM038678.1, from coordinate 633,221,545 downwards.
CCAGTATGATAAGTAAGTTGCTCCTTTACGCTGCTGTGTGTCCTGGTTTCCCCACGGTCCCATGCCCTTAAACCAACTCTTTAGCTACTGTTGATTTATTGTATCTGGTAAACAAGCAATGCCACCATTAAAGTAATCCCATATTTGAGGAATCTCATTGTTGACCGTAATGCTTCTGGTAACATGAAGCATTGCTGATGTTTTAAAGTTTCTACTGTCCTTGCGTGATTGCCATGAACATAATTAAGATGCTTCTTTTCATTTCGTATATGTTTCGTATATTCTTATTGACCAGCAACTGTTTACTTTCTATCTTTTTGTGCAGATAGGGATATCCATTTCACCTTGTTGCTATTGTGACCTTTTGGTGAACTGCACAAAACACTTCTTTTTGGAATGAGTGTCTTATGCAGTACAACTAAAATGTCACATGGGCAACATCTCTCAATTTTGGTGGAACTGCACAAAATGGTGATTGGAGTTTCCAAAATCTCCGTCAAGTTATGTTGGTAATCTCTTGCAACATTTTATTAGTCTTTGCAAGATGAGCCGTCACTGTCACCACAATGGCACTTTATTTTAGTGGAACTGCACAAAAGGATAAGAAAATTATAGTTGCACCTTACATGAGCCGGACAGCCAACCTTAATGTTCCTCAATTTTAGTGCAACTACTAAAGAAGAACCTACCAGCTCACGAGAGCAAGTACTTCTTGCTAGCTGAATGATGCAATCTTTGCTTCATTTCAGGTGAACTGTAGAAAAAGGCGCATGAATTGAATCATGGAACTCCAGGCAGGCCTCATCCGAGTGGAGTTGCAGGTTGAGTTCAAGGAGGCCACTATTAAAGTGAAATCATGCTATTCTTGTTTGTGTTGTGCAAACAGGAATACTCAACTACAGATGTTGTGACGGTCAAGAGCATTCGCCAAGTTCTTCGATTGTATGACATGGCGAGCCAAGATGGATTTAATCCTGATATTCACTTTATCAAAAGGCTCTAATGGGTTGGTTCTGAATCTTGCAAGCTGGGAATCAATGAGATGTGTAGGCATCTTTGTTGTACTTATTATTTGAATCTTATTTGTTGGTTACGAATCTTGCAAGTGGGAATCAATGAGATGTGTAGGCATATTTGTTGTACTTATTATTTGGATCTTATTTGTTGGTTCCGAATCTTGCAAGTTGGGAATCAATGAGATGTGTAGGCATCTTTGTTGTACTTATTGTTTTGATCTTATTTGTTGGTTCTGAATCTTGCAAGATGGGAAACACGGCATGATGATGCAGAGGACAACAAGCATAACAAATAGTTCAAACTTGGCAGTATTATCTTTGTGAAAGTGCAACAAATGTGCTGATCATGTGCGTCCTGAGAATAATAATTCTAATTGTTGTGCATGTTGATCCCGTGGCACTGATAGAATGAGCCAATGCATTGCTTGTTTTAAGTATAAATTTCTACTAAAGCTAATTAAATTTAAGTAAAGTGACCACTAACTCCTGTTATTACAGTACCAATACAGACCCGCTCGTGAACCGGCGTGTGGCCGGAGTAGGTTTCTTAATGGAGGCGTTTGAATGCGCCGAGGGTGCATCTTCTGCCGAGCGTGTAGCGAACGAGGGAGGGGTAGTAACTGTTGTCGCCTGTACACACTCAGTTTACTGTTGAATCCAGTTCCCCAAGAGCTGAAAAACAAACTGCCGCCGCCGCCTACACACTCGTTCACTTGAAGAGTCTCCAATGGCGATCCGAGGGGTGAGCCTGTTGGATATGGACTTTAGCAAGGAGTTCCCTTTTGAGTTCGCCGTTCAGTCCTATGGCTGCACCAAGTTGAATGTGATGTACACCAACGATTCGGACTCAGTGAAGCTCTGCCTCGCCGAGTTCAAGCAGTACCTACAGGACGAGAAAGCACAAGGTTGCAGGAATAGACCTTGTGCCCATCCATTCATCTCCTGTCAGGGACCAGCGGATTGCCGTCGCCCAGGTATGTGTGCGGGACGAGGTTCTCATCTACCACTTCTGTAGGGCCATCAAAGGTTCTGGAGCATTAGCCGGTTTCATCGGCAGCGCCGACTGCACCTTCGCTACGGTGGAGAGAAGGAAGAACGTGACGATTCGGCCATCTGGTGCAACAAGCTTGTCAACATCGAGAAGCAATACAAGATCATCAGCAACGGGCTGGAGAAGGACTCCGTGGTTGAACTCGCCGAGACCATCATCGACCCCTGATACGCCAACATGAAAGAAGACAATGATACCAAGGACCTGAACACGTGGGAGGTACCTCTAAATCTAGCCTACATAACCTACACGGCCAAGGACGCATACGCATGCTACAATATGTATATGTAGATCTTGGACATGAGGGCGTGGCTGCTTCCCGTAACTGACGAGTACACGGACAGCTGCAGCATCATGATCAAGCATGCCAGGAAGGTCTAGATGTTGTACTTTATCTGTTTATAAGCACCTTTATCATCTGAGTGCTTCATGCATTAGCCTATGTGTCGTAATTATCTGTTTTGTCCGAAAAATTTCTTTTAAGAACCCATTAACCTTTTTGCTTTTTTTAGTGGCTATTTTCTTATGTATGTAACTAGTTCACTTGTTCGTTAAAAAAAAACTAGTTCACTCGGCTGCCATGCTTTGAGTCTCCTTTCTCCCAACATATTCCCCTCCTCAGGTGGACCCAACAGGTCTCGTACACACACATATGGGACCAACCACCTATCCATTTGTATTTCTTTATTTTGTTCAATCTTTCGTCCTCTTCCTATACAACGGCTGGCCATCATAGCCTATGGTGTTGGCCAGGCCATCCCTCTACTACCACACATTGTCCGGCGGCGGCAGCTCCACCGGCCCACCCTGCACCCGAAGAAGTCAACCCTCATACTCCCCTCCGTCTGCGTCTTCCCCCGCTCCGGTTAGTTCGGTCCGAGGTCTCGACGTCGTCCTCCGCTTTGGTGCTCTAGTCGCGGCGCCGCCGTCTGTCGTTCCCAACATGGTCAGCAAAACAAGAGGAATCGGGAGACAACTGTTCGTTGAGAGGCTGACAGTCTCGGGCCCACCAGGTCCATGGGTAGCCCACGACATGTTTCAACATTTTTTGGATCCAGCAGATATGAAGCGGCTTCTGGGCCTCCCAACATAGCTTGTCTATGACATCAGCAGCCCAAGTTATGTTTGTTTTTTCAAGACGACGCACAGCTCAGTTCTATTTTTCTATAAGAATGCAAAACTGAACCTATATTTATATCTTATTTTATTACACACACACACACACACACACACACACACACACACACACACACACACACACACACACACACACACACACACACACACACACACACACACACACACACACACACACACATATATATATATATATATATATATATATATATATATATATATATATAGAAACAACATAAGTTTCCGTTAAACATGTCGTTCGTCCAACCATTTTATAGACCTTCCCACTTCCTTTATTTTTCGTTTTCATTAATCCTATACCTGAATTTTCTCCCACTTCTTTTTCGATGTAAACTGAGTTTTCTCCCAGTACTTTTCCCTAGAACCAACTCAACTGTCCGACGTCTAGCCTAAAAAATAATAATACCCCACGTACTATTAACTCATCAAATTAAAATGATATTTTATTTTGTAAGTTGAAAGTTCTTACAAAATAATAATAATAATTTTTTATATATAACTTGGCAAGTTAACTCCTAGTGATTGCGTACATAAGCTTGCAAAGATTTTACTGACCAATGCAGTAATAGACGTGCAATCATGTGTTTATGTTTTTATGACATTTCTCTGTCTAGCCCAACATGATATTTTCACCCAGCCCAGCAAGTCCACGGATTTCGAGAAAAATGCAAATGGGCTTTTAATTCTACCATATATATAAACGGGCTGCATAGATGCTACATCATTTTTTCACCCAGCCCACCAAATGGACTAAAACAACAAATCGACTGGCTGACATGTGGGCCAGTAGGTCGAAGCCTAAGAAGGCGTTGAATTTACATCCAACGGCCGGCATTCTTCTTCAATCTCTCGTCTTCTTCCCCCAGCGCTGCCGGGACCGCCTGCTCCAGCCTCCGGCGTCCAGCGGCGTTGTTTTGCGCTCCTCAGCGAAACGCTACCCCGCCGACGGCCGGGCCATCCCTCCACTCCGCACCTCCTGTTATTCTCTGCTGAGTGTAGGCCCACCCCACACCCGAACCAGTCAAGTTTCCCACTCCTCTCCATCTGCGACTCCACTGCCGCGTCTTCCCCATCTCCGGGTCATTCCAGTCTGGGGCCTCGCCGTCGTCCACCGCCTCGGTGCGCTTGGCGCGGCGTGGTCAACATGCGAGAGTCATCGGAAGAGGACTGTACGTGGAGAGCCTGACAGCTGGGACCCATGAGGTCCATGGTCGCGTGCAAGGAAAGTTCCTCCTTATTACGCACTGTATGTGGGAAGGGCTTCTGTATTTCGCGAAAAAAACATTCCCCCCGCTGACAGGTTGGACCCACCAGCTATATCTTTGCACGCAAGGAAGTGCCTCCTTATTACGCACAAAAAAAATCAATACCCCCTGCTAGCTGGGACCCACCATAGTGGGTGGATGGCTTGTGGTCCTACTAAGTTAACGGGGACGGAGGGCTTTGTCAACTTAGTCAATATGAATGATTCTAGCTCCAGTGACTGTACGATGTCCATCCAACGGCCATAGTGCTTCTTCAACCTCTAGTCTTCTTGCTCCAGCCGCCCAAAGTAGCGTCGGTCGTGCCGCCTGCTCCTCCCTCCCGTGGCCAGCCGTGCTGCCGCGGAGGCCTCATCGCCCCCATACTACTCCCACCACTGGCCAGGCCATCCCTCCACTCACCCACACCCCTTGTTATTCTGCGGTGACGACAGCCTCACACCGCAGCCGAACCAGTGAACCCTCGTACTCCTCTCCGCGTGGGCATCCACTGCCGCGTCTTCCCCGGCTCCGCGTCGTCCCCTTCCTAGGCCTCGCCGTCGTCCACCGCCTTGGTGCTCTCGGAGCGGCGTGGTCAATGTGGTCAACGACCGAATTCCATCGGAAGAGTACTGTACATGGAGAGGCTGACAGCTGGGTCCACGGCCACAACCCAGTTTTTTTTTGATTTGCCAAGTAAGTCGCTTTGTCAGGCCTGTTGGGCTGCAAATCTTTCAAGACGAGGAGAGCTTCATTCGGCTGGCTGAGAAAATGGTCTATCAGTAATGAGAAATGGGTTGTACATTTTTAAAACACATCAAACCGGCAATTCGTTTCAAATTTCTTTTTTTCATTTCAAGATTTTAAATTGTATTGATTTTTATGTGTGGACAATTTGTTGGATTTTATATTGATATACATTTATTTTTAAAATCAGTTTGAATGTGACTCAAAATTTCAGGATTAAAAACAGTTCGGACCGCACCAAAATATGCAAAATTTTGTACAATTTTTTAACCGTGGCCACAATATGGGCTGTAATGCTAACAAAAAGAATATGGGCTCCAAAAAAAACGTTAAGAATTAGCAAACGGGCTATAAATTATTAGAAATAATGGCAGATTGGTTGTATGCTGTTTTCCACAGATTTGAGGCTTTCCTAAAAAAAGGTTGATGCACAAGCAGTGACTATTGGATGTCCATCCAACGGCCGTCGTGCTTCTTCAATCTCTGCTCTTCCTGCTCCAAATTACTCAAACAAGCGCCCGGCGGGACTGCTCGCTCCCTCCTCCCCATGGCGGGGTCTTGCCAAGAAGCCTCATCGCCCCACCGTACTCCCATCGCTGGCCTAGCCATCCCTCTACTCATCCACACCTGCTGTTATTCTCCGGTGACGGCAGACGAACCAGTAAACCCTCGTACAGTCGTACTCCCCTCCGCGTGGGAAACTACTTCCGAGTCTTCCCTGGCTCCGTGTCATTCCCTTCCTAGGCCTCGCCGTCGTCCACCGCCCTGGTGCTTTCGGCGCGGCCTGGTCAACATGGTCAACGACCGACATGCATCTGAAGTGGATTGTACGTGGAGAGGCTGACAGCTGGGTCCACGGCTGCATGCAAGGAAATGCCTCCTTATTACGCGCAAAATAATGATTCCTCCACCTGACATCTCAGACCCACCGAAAGGGCCTCTGTATTTCGTGAAAAAATGTTACCGCCGCTGACAGCTCGGACCCACCAGCTATATCTTCGCAAGCAAGGAAGTGCCTCCTTATTACGCACAAAAAATGAATACTCCCCCTGTTAGCTGGGACCCGGTATAGAGGCAGGCTGAATTGTGGGCCTACTAACTTGACGGGGACGGAGGGCTTTGTTAACTTAGTCAATATGCACGATTCTAGCTCCAGTGACCGTACGATGTCCATCCAACGGCCTTAGTGCTTCTTCAAGCTCTGGTCTTCTTGTTTCAGCCGCCCAAACCAGCGCCGGTCGTGCCTCGTGCTCCTTCCTCCCGTGGCCAGTTGTGCTGCCGCGGAGGCCTCACCGCCCCCTACTATTCCCACCGCTGGCCATGCCATCCCTCCACTCACCCACACCCCCTGTTATTCTACGGCGGCGACAGCCTCACACCGCACCCGAACCAGTGAACCCTCGTACTCCTCTCCGCGCGGGCTTCCACTTCCGCGTCTTCCCCGGCTCCGTGTCTTCCCCTTCCTGGGCCTCGCCATCGTCCACCGCCCTGGTGCCCTCAGCGCGGCGTGGTCAACATGGTCAAGGAACGGCTTCCATCGAACGTGAACTGTCCGTGGAGAGGCTGACAGTTGGGTCCACGGTCGCAGCAAGGAAGTGCCTCCTTATTACGTGCAAAATAATTATTCCTCCACCTGACAGTAGGGACCCACCGGACGGGCCACCGTATTTTGCAAAAAAACGTTTCCCCCTGACTGCTGGGACCCACCAGCTACATCCTCACACGCAAGGAAGTGCGTCCGGGCAAAAAATGATTTGCCCCCCTGACTGCTGGGACCCACCAGCTACACCTTCGCATGCAAGGAAGTGCCTGACAGTCGGGACGCACCTGGTCGAAGCGTACGTAGCGTTGTCATTCTGGTCGCGAACGATATGCGTACATACTTGGTCGATGTAGAGGCGCGCACGTGTCGTAGTAGAGGCGCGCACGTAGCATGTACACGTACGTACAACGGCCAATGTGCAAGAAAGAAAATACGGCCACGTACGTACATACGAGCAGGGTCTCAAACGCCTACTCGCGCATACGTACGGCCAGGGCTCGTGTAAATGGCTGGGTCGGAACGGAGAAACTGCGTCATCGTCGTGTTCATGGGGAGCCAACCGGCTGGGTCGGAACGAAATGCGTCGTCGTGTTCATCAGGAGGGCTTGGATGGAACAGCCGATGGAAACGAGGCCTGGCATACCATAGAATGGAGGAAACGGCCTTGTGTTTGACATCCTACGGTCGAAACGGGGGTCCTGTTGATCGGGAGGGGTGTGGCGTACCACAAAACGGAGTTAACGGACTTGTGTTGGAGTGCTATGGTTGAAATGAGGGTCCTGTTCATCGGGAGGGGTGTAGCGTACCGCAAAACGGGACTCCACGGGATACTGTTCATCTCCACCGTCGACCCCCTCCAGCCTCCACGGGCTACTGTTCATCCACCGTCCACCTCCTCCAGCCTCCACCTACGACTGTTCATCCACGGGCTCCTGTTCATCCAGCCTCCACCGTGCGCTACTCCACCGGCTACTGTTCAACCAGCCCTCACCACGGGCTCCTGTTCAACCACCCCTCGACGGTCTACTGTTCATCCAGCCCTCCACCGTCTATTGTTCATCCAGCCCTCCACGGGGTGGTCCTGTTCATCCAGCCCTCCACGGGGTCGTGTTCATCCAGCCCCAACCGACTCGATCGATCGGGGTCCTGTTCATCAGAGGCAACACCACGGGATCCTGTTCATCCACCCCCACCGGGAACTGTTCATCCAAACCCCCCAGCAACGCTCACTATTTATCCAGAGGCAGCATCGATCGGCTTCAGTTAGCAGTAGTAGCGAAGGAATGGCTCGATCGGGTTCAGTTAAGAGCCATCAATCGATCGCTCGGGTTCAGTAACGTGTAGCCTGCAGTGCAATCGCTCGGGTTCAGTTAGAGTCCAACGCCTCGTACCCACGCGCGTGCGTGTACGAGAGAAACGCGCATGGCTCAGCCCCGACCACCCACCGTAACCGGGAACACCCCGATATTTTCCTCACCCTCGCTTCTACCATGGATTTTTCCATCATGGACGACCCAAAGAATGTCATGCAGCTGTATCTCCGGCCCGCCGAGGACGAAAATTCCATTTTCTATCATTATTTTTTGTCATAGAAGTAGGAGCCCACCACATCTATGATGATACCGGTTTTTGTCACAATTATCGCCATAGAAGTGTCATAAGTATGACAGAAAAAATTTCGCTTGGCCCAAAATGTCACGGATGTATCTTTTTTTTGTAGTGTTGATTCAACCGATTGTAGTACTCAGACATTATGAGCACATGCTCACTGGTTGAGCTATTCTCCTCCATCTTGTAGGAAAAATACTGTCAGAGGTATCATACCTCTTGACTCGGGCATGAGTCTGAAATACCAATTTCAGCTCTTGGAACATCTTATATGCTCCTTGGCATTCAAAATGTTTTTGAAGTCCCGGTTTTAAGCCGTAAAGCATGGCGCACTAAACTATCAAGTAGTCATCATACCGAGCTTGGCAAACGTTCATAACATCTGCGTCTGCTCCTGCAATAGGTCCGTCACCTAGCGGTGCATCAAGGACATAATTCTTCTATGCAGCAATGAGGATAATCCTCAGATCACGGACCCAGTCCGCATCATTGCTACTATCATCTTTCATCTTATTTTTCTCTAGGAACATATCAAAAATAAAACAGGGGAGCTATACGCGAGCTATTGATCTACAACATAGATATGCAAAAACTATCAGGACTAAGTTCATGATAAATTAAAGTTCAATTAATCATATTACTAAGAACTCCCACTTATATAAACATCCCTCTAGTCATCTAAATGATCACGTGATCCATATCAACTAAACCATGCCTGATAATCACGTGAGATGGAGTAGTTTTCAATGGTGAACATCACTATGTTGATCTTATCTACTATATGATTCACGTTCGACCTTTCGGTCTTAGTGTTCCAAGGCCATATCTGCATATGCTAGGCTCGTCAAGTTTAACCCGAGTATTCTGCACGTGCAAAACTGGCTTGCACCCGTTGTATGTGAACATAGAGCTTATCACACCCGATCATCACATGGTGTCTCGGCAAGACGAACTGTAGCAACGGTGCATACTCAGGGAGAACACTTGTACCTTGAAACTTAGTGAGGGATCATCTTATAATGCTACCGTCGTACTAAGAAAAATAAAATGCATAAAGGATAAACATCACATGCAATCAAAATAGGTGACATGATATGGCCATCATCATCTTGTGCCTTTGATCTCCATCTCCAAAGCATCGTCATGATCTCCATCTTCACCGTCCAGACACCTTGATCTCCATCGTAGCATCGTTGTCGTCTGGCCCACTTTTGCTTCTACGACTATCGCTACCGCTTAGTGATAAAGTAAAGCAATTACATGGCGATTGCATTTCATACAATAAAGCGACAACCATAAGGCTTCTGCCAGTTGCCGATAAATTTTACAAAACATGATCATCTCATACAACAATTTATATCTCATCACGTCTTGACCATATCACATCACAACATGCCCTGCAAAAACAAGTTAGAAGCCCTCTACTTTGTTGTTCCAAGTTTTACGTGGCTGCTACGGGCTTCTAGCAAGAACCTTTCTTACCTACGCATCAAGACCACAACGATTTTTTGTCAAGTGTGTTGTTTTAACCTTCAACAAGGACCGGCCGTAGTCAAACTCAATTCAACTAAAGTTGGAGAAACAGACACCCGCCGGCCACCTGTCTTTTATGCACGTCGGTAGAACCAGTCTCATGAATGCGGTCATGTAATGTCGGTCCGGGCCGCTTCATCCAACAATACCGCTGAATCAAAGTAAGACGTTGGTGGTAAGCAGTATGACTATTATCGCCCACAACTCTTTGTGTTCTACTCATGCATATAACATCTACACATAGACCTGGATCTGATACCACTATAGGGGAATGCAATATTTCAAAATTTTATCTACGATCACACAAGATCTATCTAGGAGATGCATAGCAACGAGACGGGAGAGTGTGTCCATGTACCCTCGTAGACCGAAAGAGGAAGCGTTTAGTAACGCGGTTGATGTAGTGAAACGTCTTCACGATCCAACCGAACGTACGGCACCTCCGTGTTCAGCACACATTCAGCACGATGACGTCCCTCGAGCTCTTGATCCAGTGGAGGACGAGGGAGAGTTCCGTCAGCACGACCGTGTGGCGATGGTGATCATGAAGTTACCGGCGCAGGGTCGCCTAAGCACTACGAATATATGACCGAGATGTGTAACTGTGGAGGGGTGCACCGCACACGGCTAAGACCAATCTTGGAGTGCTTTGGGGTGCCCCCTGCCCACGTATAGAAAGGAGGGAGGGAGAGAGGCCGGCCCTCCTAGGGGCGTGCCAAGTGTAGGGAGTCCTATTAGGACTCCCAAGTCCTAGTAGGATTCCCTTTCCTTTTTGGAATAGGAAAGAAGGAAAGGAGGGAGAGGGAGAAGGAAAGGGGGCGCGCCCCCACCCCTTGTCCAATTCGGTTTGGGCAAGGGGAGGCGCGTGCCACCTCGTGGCCCTTCTTCCCTCTCTCCACTAACGCCTAATAAGGCCCATTAACTTCCCCCGGCCCATTCCCGTAACTCTCCGGTACTCCAAAAAATACCCGAATCACTCGGAACCATTCCGATGTCCGAATATAGCCTTCCAATATATCGATCTTTACCTCTCGACCATTTCGAGACACCTCGTCATATCCGTGATCTCATCCGAGACTCCGAACAAACTTCAGTAGTCAAATCACATAACTCATAATATAAATCGTCATCGAACGTTAAGCGTGCAGACCCTACGGGTTCGAGAACTATGTAGACATCTCCGGTCAATAACCAATAGCGGAACCTGGATGCTCATATTGGCTCCTACATATTCTACGAAGATCTTTATCGGTCAAACCGCATAACAACATACGTTATTCCCTTTGTCATCGGTATGTTACTTGCCCGAGATTTGATCGTCGATATCTCCATATCTAGTTCAATCTCGTTACCGGCAAGTCTCTTTACTTGTTCAGTAATGCATCATCCCTTAACTAACTCATTAGTCACATTGCTGGCAAGGCTTATAGTGATGTGCATTACCGACAGGGCCCAGAGATACCTCTCCGATACACGGAGTGACAAATCCTAATCTTGATCTATGCCAACTCAACAAACTCCATCGGAGACACCTATAGATTTAGAATCACACAGTTACGTTGTGACATTTGATAGCACACAAGGTGTTCCTCCGGTATTCGGGAGTTTCATAATCTCATAGTCAGAGGAACATGTATAAGTCATGATGAAAGCAATAGCAATAAAACTAGACGATCATAATGCTAAGCTAATAGATGGGTCTTGTCCATCACATCATTCTCTAATAATGTGATCCTGACAACACATGTCTATGGTTTGGAAACTTAACCATCTTTGATTAACGAGCTAGTCAAGTAGAGGCATACTAGGGACACTCTGTTTGTCTATGTATTCACACATGTACCAAGTTTCCGGTTAATACAATTCTAGCATGTATAATAAACATTTATCATGATATAAGGAAATATAAATAACAACTTTATTATTGACTCTAGAGCATATTTCCTTCAGACATGCCACATGCTCTATTCCCGCACTATATCCCACATGACACAGACAAACGCTCGATCGGATGGACAATCAAACAGTTGTATCTGCCACTATTTTCTCACTTGTGTCTCTGTGCGTTCTACAATAATTTAGTACTATCCATTTTTTCCGCCCTAGATATTTTTGACATTTTTTGCCGCTGCATGAGATTCAAAATACTACTATATGGCAAGAAGAAATGAATCATACGTGCGATGAAGCGGGACATGAAAAATAATAATAATCCACATCAGCTATCTCAGTTAGAAACTTCTCTTTCCCTCTCTTCCTCCATTTTGTGCTTTGTACAGAGTTTTTTCAGATGCCTAGCATGCTACATGTATTGACCCTCCTCTAGTGGCCGGAGAAACCAGAACACGTGTGGTCCCACCGGCGACGCCTTTTTGCGGGTGCGTGCCTCCCTGTTGCGAATGTCGAGGTGGCAGCACAGGCTGATGCCCTGCTGCTCGTGTGACGACAGCGTAGACTTGGCAGGTGGTGCTGTCTTGGGTGGCAAGCATGGCAGGCTCATGGACAGGTCCAAGTCAATGTTTAGGTCGGGGCAGCGGGGTGTGTCACTACTTCCGCCATTGCTGTTGTGCCCGTCATTCGACAAAGACGACTCGACTGCCTCCTCGAGCCCTGAGACGAGCGAGCAAACCCTATCCATTGTTCCACTTCCTCTCATCCCCTCCTAGCCGGCTGCCATAGGGTGGCATTGGATCGGCAAGGGGAAGCACGACCATGAGGCTGGGTCGTCCTCTATTCGCCGCCGGTGTCACATCCCTAGCTTCTGGTAATGCACTAGGCTAGCCCCATGTGTGGATCTTGTTTAGTCTTGAAAGAAACTTGAAATGGGGATTGCCTAAACCCCTAGCATCAAAGGAATTCACTAGGTTCACCTAAATATTTTCAGTAAATCCAAATGGCTAGAAAAAATGTTCATCATTTAAGGAAAATGCTGTAAACAGTAACCAGAGGTGATGCACATTTTTCCATGACATATTTGGGCTCTGAATTAAATCATACTCTATTTGCATTTGGGCATTTAAATGCTATAAAATATTTTAAATGCTCAAATAATCATAAACTAAAATGTTTACTGTTGGATATATTCTAAAAGTAGCCATGATAAGTTTTTATGATTTTTGGAAATGCCTTAGCATTTTAATTAAGTCAAAACAATTGCAAAAACATAGAAAACAAAAACAATTTAGAAAGGAGAGAGAGAGAGAGAGACTAACTTGGGCAAACTCACCTGTGCAGGCCACTTGGCGGCCCAAGTGGCCGGCTGTAACATCCCAAATTTTCAATTTGGAATGTTATACGTTAGGTCATCATGCATATCATATTTTCTCGCATTTTTCCGATCCTAGAAAATTTCACGCAACTCAAGGACCTTCGGAGAGAGTTGGAGATTTCATTATTTTCATATTTGGGATTTCTCAAATTTTGAAAATAGGATCATTGGATTTATTTAATTATCTTCATAAAGTTTTTCCGATACAAAATTTTAAGAGAGGGAATAATATGACTTTCCCAACATTTAGGAAAAATGAAGATTTTATAAATAAATCAAATTTTGGTTTTGAAGATTTATTTGCTTTAGGCAAAAAAATGAGCATTTTAAAAAAATATGCATTTTGCCCGTTTTAAAGTTCATTTTGTTCGACTCATTTTTAGGAGTCGGGGAAAATTAATTTTATTTAATTTGGAGTTCGTTTGGTTTGATTTTAATTTTGTTTAAGTTTTGTTTAAAAAAAACAATCGCCGCCGCCCGCCTAGGCCAAGGGCCCACCACGCCGCCCGCCCATCTCCCTTCCCCTCACATACTCACTGGAGGAGTCCCGCCGCCCGCCGACCGTGTCCGGCTCGGACTCGCCGCCACCCGCTTGCTTGCCCCTCCCCCAAGGAACCCACCCTCCTTATAACCCCGCCCCCCTCCTCCCCTCACCCGAGCCCGCCGCCTCCACCACCGAGCCGCCGCGCCCGCAAGGCCAGCCGCGCCGCCGCTCGCCGCCCCTCGCCGACCCGCCACCCGCCCGACCCGCCCCACGCCATCCCGCCCGACGAGTCCACCAAGACTTCGCACGAGGTAGCCGACCTCGCCGCCCGTCCGATCCGTTTTGTTTTAAAACCGATCCGGTTTTCTCGTTGTTCGGTTTTTTTAAAAACCTAGATGGTTTTATTTTTTCGGTTTTATTATTTTATGAACGCTCACCGACCCGCTCGCTTTTAATGAACGTGTTCGTTGAATTAGTTCTGTTAACTAACGTCCGCTTTTTAACCGCTCGTCGTTTTTCTTTAAACGGATTTAATCCGTTATTTTCTCGATTCGATTTCGATCAAATTTTCAAATCTGTTTATTTTCTCGCCGCTTATCGGAATCAGTGATTCAAGCGCTGGAGTTTCGCTTTCAAACCGCCGTTCCGACTAACCTACTTAAACGGAGTTTTGCTACTGTAAAATTTTGACCTAGTTTCAGATTGCTAAACCGAGTCGTTCTCTCTCGAGTTTCGACTTTCGATGCTTTATTTGATTCGATTCTTTTGCAACCAGGGTTCTTAAGTTGAACTCTCTGTTAGATCGCTTATTCGAGTTTTCCTGTGCATTAGATGAGTACTTATTGTATGCTTGTTGTTTGTCTGCGTAGATCACCCGGAGTGCGCCGCTTGTTACTTCAATCTCTAGGTCTCATGGATCATCGCAAGGCAAGTAACACTTGATCATACCTTTTCTACTACCCAGTTTTTATGCATTAGATCAAACCTCAAACACTTGCATGTTTAGGATCTAATTAAATTGTGGGATTGGGAAGTAGATTGAGGTAGTACCTATTACCTGCTACTTATGAAACCTTGGGAGTTACTTCTACGCTTGCTTATTATGCCATGCTATGCTAGTAGACGTGGATTGGGTGAGTGAATATCCATGACAGATGTGAGATTGTTAATTAATGGTTTATCTAAGGTGGCAACCTAAACACACATCCGGGTGGATTGAGGCACCTGGTTTCTATCAGACTTGCTCAGATTTCTTCGACCGCCACCTGTGCTCTAAGGGATCATAAGATTATTCAAACTGAAACTTCCGTGCAGCCACAAGCCAATTATGGGCTCATGAGTTGACTAAGTTGTGCGAACTCTACGGGTAGGCTAGCTGATGTAGGGGATGTAGGTTGGTACGGTCTACCCACATGTAAGGTGCTAGCGCTTCGAAAGACTATGTCTCGGCCATCCGCTTCTCAAACACCATGTAGTGCGAGAACCAAGCGGAGGCGATCGAGTCTTGTGGGGAAAAGTGCGCAAACCTCTGCAGAGTGTATAAACTAATCATGATTAGCCGTGTCCCCTGTTATGGACGTTTTGAGTATCCGTAATTGAATATCATGTGAATCTCAACATGTTACTTCTAATAAAAGTTATTGGGTTTTGATGAGTACTTTTAATTGGGATTGAGGATGCTGTCAACCATTCTCAATGTTTAACAACCACCATGATAGTTAAACAAAATTATTCCTTTGTTGTAGGGAAAACTAGCTTTATGCAAAATGTAACCAGAGAGCCTTACCACCAGCCATATATGCATGTAGTATAGGCTTATTCCTTCATTGCTCTTTATGTGTTACATTGCCAAGATATTCCATGTGTCTGATTGTTGGCTGCAACTTTCACGCTATGCACTTTTCGCATTTACGAGTAAGGTGTTAGGTCGTGGTTCTATACTCAAGGATGCCGATGGAGTTGATGGACTCACTTATCTTCCAAGCCTTCCATGTTATTATTAGATGGCCTTAAGCCATATTATTGTAATAAGTTCCCTTGTGGACAACGATGTAATAAGTGTGTGATTGCTACTCGCTATAAATCCTTCAAGCATCGTGTGGTGTCAAGATTATCGATCCAGGATGACACCGAGCACGAGACTTGATCCATTCGGTCTGGTCGCCACAGAGATGGTATCGAGCACACGCCGATCGTAGGACACGACCACTAAGTTAAAGCCATAGATCACTACTCTCTTCCCATTTTCTAACTCCTCATCTTTTCTACTCTTTAGGATGACGGACGCCAAGATCAAGTACACCCAACCGATGAAGGCACACCTTTTGGATTTCACTTGAAGGAAGTTACCAAGTACCGAACATTGACTACCCAGCTTCACCGAACTTTCAACGCCACTCGCTCAAGAGGAGCGCTGAAGATTCAAGCTCACGCTCCAGAAGGACATTCGCCCCAATCACCAAGCCTATAGATAGTGTTTTCAGGCACCAACTTGAGTCCGGGAAAGAGCATGGCAGCTCACATCACCATGGGACGATTGGAGAAGTTTATCAAGAAGACCTCAAGGACACTATCTACCAGATTTATGGACGCCGAGATGACAAATGGGACATAGTCAGCACCAAGAAGGATAGGTCCATTGCAGCTTTCATCCAGAGTTAAATCAGCACATTCGACGCCAGAGAACCAAATGTGCAATGATATGTTGGAGTTGCGTAATGCAAAGGGAAGGATCATCGAACTCGAAGGAGAACTAAAGACTACACGCAAGGACTACATGGACGAGATCGTAGCTCTAGCAAGACACAATAACGATCTTAAGTACGAGATCAAGAACTCAAGAAGAAGTTGGCGCCAGAATGAAGACCAGTATGTCGGTTGCCCAAGCGACTACATCAACATCGACGACACCGATTCGGATCCAAGTGAACCCGACTTTGAAGACGGTCGAGCAGACATCATGGAGTCTTCCACCGTTCAAATTAGTAGAAGTCCCCACATATTAGTAGTATTCCTCCATGTAAACATTATAGTACACGACTTTTGCGATAGTTAGATCGCTAAAGCCCTTGTTTGATTGAATGAAGTGATTTTGTGTGCATTTGCTCATGTGCATTTGGGTAGTGATTCCCTTAGACCTCAATCTATTCTAAATTCTCGCCTTTTCTAAACCCATCGATGCCTCCGAGACGCGACCCGGTTCGCTTTTCCCGCCAGAGATCACCCAATTGATCCAGCAGCAGAATACCCTGATTCAAACATTGGTGCGTAACTGTGGCAACAACAACAACAACAACAACAACAACAACAACAACAACAACCACCACCACCACCACCGCGGATCACCGACTCGCTTCTTAGACTAAATCCGCCGTGTATTCCAAAGAGCACCGAGCCGATTGTGGCGTATGATTGGCTCCGCAAGATAGGAAGGAGTTGACCACCGCAGGATGCATGATGGTGAAAGAGTGAAGTTTGCAGCACATCAGCTTGAAGGACCCGCAGCAGATGGTGGGAGAATTTTACAGCCACTTACCTCAGAGACACCGCCACATGGGATCAGTTTCAAGAAGCTTTTCAGACCGCCCATGTTTCAGCAGGAGCTATGGCTATGAAGAAGCGTGAGTTTCGCAACTTACGCCAAGGAGGAAGGATCATACAAGATGTGGATGATTTTAGTAAGTTAGCACGTTATGCCCCGATGACGCTACTACGGATGCTGCTAAACAGAGAAGTTTCTAGAAGGACTGAATGATGAGTTCAAGATGCCGTTGATGGTAGCAAGTTTCAACAACTACCAGGAGTTAGTAGACCGAGCCTCATGATTGAAGGAAAGCAGAAGAATTGAGAACTGCAAGCGGAAGTATGGACAGGGAAGTATAACTCGAGCCCAAAGCAGAAACCTCGTTATACCCCTAAATCAGGAATTCAGTTTCAGATACCCATGGAGGAGGTAATTCGCACAACCATAATGGCACTAAGAATGGGAACGGAATGGAGGAAGCAATGGATGAACCGCACCAACCCGCCAACACCATCCAAAGTAGACCTGAGTCATATCACTTGCTTTAAGTGCCGCAAGATCGGGCATTATGCCAATGACTGCCCGTATACCGTAATGGAAATGGCAATGGAAGCTCGAAAGAAGCCCAACCCTTTCAACAGGGGATGTGAACCACATTGATGTGGAGGAGGTTGAAGATCAGCCCGATGCAGAATTGGTAAGTTTTTGGTTAAGTCCTTTATCGCAGCTTGTTCTTTTCGACATCGTGCATCGATTCATACATATCAAGGGATTTGTGGATAAGTACAAATTACCGACCCAAGCCCTTAGGTCACCCATGCTAGTAACCTCACCCGAGCAGAGTACATGGCTAGTAAATGGTGTGATCGACTACCATTAAGGATTGGACACTATGTTTTCCCTCGCACCTAATAGTTCGGAATCCCAAGGATTGATGTGATATTAGGAATGGATTGGTTATCAAGGTATGGAGGAAACATAGATTGCTCCACTAAGTCAATTTTGCTCACCACACCGTAAGGAAGAAGGATCAAGTATGTATCACGGCACGAGCCGAGGAGAGCACAAGTAAATTGCTTATCGAGAGTGGTGCAGAAGAAGTACCAGGTGAAGGATTTTCCGATGTATTTCCTAAGAGTTGCCAGGAATGCCACCGGATAGAGACATTGAGTTTTTGATCGAGCTGTTGCCAGGAACAGGCCCGATATCGAAACGACCGTACAGGATGCCCGCACAGGATTTAGCGGAAATCAAGAAGCAGATTAAGGAACTATTGGATAAAGGTTTTATACGCCCAAGTTCTTCACCTTGGGGATCACCCGTTTTGTTAGTGGAGAAGAAGGATGGATCTTTAAGAATGGTTGTTGATTATCGTGGATTGAATGAAGTAACAATCAAGAACAAGTACCCACTACCTATGATAAATGATCTGTTTGATCGCTTACAAGGAGCTAAGGTGTTTTCCAAGATCGATTTGCATCGTGGTACCATCGCTTGAAGATTCGGGAGCAGGACATACCTAAGACAGCGCTTACTACGAGATATGGATCTGATGAGTATACCGTTATGTCATTTGATCGACTAACGCACCAGCCTATTTCATGAACCTGATGAACAAAGTGTTTATGGAGTTTTTGGATAAGTTCGTCGTGGTGTTCATTGATGACATTTTGATTTTCTCAAGAATGAAGAGGAACATAAGGAACATTTGAGATTGGTTTTGGAGAAACCGAGGAACACCAGCTTGTATGCCAAGTTCAGCAAGTGTGAGTTTTGGCTAAAGGAAGTTGGATTTCTTGACATGTTATATCCGGAGAAGGAATAGCAGTTGACCCCACAAAGGTTGAGACCGAATCAAATGGGAAGCACCAACGACAGCTTGGAGAGATTCGAGTTTCCTTGACTCGCAGGATACTACCAAGATTCATTGAGAATTTCTCAAGGATTGCCAAGCCTATGACTGAATTGTTGAAGAAGGATAACAAATTCATATGGACCGAGGACTGTGAGGCAAGTTTTCAGGAGTTGAAGAAAAGATTGGTTACCTCACCAGTTTTGATATTGCTGCATCGCACCAAGGATTATGAGGTGTATTGCACGCTTCACGCCGAGGACTTGGAGCAGTGCTTATGCAGGAAGGAAGAGTTGTTTCAGATGCTTCACGACAACTTAAGCCCCATGAGTTGAATTATGCCACACATGATTTGGAGTTAGCAGCCACAGCATGCCTTAAAGACATGGAGACATTTTCTCATTGGAAATCATTGTGAAGTATATACGGATCACAAGAGTTTGAAGTACATCTTCACACGAAGGAATTGAATCTCGCATAAAGGAGATGGTTAGAGCTTATCAAGGATTATGATATGAGATTGCATTATCACCCCGAAAGGCTAATGTCGAAGCAGCACGATTGAGCCGTAAGAGCCACGCCAATACCCTAATGATGGGAGGGATACCCAATGAGTTAGCCGAGGACCTTCGAGAGCTATGTTTGGAAATAGTTCCAGAGGCTATGTAGCAGCATTGGAGATTCAATCAACACCGATGGACAAAATCGAGAAGCCCAAAAGGCAGATAAGGAAGTTGCCTCTATAAAGGAGAAAATGAGCAAAGGAAAAGCTAAAGGATTTCGTGAGGATGAGCACGATACCCTATGGTTTGAAGACCGTGTTTATGTGCCCAATAACCCGTAGATCGAAGTTGATTTTACAAGAAGCTCATGATTCACCCTATTCGATTCACCCAGAAATACCAAGATGTATTTGGATTTGAAGAATACTTTCGTGGACCGGAATGAAGAAGGATATTATGGAGTATGTAGCAGTTTATGGCGTATGTCGAAAGTAAAGGCAGAGCATCGTAAGCCAGCAGGATTGTTACAACCATTGCCGATACCCGAATGGAAGTGGGATAAACTAGGCATGGATTTCATCACAGGTTTGCCAAAGACTCGCTCAGGTTATGACTCGATTTGGGTTTTAGTCGATCGCTTAACAAAGGTAGCTCATTTCATTCCAAATAAGACTACCTATAGCAGTGCTAAGTTGGCAAAGATATACATGACCAGAATTGTGTGTTTACACGGAGTTCCGAGGAGCATCGACGATAGAGGAACCCAATTTACCTCAAAATTTTGGAACCAGCTTGCACGAGACATTGGGAACTAGATCGAGTTCAAGACAACTTTCCACCCACGCATCGATGGATGACCGAGAGAGTCAATCAGATTTTGGAGGATATGCTGAGAGCTTGTGTACTAGATTATGGATCTAGTTGGGATGATAATTTGTCAGATGCAGAATTTTCCTACAACAACAGCTACCAAACCAGCTTGAAGATGGCACCTTTCGAGGCTCAGATGGAAGAAGGTGCAGGACACCGTTGTCATGGGACTAAACCGAGATCGCCATTGTTTGGACCAGATTTGATTAAGGAGTCTCGAGCGTAAGGTTAAACTGATTCGAGAGAGGCTCAAGGTAGCCCAGTCCGCATAAAAGAGCTATGCCGATTCAAAGCGCAGTTTATTGAGTATGAAGTTGGAGACAGAGTATATCTTAGAGTATCCCCGCTCGAGGAGTTAAGCGCTTTGGAGTTAAAGGAAAGTTAGCCCCACGCTTCGCTGGACCATATAAGATTTTGCAACGCATGGGAGAAGTTGCTTATAAGTTGGAATTGCCGTAAGGACTGTCAGAGTTCATGATGTATTCCATGTTTCTCATTGAAGAAATGTCACCCGAGATAGCAGAGGTACCGCTAAGAGACACAGTGCCACCGAAGCAATTCAGTTGAAGGATGACTTAACATATGAGGAAAACCGTTAAGATTCTCGATTATGCTAGCAGAGTTACCCGCAGCAAGGTTATCAAGTTTTGCAAAGTTCAAGGAGCCACCACATCAAGATGAAGCCACCGGGAAAGAGAGGAAGTTTTGCTCAAGGACCACCTCACCTATTTTCTAGTTAACCCGAATCTCGAGGGCTAGATTCATCTTAAGGGTAGGTTTGTAACATCCCAAATTTTCAATTTGGAATGTTATACATTAGGTCATCATGCATATCATATTTTCTCGCATTTTTCCGATCCTAGAAAATTTCACGCAACTCAAGGACCTTCGGAGAGAGTTGGAGATTTCATTATTTTCATATTTGGGATTTCTCAAATTTTGAAAATAGGATCATTGGATTTATTTAATTATCTTCATAAAGTTTTTCCGATACAAAATTTTAAGAGAGGGAATAATATGACTTTCCCAACATTTAGGAAAATGAAGATTTTATAAATAAATCAAATTTTGGTTTTGAAGATTTATTTGCTTTAGGCAAAAAATGAGCATTTTAAAAAATATGCATTTTGCCCGCTTTTAAAGTTCATTTTGTTCGACTCATTTTAGGAGTCGGGAAAATTAATTTTATTTAATTTGGAGTTCGCTTTGGTTTGATTTTTATTTTGTTTAAGTTTTGTTTAAAAAAAACAATCGCCGCCGCCTGGGCCAAGGGGCCCAGCCCGGCCGCCATCTCCCATCTCCCTCCTCGCGCTGCTGGAGGAGTCCCGCCGCCGACCGATCCGTCCGGCTCGGACTCGCCGCCGCCGCCTGGCTTGCCCCCCCCCAAGGAACCGACCCCCTCCTTATAACCCCGCCGCCTCCTCTCACCCCGAGCCGCCGCCGCCCTCCACCCGAGCCCACTGCCCGTCACCGCCGCCCCCACGCCGCCGCCGACTCGCCGACCTCACCGACCTCGCCGGACCTGCCGCCATCCCGCCGAGTCCGAGCCCACCGGCGAACTCGCGGAGGTAGCCGACCTCGCCGCCCGTCCCGATCCGTTTTGTTTTAAAACCGATCCGTTTTCTCGCGTTGTTCGGTTTTTTTTAAAAACCTAGATGGTTTTATTTTTTTCGGTTTTATTATTTTATGAACGCTCACCGACCCGCTCGTTTTAATGAACGTGTTCGTTGAATTAGTTCTGTTAACTAACGTCCGCCTTTTTAACCGCTCGTCGCTTTTCCTTTAAACGGATTTAATCCGTTATTTTCGAATTTGATTTCGATCAAATTTTCAAATCTGTTTATTTTCTCGCCGCTTATCGGAATCAGTGATTCAAGCGCTGGAGTTTCGCTTTCAAACCGCCGCCCGACTAACCTACTTAAACGGAGTTTTGCTACTGTAAAATTTTGACCTAGTTTCAGATTGCTAAACCGAGTCGTTTCTCTCGAGTTTCGACTTTCGATGCTTTATTTGATTCGATTCTTTTGCAACCAGGGTTCTTAAGTTGAACTCTCCGTTAGATCGCTTATTCGAGTTTTCCTGCATTAGATGAGTACTTATTGTATGCTTGTTGTTTGTCTGCGTTAGATCACCCGGAGTGCGCCGCTTGTTACTTCAATCTCTAGGTCTCATGGATCATCAACAAGGCAAGTAACACTTGATCATACCTTTTCTACTACCCAGTTTTTATGCATTAGATCAAACCTCAAACACTTGCATGTTTAGGATCTAATTAAATTGTGGGATTGGGAAGTAGATTGAGGTAGTACCTATTACCTGCTACTTATGAAACCTTGGGAGTCACTTCTACGCTTGCTTATTATACCATGCTATGCTAGTAGACGGGATTGGGTGAGTGAATATCCATGACAGATGTGAGATTGTTAATTAATGGTTTATCTAAGGTGGCAACCTAAACACACATCCGGGTGGATTGAGGCACCTGGTTTCTATCAGACTTGCCATGTATTTCTTCGACCGCCACCTGTGCTCTAAGGGATCATAAGATTATTCAAACTGAAACTTCCGTGCAGCCACAAGCCAATTATGGGCTCATGAGTTGACTAAGTTGTGCGAACTCTTACGGGTAGGCTAGCTGATGTAGGGGATGTAGGTTGGTACGGTCTACCCACATGTAAGGTGCTAGCGCTTCGAAAGACTATGTCTCGGCCATCCGCTTCTCAAACACCATGTAGTGCGAGAACCAAGCGGAGGCGATCGAGTCTTGTGGGGAAAAGTGCGCAAACCTCTGCAGAGTGTATAAACTAATCATGATTAGCCGTGTCCCCGTTATGGACGCTTTTGAGTATCCGTAATTGAATATCATGTGAATCTCAACATGTTACTTCTAATAAAAGTTATTGGGTTTTGATGAGTACTTTTAATTGGGATTGAGGATGCTGTCAACCATTCTCAATGTTTAACAACCACCATGATAGTTAAACAAAATTATTCCTTTGTTGTAGGGAAAACTAGCTTTATGCAAAATGTAATCAGAGAGCCTTACCACCAGCCATATATGCATGTAGTATAGGCTTATTCCTTCATTGCTTTTTATGTGTTACATTGCCAAGATATTCCATGTGTGACCTTGCTGGCTGCAACTTTCACGCTATGCACTTTTCGCATTTACTTAGTAAGGTGTTAGGTCGTGGTTCTATACTCAGTGATGCCGATGGAGTTGATGGACTCACTTATCTTCCAAGCCTTCCGCTGTTATTATTAGATGGCCTTAAGCCATATTATTGTAATAAGTTCCTTGTGGACAACGATGTAATAAGTGTGTGATTGCTACTCGCTATAAATCCTTCGGCATCGTGGTGTCAAGATTATCGATCCAGGATGACACCGAGCACAAAGACTTGATCCATTCGGTCTGGTCGCTACACCGCCCAGCCCCCCCGCCGCCCCCTTGTCATCATCCTCCTCTGCCAGGAGGACAACCAGGTGTGTGGCGAGAGCCGACGCTGCTTTGGCCACCTCCTACTTCCTCCCCGGGCCTTCTAGCGACGCCACGGAGACGCCCCGTGGCCCCTCGCTCCTCTCCCTCACTCTCTGCTCTCTCCTTCGCCCTCTAGTCCCTTCCCCGAGCGCGACCGAACGCAGCCATCACCACCGACGAGCTCCCCCACGGCCACAACCATCTCCTAGCCCCTCCGACACGCCCCCGAGCTCCGCCATGACGCCCCCGTCCTCTCCGCCGAGCCACATGACGCTGGACGCCCTGGAGCGCCGTCGTCGACGCCATCTTCGTCCTCTGGACCGACGGCCGTCGTCGACCGATTCGTCGTCACCAGGCCATCCCCGAGCATGCTGAGATCACCGACGACCCCGCCGTGAGCTCCTCTACCGAACCCCTCTCTCCCCGTCGTCGTTCTCCTCCTCTAGCCCCGCTGTCCACTGGAGCCGAAAGCTCACCGCCGCCATGGTTCTCACCGCTGGGCTGGGCCACCACAGCCTGCATTTGCGCGCCACCGTGCTCGGTGAACCCCGAGAGCGCTGTGGAACCCGCCAGCTTATCCCTAGCGCCAGAAGGCCGACGCCGTCCACACCCGAACTCCGGCCGCCGTCGTGAGCTTGTTTACGGCGAGCTCCGGTCACCCCGCGACCTGCTGCTGCCTCTGCTGGATGTGCGGGCGCAAGGGCTATGCCATGGTACCCTCAGCAAGCCAAACTGCCTCCCGTAGCGTGTTCCCGAGCCGTGCTGCCCATCAATTTGGTCGCCGCCGGCGAGGTTCCGTTGACGCTGACGTGGCACCATTAGTTTAGGTACTAATCGTGTTTAGTTAGTGCCCCGTGTCGATGACATACGGGCCCCACTACCTAATTAACCTAGTTTATCTTCTGTTTAGATTAAACTAACCCCACGGGTCCCACAGGTCAGTTTGACCTAGCCACGTCACACGTTGACTGACCCCACACGACAGAGTTGACTAGCTGACGTGTCTGCTGACCCGGCCCCACCTGTCAGCGACATTAACCAGCACCGTGTCACTGACCAATGGACCCCACTGGTCAGGTTTGACCCGGACCGTGCCCCATTGACCTGCTGATGTCATGATGATGTCAGGATGACGCAGTAATCCTTTTCTGGAATTTAAATAAATCTTAAATGATTTGTTTAATTCAGAAAATATCCAAAACTTTGAAAAATCATAGAAATTAATCTATAGCCCAAATGAAATAATTTATATATGAAAAATTATCAGAAAAATATGAAGAATCTGTTTATGGCTTTTCCATGCATGTTTGAGCAAGTTAATCTCACTGTTTAAGATGAAACATGATTAGGGCAAATTTCATAATAGGTTTGGAGTTGGAATTTGATGTAGTTTTGAATTCCACTTCAATTAAAATAATTTTCTGTTGCATTAGCCCAAATCACAGCACATTGCCATGTCATGGTCATGCATCATATTGTTGCATTGCATTGATTGTGTTTCCTCTCTGTTGCCGGTGTTGTTCCCCCTCGGTAGACGTTGTTCCGACGTTGTGATCGTTGACACTAATGAAGACTCAATGCTATCTTCAGAAGTGTCAGGCAAGCAAAACCACCTTGTTCATTCCGATACAATCCCACTCTCTCGCTCCTGCTCTCTTTTACTGCATTAGGACAACAACGATTCATCTGTTACTTGGTGTGGTAGTTGGACCCCTTTTCCTCTGCATGACCTGTCATTGCCACAGTAAATAGATGAAACCCACTAGCATGAGTAGGAGTTGTTTGAGCCCTGATGTGCCTACTCATTCATGCTTGTTTGTCGTGCCTACTATTGCTTAGAGTTGTGTCAGGTCTGATTCATCAGGGATGAATCAGAGGTGTGTGAACATGTCCTACTGTTGAGAGCTAAGTGTGTGAACACGATTTGGTAAAGGTATCAGTGAGAGGCCATGTAGGAGTACATGGTGGGTTGTCTCATTGAAGCCATCCTCAGGAACTGAGTTCTGTGTTTGTGATCCATGAACAACTACTACCACACGTTGGGCCCTGAAATATGACCCCGCTCGACTTCTTAACCATCCTAGTCCTCTGTCCAGGAGTTGCAAGTAGTTTCTGGTGTTTGTAGTATGTTGGAGGTCGTGCGCAGCGCTGACTGAGGGGTGGGCTGTGATGCGGTAGGCACGTGGCACGGTGTACCGGGCGCCCGTTTGGTGTCTCGGGAACCCTGCACACATCATTCGGGGCCGTATGTGGAAACCTCGGCTGGACTCCCTGCGTATGGAACCTGGATAGGCGATAAACCTGGACTAGAGACTTGAGTGTTTAGGTAGGTCGTGGTCTACACCCACGTCGGCTTTTGCTTGAAGTCTGCTGAGCACATGTCGTGTGCAGATGCTAAGTGGTGGAAACATGTGTTAAGAAGTATACCCCTGCAGGGTTATAAATGATCTATTCGAATAGCCGCGTCCGCGGTAATGGACTTCTGGGTTGCCTATAACAGTTCATAGACAAGTGAAACTGGATACTCTAAAACTCGCAAGATAAGCGTGAGTGCTATGGATGGCCTTCTCGTAGGGAGATTGGAGCAGATCCATAGTGGTGTATTGATATGGTGAATATGTGGACTCGTGTGCGCCACCTCAAAAGAGTTACCTGCAGTCGTAGTTTAAGAAGCCACCGAGTCAAAGCTGGCATGCTGCAGTTAAACTCCACCACTCCCTTTGTTGATACCGATGCATATGTAGTTAGTTCTGATCTAAGTCTTGCTGGGTACATTTGTACTCACTGATGTATTTGCCGGACTATCATCATCGACCGGACTCCAAGACTATGAAGATACAAGATTGAAAGACTTCGTCCCGTGTCCGGATGGGACTTTCCTTGGCGTGGAAGGCAAGCTTGGCGATACGGATATGTAGATCTCCTACCATTGTAACCGACTCAGGTAACCCTAACCCTATCCGTATCTATATAAACCGGAGGGTTTTAGTCCGTGAGGATCTAACAACAATCATACCATAGGCTAGCTTTTAGGGTTTAGCCTCTCGATCTCGTGGTAGATCTACTCTTGTACTACCCCTATCATCAATATTAATCAAGCAGAGTAGGGTTTTACCTCCATCGAGAGGGCCCAACCTGGGTAAAACATCGATCCCTTGTCTCCTGTTACCATCCGCCTAGACGCACAGCTTGGGAACCCCTACTCGAGATCACCGGTTTTGACACCGACATTGGTGCTTTCATTGAGAGTTCCTCTGTCATCATCCTTAGTCTGATGGCTCCTTCGATCATCAACAACGACGCTGTCCAGGGTAAGACTTTTCTCCCGGACAGATCTTCATATTCGGGCGGCTTTGCATCGGGGCCAATTCACTTGGCCATCCGAGTAGATCAAAAGCTACGCCCGCCATCGGTCAGATTTGGGAGATTGAACTACACGGCCGACATCCGCGGAGACTTGATCTTCGGCGGATTCAAGCCACAGCCAAGCGCACTGCAGACTGTCTCGATGGGCACGATCTAGCTCGCCACGAACAAAGGCCTCGAGATCGCGACCACCGTCCGCTCCGACCCTTGGCTCGAGCCGACTCTTGGCCGAGGACGAGTGGCTGGACACCGCCTCGGGGGCTATGATCTCTACGGCGATTGAGCTGAACTCCATCCCTGTCCCTTGCGAAGACCGTGACTCCAAGGCGCCAGACTCCTCTCCGGACTCCGAACCCTCCATGCCCCTGCCAATCGAATCCGATTAGGCGCCGGTCATGGAGTTCATCGCCATGACATCTTTCAAAGACTCGCCTTTGGCGACATCCTGAATTCACTAAAGTCTCTCTTTTATCGAGAGCCCCGCTGACTACGGTCGAAGGTTGGGATGCGACGACGAAGAAATTCAACGCCCACCCACCACCCACTTTGTAGCCACCGTCGAAAGCTTAAGCGACGTGCTCGATTTCGACTCCGAGGACATCGACGGTATGGACGACGATGTAGGAGACAACCATGAACCAGCACTTATAGGATACTGGAGAGCCACCTCATCCCATGATGTATACATGGTGGATACACCTAAAGGAAGTGACGACGAGGAACAACGGGACGCTACGAAGGATCGCTCCCTTGAAAAGCAGTCAAAACGGCAACGTAAACGCTGCACCAAGTCCCGCCTCGACAAAGACGGCAGCCACACAGACCCAGCCATGGAGCAGGGCGAACCGATGGACGCGAACATGCTATCGAGCAACCGTCCAACAGGACAACTTGATAAACAAACCGCCCCGGCGAAGATAATAGTCCGATCGATCTCACGCCGGACAAATTGTTGGAGCAGAAGAACCTCCACAAAAGGCTCGTCGCCACTGTGCGCAGCCTGAAAAAGCAGAAGCGGAAGCTCAAAACAACGGAAGATGCACTCAGAATAAGATGGAGCAAAGTACTCAACATCACAGACAAATACGGCGACAGTCGCCAAACAAAGAGCTACCCAAAGAGAAAACTACTGCCCGAATTTGATGAGGAGGCCGTAGAGCCCCCACAATCAAAAAACAAGGAGGCCACCCGGTCGGATGGACGACCCTACGGCAAGCAAATGAGAGCGCAAATGGCGCCAAGACACAAGCCGGGCACGCGATCCGCATAAGGATTCGCATCAAAAGGATGGCACCATTAGGTCCATCTATGGGCCGAGAAAGCAAGCTCTTCAAAGCAATGCAACACGCCAAATATCCGAACATCACGACACACCCAAATATAGGGGTGCCGCACACCCCCTGTGTTTCACCGATGATGTGCTGGATCACGAATTCCCAGCGGGATTCAAACCCGTAAACATAGAGGCATACGGCGGAACAACAGACCCTGGAGTCTGGATTGAGGATTACAACCTCCACATACACATGGCCAGAGGAGATGATCTCCACGCCATAAAATACTTACCCCTCAAGCTCAAAGGGCCAGCCCGGCATAGGCTCAAAAGCCTCCCTGAAAATACCATTGGAAGTTGGGAAGAGCTCGAGGATACCTTTCGGGCAAATTTTCAAGGGACTTATGTCCGTCCTCCAGATGCGCACGATTTAAGTCACATAACTCAACAACCCGGAGAGTCAGCCCAAATTCTCGAACAGGTTCCTCATTAAAAGAACCGAATAGTCGATCGTCCGGACGCCAAGCCTTAGCAGCTTTCAAACACAACGTCCAATACGAATGGTTCGCTGACACCTCGCCAGAGAAGCCGAGAACAATGGCTGCATTAACAAGCCTCATGACCTGCTTTTGCGGGAGAGGATAGTTGGCGGCAAGATGCGCATCAATGACCCAAGTACATCCAAGTCGGGGATGGAAATGGAAAACCACGACGCAACAAAGACCAGCGCCGACAAAGGGAAACATCCCAAGAGCACGGCAAGGTCGGCGCCGGATTCGTAAGCTCCCGACGAATCATAAAAACTGCCCTCAAGGACAGCAACAACGAGCTATCCAACCTAAACAAAATCTTGGACAAAATATGCCAAATCCACAGACTCCGGAAGCCTACAAACCATACCCACCGAGATTGTTGTCTTCAAGCAGTCCGCAAACTCAATGTTGAACACAAGGCTCGACACACCAAGCGAGGATGATGACGAGCCCCACCAAAGAAAGCACCGAAAACAAAAGAATTTCCCACAAAAGTCAAAACAGTGAACTCACTTCAAGTGACAAAAGGGAAAACAGAGCGGCGCCTATAGAAACACGCGCCGCATAGTCTATCCTTAAGAGTCCCAACGATGGTTGTCAAAACTAATCACCTTCGATCATCAGGTCTATTTCGGAAGTATCCGGAACGCGGGATGGACTGCCTTGATATTAGATCCTATAATCGACGGACTCCAATTTACACAAGTCCTAATGGACGGAGGTAGCGATCTAAACCTGTTATATCGAGACACAATCCACAAAATGGGGATAGACCCAACCAAAATCCGCCATAGCAACACCTCCTTCAAAGGGTAATGCCAGCCCACACGCCCATTGTATCGGGCTCCCTACCGCTAGAAGTTGTGTTCGGTCATCCGACAACTTCCGCCGTGAAAAGTTAACCTTCCACATCGCCCCATTCAAAGTAGCTATCAAGCAAGACTGGACGTGAAGCTACCGCTTTAATGCAATACCGCATTATGCATCTCTTACACTTAAAATGCCCGTCCACGCGCATCATCTCATTAAAAGGAGTACCAAGTGTTACTCGAGCACGGAAGAACGTGAGACTGCTTTGACAGCCCCACACTAATCCGCCCCGCTAATCAAAGCACTGAATAGGTCATTCGAACCCCGGACATGGCTAGACGAGTCCGGCGTAAACATATAAAGGCCTACTAGCGGCATACCCCCGTACAAGGGGCTGCACGCATGTACAACAAGAGACAATAACGCTCAATTTTGTTCACTTTTTTGAACCATACTCTGTTTATTTAATATAAAGTACATTTTTCGCACGATCCTTTTTTTCTTTTCAACTAAGTTCCTCTATTTTATAGATGAACAACGTGCTACACCCGTCCAGGATACGGCACAACGGAGACACAGCGAGATGTGCAGAGGGACCCGCTCCAAGGATTCTTTTCAGATTAAGACCTCGCGTAAACCTTTTTTACCGCTCTTGTTGATAAACATCCCCGTTTCTTGCTATAACCGAGGAGGAGGTCATGCTTTTGGCATCGGCCGCACCAGAATTTTGCACGCACTGGACACTGTGGGCTTAGGGCATTATTCTGCCTGCTTTTATAAAGACCGAATACCTTAGGGAGTGTTCGCGCCTCGAGTTAGGCCTTATATGCATCAGCTCCAAATCATGTCTTTGGTCAAATGTTGGGTTTGTTCGCCCCATGTTTTGGTACCTTACGCCCGTTATATCGGCTAAGGTAGCGATGGGAGAACCACCGCGATTGTGCCCGCTTGAGCTGGGTTGAGCACCTCGGGAGAAAGCTAAAACTGACCGTCATGATATAGCGAGACTGGTCAACCACTCGATGACCCACCGAATGTTTAGAATTCCCGCATTGACGAAGGACTGTTTCCGGTCAGCACATACGCTTCTGAATTCGAAGAGCTGCGGTGCCCTAGGGGCTATATAGTAGCCCCACCATCGAACTCCTATGGCTAAGTGAAAGTGATAAAGCATTATAGTCCGGTTGCCTAGTTTGCTACGCTATCACCTCCTTCACAGGACCAAGACGTTGGATTAAGTGTGAAAATGCGCCTTTTTTGCAAACACCCCCGCACTATGTGCTTGGGGGCTGAAGCCGAAGACTGCCATGTTTCAGGTTATATACACATATACATCAACGGCCACACATGAGGCGTTTTAATACTTGAACGCACAAGTATAAAAAGCTCTTATATTGAAAAGTTGTTTTCACAAATCACACATGTCATTTAAACATAATATCCTTCGAGCACTGCGTCTCTATTAAACGAGCGCCCTGCAGGACTTCCTCAAAATAGTGCTCGGCAGTACTGCTTCTGTCCAATCTTGGGATGCAATGTCGGTGGCCTTCATCTCCGCCCAGGTGTCTTGACACGGCAAGAGCCATCCGCGCCCTCTCTACGATATCGACCGCTTCATTGCATCGATATGCGGCACCGCACTAAGGAACTGCTGCATCAAGCCAAAATAACTCTTCGCTTGGGGCTTTTCGCCACAAATGAGTCATGACAGCCTTCATGGCAAGTCCGCATAACCTATTCAGCTCAGCCCATTCGCCAAACGATCGTTAACGAAAGTGGACGCCCGACTATGGAATCTGCGACCAAAAAGCTCTTCCATTCCGTGATCCTTTGACCGGCGTGCTCGCTGCTCATGCACTCGCCGCCAAATCCAGATAAGAATCCTCCGCACCCCACAGCCGGTCCAATTGAGCGTACTTAGGATCCGTGAATTTCCTCCGCAGCAGAAAGGGCTTTCCAGCCGCAATATCTTCGGCCTGACATAGCTCCTCCTTCATAGCTCTCATTGAAGAGCGTGCATCCTTGGCCTCGGTGGTGGCCTTTTTCAGGTCCTCTTGTTTCGCTCGATCTTCTTTTTCAAGAAGCTCGCAACGGTCAGTAGCATTTTTCAATTTCACGGCCATCTCAGCCATTTCTTTCTTGCTTTGGCGGGAGCAGCCTGTTCGCTTTTAGCTCGCGTCACTTTGAAAGCAGCCGATCACTTTTTCCGGCTTGCTCCTTGGCTCGGGTGAGCTCCTACCAAGGCTCTCCATAGCAGCTGCACCATCTGCATTAAGCATACAAGTTGTAAGACATGGGCGTTAAGCTCCCTTACCAGGTGTCCGCGAGCAGTTGCATACCTTGTGACTCGTCAAGCCGCTTATTAACAAGCGTGATGTCCGTGATCCGCCACGCAAGTTGCCGCTCAGCTCGGCAAATTCATACGCCATGCTAGCCACCGGACGCTTCGCCACCTACATAGGAAGAGCGATATTATACTGGGGTTATGATCCTCGGCGGCCGTCATTTTTGACACCGCACTAAGTCTCGTGGGCTACTATCTATACAGGCGCATTTTATATGCAAACCGTCGAAGGTACATCATTTTTTCAGACCAAAACCCGTCAAGAACTTACGACGGCTTCATGCAACCCACTCTCAGCAGATGAAATCCTTTCAATCACCATACTCATTAACGTACAGTGATCTTCCGAGATAGACGCTCGCCCGAGCAGATCCTTCAGCTCCTCCGACCGTACACTCGTTGGTGCCGGACTCGTCCGGTGGCCTTTTTCAAGGCCGGACACGGAGGGCTTTGAGGGACATACGGCTACCTTCCGCCCCGCCGGATTCGAGAAGCCCTCCGCGATGACACTCAGGTCGCCCGCCTCGCATGACGGCACGACAAAGGAGGCGTTCGCTCTCCATCATCTCCGGATCAAGATCCTCAAGACGAGCTCACTGTGAAGGGCTGAGATCCGAACTACAAGGTAAAACTTTCGTTAACTTCTTAAATAAAACAGGATGTCTTTTATTTTATAAACTCCCCCCTTTTTTACTTACGGCTCGCTGGAGGGCTGATCTCCTTGGGGAAATAGTGCGGCCGGGGCATCTCCTGCCGTAGGACCCTCTGGTGAAGATTTCTTCCTCCGCTTCGAGGCTTTGGTCTCCGAATCTTCAGAAGCTGTCCTCTTCTCCCCTCAGAGGGAGGGATTCTCGATCCCCCCTTTCTTGATAGCCTCCTTCATGGAGGAATTAGCTTCCTCGTTCCCCCCTTCGCCTTCTTCAAAAGGCACAACCTCTAGCATCTTGGTTAATACCGGATCCGGCGTGGTCTCAGGTAGGGGGGCCGGACACCTGATCAGTTTTGCTTTTGCTGTCCACTCCTGTTTAAAGGATAGCTCTTTAAGGCAAGTTTATGATAAATATGCGGATAGCATGTCCGGCACAGACTACTTACTTGAGTATCCGGCGATTGCAGCTCAGACTCTGGCCCTCGGTCAAGTCCGGACACATTGCTTGTGATCCAAGAACAGTTTGTACATCTCCACGGGTGTTGCGCCCATAAAATATTAAAGAGCTCGTGGTCCCTCCGGATTGAACTCCCACAGGAGGATGGGGCGACGTTTGCAGGGCAGGATGCGACGAAGCAGCATGACCTACGCTACTACGACAAGATTGATCTCTCTCTCTAGGAGGTCTCAATACGGCCCTGCAGAAAGGGCACGCCCTGACGGCCCCACCAAGCCCTCAGATTGACCCATGATGCCACCCGTGGTGGAGGACCCGAGCGAAGGCAGGTGGCGCCACCCATTTGGTGCCCCCGAGCGTGATATAAAACCACCATGTTGCCATAAATTGAGCTCCTCTTGAAAAGAGCCCTCGGCCATGGAGCGCCTCGTGATTCTTGCTTATAACAGCCCCTCCGACTCGCCTCGATGCCCTTGATCATCTTCGCTCCACTTTGAAGGTCTTGAGTCACAATCCAAGTGAGGGGTAATGCGGAGGAAGGCTTCATATACTACAATAAACGACGAGATGTGGAGGATGGACTCGGATCCAAGTCGTGGAATTCCAGCCCATAGTAAACATGAGCCCCTCACAAAGGGGTCCGCTTGAAAGCCTAAACCCCAAGGAAGTGAGACACGAATACCACGCCTCACCGGCTCGGGAGTGGGAACAATCTGCCCTTGAGCAGGCAGCCTATGCAAAATTTCACCGTTAGATACCCGGCGCCTCTCAGCTTTAGCACATCTTCTTCCGTGACGGAGGAAGACATCCACCGCCGTGCAGTCGGAGCCGACATCGTTGAAGGTCCGGCGCCTAACTCGAACTTCGGTGTTGGAACTCGAGGCGAGGGCGGATTCGATTGAGATTGAAAGAAAGGAGCGGGCCTTGGTCTCGTTATAAAGATGTCGAATACCAAGAGCCCACCCCGTGACCGTTCGGGACTCGCCTTCGATGGAGGAGGCGTGCCAACGGGCACGACTGGCTTACCCACGCCCGTATTGATGAGAATCCCGGAATAAGGGGGCACGATCTCCGTTTTGATAAGACGTGCCAAGGAAACCGCCTCGCTAAATGCGCTGAGGTGGAACAGTAAAAACGATTCGTATAAATGCCTGGTCGTGGTGTGATGTCACACCGCGGAATACGTTAGCAGATCTGTGCAAAAGATATTCTCTACTGGTCTGTGGGAACTTGTTTTGCGAGCCGACACTATCCTTGTGTTCAAAATCTTCTATGAAGTATTCGAGAGGAACCCGCCTTTGCAATGTCAAGACAATGTGCGCGCCGGACTCGCTGTCATTGAAGCCTGGTTCAGGGGCTACCGAGGAGTCTTGATTAGGGGTGTCCGGATGGCCGGACTATAGCCTTTGGCCGGACTCGGACTATGAAGATACAAGATTGAAGACTTCGCCCTATGTCCCAATGGGACTTTCCTTGGCGTGGAAGGCAAGCTTACGATACAGATATGTAGATCTCCTACCATTGTAACCGACTCAGTAACCCTAACCCTATCCCGTGTCTATATAAACCGGAGGGTTTTAGTCCGTAGGACGAACAACAATCATACCATAGGCTAGCTTTTAGGGTTTAGCCTCTCTGATCTCGTGGTAGATCTACTCTTGTACTACCCCTATCATCAATATTAATCAAGCAGCAGTAGGGTTTTTCCTCCATCTAGAGGGCCTGAACCTGGGTAAAAACATCGTGTCCCTTGTCTCCTGTTACCATCCGCCTAGACGCACAGTTCGGGACCCCTACCCGAGATCCGCCGGTTTTGACACCGACACTCACGTTTGCCTATTTTATGTTTTTGAAGAGAGACTTCAGTCTCACTAGTAGTTCTGTGTGGTCTTCGACATTTAGCTTGTTACCTCAGCTACGATCTTGTGCTCTCGGCAGGATCTGGTAGATAGTCAGGCTTCTCCGCCTTTTTCATTTGTAGATGTCTGTACTCAGACATGTTAAGCTTCCGCATGTGCTTTGACTTGTATGTTTCAATGTTGGGTCATGAGACCCATGTTTAGGTTACTTGGCTCCTCAGAGCCTAATGAATAAATACTTGAGTCGTAGAGTTATGTTGTGATGCCATGTTGTATTTACACATACCGAGCATACTGTGTGTATGATTGAAATGCTTGGTATGTGTGGGATCCGACAACCTAGTTGTTTATCCTTGGTAGCCTATCTTATGGGGAAATGTAGTCTTGTGCTTCCATGAGCCATAGTAGTCCGCTACAGCCCGGTTCACCAGAGTCCTGCTAGCCCAGCACTACTCTCCGGAACACTTGACTGGCCGACATGTGATTCACTTTGTTCCTGTGTCTATCCCTTCGGGGAAATGTCACACGGTGACATCCGAAGTCCTGCCTAGCCTGCTACAGCCCGGTTCACCGGAGTCATGTTAGCCCAGTGCTACAGCCCGGCTTCGCACGCTGCTGACCGACATGCTCAATGTTGATTCATGTATGCATGTCCCCGTAAGTTAGCGCCACTTTGGGTTCACGACTAGTCATGTAGGCTGGGGTTCTCTGTCATATGGATGCTAGCGACACTATCATATACGTGAGCCAAAAGGAGCAAACAGTCCCGGTCCATGGTAAGGCGACACCCATGGGAGTACCGTGCGTGAGGCCTCAAAGTGATATGAGGTGTTACCGGCTAGATCGATGTGACTTGGAATCGGGGTCCCGACAGCTTTGGTATCAGAGTCTGACTGCCTGGTCGAAGTTGAGTCTAGAAATGCTTTAGTTATATATAGGGGAGTTGATTGTGGAAGGGAACGTAAGGCTCTTTTTACTCCTTTACCCTATGTCCTTCTGATCTGAGTCATCCTCTTCTCTTCTACGAGGATTAAGAACTAGGCTTCTCATCTTTCTATCAGGATCACGTGTTACTAATCCGTAGACTTACAGGATTAATGGTTACAAGCCTCATTTCAGTTCCTACTACTTCCGTGTGTTGACAGTTGTTCCCGGAACCTTGATATTGTGATATTGAGTGGTTATGCCACAATTTTTGCAGGATGTCTCAAATATTTTTGAGAATTTACAGCCGCTATGCTCTCCTAGTCATCCCAGGTTTCTAAACATTCTGATGCATTTGTAAATTCCTTCTTCCCGTTTTCGATGTTCCTTTGGGCCAGATTAAGCACACTAATCGGTCTGTTGAATTACTCCGTTACCTTGACATATATGTTGGAGTTAGTATTATAACCCTAGGTGTCTTTGAGAACCACTCAGTAATCTAGCAATGTTTTGTGTTCCCAGTGTGATGATTCTAGCCCCCATTCTTGAAAGCATCCCGTGATGCCATTTATTTAGTAGGCCTTCTATTTCTGGGTTCTTAAGCCCAAGATTCACCCTACTTACCTCGCCTTGATAGTGTTTGCTAGTTCCTTTAGGATATTAGTAACCTTTGCGACAGTCCTCGAGGTTCATGGTATATCCTTCTTCCAAATATCATGAACTGCTTAAGACAGAAGTTCCTTGCGAAACCGAAAGATCACAACCAGAGTGCTCTTAACGAATTCTCGGTTTTATATTGTGACTCTGCAAATTTTACCTTTCTGCATGGGTTTATCCAGAAGAAATATGTTGAACTCGTTTGACATGCTAATCCATGCATTCCAACTCAGAAAATTATATGTTCCTTCGAGTTGTTCATCCCCAGTTGTTTTATGACCTCCATCTATCAAATTATAGTCAAGGGTATGCGTGCATTCGTTCATCGATGCCTATTATTCTTGTGGTCCGTCAAGCCGCTCTATTTCGTAATGACTAGGAGAAACAAACTCCAAAGACCTCATCCATATCCGTGGATTGAGTCAAAGCAGTTGTATTCCACAGATCAAAATGCAACCCAGCTTTTGGTCTGTTCTACCCTGAAGTATTACCCACTTTATGTCAGGAACGTCATGAGAATTGCACCTTCTCTTATGAATTCTTGGCACAGTGATACTTCTCGCCATCATCACTCGCTCCTCAGTCCATGTTGTCGCAACCGGAATACCGACAAGTGAATCATGATGTGTGAAATCAATACTCCTAGCAACCCCGTTGCTTGGTGGTTAATGAACGATAATATCATTCTTGGTGTGTTGATTATGGAATCATCATTCTAAGATTGATCGTGCTACCTAGTCCTTATTTCCGGTGCACTCTTCGATCAATGCGTTGGGATTATTCAATCCCTTGCTTATTTGATCATCTCATCTTGCTTTAAAAAGCAAGATTGTTCTCGAGCTTAGTAACATATTGGTGGTTCGTGATGTTTCGAATATCTTCTCGGAAGTATTACCAGGTTTTCACCTGACCGCTATGTTGAGTTCGTGATCATGTTGGTTTTCCTCCAAACCACTCATTCTCCAAGAATCTGTGTTGGATACCCCTGAGCTAGTTGGTTAAGCTAAACAACAACTTGGAGAGTTGGAAGATGAAAGCTTGTCTGACTTAGTTCATCACTAAGGGATACCCTTGTGTGTGTGCGTGTGTGTGTGTGTGTGTGTGTGTGTGTGTGTGTGCGTGTGTGTTGAAGAAAGATGATATCTCCATCGATTGGTCCTCATGATCAGTTGTTGGATCTATTGCCTGGTCAAAATTTTGACTTGAGTATGGGCTATTGCCAAGTCAAATCAGAACCAACGATGTTCGTAATGTTTTCTTACTCGTGGTTGATCCCTCGAGCATACACCATTACATCCTTTGGTCTGACCAATGCTATCATCGTGTTCACATGATGGTGGAAGGCCAGTGGTATGGAAATTCCGATGAGTTGCTGTTGAGCCCATCAGCAGCATTTTGTCTCCCCCATGATTCATGCTGAACATCAACCTAGTGTTGAAAATTTTATAAGCAATGCCTTCGTGTTCCGTTCATGAAGCTTATGCTTGGATGGAAGGAGTGACTTCCTCGAATTCATGTGCATTTGGTGCAAGATGCCGCCGTGAGTTCGAGAAAGATTGTTTTTGCTTTCTCCGGAATCATCCCAAGTCAGTCATGCATGTGTGAAGTATTCCATGGTTTGATAGGCTCGCTACCTCCACTCCATGAGTAATCCCTAGCACACCAAGCCACTGATTGATTTGTTCAAGGAAAAGAAGTTCTTAAGTGCTAATCCTTAAGGACCCAAAGGTACGCGTCTTGAGGACTTCGCTTCTCCGCAATGATGGTTCCCAATCGGAACTCGGTAGTGTTGCATTGTAAGACTACTATGTGGTCATGCTTGTCTGGGATAGCGTGTTCACATGTGTGTAGCAGAACCGGCTCATGTTTTGGAGCTTGCTATCGTAGTTCATCTCCCGAGAATCTCGCAACATCATCCCATCGGTTGTGTTGCAAACTTTCCCTTTCAGGCACGTGGATGTCTGAAATATACCTTTACCAACCAAATCTGAATCTCAGGCAGATATGATGGTTGGAACATTCCCATCATTTGCATTTTGTTCCAGCTTGCACTGCCATTGTGCCAATTCCCATGGGCTGCCCTCTCAGTAATTGTTGTCCAGGATCATCCTCGAAAGTGGTCCTGTCATGGGTCCCATCCATTTCCGGTGATAAGAAAAAGTCATCCATTGCGTTGTCTTCAACAAGGTAGTTCACATCATCCATCCTAGTCCGAGTATGCCATTTCTTCGAGCTCTTTCAATCGATCAATTGTAAATTGCTTTAAGCTGGCATGAAGAGTTTCAATGATCTATGGATCAAAAGTAATTCTTTTTGCCACTTAAGGGAACAGTCCAACGAGTCACCTTTCCCAAGGTGCCCCGTTACGGGATCATGCCAATTATTTCCTCGCCACCTTGACACCATCCACCATCTTTCTAAGCGTGGAATTGTTGCCCACCAAATCAAACCCTGCCGTTTGTTCTTCCATCCCTCTCGGTGTGTTTTGTGTCTCAACTCGAGATGTTTCCACATCTCATTCCGTGAGTTGATATTGTATAGCTCGATCTTCGAGAAGATCAATCCTAGCAGAATTTCTTTCCGTCGTCATCACGTGGATGAAGATCTCAAAAGCGAGGATGTCAAGATCAACGTATGCAACGAATCAACAACCTTATGAGGTGCAACCTGGATCGTGAAGATTATGTTAGCTTGTGTTCCCCCTTCACCTTACCCTACGCTTGAATCTCGGGACGAGATTCTTGTTTAGTATGGGTGAGTTGTCACATCCCTAGCTTCTGGTAATGCACTAGGCTAGCCTCATGTGTGCATCATGTTTAGTCTTGAAAGAAACTTGAAATGGGGATTGCCTAAACCCCTAGCATCAAAGGAATTCACTAGGTTCACCTAAAATATTTTCAGTAAATCCAAATGGCTATAAAAAATGTTCATCATTTATGGAAAATGCTGTAAACAGTAACCAGAGGTGATGCACATTTTTTCATGACATATTTGGGCTCTGAATTAAATGATACTCTATTTGCATTTGGGCATTTAAATGCTATAAAATATTTTAAATGCTCAAATAATCATAAACTAAAATGTTTACTGTTGGATATATTCTAAACAGTAGCCATGATTAGTTTTATGATTTTTGGAAATGCCTTAGCATTTTAATTAAGTTAAAACAATTGCAGAAAAATACAAAACAGAAACAATTTAGAAAGGAGAGAGAGAGAGACTAACCTGGGCCAACCACTACAAGAAATATGTCAACTAGTGACCTTTTGTCAGTGACCCTGGAAGAATTGGTCATAGATCTATGACCATTTCAGACCAATTGGTCAAAAGCTGTTCGGGGGGCTCCAAACCCTAAACCATTGCGACCATTTTGGTCAGAAAGGTCGTAATTTCCTTACACGAAATGGTCACAAAGCAAACAATGCTAGTCCGCTGCCTTATTTCTAGTTGTTAATGACCAATATAGATGGTCATAGCCTTGTAGATTGTGGTGGGTTGTGATGACTAGGCGCCATCTCATCAGTTTTGCCTATGTGTCATGTCCATGTGGCAGTTTTTTCCCTAGGTTGTGAAGCAACCTATATTTCTGTTATTCCAAAAATTCCCAAAAAATTCTCATAAATGTTTCGGATCATATCTTCATCAAATATGTCAAAAACATTCCTTGCCTAGTTCAAAAATAATTTGAAAATATTCATTTTCCTATTCTGCTTCAGAGCAGACTTTGTGAAGGAAGTACCACTTTGGCATGGCCAAATGGTATCCATTTTCTACAAGCTTTCCTATGCCCAAATAACCATCCTCCACCAAATGCCACTCAATCCATTCATTATTTTGAGCCCAGCTTCAACATTCAGATTTATGTCCAAAGTGGTACTTTGTAGAGCAAGTACCACCTAGGCTCCTCCTTTTGAGGTGAAAATTTGTGAAGACGGTCTTCTTAGTAACTGATCATCCTCAGCGAAAACTCATGCCCATTAGCCATGTGCATTTTCCGTACCGCAAATCAAACACTTGGCTGCTTATTCATGTTTAAGCATCGATCGGTCTCCTCGTGAGAATCTTATGTTGTGATTTTCTTCCTAGCACCTACCTGGGGAGTGCCCAACCCACTAGACATGCCTAGGCCACCAAGAACACGTGGCAACGCCACGGTTACGCGGTGACCATGCGGCGGGCATGCGAGCTTACGCGCTCTAGAGTTGGGGCCCTCGGCCACCGTCCAAACCTCGATGTCTCGCCATCAAACCATGTATTTCTGATTAAATAGATACTTATTTACCTAGAAATGATTTTTGGAAAAAATAAAGAGCAAACTATGAGGCAGCTGCAGTTCAAATTTGACCCGCTTCCAGCTGAATCGACGGGAATTTGTCTTTTTGACCAGAGGTGGATCAAACAATTTGACACCCAACCATTTTGTAAATTGTGCATTAAATATGGCCTAGTATTTTATAAAATTGATTAGGTCCAATTTTGCAACAAATATATGGTAGGTCCTTCACAAAAAAAACTCATTTCAGGCACTCAAAAAATGGAAAATGGTTTTTTCGTCCAAAGAAAATGAAAACTTCCTTAGGAAACATTGTTTGCCATTCCAATATGCACCCTTGTGCACAATATGAGATCTTTTTAACAAACTATGCCATGAATGTGGCCATAAGATTGATCATTTGGCTTGAAAGCCATGAATCTTCACACTTGATAACTCATTTACGAGAACACTTTTTAAAATAATTACCAGACATAAGTTTATTATTTTCCTGGAAACTTGGTCACATATAATGAAACAATGCGAAGGTTTTCCAATTTTTGATTTTTTGAATTTTTATGCCTGTTTCAAAATGCGGTCAAAACGGCGGGCTTGACCGTTCCTAGCTAGTGGTTGAATCTTGTAATTTTTTTGGTGTTTCTCTGATTAAATAGATAATTATGTACCTAGAAATGATTTTTGGAAAAAATAAAGAGCAAACTATGAGGCAGCTACAGTTCAAATTTGACCCGTTTCCAACTGAATCGACGGCAATTTGTCTTTTTCACCAGAGGTGGATCAAAACTTTTTTCACCCAACCATTTGGTCAATTGTGCATTATATATGTCCTATTATTTTGTAAAATTGATTTGGTCCATTTTTGCAACAATTATTTGGTAGGTCCTTCACAAAAAAACCTCCTTTTGGGCACTAGAAAAATGGAAAATGAATTTTCCAAGCAAAGAAAATGAAAACTTCCTTAGGAAACATTGTTTGGAATTCCAAGATGCACCCTTGTGCACAATATGAGATCATTTGAACAAACTATGCCATGAATGTGGCCATAATATTGATCATTTGGCTTGAAAGCCATGAATCTTCACGCATGATAGCTCATTTCTGAGAACACTTTTTTAAAATAATTACCGTATTACAAGTTTATTATTTTTCCTGGAAACTTGGTCACATATAATGACACAATGCGAAGGTTTCCCAATTTTTTGATTTTTTTTGAATTTTTTATGCCCGTTTTAAAATGCAGTCAAAACGGCGGGCTTGACCGTTCCTAGCTAGTGGTTGAATCTTGTAATTTTTTTGGTGTTTCTCTGATTAAATAGATACTTATGTACCTATAAATGATTTTTGGAAAAAATAAATAGCAAACTATGAGGCAGCTGCAGTTCAAATTTGACCCGCTTCCAACTGAATCGGCGGGAATTTGTCTTTTTCACCAGAGGTGGATCAAAACTTTTTACACCCAACCATTTGGTCAATTGTGCATTAAATATGGCCTAGTATTTTAGAAAATTGATTTGGTATAATTTTGCAACAATTATTTGGTAGGTTCTTCACAAAAAAACCTCATTTGGGGCACTCGGAAAATGGAAAATGATTTTTTTCGTCCAAAGAAAATGAAAACTTCCTTAGGCAATATTGTTTGCCATTCCAATATGCACCCTTGTGCACAATACGAGATCATTTGAACAAACTATGCCATGAAAGTGGCCATAAGATTTATCATTTGGCTTGAAAGCCATTGATCTCAACACATGATAGCTCGTTTCTGAGAACACTTTTTAAAAATAATTACCGTATTACAAGTTTATTATTTTTCCTGGAAATTTGGCCACATATAATGACACAATGCGAAGGTCTCCCAATTTTTTGAATTTTGTTGAATTTTTTATGCCCGTTTCAAAATGCGGTCAAAACGGCGGGAATGACCGTTCCTAGCTAGTGGCTGAATCTTGGAATTTTTTTGGTGTTTCTCTGATTAAATAGATACTTATGTACCTAGAAATGATTTTTGGAAAAAATAAAGAGCAAACTACAAGGCAGCTACACTTCAAATTTGACCCGCTTCCAGCTGAATTGGCTGATATTTGTCTTTTTCACGAGAGGTGGATAAAAGCTTTGGACACTAAACTATTTGGTCAGTTGTGCATTATATATGGCCTATTATTTTAGAAAAATGATTTGGTTAAATTTTACCACAAATATATAGTATGTCCTTCACAAAAAACTCATTTTGGACACTTTAAAAATGGAAAATGATTTAAAAAAACTAATTTCTCCTAACTCTTTTAATAGTTATTTGTCTTATTCCGATTTGTCATTATTCCTGAAAACTAAGGTCAAATTTGATGAAACATGAGAAGGTATTTTATTTTTATTTTTATTTTTATTTTTCAGATCATAAAATAGCCAATATGATTTAGCACCTTATTTCTAGTCGATTACGACCAATTTAGATGGTCAAAAAATGTAGTACTGGTATACTGTGTTCTGATTGGTCCAGGAGCATCTCACGCGGATCGTGCCTAATCACCGTCGGATGCTCCTGGATCCAACGGCCCGCCTGTCTCATCCACGTCGCCCAACCCACAACCCGCACTCCCTCCTACACACCCAACCGCACCCAACCCCTCGTGCCCACTCGCCTCTCTATCTCTCTCGAACCCTAGCGCTCCACTCCTCCCTGGCCGCCGCCACCTCCGGCGCCCTCTGTCCGGCGAGATCCATATGGATCGATCCCCTCCAATCCGCACCACCTTCGGCGCCCTCTGTCCGGCGAGATTCATATGGATCGATCCCCTCCAACCCTCCAACCCACGACTCCACCTCCTCTCCTCCTCTCTGGATCTCTGGATCGACCCAACCGCTTCTCCCCCAATCCCGACCTCCTCCATGCCAAGCCGAGAGACACTCCCCACTTCCAGCCGAAACCCTAGCCTGAGACCCCTTCCTCCTCGATGGCCAACCCCTCCATGGCGGCCGGCGGCAGGGTGCCCTTGGCGGAGGGGGTCCGCGCCTTCGGGGCCCAGATCCGCAACCGCATCCGCGTGGTGCCCGTCGACCGCGTGGCTGTGGCCCTGGCGACGCGATGGTAGCGTCGGCCCTGGCGGCGTTGGAGGCGGCGAGCCAGTCCCTGAGAAACCCCGAGATCCTCGGCGCCGTGGGCACCACTGCGGCAGCGCTAAGCACCACCGATGCCGATGGGGTCCAACGAGGCGGACAAGCCGCTGCGGCGGATCGGTGCACCGTTCGAGCAGCTCGCGGCCGTCGCCAAGCCACAGCAGCAGCCCATGATGGCGGCGGGGGACTTCTCGCGTGCCTCCTCCAACGTCTCCGTCCTCTTCGGCTGCCTCGGCATCGCCTTCAAATTTGCCTTGATGGACTACGTCGCCAAGGCAAGCGGCCGCTCCTCAGCCCCCCTCTCCTCCCCGCTACTCTTTCTGCTGTTGCTCGGTATGCTACTTCATTGTGCTTGTACTGTATGTGGTAAAATTTCTGGTGATTCCTTCCCGGGACATTGATTTAGTTGTGTGAAGCTGGGAGGTTTGGGATGAAATGACCATTGCTTGTTCAATCAGTAAATTCTTCAGTGTTCTTGGTTTCTTAGTACATGCACATTGAGTACATGCA
This sequence comes from Aegilops longissima, assembly GCA_021605205.1. Lineage (NCBI taxonomy): Eukaryota > Viridiplantae > Streptophyta > Magnoliopsida > Poales > Poaceae > Aegilops > Aegilops longissima. The sequence goes on along the minus strand of CM038678.1, from coordinate 633,176,898 downwards.
CATTCACATTTATTGTATCTGAATTGTATCAACTTGCCAGTTAGCTAATTACTAAAATCATGTGCACATAACTATGTGAAGTTGATGTTCAACCATTACATGTGATAACTAGGAAGCATATTTTTATCAATGGACTGCTATTTCTTTTCTTGCTTCTGTTTGCAAAATTAGGTGATCATGGTAGCCTTGTTTTCTTTAGTGTTAAAAAAAGTACTAGGCTGCAGTTTTTTAGTGTGTCATCTTTATATGTGTCTTTCGAGTGAACAAACTATGCTAAAGGTAGATCGGGACTTTCATCTGAAGTGGAATTCTCTCTTGGGTCTGATCTTTTGAATGAAAAGTTTTAGTTAGAAATACACTGCTTTCTATCTGAAGGGGTGTATAGGTGTGTTGTATGACATTGTTAGTTTTTTATGTACAAAATTTTGGTAGGTATTCTAGGCTGATGATTATTGGGACTATATAGTTATTGAATGGATTTTCTAGCAGCAAGGTGCCAGGCACAATTTACTGGTTATGAGAAGACTATAGTTGTGTTATTGTGATATTCAATTTATAGAATTGACTATGTTCTGTTTTTGCTTGTGCAAACCAAGGTTTTGCTCATGGCTCGTATTTCAAGCATCGTCAGAAGTCCATTTGGAGGAAAGGCTCCTAGGAAGCACCTAGCTACCAAGGTTTGTGACTGCAATATTGATAGTTTACCTATGCCATGTCTTTATTTATGGTTTAGGTAAATTGAGCTGGGTATAATTTGAACCTCAACCTTCATTGCCAGCTTATGACCAGATATCCTACTGATGTATATGGACTATCATGGTATTATGGTTAATTTGACCATGTGCTCTACTTTGCTTTTTGACAGGCTTCTCGTAAGTCTGCTCCCACAACTGGAGGAGTGAAGAAGCCTCATCGTTACCGCCCTGGAACTGTTGCTCTTCGGTGTGTAAAATCTTCAAACCTATTCTAGCATGTGTTATAGTTTTGTTTTGAAGTATTCTCAAATGAGTAAATTTTGTGCTTGACTTTGCAAAGGAGATCCGCAAGTACCGTAAGAGCACGGAGCTGCTCATCGTGAAGCTTCCATTCCAGAGGCTTGTTAGGGAGATTGCCCAGGACTTGAAGGTGATCAATCAACTTGTGCACTACATTGTGATGCTCCTGTTGTGTCAACTCTTATAGTATGATGAATCAAGTAAACTAAAAGCACCATCCTGTTCTGTCTGTGCAGACTGACCTCCGCTTCTAGAGCCATGCGGCGCTGGCCTTTCAGGAGGCTGCAGAGGCCTACCTGGTGGGCCTCTTCGAGGATCCGTGGCGAGAGGGCTTAAGGTGCTTGCTTTGCCTGTGGGAATGGCTCTGGCGGGCATCTGTGTCTGCTTTTGCTGCTGTTTTTAGTGATTGTTTGGAACTGCTAGCTCTAATTTAACTTACTTCTCGTTCCCCTGTTTCAGCTGTCAGTATTCCCATGGCAATTTAGGTAACTATAGTAATACTGTACAAGAAACATCATTGCATTACAAGTTGGGTTTGAATCTACTTGTGAGCAACTGGGTGCGCCCATTCTAGAAATATGATATGTAGATTTGCTTCACAGAACTGATGATGATGCTTGTATTTGGAACAGTCCAGTCCATTCTCACAACCAATTAAGTCCAGAGCTCACACCTCTCTGTTGATGATGCACGTACATTCTAGTTAAAGAATAACACATGATTAATTAATTCTTGGGCTCTTCTAGCCGTGCTTCTTACTCTAGGTTCCAAGTAGAGATTCCTATATACGTATACTTGCTTTGCTGCCGATTCCTGACTCTGTCTGTCTGTTTTGGAACTGTAAAATGCAATGATGCCAAACATCGCCTCTGCTTCAACTGATTAATTTTCTGCGTGCCAAACAGAGCCTGTGATGTTATCAAAATATTTGCTACTCTTAATGGGTTTATCCCACTTGATGATCTTAACCACCAAGATCTCTGAGGCTCTTATTTCTAGTCTAATGTTATCAGTACAGTACATCCGCTGTTTGCATGATAGATACATATATGTGACATCAATTTGTCGTTGGATATTGCTGGAAACTATCTATGTCACATCAATTTCTTGGTTGTCTAGTTTGTTATGTCACATCAATTATATGCTTTTTCTGAGATTGTGTTTTAGGTACTGCCACTTTGAGCTGTTGTAGATTTTAGTTATCAATTGCAACAAAGCATTCTCACATTCCAGACTTGATCTTACTACTAAATAGAACCCCATGTTCTTGTTGTTGTTATTCACCCTATCCTTGCTGTTCTGTTTTCTTGTTGGCATATATTTTGAGTAAATTCAAGACGAAAGATGTTCAAAGAAGCTCCAAGACATTCTTATATAGCAAGTTATGTAATAATAGCTGGGTTATCTGGGAATTTAATGTATCTTCTCTCTTTTTGTGAATGAAATAGTAATTATGTATGTCATTTAATATATCTTCTCTCTGTGAATTTCATGTATGTTTCAGAATTACAATTCCTGTTTCATATGAAATAGTAATTATGTATGTGATTTGAAAATGTGTGCAATGAAAACATGACTCATGCGACCCACTTATCAAAATAATTTGAGCACATTTGAAATTTCTGACGTGTGGGACCAGTGTATGATATTATGATATTTGGGACAAATGTAAAACAGTGGAAAATAAATAGCAAAAAGTAAAAGATCATGCGCTGTAAAAGGCCGCATCTAGAAATAAAAAAGCTGAATTGTTGGGCCAGGCCCATGTAGCTAGAGAAAATTAATAGAGAAAATATATAGTAAAAAGGCCGAATTGTTGGGCTAGGCCCATGTAGAAAACCAAATTGGACCGGGCTGAATCTTGTGCCACATCAGCTTGCCACGTTGGATGCCTACGTGGCCTGGGGAGGTTGCTAGTGACCAAAACGCCACAGTAGACGCATTTTGGTCATAAACGTCTTCGACCATTCCAGAAGAAAGGTCGCTATAGTCAGTTCTGACGCCAGACTTTTGACCTTCTGTTTTGGTCACAAAAGGTCGCAAATGAAAAACCATGACCTTTCAGTGACCAATAGTGGTGGTCACAAGTTGACATATTTCTTGTAGTGAACTCACCTGTGCAGGCCACCGGCGCCCAGCCCCCCCAACGCACCCTTGTCATCTTCCTCCTCTGCCAGGTGGACAACCAGGTGCGTGGCGAGAGCCGATGCTGCTCTTGCCACCTCCTGCTTCCTCCCCGAGCCTTCTAGCGACGCCAAGGAGACGCCCCGTGGCCCCTCGCTCCTCTCACTCACTCTCTGCTCTCTCCTTCGCCCTCTAGTCCCTTCCCCGAGCACGACCGAACGCAACCGTCGCCGCCGACGAGCTCCCCCACGGCCACAGCCATCTCTGAGCCCCTCCGATGCGCCCCCGAGCTCCGCCGTGATGCCCCCGTCCTCTCCGCCGAGCCACAAGACGCTGGACGCCCTGGAGCGCCGTCGTCGACGCCATCTTCGTCCTCTGCACCGACGGCCGTCGTCGACCGATTCGTCGTCACCAGGCCATCCCCGAGCACGCTGAGATCGCCGACGACCCCGCCATGAGCTCCTCTACGGAACCCCTCTCTCCCCGTCGTCGTTCTCCTCCTTTAGCCCCACAGTCCACCGGAGCCGAAAGCTCACCACCGCCATGGTTCCTCACCGCCGTGGCCAGGGCCACCGCAGCCCGTGCCTAAGCGCGTCACCGTGCTCGGTGAACCCCTAGGAGCGCGCGGAACTCGCCAACTTATCCCCTAGCGCCCCGTAGCGTCGACCCCGTCCACACCCGAACTCCGGCCGCCGCCGTGAGCTTGTTTCCGGCGAGCTCCGGTCACCCCGCGACCTGCCGCTGCCTCTGCTGGATGCGCGGGCGCAAGGGCTATGCCATGGTACCCTCAGCAAGCCAAACCGCCTCCCGTAGCATGTTCCCGAGCCGCGCCGCTGTCGATTTGGTCGCCGCCGGCGAGGTTCCGGTGACGCTGACGTGGCACCATTAGTTTAGGTACTAATCGTGTTTTGTTAGTGCCCGTGTCGATGACATATGGGCCCCACTGCCTAATTAACCTAGTTTATCTTCTGTTTAGTTTAAACTAACCCCACGGGTCCCACAGGTCAGTTTGACCTAGCCACGTCACACGTTGACTGACCCCACACGACAGAGTTGACTAGCTGACGTGTCTGTTGACCCGGCCCCACCTGTCAGCTACATTAACCAGCACCGTGTCACTGACCAGTGGACCCCATTGGTCAGGTTTGACCCGGACCGTGCCCCGTTGACCTGCTGACGTCATGATGATGTTAGGCTGACGCAGTAATCCTTTTCTGGAATTTAAATAAATCTTAAATGATTTGTTTAATTCAGAAAATATCCAAAACTTTGAAAAATCATAGAAATTAATCTATAGCTCCAAATGAAATAAGTTATATATGAAAAATTATCAGAAAAATATGAAGAATCTGTTTATGGCTTTTCCATGCATGTTTGAGCAAGTTAACCTCACTATTTAGGATGAAACATGATTAGGGAAAATTTCATAATAGGTTTGGAGTTTGAATTTGATGTAGTTTTGAATTCCACTTCAATTAAAATGACTTTCTGTTGCATTAGCCCAAATCATAGCATATTGCCATGTCATGATCATGCATCATATTGTTGCATTGCATTGATTGTGTTTCCTCTCTGTTGCCGGTGTTGTTCCCCCTCGGTAGACGTTGTGATCGTTGGCACTAATGAAGACTCAATGCTATCTTCAGAAGTGTCAGGCAAGCAAAACCCCCTTGTTCATTCCGATACAATCCCACTCTCTCGCTCCTACTCTCTTTTACTGCATTAGGACAACAACGATTCATCTGTTACTTGCTGCGGTAGTTGAACCCCTTTTCCTCTGCATGACCTGTCATTGCCACAGTAAATAGAAAAAACCCACTAGCATGAGTAGGAGTTGTCTGAGCCCTGATATGCCTACTCATTCATGCTTGTTTGTCGTGCCTACTATTTCTTAGAGTTGTGTCAGGTCTGATTCATCGGGGATGAATCGGAGGTGTGTGAACATGTCCTACTGTTGAGAGCTAAGTGTGTGAACACGATTTGGTAAAGGTATCGGTGAGAGGCCATGTAGGAGTACATGGTGGGTTGTCTCATTGAAGCCGTCCTCAGGAACTGAGTTCTTTGTTTGTGATCCATGAACAACTACTACCACACGTTGGGCCCTGAAATATGACCCCGCTCGACTTCTTAACCACCATAGTCCTCTGTCCAGGAGTTGCAAGTAGTTTCTGGTGTTTATAGTATGCTGGAGGCCGTGCGCAGCGCTGACCGAGGGGTGGGGTGTGATGCGGTAAGCACGTGGCATGGTGTACCGGGCGCCTGTTTGGTGTCTCAGGAACCCTGCACACATCGTTCGGGGCCGTATGTGGAAACCTCGGCCGGACACCCTGCGGATGGAACCTGGATAGGCGATAAACCTGGACTAGAGACTTGAGTGTTTAGGTAGGTCGTGGTCTACACCCACGTCGGCTTTTGCTTGAAGTCTGCCGAGCACATGTCGTGTGCAGACGCTAAGTGGTGGAAACACGTGTGAAGAAGTACACCCCTGCAGGGTTCTAAATGATCTATTCGAATAGCCGCGTCCGCGGTATGGACTTCTGGGTTGCCTATAACAGTTCATAGACAAGTGAAAGTGGATACTCTAAAACTCGCAAGATAAGCGTGAGTGCTATGGATGGCCTTCTCGTAGGGAGACGGGAGCGGATCCATAGTGGTGTATTGATATGGTGAATATGTGGACTCGTGTGCGCCACCTAAAAAGAGTTACCTGCAGTCGTAGTTTAAGATAGCCACTGACTCAAAGCTGGCTTGCTGCAGTTAAACTCCACCACTCCCTTTGTTGATGCATATGTAGTTAGTTCTGATGTAAGTCTTGCTGGGTACATTTGTACTCACGTTTGCCTATTTTATGTTTTTGCAGAGAGACTTCAGTCTCACTAGTAGTTCCGTGTGGTCTTCGACGTTTAGCTTGTTACCTCAGCTACGATCTTGTGCCCTCGGAAGGATCTGGTAGATAGTCAAGCTTCTCCGCCTTTTTCATTTGTAGATGTCTGTACTCAGACATGTTAAGCTTCCGCATGTGCTTTGACTTGTATGCTCTGAATGTTGGGTCATGAGACCTATGTTTGTAATACTTGGCTCCTCGGAGCCTAATGAATAAATAATTGAGTCGTAGAGTTATGTTGTGATGCCATGTTGTATTTACACATATCGAGCATATTGTGTGTATGATTGAAATGCTTGGTATGTGTGGGATCCGACAACCTAGTTGTTTATCTTTGGTAGCCTCTCTTATGGGGAAATGTAGTCTTGTGCTTCCATGAGCCATAGTAGTCCGCTACAGCCCGGTTCACCGGAGTCCTGCTAGCCCAAAGACTACTGCTCCGGAAAACTTGATGGCGGCATGTGATTCACTTCGTTCTCGTATACATCCCTTCGGGAAATGTCACGCGGTGACATCCAAGTCCTGCCTAGCCTGCTACAGCCCGTTCACCCGAGTCCTGTTAGCCCGATGCTACAGCTCGGATTCGCACGCTGCTGACCGACATGCTCGATGTTGATTCATGTATGCATTTCCCCGTAAGTTAGTGCCACTTTGGGTTCACGACTGGTCATGTCGGCCCGGGTTCTCTGTCATATGGATGCTAGCAACACTATCATATACGTGAGCCAAAAGGCGCAAACGGTCCCGGGCCATGGTAAGGCGACACCCATGGGAATACCGTGCGTGAGGCCGCAAAGTGATATGAGGTGTTACCGGCTAGATCGATGTGACTTGTAATCGGGGTCCTGACAGCCGATCCACCAACACCGCGATGCTAGCGACCCGCAGCATAGATAGCCCTACGTCGATGCCATCATCTGCTAGCGCTATTGGGAAAAGGCGACACCACTCCCGTGGAGCAATGCCCACCTCCCCAAAAATTTGCATCTCTCCCTAGATTGGGTGCCAATCCCACCGGTGCCGGTGAGCGGCCGCGCCCGCCGTGAGAAGATAGACAAGCGCCGCTCCCACGTACCACAAGATCTGCTCTACGACCGCAGGTACACCATATATTCGCTACTATGGGAGACTTGGCTCCGCGACGAGCATGACCTGCTGCAGCAATCATTTTTTGTCGGTCGTCCTCCGGGCACGTGGCGACCGCGCCCTGCGCATTATCTGAGCCCACCCCAAACACATACGTGGGTGCGGGGCCTCATGCCGACGCCATTTGCGTCCCTATCTCTTATTTTGCAAGTTTCACATGAAGAGGGAGATTGCCGGCAGCTGGAATTCAGGACTGGAAATGGCTATATTGGAGACACTTATTCTGCACAACTCGAAATGACCTGAAAATTGATTGAGAATTATTTTGGAATATATAAAAATACTGGTGAAAGAAATAAAAGAAGGGGACCCATCAGGCAGACACATGCCTTGGGGCGTGCCCCTGGACTTGTGGGGCCCCTGGTAGGCCTCCGAAGCCCATCTACTGCTATAAGGTGCCATTTGACCTAGGAAAAATCAGAAGGAAGGTTTCGGGAGAAGTGCCGCCGTCTCGAGATGGAACCAGGGTAGGAGCACTTTTGCTCTCTGGCGGAGCGATTCCTTCAGGGAAACTTCCCTCCGGGAGGGGCAAATCGAAGCCATTGTCATCACCAATGATCGTCTCATCGTGGGACGACTAAACTTCATCATCATCTTCACTGACACCATCTCATTTCAAACCCTAGTTCATCTCTTGTATTCAATCTTTGTCTCAAAACCTTAGATTGGTACCTTGGGTTGCTAGTAGTGTTGATTACGTCTTGTAGTTGTTGCAAGTTGGTTTATTTGGTGAAATATTATATGTTCAGATCCTTAATGATATTCAATACCCCTCTGATCTTGAACATGAATATGATTTTTGAGTAGTTACTTTTATTCTAGAGGACATGGGAGAAGTCAAGTAATCATGTGAATTTGGTATTCCTTCGATATTTTGATGATATGTATGTTGTTGCTTCCTTTAGTGGTGTCATGTGAACGTCGACTACATGACACTTCACAATCTTTGGGCCTAAGGGAAGGCATTGTGGAGTAGTAATTAGATGATGGGTTGCTAGAGTGGTACTCCCTCCGTCCAGAAAAAGTTGTCCACAACTTAGTGTACTATGAATTTTTCAAAAATACCCTTGTAGATTTAGATCTGTTACAAACAGGTCGCCATTTCCTTCCTTCTTCCTCCGCCTATCGCCCACGCGCGTCGCTAGGGCAAGTCGTCACTGATTACCAGCGCCGACGTTGCCCAGGGCTTGCTCCTCCGCCGCCCAGGACCTGCGCAGCCCAATTTCTTGCTCCACCGCCGCCCGGGACATGCTCCTCCGATGCCCAGGTCCTGTGCCACCCAATTGCTTGCTCCGCCGCCGCCATGTACGTGCTCCTCTGCCGCCCAGGACCTGCGCCACACAATTTCTTGCCCCGTCGCCGCCCAGGACGTGCTCCTCCGCCACCCAAGACCTGGGCACCGCCGCCAGGCCTGCACGGCCGATATCTCCTCCCGCCACCCAGGATCTGCACCGCCGCTGCCCAGGACCTGCGCGTGCCTCGGTCTTAAGCGCCTCGACCGCAAGTTCCCGCTGCGCATGGACCTCTAGCTCCCTCAAGCTCTTCCTAGACCTCAAGTTTGAGCTCCTTCCCCTGCTCATCTGCAAGTTCCTGCTTCTCCCCTGCTCGTGTTATCACCCGAAGGTCACCTATTCATCTGATGTCACTGGATGTCCCCTGCTCGTGCTACTTTAGGTTAGAAGAAGTAGAGGGCTCTTTGCTTTTTCATCTCCAGTGCCGGACCTTGCTTGCTCTATAAATGAAACACAATTGATCATGTCCTCTGAAGAAATGTTACAAAAAAAGAAGTTCAGTTAATTATTCCTGTTACTATCTGAATTCCAACCAGATCAATTTGCTGTCAATTGCTTTGTAATACTCAACCAGGTTTACACAAATGAAGATCAACCAGGTTGGTTTATTTTCAGTAAATAGTGCGAGCACAAACCAGGTTTATGCAAATGAAGGTCAGCCAGGTTTATCTTTAGTAAATAATGGGTTGTTTTCAGTAAATAGTGCGAGCACCAAGCAGGTTTATGAAAATGAAAATGAAGATCAAATTGACAACCAGGAGTAGTTGTCAATTGATTCGGTAATTTGTAGTAGATCAAACTACAGCAGATTATGTGCTTCTTTGTTGTATAACTGTAGTTTAAATAGATTATTTGCAAAGTTAAATAATAACATATCAGGAATATGTCTTGTAACTAGTCAAATATTCTTCTAACAACAATAAACACATCTAAATTTGCTAAAAGAATCAATCAATTTTGAGTGCACAATCAATCAATTTATTTCGGAAAAAACAATATGATTCCACCAGATTCCTCAAGACTAACTAGGGTATGTTTTGATGATTAGTTAAATAAGAAGATCATATTGGCCTTTGAACGATCCATTATCTCCATTAGTGATTCTGCTAAAAATATCCAATACCACTGTCTTGCAAGTTTATTACAGACAAGGGTGTTTATCTCAACATTGATGAGGCAAGGCTACTCCTCTAAATAAAAGTTGAAGTTGCCCCAAAGAGATGAGATGAATAATTTTCAGTGTGTGCGGAGAGCTATATATATGAGCATAGGAGAATCTGAAAAAATAAGGGGCTGTGGGAGGAAGAACAAAGTTATCCAAGGGACTTGGCTAGCACTATTTTGTCCTAAAATATTGGAAAAGAAAATGATTGATAAAGAAATGCTTATATATATTCAGATTATATGTAGAAGGTCTATAATACTTACATGAACCAATGATTGATAAACAAAACACAACCACATGTCCACACAAATTCAGTATCCACATGTCCGCACAACTACATCATGATGATTGATAAAGAAATGCATAAGACTACATTAACACCACATCCTACATTTTTTAGTTTTCAGTTTTGCCATTGACAAATTTTACTAAATTTTCCTATACTTGCTCTGAATCTAAATAACACTAGAGTTTTCTTTATCAATCACAACAGTAAAGTTTATCTTGCTCAAATCTAGTCTGAATTTATAAAACACTACACTACATAACTTTGACATTTTCAGTACACCATTGTGAGCAATGATACGTCTCCAACGTATCTATAATTTTTGATTGTTCCATGCTATTATATTATCTGTTTTGGATGTTTTATATGCATATATATGTTATTTTATATTATTTTTCGGACTAACCTATTAACCTAGAGCCTAGTGCCAGTTTCTATTTTCCCTTGTTGACTTAGCAATGAACGTGGTCATTTAAATCTCCAATGCAAATTGTTTCATGATCGAATCATATCCAAAAATTGTGATGACTTGATTTCCCTTGCGTATCATAACGAACTTGGTTTTCTTCTGGCATATGAAGAAATGAAACGTATAACTAAGGTTATTCCAGAATATAACCTTAAGAGAGTTCTTGATTTTGATCTAGAGGAAATTTATATATATTGTGCAGTAAATTGCATTGAGAATCCTTATGTTGCCAATTACTTAAAGACAAGAAAACGAATAGAAGATGAAGAGAATACTAATGAAGGGGAAGAGGTTTCCCAATATCCTCCTATTTTTTCTTATGATGAATCAGGTAACAAAAATGAGCTTTTTATTCAACAAATCTCATCAATAAGGAGCTCCAAAAAGGTGATTAAACCCACACATGACGTGAAGAAGAAAAAGAAAAGACGGAGAAGGAAAGGCAAAATGGTATCTGTCCCAAATGATGTTGCTCCTATTATTGTTATGCCTATTACTCATTGTGATGATTATGATTGGGAAAGTAACGATACTTGTTATAATCTTGGATTATCACAGCAAAAAGAAGCATTTTATGCAGTCTGAAGCATTTTTACTAAAAAGAAGCATTTTGGATTATCACAGCAAAAGAACCATTTTAGGCAGTCTGCAGCATTTTGGATTATCACAACAAAAAACTTAATCATGTTTGATGCACATTGACGCAGCACCCCAAAGTCCCAAACATAAGCAGCAACAGACCAGTATGCATTGTTTGATTAAGCAGTAGCAATAGCTCAACAAATTAAATAAAAAAGGAAGTTTCATATCGGTATGCATTGGCAGGAGAATGCTAGAACACACAAATGAATCAGCTAGAGCACAATATGTGTGAGATTCAACCCAGCTATGCGTAGAGGAAAGGGAGTAAGAGACTGCAGGACAGGATAGTGATCTCACCTGACTACTGTGGGGAAGGATACAAAAATTCAGTCCTGATGCCGTTGAGCATACAGGGATGTCGCTGCTGAGCATGGTTCCGTTGTGGTACATGAGGCACTCGCTGGGATCCTGCTCGTACAACTCATGAACCTCCTGGCTCCCATTGGTCGATCTGCGTGGACCGGCTTCGTGGACGAGGTTGACGGCGAGGTTGACCATGGGCAGGGCTAATTCCGGCTCGCCGCCATCATGGAAGGATGCTGCTACCTCTTGAGCATGCGTTGGTTTTCCCTTGAAGAGGAAAGGGTGATGCAGCAAAGTAGCGTAAGTATTTCCCTCAGTTTTTGAGAACCAAGTTATCAATCCAGTAGGAGGTTACACGCAAGTCGCCTTGTACCTGCACAAACAAACAAGAACCTTGCAACCAACGCGATAAAGGGGTTGTCAATCCCTTCACGGGCATTTGCAAAAGTGAGATCTGATGGAGATAATAAGATAAATATTTTTGGTATTTGTATGATATAGATTGGAAAGTAAAGATTGCAAAATAAAATAGATCAGAAACTTATATGATGGAAAATAGACCCGGGGGCCATAGGTTTCACTAGTGGCTTCTCTCAAGATAGCATAATATACGGTGGGTGAACAAATTACTGTCGAGCAATTGATAGAAAAGCGCATAGTTATGAGAATATCTAGGCATGATCATGTATATAGGAATCACGTCTGCGACAAGTTGACCGAAACGATTCTGCATCTACTACTATTACTCCACACATCGGCCGCTATCCAGCATGCATCTAGAGTATTAAGTTCGTAAGAACAGAGTAACGCATTAGGCGAGATGACATGATGTAGAGGGATAAACTCAAGCAATATGATATAAACCCCATCTTTTTATCCTCGATGGCAACAATACAATACGTGCCTTGCTGCCCCTGCTGCCACTGGGAAAGGACACCGCAAGATTGAACCCAAAGCTAAGCACTTCTCCCATTGCAAGAAAGATCAATCTAGTAGGCCAAACCAAACTGATAATTCGAAGAGACTTCCAAAGATAACAAGTCATACATATAAGAATTCAGAGAAGAACTGTAAGTGCATCTAGTGCCCCTTAGTGATTTTGGTGTATTGAAGACTTATAGGTTAAGGGACTAATGTGTTTATGAGTGTACACAGGTCTATAAGTCTATGAGGAGTTTGATATTTACAGAGAAAGTCGACCCCTAAAAATGAAGTTCTTCGACTGAAGTCTTTGGATTTCTAAAGACTTTCTGAAGACTTTGAAAGTGAAGAAATTGGTGTGACCTTGAAGACTTGGTATTCATTCAAGGTACATGAAGTGTGAAGACTTTTGTTTTCGTAGTTTCATTTATCTTTCTTGAGTCATAGGAAACACCGTACTATTAAAGGGGGTCGAGGAAATACTAAGGAAAAATTTCCATGTGATGCTCAGCTCAAAATCCTACACCTACCAATCCCTTCGAGTGAAGCCATTGGAAATCTCATACAGTTCAGTCAATTTCTTCAGAGACAGAGACGAAGTTCTTCTGGTCTCTGAGGAATTTGTTCTGACTGAGGAGTTAGGAATTCGCCAGTGTGGATTGCCTACAAGTGAGGAACATGATAGCCCTGAGGAATTTGATAGTCAAATTTCCGACCGTTGTTGTGCTACCCGCCAGCCGTCCCAAAATATCTACCCACCTAACGGTCATATCATTGAAGGGCATTTATGTCTTATCATGTCGGGCTGCTCCCTAGGCTATAAATAGCTGCCCCCTACAACCACTAGCTGGTTGGCTGCTCCAAGAGAAACTGACTGAGGGAGTTCCGGACTAGGGGGTGTCCGGATAGCCGAACTATCATCATCGGCCGGACTCCAAGACTATGAAGATACAAGATTGAAGACTTCGTCCCGTGTCCGGATGAGACTTTCCTTGGCGTGGAAGGAAAGCTTGGCGATACGGATATGTAGATCTCCTACCATTGTAACCGACTCTGTGTAACCCTAACCCTATCCGGTGTCGATATAAACCGGAGGGTTTTAGTCCGTAGGACGAACAACAATCATACCATAGGCTAGCTTCTAGGGTTTAGCCTCTTTGATCTCGTGGTAGATCCACTCTTGTAACATACACATCATCAATATTAATCTAGCAGGACGTAGGGTTTTACCTGCATCAAGAGGGCCCGAACCTGGGTAAAACATCGTGTCCCTTGTCTCCTGTTACCATCTGCCTAGGCGCACAGTTTGGGACCCCCTACCCGAGATCCACCGGTTTTGACACCGACATTGGTGCTTTCATTGAGAGATCCTCTGTGTCGTCACCGATAGGCTCGATGGCTCCTTTGATCATCAACAACGACGCGGTCCAGGGTGAGACTTTTCTCCCCGGACAGATCTTCGTGTTCGGCGGCTTTGCATGCGGGCCAATTCGCTGGCCATCCGGAGCAGATCGAAGCTACGCCCGGCCGTCGTGTCAGATTTGAAGTTTAAACTATACGGCCGATATCCGCGGAGACTTAATCTTCGACGGATTCGGGCCGCAGCCAAGCGCGCCGCACTGTCTCTATGGACATGATCTAGCTCGCAGCGAACAAAGGCCTCGAGGCCTCACCAGAATCCGCTCCGACCCTTAATCCGGAGCCGGATTCCCTGATCGAGGACGAGTGGTTGGACACCGCCTCGGGGGCTTTAATCTCTACGGCGATCGAGCCGAACTCTATCCCTGTCCTTTGCGAAGACCTCGACTGTGGTGCCGGACTCCTCTCCAGACTCAACCCCAAGGCCCCGCCAATCGAATCCGATTGGGCGCTGTCATGGAGTTCACTATCATGACATCTTTCAGACTCGCCTTTGGCGACATCCTGAATTCACTAAAATCTCTCTTTATCCGGAGAGCCCTAGCCGGATTACAGTCAGAAGGTTGGGATGCGGACGACGAAGAAATTCAACGCCCACCCACCACCCTCTTGGTAGCCGCTGCGGACGATCTAACCGACATGCTAGACTACGACCAAGACATCGACGGTATGGACGACGATGCCGGAGATTTACGACAAGACCCAGCGCCTACAGTGGCACCGAAGGCCACCTCGTCATACGACATATACATGGTGGACATCCCAAAAGATGGGAACGGCGATGGAACAACAGAGGATGACCCTCCAAGAAGCAACGAAGCGCCAAGCGTCGGGCGCCGCTTAAATCCCGCCACAGAAGAACGAAGATTTCGCACCGAGATAACAATACACCGGACAAGGTGCAAAGACAATCCACTCCAAAGAAGATCCAGCGCGGGAGGATGGAGACGCCAGCCCTCACGAGAGCGGCGTAAGAAGAGGTAGAGGATTATATGCCTCCTCTCCGAGACGGCAAGCCTCGACGACGAATTAATTGCGTGCCTCGAGGATCCCGTCGAACAAGAGCGTTTTAGACGCAGGCTTATGGCCACGGCGAACAGCCTCAAGAAAAAGCAGCAACAGCTTAGAGCTGATCAGATCTGCTAGCCGACGGATGGATCAAGTCCTCCCACCAAGAGCATGAGCTCGAACGCCCCTCCAAAAGCTACCCTAAACGCAAGTTGCTCCCCCGATTAGAGGAGGAGGCTTACGAACCCGCATCACCAGGAGACAATACGGCTGACCGACCACCTCGTGGTCGCGACAGAGAGGCCTCTAGGCCCTTCACTAGAACCGTACCCCGGCATCGCTCAAAAAGCACACGGCCAAAGGGGAACGCTCCGGACCTGCGAGATATATTGGAGGACAAGGCAAGAAGATAAAGATCGATCTATGGATCGCATGGGTGCCCCACGGTACGTGACGACAACCATCGCGCCGGACACAGTAAGTCCGGCCGGGCCGAACAAAACAGACCAAGCTCTTTTGAGCTCCATCGTGATATCGCCAAATCAGAGGCGCCAAGACACCCACTATGCTTCACAGACGAAGTAATGGATCATCAAATCCCGAAGGGTTTAAACCCATCAATATTGAATCCTATGATGGCACAACAAACCCCGCGGTTTGGATCAAGACTATCTCCTTCACATCCACATGGCCCGCGTGACGATCTTCACGCCATCAAATACCTCCCCTCAAGCTTAAAGGACCAGCCCGGCATTGGCTCAACAGCTTGCCAGCCAGAGTCAATTGGGAGCTGGGAGGACCTGAAGCCGCATTCCTCGATAACTTCCAGGGCACTTATGTGCGACCACCGACGCGATGACCTAAGCCACATAATTCAGCAGCCAGACGAATCGCCGCATAATTCGAAACGGTTCTTAACTAAGAAAACCAAATCGCCGACCGTCCGGATGCGGAGGCCCTCGCGCCTTCAAGCATAACATCCGTGACGAGTGGCTTGCCCGACACCTAGGACAGGAAAAGCCAAATCCATGGCAGCCCTCACATCACTCATGACCCGCTTCTGCTGGTGAGGACAGCTAGCTAGCACGCAGCAAGAACCTCAAAGAAAAATTCGGCAGTCCGGACTTCAAGGACCGAAATGGCAGGCCGCGTCGTAACAAAACAAACGCCGCGTTAACGGCGACAATATTGAGGATACGTCGGTCAATGCCGGATTCAGAGGCTCTAAACCCGGTCAGCGGAAAAGCCATTCAAAAGAACTACTCCGGTCCGTCCATTTGGACCGAGTACTCGACCACTTGTGCGGATACACGGCACTTCAAAAGCCAGCTTAACCACGCCAACAGGGACTGTTGGGTATTCAACAGGCAGGCAAGTTAATTGTCGAAAACAATGACAAGGGGCTGCATAGAGATGACGAGGACGAGACCCAACCGCCGAACAATAGAGGATGTAAGGTTTCCCCCATAGGTGCGGACGGTGAACATGATATACGCAACGCACATACCCAAAAGGGAGCGAAGCGCACTCGTGGATGTCTACGGATGGAGCCAGTTGTTCTCGAAGTTCAATCCATGGTCCTCCTGCCCGATCACTTTTGACCGAACGGACCACCCCACCAAAGATCGCCACGGAGGATTCGCCAGACTGGTCTTAGACCCAATCGTCGATGGATTTCACCAAACCGAGTCCCGATGGATTGGCGGCAGAGCCTGAACCTGCTTTACCGGATACAAGGCGCAAAATGGGCCTAGACCCTCAAGGATTAAACCTACCAAAACGACCTTTAAAGGCGCCATACCAGGTGTAGAAGCCAATTGTACAGCTCAATTACACCGAAGTGGTCTTCGGATCCCGGATAACTTCCGGCGAGGAGTTAATCTTCGACATAGTCCCGCTCCGCAGCGGCTATCATGCCTTGCTCGGACGTACCGCGTTTGCAAAGTTTAACGCGGTGCCGCACTACGCATACCTCAAGCTCAAGATGCCAGGCCCTCGAGGAGTCATCACGGTCATCGGAAACACTGAATGTTCTGTCCGCACCGAGGAACATACAGCGGCTCTCGCGGCAGAAGTGCAATGCAGCCTCTTAAGGCAATTCTCAAGTCCGGCCGTTAAGCGGCCGGACACAGCCAAGCCCGCCCGGAGTAACTTACAACAAGACCACCTGGCACGTTCCGAGCACGCATAGCAGTGCGGCCCCAACCCCAGCTCCTGCGAAACGTCAAAGCAGGTCCTTCGCGTACACCATTACGCTCAAGATACCATGGGCATGGGGAGGGGGCACGACCACAATACACCCAGATCGCGGCTCAACCACACGAGGGCTCTCAAGTGTGTTGTTCCTTTTCTTTTCTTTTACCTTTTACTTTTACCCACAGACTCCGCTTGTTAGAAGCCCCGTCCGGCAGCAGACCTGCCGAACTCGCGATGCAACAGCCAGGGAAGGATAAAGGCTACAACGAATATACAGGTGGTCTCCATTACGAGCATTTTCATACACCAATCTGCAGCCTACCCCTGGAGGGGGACATGTTTAACAGTTCCATACCTTGCTTATCGTACTATTTGTATCGTTCTGCATTCATAGCAGCACTTATTGAATAAAACAATGCAGCACCTTTTTTCTTATAATTGCATTTCTTTTTCATACATATGTTCATTCACGACATGTTGCATCCGTACACTTTGGTACGGCTAATATGCACCAGGGGCTTATGTTCCCCGCATTATGGTATGATGAGTCCGAACACTTTCACAAGTGCGGCACCCCGAACTTATAGCACTATATGCATCGGCTCCGAATCATGTCTTGGGTCTATAGTTGGGTTTGCCCGGCTCCCGTGTTTTGGTACCTTACGCCCGTTATATCGGCTAAGGTAGCACCGGAGAACCACTGCGATTCCGCCCCAGCCTGGCTGGGTTAATGCCTCGATGGAAAAGCCAAACTGACCGTCATGATGAGGCGAGAGACGGTCGCTGTTCGAGAGGTTTTTAAGTAGTCCTTAAAGACTTATGCCGCTTAGAGCGAGGAGCCGGATATTGTCCGCCAAGGCGTGATAGCGCCCAAATTCGCCTTCCGAAGACTAGGGGCTTCACCAAATTTAAAATTATAGAATTCTATGGCTAAGTGAGAGTGTTCAAGCATTATAAGTCCGGTTGCCTTGTTCGCTGTGTTGACCGCCTCCCTAGATGGACCCAAAAATGGGAACAAGAGCGCTCAAGTTTATCCCGAACACCCCAGCACTCGTGGCATGGGGGCTGAAGCCGACGACTTGCCAGAAGGTAATATTTTAAATTAACAAGCGTTGCTTAGCACATATGAACTAAGTTTTCAGCGCATAGGATAACAAAATGCGAGTCTACTCAAATATTACATCTTTGGAGCACTCACCCGCAATAGTCTGGCGCCCTCAAAGACACTCCTATAATACATCTCGGGCGTGCGATGCTCCTTGCCCTCCGGTGGCGGGTCCGTCACAAGCTTCAGGCATCCATCTTGCCCCAGTGCACCTTTATGCGGCAAGGCCCGACGGCACCCTCAATACAAGCGGAATGCTTGATCACTTCAACCCACGGAACGCATCCATCACCGCCGCACCAGGCCAAGTAGCTCCTGTGCATGGCCTCCTTAGGCCACAGCCAACTATGAGGCCCTTCATGGCCTGTTCGGCCGCCTTATGGAGCTCGACCAGCTGCTTCAGCTGGTCGCTAAGGGTCACTGGATGTCCGCCTCAAAGATATCGAGACCGAAGACCTTCTCCGCTGAGCTCCCTCCTCTGCCCGGTAGAATGCGGCAGCATCGGACACGCTGCGAGGAAGATCTGCGAATGCTCCTGGAGAGCTCCGAATTCGGGTAAGCAACAGGTAATTAACACTCACATGCTTACTTTGCATGAAAAATGCCTTACCCGCTGCTATTTTCTTCGCCGCCTCAATCTCCTGGAGGGCCTTGTAGGGTTCGGCCTTAGCGGCTTTGGTACTCTCAAGAGCCGTTGCAAGCTCGGACTCTCGAGTCTTCGAGTCACGCTCCAAGCTCTCATGTTTTTTTCACGAGATCCTGGAGCTCTTGCTGTACCTCCGCCACCCGCACCTCCTGCTTCTCTCGCTCGGTGCCCATGCGCAGATTATGCTTCGTCATGCCACCGCCTCCTTCAGGGTCGCCACCTCGTTAGTGGCCCCTACAATACCCACGTTATCCTTGTCATTTTCTTGCAACCAAATCCTTTTACAGAAGGTACAATTTTCATAAGGTATTACTCACCTTCTCTCTCCTCGAGCTGCTTCTTGGCATGACCGAGCTCGTTCTCGGACCGCCGAGGTTTTTCTTCAAATTATTGACCTCCACAACAAGTCGGGCGGAGGTCAGCAGAGACAACCTGCAAATCCCATATTGACATGTTTTTATGACTCTGCGTTTATCTTTCTAAAGATCCTCATCCGCTTTTCTTTCCGAACACCGAACCAAGCATCGGGGCTACCGTCTATGCGGTACCATTTTACATATATTGAAATTCTTACCTCAAAGCCTGTTAGAAGGCTATGCGAGGCTTCGTCAGCCCGCTCTTGGCGAGCCGAACCTTGAATCACCGCACTCATAACAAAGTGCGGTGTTCCTCTTTCGATGGAGGCGCCGTGAGCGCCTCCAGCAAATTATCCGCACCTCCGGTTGGACGGAGGCAGCCGCGCGCTCGGTCTTGCCCTTCTTACGAAGGGGTCGCCTGGACTCGAGCCACTGTGGCCTCCGGGGCTGAGTCCGGTGCACAGTCCGGGAGGGTGTCCTGTGACACCTCCAGGGCCTCCTCCTCCTGGTGGGTCCTTTTCTGGGATCCCACCTCGGCGTCGTCCGCGGCACGGGGGGTGGAGGCAGTCGGAAGGGAATCCATATCCGACGCACCCAAGGACCCGCTCGACGAAACGGGAAGATCATCCTTGGGCGGACTGCAGGGTTGTATGCGGCATTAGAAAGACATTATGTGGCGAAAATAAAAACCTTGAAGTTATTCGGGAGTCCGGATACTTACGATCTCGCCAGGGGCTTGGCCCTTGGAGGCCAGTCCTCGTCGTCGTCACTGGCGTTGGCGGAGCAGTCCGGGTGAAGAGTTTTTCCCTTCTTGGACCCTTCAGCCTCCCTTGTTGGGGAGGCCTTCCTTTTCTTCCCTCCTCCCGGGGTTGGGAGGCTTTCTTCTTCTCCTCCTCGCCTTGATGGGAGGAGTCGGCCTCGGATTCATCATCCGATAGCACTTGAAAGCGGGAACTCTTCCGAGTCCCCGTGGCCGTCTTCTTGGCCTTCTTCTCCGGCACTACGTGGGGTGCCGGAGCCAGCAGCCCCGTTAGGCGGGCGTCCGCTGGGTCCTCTGGCAATGGGGCCGGACAGGTAATCCGTTGGGCCTTCGCCAGCCATTCCTATCAAAGGTAAAGGGAGTTTATATCCCACATAGAGCCAAACTATGGAAAACAAATGGTGAAATCACTTACCTCGTCAGCTGGACGCTGCGAGCAGAATCCGCGATCTTCGGTAGCGGATGCGGGAGCTTCGCGCCTTGAACAGCACCTTCCAAACATCTTCGACGTAGTGTCAAAGAGCCCGCCAGGTCCGGTGCTGCGCGGATCAAACTCCCACATATTAAAGCCCGTCGCTGCACGGAAGAATCAAAGGGATGAGCATGACCTGAGTACGTTGACAAGCTTGAGCTTCTTGTCCACCAGCTTACGGATATAGGCTTGAGTCCGTCAGCTCCTCCGAATCCCCCAAATTCGCCACTCTCTTTCCGTGAGGTGAGCCGTGGGGATGCCAGATCTGAATTGGGGCCGCTGCCCAATCAGGGTCACGCTGCTCGGTGATGTAGAACCACCCGATTGCCACCCTTGATGGTTTCCACGAAGTGCCCTCCACCACGTAACGTGGGACATCCTGCCCACCATGGCGCCTCCGACTCCGCTGGCTGCCCTTCACAACCTCCGCTTGACATCAAGGTCTTGAGCCACAAGTCAAGTGGGGCTGGATGCAGAGGAATGCCTCGCACACGACGATAAACGCCGAGATGTTGAGGATGAAATTGGGCCGATCATGGAAATCTAGGCCGAGTAGAACATGAGCCCCGGACAAAGGGATGAAGTGGGAAGCCCAGTCCATGGAGGAAATGGGGAAGAAATACTACCCTCTCATGGGGCCTAGGGTTGGGGACGAGCTCTCCCTCGTCGGGGAGCCGATGCGCGATGTTGCTAGACAGATATCCGGCGTCGCGCAGCTTCTGGATCTGCCCCTCCGTGACGGAGGAGGCCATCCACTTGCCTCCCGCTCCGGACATAGTTGGAGAAGGTTGAGGTGTGAAGTGCGGACTTGGGCGCTGGAGCTCGAGTTCGCGGAGATGGATGAGCCAAGGAGGAAGAAGGCGCAAGTTAAAGGGTTGGATCTTTATCCCCTTATATGGGCGGACAAAAACATGTGTCCCCACTGGCCTGGTAAAACTCGCTTATCCCCCAAGTGTCACAATCAATGGCGCGGTCGGGTTACCCACGTCCGTATTGATGGGAATCTCGGAATAAGGGGAACACGATCTCTGCCTCGACAAGGCGTGCCAAGGAAACCGCTTCGCTAAAACGCGCTGAGGTGGAACAATAAAAACAATTTGAGTAAAGGCTTGGTAGTGGTGCGACGTCACGCCACAAAATACGTCAGCAGATTGATCTTGTGTAATATTATTCTCTCTACGGTTGAATGTGGAATTTATTTTTGCAGATCCGGACACTATCCTGGTGTTCACAATCTTCTATAAATTATTCGAAGAAAGAACCCGCCTTGCAATGCCGAAGAAAACATGCGCGCCGGACTCGTCGTCATTGAAGCCTGGTTCAGGGGCTACTGAGGGAGTTCCGGACTAGGGGGTGTCCGAATAGCCGAACTATCATCATCGGCCGGACTCCAAGACTATGAAGATACAAGATTGAAGACTTCGTCCCGTGTCCGGATGGGACGTCCCTTGGCGTGGAAGGCAAGCTTGGCGATACGGATATGTATATCTCCTACCATTGTAACCGACTCTGTGTAACCCTAACCCTATCCGGTGTCTATATAAACCGGAGGGTTTTAGTCCGTAGGACGAACAACAATCATACCATAGGCTAGCTTCTAGGGTTTAGCCTCTTTGATCTCGTGGTAGATCCACCCTTGTAACACACACATCATCAATATTAATCTAGCAGGACGTAGGGTTTTACCTCCATCAAGAGGGCCCGAACCTGGGTAAAACATCGTGTCCCTTGTCTCCTGTTACCATCCGCCTAGGCGCACAGTTCGGGACCCCCTACCCGAGATCCGCCGGTTTTGACACCGACACTGACACTTGTCATTTGAGAGCATCCCATCCTCCGAGGACTTTGAGCGAAAATCATCGAGTGAGGAAAACCCAAACCCAAACACCTACAAACCCAAAGTGATTGAGCATCACTAAAGAGATTGATCATGCGTGGATCCGATGCTTGTTACCTTTGAAGGCTGTGCTTCTTCCAGACGGTTAGGCGTCATGGTCTAGAGCATCCAAGAGGAATTGTGGATTGCCGCGTGACCGAGTTTGTGAAGGTTCGAAAGTCACCTGAAGACTTACCACGAGTGATTGGGCGAGGTCTGTGTGACCTTAACTCAAGGAGAATACGGTAAGGACTCTGTGTCCTCAGGTTTAAATACCTAGCCACTCCAACCAGATGTACAACTAAGACAACAGTTGGAACTGGTATACCAAATCATTGTCTTCACCGAGCTTACTGGTTCTATTTCCTCAACTCTTTCATTTCCTCATTACTGTGTTGTGTGCTTTTCATATCTATGTTTGAAGACTTTAACTAAAGTTTTTCTCAATTTCCTCAGTTCAATTTCTTCAATCTGTTTGTCTTCATCATGTGTTATCCTGTGCTTATGCTTTCTGTACTCTGTGCTTGTCTTGATTTCATCATGATGACCATGCTTGTATTCTGTTATGTTTACTTTTGAGTACTTATTCCGCTGCAAGTAGTTCTTCGCTAAGGAATGTCCTCACCTATAAATTCCTCAGTGAAGAATTCATAAAAATCGCCTATTCACCCCCTCTAGTCGATATAACGCACTTTCAAGAACCAAATATTGCTCATAGATAATATTGATCATAAACCCGCAATTCATCGGATCTCGACAAACACACCGCAAAAAGAATTACATCGAATAGATCTCCAAGAGAATCGATGATAACTTTGTATTGAGATCCAAAGAGAGAGAAAAAGCCATCTAGCTAATCAATATGGACTCGAAGGTCTGTGGTAAACTACTCACAAATCATTGGAGAGGCTATGGTGTTGATGTAGAAGCCCTCCATGATCGATTCCCCCTTCGGCGGAGCGCCGAAAAAGGCCCCAAGATGGGATCTCACGGGTACAGAAGGTTGCGGCGGTGGAAATAGGGTTTCGTGGTGCTCTCGGATGATTTCGGGGTATATGAGTATATATAGGCGAAGGAAGTAGGTCAGTGGAGCCACGAGGGGCCCACGAGGGTGGGGGGCTCGCCTCCCTGCCTCGTGGCCGCCTCGTTGCTTCCTTGACGTCCACTCCAAGTCTCCTGGATCACGTTTGTTCCAAAAATAACTCTCCTAAAGGTTTCATTCCGTTTGATATTACTTTTCCGCGAAACACTGAAATAGGAAAAAAAACAATTTGCACTGGGCCTCCGGTTAGTAGGTTAGGCCCAAAAATAATATAAAAGTGCATAATAAAGCCCATCAAACATCCAAAATAGATAATATAATAGTAGGTTAGTAGGTTTATAGATACGTTGGAGACGTATCAAGCATCCCCAAGCTTAATTCCTGCTCGTCCTCGAGTAGGTAAATGATAAAAATGAAATTTTTGATGTGGAATGCTACGTAGCATAATTCTCAATGTAATTTTCTTTATTGTGGCATGAATGTTCAGATCCGAAAGATTCAAGACAAAAGTTTAATATGGACATAAAATAATAATACTTCAGGCATACTAACTAAGCAATCATGTCTTCTCAAAATAACATGGCCAAAGAAAGTTATCCCTACAAAATCATATAGTCTGGCTATGCTCCATCTTCATCACACAAAATATTTAAATCATGCACAACCCCGATGACAAGCCAAGCAATTCCTTCATACTTTTGATGTTCTCAAACTTTTTCAATCTTCACGGAATACATGCGCGTGAGCCATGGACATAGCACTATATGTGGAATAGAATGGTTGTTGTGGAGAAGACAAAAAGGACAAGGTAGTCTCACATCAACTAGGCGTATCAATGGGCTAGGCAGATGCCCATCAATAGATTTCAACATGAGTGAGTAGGGATTGCCATGCAACGGATGCACCAGAGCTATAAGTGTATGAAAGCTCAACAAAAGAAACTAAGTGGGTGTGCATCCTACTCGCTTGCTCATGAAGACCTAGGGCATTTTGAGGAAGCCCATCATTGGAATATACAAGCCAAGTTCTATAATGTAAAATTCCTGCTAGTATATGAAAGTGACAACATAGGAGACTCTCTATCATGAAGATCATGGTGCTACTTTGAAGAACAAGTGTGGAAAAAGGATAGTAACATTGTCCCTTCTCTCTTTTTCTCTCATTTATTATTATTTTTTTATTTGGGCCTTTTTCTCTTTTTTTATGGCCTCTTTTTTTATTTATTTTTATTTTCCGTCCAGAGTCTCATCCCGACTTGTGGAGGAATCATAGTATCCATCATCCTTTCCTCACTTGGGACAATGCTCTAATAATGATGATCATCACACTTTTATCTACTTACAACTCAAAAAATTACAACTGAATACTTAGAACAAAATATGACTCTATGTGAATGCCTCCGGCGGTGTACCGGGATATGCAATGAATCAAGAGTGACATGTATGAAAGAATTATAAAGGTGGCTTTGCCAGAAATACGATGTCAACTACATGATCATGCAAAGCAATATGACAATGATGGCGCGTGTCATAATAAACGGAATGGTGGAAAGTTGCATGGCAATATATCTCGGAATGGCTATGGAAATTCCATAATAGGTAGGTATGGTGGCTGTTTTGAGTAAGGTAATGGTGGGTGTATGGTCTCGGCGAAAGTTGCGCGATACTAGAGAGGCTAGCAATGGTGGAAGGGTGAGAGTGCGTATAATCCATGGACTCAACATTAGTGATAAAGAACTCACATAGTTATTGCAAAAATCTATTAGTTATCAAAAAGAAGTACTATGCGCATGCTCCTAGGGGGATAGATTGGTAGGAAAAGACCATCGCTCGTCCTCGATCGCCACTCATAAGGAAGACAATCAATAAATAAATCATGCTCCGACTTCATCACATAACTGTTCACCATACATGCATGCTACGAGATCACAAACTTTAGAACAAGTATTTCTCAAATTCACAACTACTCAACTAGCATGACTCTAATATCACCATCTTCATATCTCAAAACAATTATCAAGTATCAAACTTCTCATAGTAATCAATGCACTTTATATGATAGTTTTTATTATACCCATCTTGGATGTTCATCATATTAGGACTAATTTTTTAACCAAAGAAAATTACCATGCTGTTCTAAAATACTATCAAAATAACATAAGTGAAGCATGAGAGATCAATAATTTCTATAAAATAAACCACCACCGTGCTCTAAAACGATATAAGCGAAGCACTAGAGCAAAATTATCTAGCTTAAAAGATATAAGTGGAGCACATAGAGTATTCTAATAAATTCCCATTCATGTGTGTCTCTCCAAAAGGTGTGTACAGCAAGTATGACTGTGGTAAACTAAAAATCAAAGACTCAAATCATACAAGACGCTCCAAGCAAAACACATATCATGTGGTGCATAAAAATATAGCCTCAAGTAAAGTTACCGATAGATGAAGAAGAACGAGGGGATGCCTTCCGGGGCATCCCCAAGCTTAGGCTTTTGGTTGTCCTTGAATTTTACCTTGGGGTGCCTTGGGCATCCACAAGCTTAGGCTCTTTCCACTCCTTATTCCATAACCATCAAATCTCTACCCAAAACTTGAAAACTTCACAACACAAAACTCAACAGAAAATCTCATGAGCTCTGTTAGCGAAATAAAACAAATCACCACTTTAAGGTACTTTAATGAGCTCATTATTTATTTATATTGATGTTAAACCTACTGTATTCCAACTTCTCCATGGTTCATAGCCCCTGAAACAAGAAATAGATTCATCAAACTAAGCAAACAACACACGAAAAACAAAATCTGTCAAAAACAAAACAGTTTGTAGTAATTGGTATCAAACGCAAACTTTCTGTAACTCAAAAATTCTACCTGAATAGGACGACCTAGATAATTTGATTATTGATCTACTTCAATTGGAATCAGTATTTTATCGCTTTCTGGTGATTTTTAACAATTGTTTTCGTGGGCAGAAAGTTCCTGTCTTTTTCAGCAAGATTAAATAATTATCACCCAAGAAGATCCTATAGGTTTTACTTGGCACAAACACTAATTAAAACATAAAACCACATCTAAACAGAGGCTAGATGAATTATTTATTACTAAACAGGAACAAAAATCAAGAAACAAAAATAAAATTGGGTTGCCTCCCAACAAGCGCTATCCTTTAACGCCCGTAGCTAGGCATAAAAGCGAGAATAGATCTAGGTATCATCATCTTTGGTATGCAAATCATAAGTGGCTCTCATAATAGATTCATATGGTAATTTAATTTTATTTCTAGGAAAGTTCTCCATGCCCTTCCTTAACGGAAATTGGAATCTAATATTTCCTTCTTTCATATCAATAATTGCACCAATCGTTCTAAGGAAAGGTCTACCAATAATAATAGGACATGTAGGATTGCAATCTATATGAAGAACAATAAAATCTACGGGAACATAATTCCTATTTGAACCAATAAGAACATCATTAATTCTTCTGATAGGTTTCTTAATGGTGGAATCCGCAAGATGCAAGTTTAAAGAACAATCGTCAAATTCACAGAAACCTAACACACACACAAAGTCTTTGGAATCGTGAAAACACTAGAACTCAAATCACACAAAGCATAGCATTCATGATCTTTAATCTTAATTTTAATAGTAGGTTCCCACTCATCATAAATTTTTCTAGGGATAGAAACTTCTAATTCAAGCTTTTCTTCATAAGACTGCATTAAAGCATCAACGGTATGTTTGGTAAAAGCTTTATTTTGACTATAAGCATGAGGAGAATTTAACATGGATTGCAACAAGGAAATACAATCTATCAAAGGGCAATTATCATAATTAAATTCCTTGAAATCCAAAATAGTGGGTTCATTGCTATGTAAAGTTTTGACCTCTTCAATCCCACTTTTACCAATTTTTGCATCAAGATCTAAAGACTCCCAATCATTGGGACGCCTTGTAACTAAAGTTGACTCATCTCCAGTCCCATCATTATCAAGATTCATATTGCAAAACAAAGATTTAATAGGATACACATCAATCACTTTTAGATCTTCATCCTTATTATCTTCTAGCTCTTTCGGTTTGGCGGCCATCTTATTAACTGAGGTGCCCTGCTTATCCGAAATTTGGGCTATTAAGTTTTCAAGATGAGCAAACTGAGATTTCAAACCGTAAAATTCCTTAGACATATCAGTAAGCTCTTTATTCATGTACTCCATAAAGTTTATTGTTCTTTAAGCTCGTTTCTAAAGAAATTATTATGCTCAAATTGCAAAGTCATAAAGCTTCTAACGTTGTTTTCAATTTCTTCCAACCTTCTAAGGTGAGGATCAACGTTTTTAGGCAAGGCCATCAGAGCAAACAGACACACAAGAATTAAGCGAAAAGAGACGTGCGGAAAAAAGAGGGCGAATAAAATGGAAAAGGTGAAGTGGGGGAGAGAAAAACAAGAGGCAAATAGCAAATAATGTAATGCGAGGGATAAGAGTTTGTGATGGGTACTTGGTAAGTCTTGACTTGTGCGTAGATCTCCCCGGCAAGGGCGCCAGGATTGGCTAGTTGTTGGGAGATCAAATCTTGAGTTGACTTGGCGTAAGCCTCCCCGGCAACGGCGCCAGAAATCCTTCTTGCTACCTCTTGAGAATGCGTTGGTTTTCCCTCGAAGAGGAAAGGGTGATACGTCTCCAACGTATCTATAATTTTTTATTGTTGCATGACATTATATTATCCTTCTAGGATGTTTTATATGCATTTATATGCTTTTTATATGATTTTTGGGTCTAACCTTTTAACCTAGAGCCCAGTGCCAGTTTCTGTTTTTTCCATGTTTTTGAGTATCGCAGAAAAGGAAAATCAAACGGAGTCCAATTACCCTGAAATTTCATGGAGCTTATTTTTGGACAAGAAGGCCATGGAGTAAAAGAGTTGGCCCAGAAGAGTCCCGGGCTACTCACGAGGGTGGGGGGCGCACCCACCCCCCTAGGCATGCCCCCTACCTCGTGGACAGCCCGGAGACCCCCCTTACTTGTTCTTGATGCCAAAACCTCTTATATATACAGAAACCCCCAGAACATAACCTATATCCGGAGTTCCGTCGCCGCAAGCCTTTGTAGCCACAGAAAACCAATCTAGACCCGTTCCGGCACCCTGCTGGAGGGGGGAATCCCTCTCCGGTGGCCATCTTCATCATCCCGGCGCTCTCCATGACGAGGAGGGAGTAGTTCACCCTCGGGGTTGAGCGTATGTACCAGTAGCTATGTGTTTGATCTCTCTCTCTCTCTCTCTCTCTCTCTCGTGTTCTTGATTTGCCACGATCTTGATGTATCGCGAGCTTTGCTATTATAGTTGGATCTTATGATGTTCTCCCCCTCTACTCTCTTGTAATGGATTGAGTTTTCCCTTTGAAGTTATCTTATCGGATTGAGTCTTTAAGGATTTGAGAACACTTGATTTATGTCTTGTGTGGGATACCCGTGGTGACAATGGGGTATTCTATTGATTCACTTGATGTATGTTTTGGTGATCAACTTGCGGGTTCCGTGACCTTGGGAATCTATGCATAGAGGTTGGCACACATTTTCGTCTTGACTCTCCGGTAGAAACTTTGGGGCACTCTTTGAAGTTCTTTGTGTTGGTTGAATAGATGAATCTGAGATTGTGTGATGCATGTCGTATAATCATACCCACAGATACTTGAGGTGACATTGGAGTATCTAGGTGACATTAGGGTTTTGGTTGATATGTGTCTTAAGGTGTTATTCTAGTACGAACTCTTGAATAGATCGATCCAAAAGAATAACTTTGAGGTGATTTTGTACCCTACAATAATCTCTTCGTTTGTTCTCCGCTATTAGTGACTTTGGAGTGACTCTTTGCTGCATGTTGAGGGATAGTTATATGATCCAATTATGTTATTATTGTTGAGAGAACTTGCACTAGTGAAAGTATGAACCCTGGGCCTTGTTTCCTAGCATTGCAATACCATTTACGCTCAATTTTATCGCTTGCTACCTTGCTGTTTTTATATTTTCAGATTACAAATACTGATATCTACCATCCATATTGCATTTGTATCACCATCTCTTCGCCGAACCAGTGCACCTATACAATTTACCATTGTATTGGGTGTGTTGGGGACACAAGAGACTCTTTGCTATTTGGTTACATGGTTGTTTGAGAGAGACCATCTTCATCCTACGCCTCCCACGGATTGCTAAACCTTAGGTCATCCACTTGAGGGAAATTTGCTACTGTCCTAGAAACCTCTGCACTTGGAGGCCCAACAACATCTACAAGAAGAAGGTTGTGTAGTAGACATCAAAGGGTGATGCAGCAAAGTAGCGTAAGTATTTCCCTCAGTTTTGAAGAACCAAGGTATCAATCCATTAGGAGGTTACACGCAAGTCGCCTTGTACCTACACAAACAAACAAGAGCCTTGCAACCAACGCGATAAAGGGGTTGTCAATCCCTTCACGACCACTTGCAAAAGTGAGATCTGATAGAGATATTAAGATAAATACTTTTGGTATTTTTATGATATAGATTGGAAAGTAAAGATTGCAAAATAAAATAGATCGGAAACTTATATGATGGAAAATAGACCCGGGGGCCATAGGTTTCACTAGTGGCTTCTCTCAAGATAGCATAATCTACGGTGGGTGAACAAATTACTGTCGAGCATTGATAGAAAATCGCATAGTTTTGAAAATATCTAGGCATGATCATATATATAGGCATCACGTCCGCGACAAGTAGACCGAAATGATTCTGCATCTACTACTATTACTCCACACATCGACCGCTATCCAGCATGCATCTAGAGTATTAAGTTCATAAGAACAGCGTAACACATTAGGCAAGATGACATGATGTAGAGGGATAAACTCAAGCAATATGATATAAACCCCATATTTTTATCCTCGATGGCAACAATACAATACGTGCCTTGCTACCCCTGCCGTCACTGGGAAAGGACAACGCAAGATTGAACTCAAAGCTAAGCACTTCTCCCATTGCAAGAAAGATCAATCTAGTAGGCCAAACCAAACTGATAATTCGAAGAGACTTGCAAAGATAACAAATCATACATATAAGAATTCACAGAAGAACCAAATATCTTTCATAGATAATCTTGATCATAAACCCACAATTCATCGGATCTCGACAAACACACTTCAAAAAGAATTTCATCGAATAGATCTCCTAGAGAATTGAGGAGAACTTTGTATTGAGATCCAAAGAGAGAGAAGAAGCCATCTAGCTAATAACTATGGACCCAAAGGTCTGTGATAAACTACTCACACATCATCGGAGAGGCTATGGTGTTGATGTAGAAGCCCTCCGTGATTGATTCCCCCTCCGGCGGATCGCCAAAAAAGGCCCCAAGATGGGATCTCACGGGTACAGAAGGTTGCGGTGGTGGAAATAGGGTTTCATGGTGCTCTCGGATGTTTTCGGGGTATATGAGGATATATAGGCGAAGAAAGTAGGTCGGTGGAGCCACGAGGGGCCCACGAGGGTGGGGGCGCACCTACCCCCTGGGCGCGCCTCCCTGCCTCGTGGCCGCCTCGTTGCTTCCTTGACGTCCACTCCAAGTCTCCTGGATCACGTTTGTTCCAAAAATAACTCTCCCAAAGGTTTCATTCCGTTTGGATTCCGTTTGATATTCCTTTTCTGCGAAACACTGAAATAGGCAAAAAAAAACAACAATTTGCACTGGGCCTCCGGTTAGTAGGTTAGTCCCAAAAAAATATAAAAGTGCATAATAAAGCCCATTAAACATCCAAAACGGATAATATAATAGCATGGAACAATCAAAAATTATAGATACGTTGGGGACGTATCAGATGCATCCGTCAGAGAGCAGATCGAAAAAATTGTGTCTTCTCGCCTGGGGAAGCAAAACGACGGAGGTGTGGGGGAGGTGAGCTCCGACGAACCCTGGGGAAGCTGCGCGGGTGAGCAGAAAAGGGGAGCTCCGGCGCCGGGAGGGAGAGCAGGGAGCTCATGCGTGGGAGGAGAGGGGGCGCGAGCAGGGGAGCTCCGGACAAGCGGGGCATGAGGAGGGGAGAAGAAAAGGGAGTGCGGTTTGTGTTGGCAATTTGCGGAGGGGTTTTTCAAAAATTGTCATGGGGATAACATTTTCCGGACAGAGGGAGTAGAAGCTCAAACCCTAGTTTATGCGCTATTCCGTAAGGGGATGATTTGGATCTATATGTTTCATGCTATGGTTAGATTTATCTTAATTCTTCTTTCATAGTTGCGGATGCTTGCGAGAGGGGGTAATCATAAGTGGGATGCTTGTTCAAGTAAGAACAACACCCAAGCACCGATCCACCCACGTATCAAATTATCAAAGTAACGAATGCGAATCAAACAAACATGATGAAATTGACTAGGTGAATTCCCATGTGTCCTCAAGAATGATTTGCTTGCTATAAGAGAAAGTTCCGGCCTGTCTTTTACTATAAAAAGGATTGGGCTACCTTGCTGCACCTTTGTTACAGTTGCTACTTGTTGCTCGTTACAAATTACCTTGCTATCAAACTACTTGTTACCGATAATTTCAGTGCTTGCCGAAAATACCTTGTTGAAAACCGCTTGTCATCTCCTTTTGCTCCTTGCTGGGTTCAACACTCTTACTTATTAAAGGACTATGATTGACCCCCTATACTTGTGGGTCATCACCCACCACCACTGATACGTCTCCGTCGTATCTATAATTTTTGATTTTTTCATGCCAATATTATACAACTTTCACATATTTTGGGCAACTTTTTATATGATTTATTGGACTAACCTATTGATACAGTGCCTAGTGCCAGTTCCTATTTGTTTCATGTTTTTTGTTTTGTAAAAAATCCATATCAAACGAAGTCCAAATGCGATAAAAATTTACGGAGAATTATTTTGGAATATTTATGATTTTTGGGAGGTGTAATCAATGCAAACGGGGGCCAACAGTGGCCACAACCCACCAGGGGGCGCCGGGCACCCCCTGGCGCGCCAAGGTATCTTGTGCCCTCCTCGAATGTCGGTTGGGGCCACTACAAAAAAATACACTTCCGTGATGATACGTGTTTGTCACAGTAGGTCATATTTTCTGTCATGCATGTACATCCATGACGATTATATGACAGAATCAAGATAGTCGTACATGTGCTGTCGTAGAAGTGTTCCATGACATTACCAAAATTATCATCACGGAAGTGTTCACTTCCATGACGATAAATCGCGCGCCATAGAAGTGTTTTCGTCAAGGGTGACCGACGCATGGCATCCACCATAATAGGTCACCGTTAAGCTATCGGGTCCGGTTTTGGATCCGATAACCCGTTAACATACCGGACCAACGGTGATTTTCCACGTGTAAAATTCTCATTGGCCAGTGGAAACACGTGTTGGCTCACCGTTGGGACAAATGTCATCCACTCATTGGACAGGAGGCGCCTATGATACGTCGACACGTGGCAGGGCCCAACAGATGCCCATTCCGGTAAAAAGGCTGGCCCGTTTGACTTGGTCAAAAGGTAACGGGCCGGCCCAGGGAAAGCCTATTAACGGTCTGTTCATATATCGCACATTTACGGCCCGCTAACTCCCG
Source organism: Aegilops longissima (assembly GCA_021605205.1). Taxonomy (NCBI): domain Eukaryota; kingdom Viridiplantae; phylum Streptophyta; class Magnoliopsida; order Poales; family Poaceae; genus Aegilops; species Aegilops longissima. The sequence continues at coordinate 633,144,191 of CM038678.1, read as the reverse complement.
GCCCATTACGGCCTATCAGAATTAAACCCAGTAGCTTTATCTGGGCGTCCAATATGATTCCAGCCCGTTGTTACTTCCGGCCCATGTATGGCCCATGATGTCTTTCGGCCCATATGAGGCCCTTCGTAACTCTGGGCCCAATAAAGGCCGGAGAAGAAACTAGCCCATAATGAATAGTGATACGTCTCCAACGTATCTATAATTTTTGATTGTTCCATGCTATTATATTATCTGTTTTGGCTGTTTAATGGGCTTTAATATGCTCTTTTGTATTATTTTTGGGACTAACCTATTAACCGAAGGCCCAGTGCAAATTGCTGTTTTTTTGCCTATTTCAGTGTTTCGCAGAAAAGGAATATCAAACGGAATCCAAACGGGACGAAACCTTCGCGAGGATCTTTCTTGGAACAAACGCAACCCAGGAGACTTGGAGTGGAAGTCAAGGAAGCAACAAGGCAGCCACGAGGCAGGAGGGCACGCCCAGGGGGGTAGGAGCGCCCCCACCCTCGTGGGCCCCTCGTAGCTCCACCGACCTACTTCTTTCGCCTATATATACTCCTATACCCTGAAAACATCCAGGGAAGCCACGAAACCACTTCTCCACCGCCGCAACCTTCTGTACCCATGAGATCCCATCTTGGGGCCTTTTCCGGTGATCTGCCGGAAGGGGATTCGATCACGGAGGGCTTCTACATCAACACCATAGCCTCTCTGATGATGTGTGAATAGTTTACCACAGACCTTCGGGTCCACAGTTATTAGCTAGATGGCTTCTTCTCTCTCTTTGGATCTCAATACGAAGTTCTCCTCGACCTTCTTGGAGTTCTATTCGATGTAATACTTTTTGTGGCGTGTTTGCCGAGATCTGATGAATTGTGGGTTTATGATCAAGATTGTCTATGAACAAGATTTGGTTCTTCTCTGAATTCTTATATGTATGATTTAATATCTTTGCAAATCTCTTGGAATTATCGGTTTAGTTTGGCCTACTAGATTGATCTTTCTTGCAATGGGAGAAGTGCTTAGCTTTGGGTTCAATCTTGCGGTGCTCGATCCCATTGAAAGAAAGGGAAACGACACGTATTGTATTGTTGACATCGATGATAAAAAGATGGCATTTATATCATATTGCTTGAGTTTATACCTCTACATCATGTCATCTTGCCTAATGCGTTACTCTGTTCTTATGAACTTAATACACTAGATGCATGCTGGATAGTGGTCAATGTGTGGAGTAATAGTAGTAGATGCAGAATAGTTTCGGTCTACTTGAAACGGACGTGATGCCTATGTTCATGATGATGCCTAGATATTCTCATAACTATGCGCATTTCTATCAATTGCTCGGCAGTAATCTGTTCACCCACCGTAATATATGTTATCTTGACAGAAGCCACTAGTGAAACCTATGGCCCCCGGGTCTACTTTACATCATATAAGTTTCCGATCTACAATTCTACTTTACTATTTTGCAATCTTTGTTTTCTAAAATATACAACAAAAATACCAAAAATATTTATCTTATTATCTTTATCAGATCTCACTTTTGCAAGTGGTCGTGAAGGGATTGACAACCCCTTTATCACATTGGTTGCAAGGTTCTTGATTGTTTGTGCAGGTACAAGGCGATTTGCATGTAGTCTCCTACTGGATTGATACCTTGGTTCTCAAAAACTAAGGGAAATACTTATGCTACTTTGTTGTATCACCATTTCCTCTTTAAGGGAAAACCAACGCATGCTCAAGAGGTAGCAAGAAGGATTTTTGGCGCCGTTTCCGGGGAGATCTAAGCACAAGTCAAGACATACCAAGTACCCATCACAAACTCTTCTCCCTCGCATTACATTATTGCCATTTGCCTCTCGTTTTCCTCTCCCCGACTTCACCCTTGCCGTGTTATTCGCCATTTTCCGTCCGTTTCTTTCCGCTTGCTTCTTGTTTGTTTGCGTGTTGGATTGCTTGTTTGTCACGATGGCTCAAGATAATACTAAAAATTGTGTGACTTTTCCAATACCAACAAGAAGATTTTATTAGCACTCCGATTGCTCCTATTACCGATGCTGAATCTTGTGAAATTAATGTTGCTCTATTGAATCTTGTTATGAAAGATCAATTTTCTGGCCTTCCTAGCGAAGATGCCGCTACCCATCTGAACAACTTCGTTGATTTGTGCGATATGCAAAAGAAGAAAGATATGGATAATGATATTGTTAAATTGAAGCTATTTCCGTTTTCGCTTAGAGATCGTGCTAAAACTTGGTTCTCTTCTTTGCCTAAAAATAGTATTGATTCATGGAATAAGTGCAAAGATGCTTTTATCTCTAAGTATTTTTCCTCCTGCTAAGATCATCTCTTTTAGAAACGATATTATGAATTTTAAGCAACTTGATCATAAGAATGTTGCACAAGCTTGGGAGAGAATGAAATTAATGATACGTAATTGCCCTACACATGGTTAGAATTTATGGTTGATTATACAAAAAAATTATGCTGGATTGAATTTTGCTTCTAGAAATCTTGTAGATTCGGCCGCGGGAGGCACTTTTATGGAAATCACTTTAGTAGAAGCTACTAAACTCCTAGATAATATTATGGTTAATTATTCTCAATGGCACACCGAAAGATCTACTCGTAAAAAGGTTCTTGTGATAGAAGAGATTAATGTTTTGAGTGGGAAGATGGATGAACTTATGAAATTGTTTTCTAATAAGAGTGTTTTTCTGATGTGAATAAGAGATTAATGCCTTTGTCCACTTCGATTGAGAATAATAATGAATCTATGGATGTGAATTTTGTTGGTAGGAACAACTTTGGTAATAACGCGTATCGAGGAAACTTTAATTCTAGGCCGTTCCCTAGTAATTCCTCTAATAATTATGGTAATTCCTACAACAACTCTTATGGAAATTTTAATAAGATGCCCTCTAATTTTGAGATTAGTGTTAAAGAATTTATGATTTTGCAAAAGAATTTCAATGCTTTGCTTGAAGAAAAATTGCCTAAGATTGATGATTTGGCTAGGAACGTGGATAGAATTTCTCTTGATGTTGATTCTTTGAAACTTAGATCTATTCCACCTAAGCATGATATCAATGAGTCTCTCAAATCTATGAGAATTTCCATTGATTAGTGCAACGAAAGAACCGCTAGGATGCGTGCTAAAAAAGATTGCTTTTGTAAAAGAGTGTTATTCTAGTTTTCATGACAATAATGATGAAGATCCAAAAGTGATTGATGTGTCTCCTATTAAATCTTTGTTTTCCAATATGAATCTTGATAAAGATGGGACTAGATATGAGTCAACTTTAGTTAAGAGGTGTCCCAATGATTCATAGTTTTTAGATCTTGATGCAAAAATTGGTAAAAGTGGGATTGAAGAGGTCAAAACATTACATAGCAATGAACCCACTATTTTGGATTTTAATGAATTTAATTATGATAATTGCTCTTTGATAGATTGTATTTCACTGTTACAATCCGTGCTAAATTCTCCTCATGCTTATGATCAAAATAAAGCTTTTACTAAAAATATCGTTGATGCTTTAATGCAATCCTATGAAGAAAAACTTGAATTAGAAGTTTCTGTTCCTAGAAAACTTTATGATGAGTGTCATATACTATTAAATTAAGATTAAAGATCATGAATGCTATGCTTTATGTGATTTGGGTGCTAGTGTTTCCACGATTCCAAAAACTTTGTGTGATGTGCTCGGTTTTCGTGAATTTGATGATTGTTCTTTAAATTTGCATCTTGCGAATTCCACCATTAAGAAACCTATGCGAAGGATTAATGATGTTCTTATTGTTGCAAATAGAAATTATGTGCCCGAAGATTTCATTGTTCTTGATACAGATTGCAATCCTACATGTCCTATTATTCTTGGTAGACCTTTCCTTAAAACGATTGGTGCAATTATTGATATGAAAGAAGGAAATATTAGATTCCAATTTTCGTTAAGGAAAGGCATGGAACACTTTCGTAGAAAGAAAATTAAATTACCTTATGAATCTATTATGAGAGCCACACATGTATTGCAAACCAAAAATGACAATACCTAGATCTATTCTTGTTTTTATGCCTAGCTAGGGGCGTTAAATGATAGCGCTTGTTGGGAGGCAACCAAATTTTATTTTTGTTCTTGATTTTTGTTCCTGTTTAGTAATAAATATGTCATCTAGCCTTTATTTGGATGTGTTTTTATGTTTTAATTAGTGTTTGTGCCAAGTAGAACCAATAGGATCTTCTTGGGTGATAGTTGTTTGATCTTGCTGAAAAAGACAGAAACTTGATGCTCACGAACATAATTGTTATAATTCACCAGAACGTGAAAAAATACCAATTCCTTTTGCAGTAGATCAATATACAAATTATCCAGGTTGTCCTAGTTTTTCAGAATTTTTGGAGTTCCAGAAGTTTTTGAACAAATCAGATTGCTTCAGACTGTTCTGTTTTTGACAGATTCTGTTTTTCGTATGTTGTTTGCTTATTTTGATGAAACTATGGCTAGTATCGGGGGGTATGAACCATAGAGAAGTTTGAATGCAGTAGGTTTAAAACCAATATAAATAAAGAATGAGTTCATTACAGTACCTTAAAGTGGTGGTTTGTTTTCTTACACTAACGGAGCTCATGAGATTTTCTGTTTAAGTTTTGTGTTGTGAAGTTTTCAAATTTTTGGGTAAAGATTTGATGGATTATGGAATAAGGAGTGGCAAGAGCCTAAGCTTGGGGATTCCCAAGGCAACCCAAGGTAAAATTCAAGGACAACCAAAAGCCTAAGCTTGGGGATGCCCCGGAAGGCACCCCCTCTTTCGTCTTCGTCTATCGGTAACTTTACTTGAGGCTATATTTTTATTCACCACATGATATGTATTTTGCTTGGAGCGTCTTGTATGATTTGAGTCTTTGCCTTTTAGTTTACCACAATCATACTTGCTATACACTCCTTTTGCGAGAGACACATATGAATCAGAATTTATTAGAATACTCTATGTGCTTCACTTATATATTTTGAGCTAGATAATTTTTGCTCTAGTTCTTCACTTATATCTTTTTAGAGCTCGGTGGTGGTTTTATTTTATAGAAATTATTGATCTCCCATGCTTCACTTATATTATTTTGAGAGTCTTTTACAACAACATGGTAATTTGCTTTGGCTATAAAATTAGTCCTAATATGATGGGCATCCAAGATGGGTATAATAAAAACTTTCATATAGAGTGCATTGAATACTATGAGAAGTTTGATACTTGATGATTGTTTTGAGATACAAAGATGGTAATATTAGAGCCATGCTAGTTGAGTAATTGTGAATTTGAGAAATACTTGTGTTGGAGTTTGCTAGTCCCGTAGCATGCACGTATGGTAAACGTTGAGTGACAAATTTGAAACATGAGGTGTTTCTTTAATTGTCCTTCTTATGAGTGGCGGTCGGGGACGAGCGATGGTCTTTTCCTACCAATCTATCCCCCTAGGAGCATGCGCGTAGTGCTTGGTTTTGATGACTTGTAGATTTTGCAATAAGTATGTGTGTTCTTTATGACTAATGTTGAGTCCATGGATTATACGCACTCTCACCCTTCCATCATTGCTAGCCTCTTCGGTACTGTGCATTGCCCTTTCTCACCTTCATAGTTGGTGCAAACTTCGCCGGTGCATCCAAACCCCGTGATATGATGCGCTCTATCACACATAAACCTCCTTATATCTTCCATCATTGCTACCTATTATGGCATTTCCATAGCCATTCCGAGATATATTGCCATGCAACTTTCCACCGCTCCGTTTATTATGACATGCTTCATCATTGTCATATTGCCTTGCATGATCATGTAGTTGACATCGTACTTGTGGCAAGGACACCATGCATAATTTTCATACATGTCAGTCCTGATTCATTGCCTATCCCGGTACACTGCCGGAGGCACTCATATAGAGTCATATTTTGTTCTAGTATCGAGTTGTAATCCTTGAGTTGTAAATAAATAGAAGTGTGATGATCATCATTATTAGAGCATTGTCCCATGTGAGGGAAAAAGGTAAAAAAAATAGGCAGGCCAAATAAAAAAAGGAGAAAGGCCAAATAAAAAAATGAGAGAAAAAGAGAGATGGGACAATGCTACTATCCTTTTTTCCACACTTGTGCTTCAAATTAGCACCATGATCTTCATGATAGAGAGTCACTTATATTGTCACTTCCATTTACTAGTGGGAATTTTTCATTATAGAACTTTGCTTGTATATTCCAACAATGGGCTTCCTCAAATGCCCTAGGTCTTCGTGAGCAAGCAAGTCGGATGCACACCCACTTAGTTTCTTTTGGTGAGCTTTCATACATTTATAGCTCTAGTGCATCCGTTGCATGGCAATCCCTACTCCTCGCATTGACATCAAGTCATGGACATCTACATAGCCCGTTGATTAGCCACGTCGATGTGAGACTTTCTCCTTTTTTGTCTTCTCCATGCAACCTCCATCATCATATTCTATTCCACCCATAGTGCTATGTCCATGGCTCACGCTCATGTATTGCATGAAAGTTGAAAAAGTTTGAAAATACTAACGTATGAAACAATTACTTGGTTTGTCATCGGGGTTCTGCATGATGAGAGCATTTTGTGTGACGAAAATGAAAGCATAGCCAAACTATATTATTTTGTAGGGATGAGCTTTCTTTGACCATGTTATTTTGAGAAGACATAATTGCTTAGTTAGTATGCTTGAAGTATTATTATTTTTATGTCAATATTAAACTTTTGTCTTGAATGTTTCGGATCTGAACATTCATGCCACAATAAAGAAAATTACATTGAAAATTATATTAGGTAGCATTCCACATCAAAAATTCTGTTTTTATCATTTACCTACTCGAGGACGAGCAGAAATTAAGCTTGGGGATGCTTGATACGTCTCCAACGTATCTATAATTTTTGATTGTTCCATGCTATTATATTATCTGTTTTGGATGTTTAATGGGCTTTAATATGCTCTTTTATATTATTTCGGGACTAACCTATTAACTGAAGGCCCAGTGCAAATTGTTGTTTTTTGCCTATTTTAGTGGTTCGCAGAAAATGAATATCAAACGGAATGAAACCTTCGCGAGGATCTTTCTTGGAACAAACGCAACCCTGGAGACTCGGAGTGGAAGTCAAGGAAGCAACGAGGTAGGAGGGCGTGCCTGGGGGGGTAGGCGCCCCCACCCTCGTGGTCCCCTTGTAGCCCCAGCGACCTACTTCTTTCGCCTATATATACTCCTATACCCCGAAAAAATCCAGGGGAGCCATGAAACCACTTTTCCACTGCCGCAACCTTCTGTACCCGTGAGATCCCATCTTGGGGCCTTTTCCGGCGATCTGCTGGAGGGGGGTTCGATCACGGAGTGCTTCTACATCAACACCATAGCCTCTCTGATGATGTTTGAGTAGGTTACCACAGACCTTCGGGTCCATAGTTATTAGCTAGATGGCTTCTTCTCTCTCTTTGGATATCAATACAACGTTCTCCTCGATCTTCTTGGAGTTCTATTCGATGTAATACCTTTTGCGGTGTGTTTGCCGAGATCTGATGAATTGTGGGTTTATGATCAGGATTATCTATGAACAAGATTTGATTCTTCTCTGAATTTCTTATATGCATGATCTAATATCTTTGCAAGTCTCTTCAAATTATCGGTTTAGTTTGGCCTACTAGATTGATCTTTCTTGCAATGGGAGAAGTGCTTAGCTTTGGGTTCAATCTTGCGGTGCTCGATCCCAGCGACAGAAAGGGAAACGGCACGTATTGTATTGTTGCCATCAAGGATAAAAAGATGGGGTTTATATCATATTGCTTGAGTTTATCCCTCTACATCATGTCATCTTGCCTTATGCGTTACTCTGTTCTTATGAACTTAATACTCTAGATGCATGCTGGATAGCGGTCGATGTGTGGAGTAATAGAAGTAGATGCACAATAGTTTCGGTCTAGTTGACACAGACGTGATGCCTATATTAATGATCATGCCTAGATATTCTCATAACTATGCACTTTTCTATCAATTGCTCGGTAGTAATTTGTTCATCCACCGTAATATATGCTATCTTGAGAGAAGCCACTAGTGAAACCTATGGCCCCCGGGTCTACTTTACATGATATAAGTTTCCGATCTATAATTATACTTTACTATTTTGCAATCTTTATTTTCTAATCTCTATACAACAAAAATACCAAAAATATTTATCTTATTATCTTTATCAGATCTCACTTTTGCAAGTGGCCGTGAAGGGATTGACAACCGTTTTATCGCGTTGGTTGCAAGGTTCTTGATTGTTTGTGCAGGTACTAGGCGATTTGCATGCAGTCTCCTACTAGATTGATACCTTGGTTCTCAGAAACTGAGGGAAATACTTAGGATACTTTGCTACATCACCCTTTCCTCTTCAAGGGGAAACCAACACATGCTCAAGAGGTAGCAAATAGTGTATGGTTTTAAAACCATTAACGACCCATTATTCCGTCGGCCGTTTCTAGCCCGTGTTAACTTTCGGCCTTCTAATGGCCCATTTATTCTTGGGCTCATTTCTAGAATTTGGTTAGTTACGGTTCGTTACTTGCTTGTTCTGTTTGTGGGCCAAATTCTGCCCGTGGTTACATTGGGCCCATTTGTGGCCCGTCAATCCATTGGGCTATTTTCATAGTGTTATCCACTATGGCCTATTAACGGCCCGTTATGGTCCATGAATAGTACGACCCATGTTTGGCAAAATAATTATACACCCCATAGAAGGCCCATGGAACCTACGGCCCGTAGAAGACCAATGGACGCTACGGCCCGTAAAAGGCCCATGGATCATAAGTCCCGTCGAAAGTCCATGGATCCTACGGCCCATAGAAGGCCCATGGATCCTACGGCCCGCAGGAGGCCCATGGTTACAACAGTCCGTGTGTTGCCATGATTATTGTGGCCTAGTTACCAAAAATAGGTTATTGTGGCCACTAGAAAAACACAGAAAAAGAACTACAGTGACTACAAGCAAACAACTAAACAAGACAATAAGGAAATAAATAAGCAAGCAACTAATGCTAGCCTATTACAGCTATTACACATATTACATCCACTGGGCATCAAAGTTCGCTACCAGTGCAAATATAGGGAACAAAGCAGCATATTACATACACTGGCCGTCGAAATTGGCCACCAGTGCAAATAAACACGGCAGCAATACAAGAGCATAACTGAAACAACTTCAGAAGAGCTCAAGAAACATTATCCTGGGTATCCACCATGCTGGCAATAAGTTTAGCAAGCTTATTAGCTTTGTCCTGTTTGGCGCTAAAATCCTCCAACACTTGCTGTTGCACCAGAAAGTAGCATGTGAATGCTCCAGGGACTTCCGCGGTCCTTCCACTTATTGTCGCAGCACAGCTGATCGATGTCTTTCAGCTTGTAGCTGAGATTCAAGAAACCGACCTGATTTAGACAGTGAGTTTGAATAGCTTGTGCAAGCGGTAGTGGCCAGTAACTCAAACACTAAACCAAGACAGGACTTCGGGGTTGTCTCACTGTCTTCAAGATAGTCTTCCTTGTAACATCCCAAAATTCTAAGTTTTCGAATGTTATATTAAATAAATAGTTTTGGGTTGTTTGTTTGATTGTGGTGTGATTGCTTGTGTGAAATTCAAAACTTTTTGAAAGTTAAAATGAAAGATAACAAAATGACTTTCCCAAAACTTTCATCTTGCTTTTATATTCTCCATGAATTCAAATTCATTTCATCACAAAACCCTAGAGAGAAGATGACATGACTTCTTCCATTTGAATAAATGAAAAGGGTTTTTGAAAAGACTTGAATTTCATTTGGAAATTTTTCAAATTTCAGAAACTTTATGCAACTCAATGATTTTCATGAGAGAACATAAAATGACTTCTTCAAAACATATGAAATATGAGTTGGAAGTTTAAAAGAAATCAAATTCAATGTCCCTTTGAAATTATTTTCAACTGGGAGTTATTTGGTTTTATTCAAATTATTTTTCTCCAAAAATAAAATATGTGGAAATTAGGATAAAATGATTCCTCACAGTAGAAAAATGGCGAGAAATAAATTTGAAATTATTTTGGTGTTTTAAAAATGATTTTATGAGGTTTTATTGCAACATTTGCACTTTTTCTTTTTTATTTTGGATTTTATTTGACGATAGAAAAATGTTCATATTGTAGAAAATATTTTTTTGAAATTTTTGATATATAATATGCCTATATATAATTTTTTATTATTTGTTGTTATTTCTTATTTAGTTGTCTGAAAAAAATTGTTCAAAAATAACTTCTTACCGCCGACTGGGCCGACCTAGCTCCCAGCCAGACCAGCCGTGCGCGCGCTTGCTAGCCCGCACCAGCACGCCCGCCAGCCCGAACCGCCTCTGCCGCTGACGTCGATAGCTGGGGCCCACCTGTCGGGCTCGTCTTCCACCCCGAGCCGGAGTCCGCCTCCAGCACGAGTTCGCGTTGCCCCTCCTCCATGCCTCCCTCCTTTAAATTCCCCGAACCCCAGCCCTCTTTTTCATCAAATCCCATGCTCAGAGCCCCTCGCAGCCAACCAAACGCGCTCGCCGGAGTTTCCAACTCCGACGAGATCCACTCCACCACCAGCTCGCGAAGCCGCCGCCTTCGACCACCACCGTCCCCTCCGTCGTCTTTGCCTCGCCGAGCTGCCCCTCCCCGACTACTCCGCCGCCGACGCCGACCACCGGGGTCGCCTCCCCGCTCGAAGCCAAACTGCCGCCGCCGTCTTCAACTTCGCCGGCGACCCCCACCGCCGCGGTAACCCTGCTTTTCCCCTCAGCCGTCCGATTCATTTTAGATGGCTAGGATTAGATCATATGTTTTTTTCTTTCTAATCGGTTTCTGTTAAGCTTCGGTCGTCCGCTCGTAACCACCAACGGGTGCACGTTTTCGTCCAATCACGTAGTTCCACGTAGCCCTACCCGATCAAAAGTTTTTCTTTTCTTTTCTGTTTTGTTTTAAAATTTTCAGAATAGTTTCTGTTTTAGATTTTTAATAACTTTTATGTTTTAGACCGAAATTGAGTGATTCTTTTTGCATTAGATTCAAAATTTATTAAAGTTATGTTTGTACAATTGTATTTCAAATTTGAGTAGTTTTAAATTGAATTTGATGAAATTTGCTCAAATCACTATTTTTGCCGTAACTTGAGTTCCGTAACTCCGTTTGAGTTGATTCTTTTTGCAAATTGAAGCTCTTGACCTAAACTTTCTGATAAGACCAAATCCACAAAATTTTGGTACTGTTAGAAATTGTTTTATGTTGCAAGAGTTAATCACTTGTTTTCGAAGTTTTTCGAGATCTTTTCTTCGATTCTTTTGCATGAGTGCTTATGTATGCAATTGCTTGATTACGATAGATTGAACGGAGTATGAAGAGTCGAACTATCAGGAGTTATGAGTGTGAATCATCTTATCAACTGTACAAGGCAAGTTCACACTTTGATCATACCCCTTTATTACCCAGTTTTTATGCATTAGTTTCAACCCTCAAACATTGCTTGAGTAGGATGTTATAACATGTGGGTATTGGGAAGTAGTTGATAAGGTAGGAACCTATTGTCTTGCATTCAAACCCAGGGTATTATTGCGTTATGCTTAGACTGCTATGCTATGCTCGTAGACGTGGACTGGTATGTGAGATTCATGAAAGTTGTGAGAGATAATAACTAAGGGAAACTTAAGCTGGCTACTTTAATACACATCTGGGTGGATTGGTTGGAGCACCCTAGAGCACCCAGTGGTTTGTCCGAGCACCTGGAGAACCCAGTGCTTGCCCAAGGGGATCCTGGAGTACCCGTGTCATTACCCTATGGAATGCCACCCAGGCTCAAAGGGATCATAAGATTATTCATGCTAGAAACTTCCGTGTGCAGCCACAAGCCAATATGGGCTCTGGCATAGTTGAGTAAGTTGTGTTCCTCTTTTAGTGGTAGGCTAGCAGATGCAGGGGATGTAGGTGGTACTGTCTACCCAGAGTAAAGAGTAAATGCTTCTGAAAGACTGTGCCTCGGTCATCCGTTTCTCAAACATCATGTAGTGCTAGAAATACAACGGGGAGATCGAGTCTTGTGGGGAAAAGTGCGCAAACCTATGCAGAGTGTACAAAATAATCATGATTAGCTGTGTCCCCGGTTATGGACATCTTGAGTATCTGGTACTTGAATTATTTGATTGATCTCATCACTTTACTTAATGAATTTGATGGGTTATAATTATTACTTTGGGATTGAGTTGGAGAAACCTTCTCAATATTGTCAACAAACTTGGTAGTTAAATAAATACATTCCTTTGTTGTAGGAAAAAAATTAGATTTATGCAAAAAATTAAACTTAGAGCCTCCACCAGCCAAATATGCATGTAGTGATAGCCATTATTCAGCATTGCTCTACAGTGTGAAATTGTCAGTACATTCAATGTACTGACCTATATGGTAGCTGATACGTCCATTTTGCATCATGCTTTTATATCGATATTTATTACATTATGGGCTGTTATTACACATTATGTCACAATACTTATGCATATTCTCTCTTATTTTACAAGGTTTACATGAAGAGGGAGAATGTCGGCAGCTGGAATTCTGGGCTGGAAAAAGAGCAAATATTAGAGACCTATTCTGCACAACTCCAAAAGTCCTGAAACTTCACAGAGGCACATTTTGGAATATATAAAAAATACTGGCGAAAGAATGAACTAGAGGGGCCCCACACCCTGGACACGATAGTGGGGGGGCGCCCCCTGTCTTGTGGGCCCCCTGGTAGGCCTCCGGTGCCCATCTTCTGCTATATGAAGTCTTTCATCCTAGAAAAAATCAGGAGGAAGCTTTCGGGACGAAGCACCGCCGCCACGAGGCAGAACCTGGAGAAACCAATCTAGGGCTCCGGCGGAGCTGTTCTGCCGGGGAAACATCCCTCCGGGAGGGGGAAATCATCACCATCGATCCTCTCATCGGGAGGGGGTCAATCTCCATCAACATCTTCACCAATACCATCTCCTCTCAAACCCTAGTTCATCTCTTGTATCCAATCTTTGTCCCAAAACCTCAGATTGGTACCTGTTGGTTGCTAGTAGTGTTGATTACTCCTTGTAGTTCATGCTAGTTGGTTTATTTGGTGGAAGATCATACGTTCAGACCCTTTATGCATATTAATACCGCTCTGATTATGAACATGGATATGATTTGTGAGTAGTTACGTTTGTTCCTGTGGACATGGGAGAAGTCTTGCTATAAGTAGTCATGTGAATTTGGTATTTGTTTGCTATTTTGATGATATGTATGTTGTCTTTCCTCTAGTGGTGTTATGTGAACGTCGACTACATGACACTTCACCATTGTTTGGGCATAGAGGAAGGCATTGGGAAGTAATAAGTAGATGATGGGTTGCTAGAGTGAGAGAAGCTTAAACCCTAGTTTATGCGTTGCTTCGTAAGGGGCTGATTTGGATCCATATGTTTCATGCTATGGTTAGGTTTACCTTAATACTTCTTTTGTAGTTGCGGATTCTTGCAATAGGGGTTAATCAAAAGTGGGATGCTTGTCCAAGGAAGGGCAGTACCCAAGAACCGGTCCACCGACATATCAAATTATCAAAGTAACGAACGCGAATCATATGAGCGTGATGAAAACTAGCTTGACGATAATTCCCATGTGTCCTCGGGAGCGCTTTCCTTTATACTCCCTCCGTTCCTTTATATAAGGTGTATTTGTTTTTTGAAAAGTCAAACAAGTGCAAGTTTGACCGAGTTTTTAGAAAAATATATCAACATTCAGAATACGAAATTTATATCATTTGATCTATCATGAAAAGTAGTTTCACATTTTATTTACTAGGCATTGCAGATGTTGTTATTTTATTCTATAATCTTGGTCAAAAATTCACATGGTTGACTTGAACGGAAACCGATACACCTTATATTCTGGAACGGAGGGAGTATAAGAGTTCTTCCAGGCTTGTCCTTTGCTACAAAAACGATTGGGCCACCTTGCTGCACCTTGTTTACTTTTATTAGTTGTTACCCATTACAAATTACCTTATCACAAAACTATCTGTTACCGATAATTTCAGTACTTGCAGAGAATACCTTACTGAAAACCGCTTGACATTTTCTTCTGCTCCTTGTTGGGTTCGACACTCTTAATTATCTAAAGGACTACGATAGATCCCCTATACTTGTGGGTCATCAAGACTCTTTTCTGGCGCCGTTGCCGGGGAGTGAAGCGCCTTTGGTAGGTGGAATTTGGTAAGGAAAAACTTATATAGTGTGATGAAATTTACTGTCACTTGTTACTATGGAACATAATCCTTTGAGGGGCTTGTTCAAGGTATCTTCACCCCGATCAGTAGAGCAAAGAGTTGCTCCTCAACCAACTGAACCTACTGAAAATATTTACTTTGAAATTCCTTTGGATATGATAGAGAAACTGCTAGCTAATCCTTTTACAGGAGATGGAACATTGCATCCCGATTTTCACCTAATCTATGTGGATGAAGTTTGTGGATTATTTAAGCTTGCAGGTGTTGGGGAACATAGTAATTTCAAAAAAATTCCTATGCACACACAAGATCATGGTGATGCATAGCAACGAGAGGGGAGAGTGTTGTCCATGTACCCTTGTAGATCGAAAGCGGAAGCGTTAGCACAACGCGGTTGATGTAGTCGTACGTCTTCACGATCCAACTGATCAAGTACCGAACGTACGGCACCTCCGAGTTCAGCACACGTTCAGCTTGATGACGTCCCTTGAACTCCGATCCAGCCGAGCTTTGAGGGAAAGTTCCGTCAGCACGACGACATGGAGACGACGATGATGTTCTACCGATGCAGGGCTTCACCTAAGCACCGCTACAATATTATCGAGGTGGACTATGGTGGAGGGGGGCACCGCACACGGCTAAGAGATCCAAGAGATCAATTGTTGTGTCTAGAGGTGCCCCCTGCCCCCGTATATAAAGGAGCAAGGGGGGAGAGGCGGCCGGCCAGGAGGAGGCGCGCCAGGGAGGAGTCCTACTCCCACCGGGTGTAGGACTCCCTCCTTTCCTAGTTGGAGTATGAGAAGGGGGAAGGAGGAGGGAGAGAGGAGGAGAGGGCGCCGCCCTCCTTGTCAATCCGGACTAGAGGGGAGGCGTGTGGCCTGCCCCGCCGCCCTCCTCTTCTCCACTCAGCCCATCTTGGCCCATTAAACCCCCAGAGAGGGGTTCCATAACCCCGGTACTCGATAAAATCCCGATTTCACCCGGAACACTTCCGATATCCAAATATAGGCTTCCAATATATCAATCTTTATGTCTCGACCATTTCGAGACTCCTCGTCATGTCTGTGATCACATCCGGGACTCTAACTACCTTCGTTACATCAAAACACAAAAACTCATAATATAACCGTCATCGAACTTTAAGCGTGCGGACCCTACGGGTTCGAGAACTATGTAGACATGACCGAGCCAAGTCTCCAGTCAATAACCAATAGCGGAACCTGGATGCTCATATTGGCTCCTACATATTCTACGAAGATCTTTATCGGTCAAACCGCATAACAACATACGTTGTTCCCTAGGTCACCGGTATGTTACTTGCCCGAGATTCAATCGTCGGTATCTTAATACCTAGTTCAATCTCGTTACTGGCAAGTCTGTTTACTCGTTCCGTAATACATCATCCCGCAACTAACTCATTAGTTGCAATGCTTGCAAGGCTTATATTGATGTGCATTATCGAGTGGGCCCAGAGATACCTCTCCGACAGTCGGAGTAACAAATCCTAATCTCGAAATACGCCAACCCAACAAGTACCTTCGGAGACACCTGTAGAGCACCTTTATAATCACCTAGTTACGTTGTGACGTTTGGTCTTACACAAAGTGTTCCTCTGGTAAATGGGTGTTGCATAATCTCATAGTCATAGAAACATGTATAAGTCATGAAGAAAGCAATGGGAGAATACTAAACGATCATGTGCTAAGCTAACGGAATGGGTCAAGTCAATCACATCATTCTCCTAATGATGTGATCCCGTTAATCAAATGACAACTCATGTCAATGGCTAGGAAACATAACCATCTTTGATCAACGAGCTAGTCAAGTAGAGGTATACTAGTGACACTCTGTTTTTTTATGTATTCACACAAGTATAATGTTTCCAGTTAATACAATTCTAGCATGAATAATAAAATTTATCATGATATAAGGAAATAAATAATAACTTTATTATTGCCTCTAGGGCATATTTCCTTCAGTCTCCCACTTGCACTAGAGTCAATAATCTAGATTACACAGTAATGATTCTAACACCCGTGGAGTCTTGGTGCTGATCATGTTTTGTGCGTGGAAGAGGCTTAGTCAACGGGTCTGCAACATTCAGATCCATATGTATCTAGCAAATTTCTATGTCTCCCACCTGGACTTGATCCCGGATGGACTTGAAGCGTCTCTTGATGTGCTTGGTTCTTTTGTGAAATCTGGATTCCTTCGCCAAGGCAATTGCACCAGTATTGTCACAAAACATTTTCATTGGACCCGATGCACTAGGTATGACACCTAAATCGGATATGAACTCCTTCATCCAGACTCCTTCATTTGCTGCTTCTGAAGCAGCTATGTACTCCGCCTCACACGTAGATTCCGCCACAACGCTTTGTTTAAAACTGCACCAACTGACAGCTCCATCGTTCAATGTAAACACGTATCCGGTTTGCGATTTAGAATCGTCCAGATCAGTATCAAAGCTTGCATCGACGTAACCATTTACGAGTAGCTCTTTGTCACCTCCATAAACGAGAAACATATCCTTAGTCCTTTTCAGGTATTTCAGGATGTTCTTGACCGTTGTCTAGTGATCCACTCCTGGATTACTTTGGTACCTCCCTGCTAAACTTATAGCAAGGCACACATCAGGTCTGGTACACAACATTGCATACATGATAGAGCCTACGGCTGAAGCATAGGGATCATCTTTCATCTTCTCTCTATCTTCTGCAGTGGTCGGGCATTGAGTCTTACTCAACTTCACACCTTGTAACACAACCAAGAACCCTTTCCTTGCTTGATCCATTTTGAACTTCTTCAAAACTTTGTCAAGGTATGTGCTTTGTGAAAGTCCAATTAAGCGTCTTGATCTATCTCTATTGAAAAACTCTTATTCAAGTATCCCTTTATGCTATCCAGAAATTCTGTATCATTTCCAATCCGCAATATGTCATCCACATATAATATCAAAAATGCTATAGAGCTCCCACTCACTTTCTTGTAAATACAGGCTTCTCCAAAGGTCTGTATAAAACCATATGCTTTGATCACACTATCAAAGCGTTTATTCCAACTCCGAGAGGCTTGCACCAATCCATAAATGGATCGCTGGAGCTTGCACACTTTGTTAGCTCCCTTTGGATCGACAAAACCTTCCGGTTGCATCATATACAACTCTTCTTCCAGAAATCCATTCAGGAATGCAATTTTGACATCCATTTTCCGAATTTCATAATCATAAAATGCGGAAATTGCTAACATGATTCGGACAGACTTAAGCATCGCTACGGGTGAGAAAGTCTCATCGTAGTCAATCCCTTGAACTTGTCGAAAACCTTTTGCAACAAGTCGAGCTTTATAGACAGTAACATTACCGTCAGCGCCAGTCTTCTTCTTGAAGATCCATTTATTCTCAATGGCTTGCCGATCATTGAGAAGTCAACCAAAGTCCACACTTTGTTCTCATACATGGATCCCATCTCAGATTTCATGGCCTCAAGCCATTTTGCGGAATCTGGGTTCACCATCGCTTCTTCATAGTTCGTAGGTTCGTCATGGTCTAGTAACATAACCTCCAGAACAGGATTACCGTACCACTCTGGTGCGGATCTTACTCTTGTTGATCTACGAGGTTCAGTAACAACTTGATCTGAAGTTTCATGATCATCATCGTTAACTTCCTCACTAATTGGTGTAGGTGTCACATGAACCGGTTTCTGTGATGAACTACTTTCCAATAAGGGAGCAGGTATAGTTACCTCATCAAGTTCTACTTTCCTCCCACTCACTTCTTTTGAGAGAAACTACTTCTCTAGAAAGGATCCAAATTTAGCAACAAAAGTCTTGCCTTCAGATCTGTGATAGAAGGTGTACCCAATAGTTTACTTTGGGTATCCTATGAAGACACATTTCTCTGATTTGGGTTCGAGCTTATCAGGTTGAAGCTTTTTCACATAAGCATCGCAGCCCCAAACTTTAAGAAATGACAACTTTGGTTTCTTGCCAAACCACAGTTCATAAGGCGTCGTCTCAACGGATTTCGATGGTGCCCTATTTAACGTGAATGCAGCCGTGTCTAAAGCATAACCCAAGATGATAGCGGTAAATCAGTAAGAGACATCGATCACACCATATCTAGTAAAGTACGATTACGACGTTCGGACACACGATTACGCTGTGGTGTTCCAGGTGGCGTGAGTTGTGAAACTATTCCGCATTGTTTCAAATGAAGACCAAACTCGTAACTCAAATATTCTCGTCCACGATCAGATTGTAGAAACTTTATTTTATCGTTACGATGATTTTCAACTTCACTATGAAATTCTTTGAACTTTGCAAATGTTTCAGACTTATGTTTCATTAAGTAGATATACCCATATCTGCTTAAATCATCTGTGAAGGTGAGAAAATAACGATACTCACCGCGAGCCTCAACATTCATCGGACCACATACATCTGTATGTATGATTTCCAACAAATCTGTTGCTCGCTCCATAGTTCCGGAGAATGGCGTTTTAGTCATCTTGCCCATGAGGCACGGTTCGCAAGTAGCAAGTGATTCATAATCAAGTGGTTCCAAAAATCCATCAATATGGAGTTTCTTCATGCGCTTTACACCAATATGACCTAAACGGCAGTGCCACAAATAAGTTGCACTATCATTATCAACTCTGCATCTTTTGGCTTCAATATTATGAATATGTGTATCAGTACTATTGAGATTCAACAAAAATAGACCACTCTTCAAGGGTGCATGACCATAAAAGATATTACTCATATAAATAGAACAACCATTATTCTCTGATTTAAATGAATAACCGTCTCGCATCAAACAAGATCTAGATATAATGTTCATGCTCAGCGCTGGCACCAAATAACAATTATTCAGGTCTAAAACTAATCCCGAAGGTAGATGTAGACGTAGCGTGCCGACCGCGATCACATCGACTTTGGAACCATTTCCCACGCGCATCGTCACCTCGTCCTTAGCCAATCTTCGCTTAATCCGTAGTCCCTGTTTCGAGTTGCAAATATTAGCAACAGAACCAGTATCAAATATCTAGGTGCTACTGCAAGCATTAGTAAGGCACACATCAATAACATGTATATCACTTATACCTTTGTTCACCTTGCCATCCTTCTTATCCGCCAAATACTTGGGGCAGTTCCGCTTCCAGTGACCAGTCTGTTTGCAGTAGAAGCACTTAGTTTCAGGCTTAGGTCCAGACTTGGGTTTCTTCTCCTGAGCAGCAACTTGTTTGCTGTTCTTCTTGAAGTTCCCCTTCTTCTTTCCTTTTCCCTTTTTCTTGAAACTGATGGTCTTGTTGACCATCAACAGTTGATGCTCCTTCTTGATTTCTACCTCCGCAGTCTTTAGCATTGCGATGAGCTCGGGAATTGTCTTATCCATCCCTTGCATGTTATAGTTCATCACGAAGCTCTTGTAGCTTGTTAGCAGTGATTGAAGAATTCTGTCAATGACGCTATCATCTGGAAGATTAACTCCCAGTTGAATCAACTGATTGCTATACCCAGACATTCTGAGTATATGCTCACTGACAGAACTATTCTCCTCCATCTTACAGCTGTAGAACTTATTGGAGACTTCGTATCTCTCAATTCGGGCATTTGCTTGAAATATTAACTTCAACTCCTGGAACATCTCATATGCTCCATGACGTTCAAAATGTCGTTGAAGTCCCGGTTCTAAGCCATAAAGCATGGCACACTGAACTATCGAGTAGTCATCAGCTTTGCTCTACTAGACGTTCAGAACATCTGGTGTTGCTCCCGCAGCAGGTCTGGTACCTAGCGGTGCTTCCAGGACGTAATTCTTTTGTGCTCCAATGAGGATAATC
Source organism: Aegilops longissima (assembly GCA_021605205.1). NCBI lineage: Eukaryota > Viridiplantae > Streptophyta > Magnoliopsida > Poales > Poaceae > Aegilops > Aegilops longissima. The sequence goes on along the minus strand of CM038678.1, from coordinate 633,124,041 downwards.
CTCAAGTTACGGACCCAGTCCGTGTAATTGCTACCATCATCTTTCAACTTTGCTTTCTCAAGGAACGCATTAAAATTCAACGGAACAACAGCACGGGCCATCTATCTACAATCAACATAGACAAGCAAAATACTATCAGGTACTAAGTTCATGATAAATTTAAGTTCAATTAATCATATTACTTAAGAACTCCCACTTAGATAGACATCCCTCTAATCCTCTAAGTGATCACGTGATCCAAATCAACTAAACCATGTCCGATCATCACGTGAGATGGAGTAGTTTCAATGGTGAACATCACTATGTTGATCATATCTACTATATGATTCACGCTCGACCTTTTGGTCTCAGTGTTCCGAGGCCATATCTGCATATGCTAGGCTCGTCAAGTTTAACCTGAGTATTCCGCGTGTGCAACTGTTTTGCACCCGTTGTATTTGAACATAGAGCCTATCACACCCGATGATCACGTGGTGTCTCAGCACGAAGAACTTTCACAATGGTGCATACTCTGGGAGAACACTTATACGTTGATAATTTAGTGAGAGATCATCTTATAATGCTACCATAAATCAAAGAAAGATAAGATGCATAAAAGATAAACATCACATGCAATCAATATAAGTGATATGATATGGCCATCATCATCTTGTGCTTGTGATCTCCATCTCCGAAGCACCGTCATGATCACCATCATCACCGCCGCGACACCTTGATCTCCATCGTAGCATCGTTGTCGTCTCGCCAACTTATGCTTCTACGACTATCGCTACCGCTTACTGATAAAGTAAAGCATTACAGGGCGATTGCATTGCATACAATAAAGCGACAACCATATGGCTCCTTCCAGTTGTCGATAACTCGGTTACAAAAGATGATCATCTCATACAATAAAATATAGCATCATGCCTTGACCATATCACAGCACAACATGCCCTGCAAAAACAAGTTAGACGTCCTCTACTTTGTTGTTGCAAGTTTTACGTGGCTGCTACGGGCTGAGCAAGAACCGTTCTTATCTACGCATCAAAACCACAACGATAGTTTGTCAAGTTAGCGCTGTTTTAACCATCTCAAGGACTGGGCGTAGCCACACTCGGTTCAACTAAAGTTGGAGAAACTGACACCGGCCAACCACCTGTGTGCAAAGCACGTCGGTAGAACCAGTCTCGCGTAAGCGTACGCGTCATGTCGGTCCGGGCCGCTTCATCCAAGAATACCACCGAACGAAAGTATGACATTCTAGTACGCAGTATGACTTATATCGCCCACAACTCACTTGTGTTCTACTCGTGCATATAACATCTACGCAAAAAACCAGGCTCGGATGCCACTGTTGGGGAACGTAGTAATTTCAAAAAAAGAATCCTACGCACACACAGGATCATGGTGATGCATAGCAACGAGAGGGGAGAGTGTTGTCCACGTACCCTCGTAGACCGAAAGTGGAAGTGTTAGCAAAACGCGGTTGATGTAGTCATACGACTTCACGATCCAACCGATCAAGTACCGAACGTACGACACCTCCGAGTTCAGCACACGATCAGCTCGATGACATCCCTCGAACTCCGATCCAGCCGAGGTTTGAGGGAGAGTTCCGTCAGCACGACGGCGTGGTGATGATGATGATGTTCTACCGACATAGGGCTTCGCCTAAGCACCGCTACGATATTATCGAGGTGGACTATGGTGGAGGGGGGCACCGCACCCGGCTAAGAGATCCAAGAGATCAATTATTGTGTCTAGAGGTGCCCCCCTGCCCCCGTATATAAAGGAGCAAGGGGGGAAAGGCAGCCGGCCAGGAGGAGGCACGCCAGGGAGAAGTCCTACTCCCACCGGGAGTAGGACTCCCTCCTTTCCTAGTTGGAGTAGGAGAAGGGGGAAGGAGGAGGGAGAGAGGAAGGAAAGGGGGCGCCGTCCCCCCTCCTTGTCCAATTCGGGCTAGAGGGGGAGGGGGCATGCGGCCTGCCCTGGCCACCCCTCCTCTTCTCCACTAAGGCCCATCTTGGCCCATTAAACCCCCGGGGGTTTCCGGTAACCCTCGGTACTCCGCTAAAATCCCGATTTCACCCGGAACACTTCCGATATCCAAATATAGGCTTCCAATATATCAATCTTTATGTCTCGACCATTTCGAGACTCCTCGTCATGTCCGTGATCACATCCAGAACTTCGAACTACCTTTGGTACATCAAAACACATAAACTCATAATATAACCGACATCGAACTTTAAGCGTGCGGACCCTACGGGTTCGAGAACTATGTAGACATGACCGAGACACGTCTCCGACCAATAAACAATAGCGGAACCTGGATGCTCATATTGGCTCCTACATATTCTATCAAGATCTTTATCGGTCAAACCGCATAACAGTTGTTCCCTTTGTCATCGGTATGTTACTTGCCCAAGATTCGATCGTCGGTATCTTAATACCCAGTTCAATCTCATTACTGGCAAGTCTCTTTACTCGTTCCGTAATACATCATCCCGCAACTAACTCATTAGATGCAATGCTTGCAAGGCTTATAGTGATGTGCATTACCGAGTGGGCCCAGAGATACCTCTCCGACAATCGGAGTGACAAATCCTAATCTCGAAATACGCCAACCCGACAAGTACCTTCGGAGACACCTGTAGAGCACCTTAATAATGACACAGTTACGTTGTGGCGTTTGGTAGCACACAAAGTGTTTCTCCGATAAACGGGAGTTGCATAATCTCATAGTCATAGTAACATGTATAAGTCATGAAGAAAGCAATAGAAGAATACTAAATGATCGTGTGCTAAGCTAACGGAATGGGTCAAGTCAATCACATCATTCTCCTAATGATGTGATCCCGTTAATCAAATGACAATTCATGTCAATGGCTAGGAAACATAACCATCTTTGATCAACGAGCTAGTCAAGTAGAGGCATACTAGTGACACTTTGTTTGTTTATGTATTCACACAAGTATTATGTTTCCGGTTAATACAATTCTAGCATGAATAATAAATATTTGTCATGATATAATGAAATAAATAATAACTTTACTATTGCCTCTACGGCATATTTCCTTTAGCAGGTATGCCCGAGGATGTTATCAAGAAGAAGGTCTTCCCTTTATATTTGAAGGGAAAGGCATTGATATGGTTTAGGCTATGTGATGATATGGGATCATGGAACTACAACCGATTGAAATTGGAATTTCATCAGAAGTTTTATCCTATGCATCTTGTTCATCGTGATCGTAATTATATATATAATTTTTGGCCTCGCTAAGGAGAAAGCATCGCTCAAGCTTGGGGGAGGCTTAAGTCAATGTTATATTCATGCGCCAATCATGAGCTCTCAATATTCAAAAAATTTATGCTCGACTTTCCCTCAATAATCACTCCATTCTCAATACTTCTTGTACCGGTTCTTTTATGATGAAGACTATTGAATTAAAATGGGATTTATTGGAAAGAATTAAAATGCAACTCTGAAGATTGGGATCTCGACGAAGGTAAGGAGTTAGGTATAACAACTAAGTTTGATTGTGTTAAATCTTTTATGGATACCGATGATTTCCGTGAATTTTGCACTAAATATGGACTTGACTCTGAGATAGTAGCTTCTTTCTATGAATCATTTGCTACTCATGTTGATCTCCCTAAGGAGAAGCAGTTTAAATATCATCCTCCCATTGAAGTAAAAGTAGTTGAACCTATTAAAGTTGAAGAAAAGACTATCACTTATAATATTGATCCTATTGTTCCTACCGCTTATATTGAGAAACCACCTTTCCCTGTTAGAATAAAGGATCATGCTAAAGCTTCAACTGTGGTTCGTAAAAGTAATACTAGAACACCTACACCCTTTGTGAAAATTAAAGTTGAACCTAGTATTGCTATGGTTAAAGATCTCTTGGCCGATAATATTGATGGGCATGTTATTTACTTCTATGATGAAGCTGCTAGAATTGCTGGACCCGATACTAAAAATAAACATAGACCAGTTGTTGGCATGCCTGTTGTTTCTATTAAAATAGGAGATCATTTCTATCATGGTTTATGTGATATTGGTGCTAGTGTTAGTGCAATACATTATTCTTTATACGAAGAAATTATGCATGATATTGCACGTGCTGAGATAGAAGATATTGATGTTACTATTAAGCTTGCCAATAGAGATACTATCTCACCGGTTGGGATTGTTAGAGATGTTGAAGTCCTGTGTGGGAAAATTAAATATCCTACTGATTTTCTTGTTCTTGCTTCCCCACAAGATAACTTTCGTCCCATTATATTCGATAGACCCTTCTTGAATACTGTTAATGCTAGGATAGAGTGCGAAAATGATGTTGTTACTATTGGTTCATTAGATATGTCTCATGATTTCAATTTTGCTAAATTTCAACCTCATGATAAAGAATTGCCTAGTAAAGATGAAATTATTGGTCTTGCTTCTATTGTTGTGCCTCCTAATGATCCTTTAGAACAATATTTGCTAGACCATGAAAATGATATGTTTATGAAGGAAAGAAGGGAAACAGATGAAGTATTCCTTAAGCAGGGACCTATTTTGAAACACAACTTGCCTGTTGAAATTATAGGGGATACTCCTCCACCCAAGGGTGACCCCATGTTTGAGCTTAAACCATTACCTGATACTCTTAAATATGCTTATCTTGATGAAAAGAAGATATATCCTGTTATTATTAGTGCTAACCTTTTAGAGCAAGAAGAAGAGAAATTATTGAAAATTCTGAAGAAGCACTGTGCGGCTATTGGATATGCTCTTGATGATCTTAAGGGCATTAGTCCCACTCTATGCCAGCACAAAATAAAATTGGATAAAGACGCTAAAATGGTTGTTGATCACCAACGACGGATAAATCCTAAGATGAAAGAAGTGGTAAGAAAATAAATACTAAAGCTTCTGGAGGCAGGTACAATTTATCCCGTTGCTGATAGTCAGTGGGTAAGTCCTGTCCATTGTGTCCCTAAGAAGGGAGGCATTACTGTTGTTCCTAATGATAAAGATGAATTGATCCCACAAAGAATTGTTACAGGTTATAGAATGGTAATTGATTTCTGCAAACTAAATAAAGCTACTAAAAAGGATCATTACCCTTTACCTTTTGTTGATCAAATGCTAGAAAGATTATCCAAACATACGCGTTTTTTGCTTTCTAGACAGTTATTCTGGTTTCTCTCAAATACCCGTGTCAAAATAGGATCAAGAAAAGACCACTTTTACTTGCCCTTTCAGTACCTTTTCTTATAGACGTATGCCTTTTAGTTTATGTAATGCACCTGCTACATTTCAAAGATGTATGACTGCTATATTCTCTGACTTTTGTGAAAAGATTGTTGAGGTTTTCATGGATGATTTCTCCGTATTTGAAACTTCTTTTGATGATTGCTTAAGCAACCTTGATCGAGTTTTGCAGAGATGTGAAGAAACTAATGTTGTCTTGAATTGGGAGAAGTGCCACTTTATGGTTAATGAAGGTATTGTCTTGGGGCATAAAATTTCCGAAAGAGGTATTGAAGTTGATAAAGCTAAAGTTGATGCTATTTAAAAGATGCCGTGCCCTAAGGACACTAAAAGTATAAGAAGTTTCCTTGGTCATGCCGGTTTTTATAGGAGGTTCATTAAAGACTTCTCAAAAATTTATAGGCCTCTGACTAATCTCTTACAAAAAGATGTCCCTTTTGCCTTTGATGATGATTGTGTAGAAGCATTTGAAATACTTAAGAAAGCCTTGATTTCTGCACCTGTAGTTCAGCCACCTGATTGGAATTTATCCTTTGAAATTATGTGTGATGCTAGTGATTTTTTTGTAGGTGCTGTTCTAGGACATAGAGTTGATAAGAAATTAAATGTTATCCAATATGCTAGTAAAACTCTAGACATTGCCTAGAGAAATTATGCTACTACTGAAAAATAATTTTTAGCAGTTGTATTTTCTTGTGATAAGTTCAAAACTTATATTGTTGATTCTAAAGTAACTGTTCACACTGATCATGCAGCTATTAAATATCTTATGGAAAAGAAAGATGCTAAACCTAGACTTATTAGATGGGTTCTCTTGCTACAAGAATTTGATTTGCATATTATTGATAGAAAGGGAGCTGAGAACCCCGTTGGAGACAACTTGTCTAGGTTAGAGAAAGTTCTTGATGACCCACTCCCTATTGATGATAGCTTTCCTGATGAACAATTAGCTGTTATAAATGCTTCTCGTACTGCTCCATTGTATGCTGGTTATGCTAATTAAATTGTTGCTAAATTTATACCACCTAGTTTCACATACCAGCAAAAGAAAAAGTTTTTCTATGATTTAAGACATTACTTCTGGGATGACCCACACCTTTATCAAGGAGTAGATGGTGTCATTAGACGTTGTGTACCTGAGCATGAACAGGAACAAATCCTACGCAAGTGTCACTCCGAGGCTTATGGAGGACACCACGCTAGAGATAGAACTGCGCATAAGGTATTGCAATCTGGTTTTTATTGGCCTACTCTCTACTAAGATGCCTGTAAGTTTGTCTTGTCTTGTGATGAATGTCAAATAATTGGTAATATTAGTAGACGTCAAGAAATGCCTATGAACTATTCACTTGTTATTGAGCCATTTGATGTTTGGGGCTTTGATTATATGGGACCGTTTCCTTCCTCTAATGGTTATAGACATATTTTAGTTGCTGTTGATTACGTTACTAAGTGGGTAGAAGCTATTCCAACTAGTAGTGCTGATCATAACACCTTTATTAAGATGCTTAAAGAAGTTATTTTTCCAAGGTTTGGAGTCCCGAGATATTTAATGACTGATGGTGGTTCACATTTTATTCATGGTGCTTTTCGTAAAATGCTTGCTAAGTATGATGTTAATCATAGAATTGCATCTCCATACCACCCACAGTCTAGTGGTCAAGTAGAGTTGAGTAATAGAGGGATCAAATTAATTTTGCAAAAGACTGTTAATAGATCTAGAAAGAATTGGTCTAAGAAACATGATGATGCATTATGGGCCTATAGAACTGCATATAAAAATCCTATGGGTATGTCTCCGTATAAAATGGTTTATGGAAAAGCATGTCACTTACCTCTCGAACTAGAACATAAGGCATATTGGGCCATTAAAGAGCTCAATTATGATTTCAAACTTGTCGGTGAGAGGAGACTATTTGACATTAGCTGACTTGATGAGTGGAGAACCCAGGCCTATGAGAATGCCAAACTGTTTAAAGAAAAAGTTAAAAGATGGCATGACAAAAGGATACAAAAGCGTGAAATTATTGTAGGTGATTATGTTTTGCTATACAACTCTTGTTTAAGACTTTTTGCAGGGAAGATCCTCTCTAAATGGGAAGGTCCTTACGTTATCGAGGAGGTCTATCGTTCCGGTGCCATAAAAATCAACAACTTCGAAGGCACAAATCTGAAGGTGGTGAACAGTCAAAGAATCAAACATTATATCTCAGGTAATCGCATAAATGTTGAAACCGATGTTATTGAAACCGTAACCCCGGAGGAATACATAAGGGACACTTTCCAGAGTGTTTCAGACTCTGAAAAGGAATAGGTATGTGGTACGGTAAGTAAACCGACTCCAAAACAGTTCTAATAGCAATTTTTCTCCGTTTTGGAATATTTAATACAATAGGAAAATAAGAAGTAGTCCGAAAGGGACACGAGGCATCTACGAGGGTGGAGGGCGCGCCCCCTGCCTCGTGGGCACCTCGTGTGCCCTCTAGACTCCGTTTTCTTGCACGATACTTCTTTTGGTTGGTAAAAAAATCATTATATAACCCCCCAAAGGTTTGACCACCATACCACACAAATATCCTCTGCTTTTGTCTCGAGCTATTTTCTGCTAGAGTTGTCAAGGCCAGGCATCTTGTCGTCCCCCTCCTCCAACAATGAGGGAAACGATGCTTGGCTAATGAAGACAAAGCTGAAGAGAGAAGAACTCGGGGAGATCAACAAGGATGATAGGATAAAGAAGGCCATGGAGGATCAAGCTCCGGTAGCAGCAGAAGAAGACATCCTTCAACCTCATCACAATCTTCTTACCCCAACTGAGATTGAAGCTTTCAAGATGATTGAGTTAGCTTGCATACAAAACAAGTATCTCACATGTGAAAATATTTTGTTGAAGGAGCATATTGCCGCACTCAAGGGCATTATCCGCAAATTGGAGGATCTCCTACGCTCGATGTGCGACACTCTATCACCACCCCCATCTCCTTCACCAGCAAAGGAGAGCTGAGTATCGGGTATGGGCACTCCCCTTGGCAACTGCCAAGCTTGGGGGAGGTGCCCCGGTATCGTATCACCATCACACTCCTATCTTTACCGTTTTTCTTAGTTCGACCTTTTAGTAATATCTTGATCTAGTAGAACAAAGTTTTAGTATGATCTAGTTTTGAGTTATGCTTTATGATCCTTTTGTGTAATCAAGTCCGTAAGCTATATATATAATAAAGATTAGTTTTGAGTCAAGGACTTGATTATCTAGCTATGATCTTGAGGGAATAAAAATAAAAGAAAGAATAAAAAGAATTAAAGAGATCATATTGATCTTATGGAGAGTAATGACTTCACATATAAAAGAGTATGATGAATAAAAGATGTTGAGAGTTGACAAACATAGTTTTGGTCATCGTTGCAATTAATAGGAAGTAATAAAGAAACAGAGGTTTTCACATATAAATATACTATCTTGGACATCTTTTATGATTGTGAGCACTAATTAAAATATGACATGCTAAAAAGTTGATGTTGGACAAGGAAGACAATGTAATGGGTTATGTTTTCTTATATCCGAAATAAAGTATATTATCATGGATCATCCAACATGTTGAGCTTGCCTTTCCCCCTCATGCTAGCCAAATTCTTTGCACCAAGTAGAGATACAACCTGTGCTTCCAAATGTCCTTAAACCCGGTTTGCCATGAGAGTCCACCATATCTATCTATGGATTGAGTAAGATCCTTCAAGTAAGTTGTCATTGTTGCATGCAATAAAAATTGCTTTATAAATATGCATGATTTATTAATGTGGAGAAAAGAAGCTTTATACAATCTTGTGATATGGAAGCAATAAAAGCGACGGACTGCATAATAAAGGTCCATATCACAAGTGTCAATATAAAGTGACGTTCTTTTGCATTAAGATTTCGTGCATCCAACCATAAAAGCACATGACAACCTCTGCTTCCCTCTGTGAAGGGCCTATCTTTTATTCTTGTCTTATACCTTATACAAGAGTCATGGTGATCTTCACCTTTCCCTTTTAAATTTTATCCTTTAGCAAGCCCATTGTTTTGGAAAGATCCTGATATATATATCGAATTGGATGTAAGTTATCATGAACTATTATTGTTGACATTACCCTTGAGGTTAAAGGTTGGGAGGCAACACTATAAGCCCCTATCTTTCTCTGTGTTCGATTAAAACTTCATACCCATAAGTATTAAAATTTCATACCCATAATCTCAGTCATGGATGTGGCCTAGCAAGCCCCTGCCTGGCAGCTACTTCGGCCTGGTAAAGCGGCTTGTGAATGCCTGCCCACGGTTTGAAGTCATAAAGTGATCCATCTGCATTGAAGGTGCGCGCAGGGCCTTTGCCCGTGCGAAAGTGCACTGGGCAAAGATGGATGCCGAAATGCTGGCGAAGGAGGGTCCGCCGGAGGGCAAGGAGCATCGCCACCCCGAAAAGTATTATGACAGTGTCCTGAAGGGTGCTTGCCTTGTGGCGGAGGAATGTGCTAAGGATGTAATATTTGAATAAATGTACTCATGCGATCCCGTAATATGAAAGCGAGTTCATGTGCGCTATATAACACTTGTTTATTTAAAATATTACCTTCTCTGCGCCCGTTTATAAAATTTGAGAGTTGGCTAGTCGTCGGCTTTTGCCCCCATGTAACTAGTACTGAGGTGTTTGGGATAGATCTTAAACACTCTTTATCCAAAATTTTCGGTCCTTTAAGGAGGTGTTTAGCGCATCCAACAAGGCAATCGGACTATAAAGCTTTATCACTCTCACTTAGCCATAGAAGTCTAAAATTTTAAATGTTGGCAAAGCCCCTAGTATTCGGAAGGCCGAACTTGGGGCACTATGTACGCCTAAATCGGACAAGGCCGACTCCTCGCCCGAAGCGGAAAAAATCTTTAAGGATTTGAGACCTCTCGAACAGCGATCAACTCTCGCTGCCTCATGACAGTTAGTTTTCGGCTTTCTCTACTGAGGTGCTCGACCGGAAGAACGGGGACACAATCGCAGTAGTTCTCCCAGTGCTACCTTAGCCGGTATAGCGGAACGTAAGGTACCAAGACATGGGAGCCAGGCAAACCCAACTATTGACCCAAGACATGATTCGGATGCATATAATGTAATAAGTTCGGGGTGCCACACTGTCGAAAGTGTTCGGACTTTTCTTGTCGTGTTATGGGGTACACTGAAGCCCCTGGCGCACTGGATGTATCAGAATGTACGGGTGGAATTTGTCGTAAATAAGCAGAAAAGGAAAAAAGATGAAGGAATGCAGTAATGAGCTAATGTTGTACATTGTTATTTAAATGATACGTGAAAACGTATCTATACAAGTAGTGCAATAGGTAAAAATAGGACTATTTGACATGTCCTATCCAAGGGCAAGCTGCGTGTGGGTATGTAAAACAGGTATAGCGATCGTTATCAGAGACCACCTGGGGATTCCCTTGTATGTCAAAGCTTCTTGCTTCCTTGGTGTTTCCTTCCTGTGAAGGGTCCGATAATCAGGCGATCGGAGAGGGCCTTCCGAGAATAGGGGCCTGAAAGGAAGAAAATGTTAAAGATATACAGGTCCTGAGGCGGTTGAGCCGCATTGTGGGACGTGCCATAGCCGTGCCTCCGCCTATGCCCATGGTATCTTGAGTGCGTAATTATGTACGCGCGGCGCAAATTTCGCCGCTTGACTGGGACTAGGACGGAGGCCGAATTGCTAGGCGAGCTCTGAACATGTCGGGCGATCCTGTTGCAGGGTACTCTGCACTCGCTTGAAGGTGTCCGGGGGCTTTTGCGCTGAATTGGTGGTTTGTCTCAGAAGGCTGCTTTGCACTTCTGCTATGATGGCCGCAGTGTGCTCCTCCGTACGGAGCGAGCGTTCCGTGTTTCCATTAACTGTTATAACCCCGTGAGGTCCTGGCATTTTGAGCTTGAGGTATGCATAATGCGGTATCGCATTGAATCTGGCGAATGAGGTTCGTCCGAGCAGTGCGTGACAGCCACTGCGGAAGGGGACGATATCGAAGATTAACTCCTTGCTTCGGAAGTTGTCCGGAGATCCAAAGACCACTTCCAGTGTGATTGAGCCCGTGCAACAGGCCTCTACACCTGGTATGACACCTTTAAAGGTGGTTTTTGTGGGTTTGATCCTCGAGGGGTCTATACCCATTTTGCGGTATGTATCCTGATAGAGCAGGTTCAGGCTGCTGCCACCATCCATAAGGACTCGAGTGAGGTGAAATTCGTCAATGATGGGGTCTAGGACCAATGCGTCAGAACCGCCATGACGGATACTGGTGGGGTTGTCCCTGCGATTGAAAGTGTTCGAACAAGAAGACCATGGATTGAACTTTGGTGCGACTGGCTCCATCGCATAGACGTCCCTTAGTGCACGCTTCCGTTCCCGCTTGGGAATATGGGTTGCGTATTCACTTGGGCTGGAAATTTCTTCTGTCCTCCTGTGTTCGGCGGCCGGGGCTCCTCCTCGTTTTTGCTATGCATCCCCTTTTCCTTGTTTTTAGCATTCAACTTGCCGGCCTGTTTGAACACCCAACATTCCCTTTTGGTGTGGTTGGCTGGTTTATCGGGGGTGCCGTGAATTTGACACGAGCGATCGAGTATGCGGTCCAAATCGGACATTCCCGGATTGCTTCTTTCGAACAACTTTTTAAGCTGACCTGATTTAGAGCCACTGAATCCGGCATTGACTGTCGTGTCTTCGGCATTGTCGCCATTGTTGCGGCGCTTGTGTCTGTTGTGACGTGGCCTGCCGTTGCTATCTTATGCATCTGAATTGCCAGTATTCCTTGATGTGTTGTTGGTGCGAGCCAGCCAGCTGTCCTCGCCCGCACAAAAGCGGGTCATGAGTGTCGTGAGGGCTTCCATGGAGTTCGGCTTCTCTTGGCCGAGGTGTCGGGCGAGCCACTCGTCGCGGATGTTATGCTTAAATGCCGCTAAGGCCTCGGCATCTGGACAGTCGACAATTTGGTTCTTTTTAGTTAGGAACCAAGTCCAGAATTTCCTGGCTGATTCCCCTGGCTGTTGGGTTATGTGACTCAAGTCATCAGCATCCGATGGTCGCACATAAGTGCCCTGGAAGTTGTCAAGGAATGCGTCTTCCAAATTCTCCCAACTGCCAATGGAGTTTGCCAGCAGGCTATTCAGCCAATGCCGATCCGGCCCTTTGAGTTTTAGTGGGAGGTACTTGATGGCATGTAGATCGTCACCGCGGGCCATGTGAATGTGGAGGAGGAAATCTTCAATCCATACCGCGGGGTCTGTTGTACCATCATATGATTCAATGTTCACGGGTTTAAATCCTTCTGGGAATTCGTGATCCATTACTTCGTAAGTGAAGCATAGGGGGTGTGCAGCGCCTCTGTGCCGGGCTATGTCATGATGCAGTTCATACGAGTCTTGTCTGCTGTATTCGGCCCGGCGGTTGCTTTAGTATATCCGCGTGGCGCTTCGTCAAATCCGCAGCGTTGGGGTGCGCCCCCGTGATCCGTAGATCGATCTTATATGTCCTTCTTTGTTTTCCAATACGTCTCGCAGGTCCTGCGTGTTTCCCCAGGCCTTGGTGTTTTTGTTTGACTGGAGACGGGGTGCGGGCTGGACTTCGAGCTGATAGGCCGCTTTGTCTCGGCCACGAGGTGGCCGGTCAGTGGCATCATACACTGGTAGTGTAGGCTTTAATGCTTCCTCCTCGAGTTGGGGTAGCAACCTGCGCTTTGGGTAACTTTTGGTTGGGCGCTCGAGTTCGTATTCCTCGGCTGCCAGGACCTCAGTCCATCTATCCGCTAGCAGATCTTGGTCACCTTAAAGCTGTTGTTGCTTTTTCTTCAGGCTTTTTGCTGTAGCTATAAGGCGGCGCTTGAAGCGCTCCTGCTCGACGGGATCCTCAGGCACGATAAATTCTTCTTCACCGAGGCTCACCTCGTCTTCGGAGAGGGGCATGTAATTGTCATCCTGTGATTCTCCGTCTGCTGCCTGTTCCTTGGGGCTAGCTTGCCCATCCTCCCGCTCAAAGCCCGGCCGAGAGGTTGTCTTAAATCTTCGGCACTATCCGCAGCGTTATTGTCTCTTGTGCCGGTATCGCTGCTTTTGCTATGGCGGGGCTTAGAGCGGCGCCGATGACGCCGGTGCTTAGATCGCTTCTCGAGGGGATTATCCTCCATTTGCATTATTGCCATCGCTTTCTTTCGGGGTGTCCACCATGTATATATCATATGATGAGGTGGAAGTCTAGCGCCCTGTGGGCGGTGGTTCCTGTTCTTCTCCTGCATCGTCGTCCATAGCATCGATGTCTTCGGAGCCGAAATCAAGCATGTCGGTTAAGTCGTCGACAGTGGCTATTAAGTGAGTGGTGGGTGGGGAACGAATTTCTTCATCGTCCGCTTCCCACTCAAGCCGGACATAGTTCGGCCAAGGGCCTCCTGACAAGGAGAGAGACCTTAATGAGTTTAGCACGTTGCCCAGGGGCGAGTGCCGAAAGATATCTACGGAGGTAAACTCCATGATCGGTGCACAATCAGATTCGATAGGCATGGACGCAGGCTGTTTGGAGCCCGTGGCCGGGGATGAATCCGAGGGTCCGGTAACACATGTCTCATAAGAGGTGAAGTCAGTATTCGTCTCTATCGCCGCTAAGTGTGCGGCCTTCGTGGCAGGGTCCATCCGCCCGTCCTCGGACGGCGCGATCCGCTCCGGATTGAAGGCCAGGGTATCCACAGGTGTGATCTCCCGAACACTGTCCGACGGTAGAGCAAAGTCATGCTCGTCGTGACTGTGCGGCGCACCTGACATGGGCTCGAATCCGTCGAAGATCAAGTCTCCGCGGATGTCGGCAATATAGTTTAAGCTTCCAAACCTGACCTGACGGCCAGGGGCGTAGCTCTCGATCTGCTCCACATGGCCAAGCGAGTTGGCCCGCAGTACGAAGTTGCCGAATACGAAGACCTGTCCGGGGTGAAAAACCTCACCCTGGATCGCATCGTTGCCGATGATCGAAGGAGCCATCAAGCCTTTATCATGACAGCACATCGGAACTCTTAATGAAAGCACCAATGTCGGTGTCAAAACCGGCGGATCTCGGGTAGGGGGTCCCGAAGTGTGCGTCTAAGGCGGATGATAACAGGAGGCGGGGGACAAAATGTTTACCCAGATTCGGGCCCTCTCGATGGACGTAATACCCTACTTCCTGCTTGATTGATCTTGATGATATGAGTATTACAAGAGTTGATCTACCACGAGATCGTAGAGGCTAAACCCTAGAAGCTAGCCTATGATTATGATTGTTGTTGTCCTACAGACTAAACCCTTCGGTTTATATAGACACCGGAGGGGGCTAGGGTTACATGGAGTCGGTTACAAGGGAGGAGATCTACATATCCGAATCGCCAAGCTTGCCTTCCACACAAAGGAGAGTCCCACCCGGACAAGGGAGAAGTCTTCAATCTTGTATCTTCATAGTCCAACAGTCCGGCCAAGGTATATAGTCCAGTTGTCTGAGGACCCCCTAATCCAGGACCCCCTCAGTAGCCCCTGAACCATCCTTCAATGACGATGAGTCTGGCGCGCAGATTGCCTTCGGCATTGCAAGGCGGGTTCCTTCTCCGAATACTCCATAGAAGATTTTGAACACAAAGATTGTGTCCGGCTCTGTAAAACAAATTCCACATACCACCATAGAGAGTATAATATTCCACAAATCTAATCTGCCAACAACTTTTCATAACGTGACATCCTGCCGTGGTCCGGTCGTTACAAACCATTTTCCCAGCCTGCCACTACACGTGTTGCGAGGCGGTTTCATTGGCACGTCTTGTTGAAGCAGAGATCGTGTCCCCCTTATCACGGGATTCTCATCAATACGGGTGTGGGTAACCGAATCGTGCTTGTTAGTATGACCCCTCGATTTTAGGAAAGTTCCAAAGAGCCACGCGGAGGACGCTTGATATTCGCCGTCTTTATAAAGGGGCCAAGGCATGTCCTTTTCTTCTCACGCTCGATCCTTCCCTTCCCCCACCTCGAGTTCCAACACCCAAGGCTCAGGCTAAGCACTTCGAACTTTCAAACATGTCCGGATCCAAACTTCAAGGTCGGTGGATGGCCTCCTCTGTCACAGAGGAGGACATCAAGAAGATAAGGGAAGCCAGGTATCTGATCGCCGAAATCCCGCACAGGCTGCTTGCTCAAGGGCAGGTCATCCCCACTCCCGAACCCAACGAGAGTGTCGTATTTGTTTCCCACTTCCTCCGAGGGATAGGTTTTAGTCTTGATCCCTTTGTTAGAGGGCTTATGTTCTATTACAGGCTCGATTTCCACGATCTGGCCCAAGATTCCATCCTTCACATCTCGTCGTTTATCGTCGTGTGTGAGGCCTTCCTCCGCATCACCCCACACTTCGGCTTATGGCTCAAGACCTTCAATGTGAAGCTGAAGATGGTCGATGGGCGACACGCAGAATGTAGAGGTGCTATAATAAGCAAAGGCGCCGATGCTCCATGGCCAAAGGGTTCCTTCCCGGAGGTGTCCAACTTAAGGCAGCAGGAGTGGTTTTACGTCACAGCTCCCCGAGGTACAAAGTGGGCGGCTGCCCCCGCCTTCTGCTCGGGCCCTCCACCGCAACTGGCGTCATGGGTCAACAAGGGGCTAGACTGGGGGTTAGTTAACGACGTGCTGACATTGCAAAGTCGCATCCGAGATCTCCTCAAGAGGGACGTCTGTCTTGTCAAGGTAATGCAAGTTATGCTAGTTCGTCGGGTCCTGCCATGCCAACGTCGATCTCTCCGTATGTGGGAGTTCAACCCGGAAGGACCGCGAACTATTCAGCAATTCTTCGGCGTGACGCTCGAAGAGATGTATGGATTGTTCTTCGGATCATGAATAAAGTGTCCGGACACCACCGAGGATGCAGGTCTCAATTGCAACCGTCTAGATACCCACGTAAGTAATTCTGCGGCCGAACATGCTGTCTTTTTATTTGTCACAACATCATTCTGAAAAAATCGCTCTTGGCCAGGACTGGATAAGAAAGGCGGAGAGGATCAGGTGTCTGGCCCCCCTTCCCGAAGGCTCACCGGATCCTGTACTAGCCAGGATGCTTGAGCACGCTTTCGGCATTCTGGGAATGGGGGTCCCTAGACTTGCCTGCCTGCGGCCCACAGTGTGGCCAAGCAGCAGGCCGCACGGCCCATCTTCGTCAACAAGGCACCCAAGACCCTGGCGAGGGTCCAAGCTTCGCGAGGCAGACGACGCAAGACCGCCTCTGGAGTGGACTAGCCAAGCAGGCTCACGAGGAGCGGAGATATCAAGGCGAGGCAAACCTCACGAGGCTCTCGTGACGTGAGCCATGACGAACTGTACCAAGCGGGTGCCAGGCGGGCGCCAGTGCGCGCAGCGTCCCTATTTCCTCTTTGGTGCTAGGGAGGCCAGCGCAGGCGAAGAGTACCGGGGCATCAGGCAAAGGTTGCCATATTGGTACAACGAGACCAAGACAAGAAGGACGGCAAGGCGGAGGTCATCATGGAGCCCAAGACGGCGTCACCCCAGAGCTTTTCGCAGGCGAAGACCGCTTTTGTCAGGGTAGCTTGTACTAGCTACCCCCCTTCAAATTTTCCCGCCGTTGTTGGCTCCCTTCCCGCTCGATATTTGGATAGAGGACCAGGGCCTATATAAGTAGAGCTAGCCACCAAAGTAGAGGCATCGAATCCTCACGCCACAAGTTCACAAGCACAAGAACACCTCAGCCTCGGGAGGCTGTTCTTCCCTTGTACTGTTCATCATCAGCCCAAGAGGCAATCCACCACCACCACACTGGAGTAGGGTATTACACCACAACGATGGCCCGAACCAGTATAAACCTCGTGTCTTTCTGTGTTGTGAGTTCATCGAGTTTGTCCGCAAGATCTTAGCGAGCTAGAGCATAGATCGGTGGGAGGGAGAGACTTCGCGTGCACCCCAGTGTTCGAACCTTAAGGGTTTGCCGGAACCCCACATCCGACATTTGGCGCGCCAGTTAGGGGTGCACCGGAGCTTCTTCTCCGCCAACCAGCTCGCCGACGCTCCCCAGCCACGATGTCTGGTGATTCAAGGGCCGGCTCCGACCGCTGGGCAGCCTGGCCGGCCTGGGCAGCGCCTCCTGCCCATGAAGATCTCGACCCTGTACTCCAAGCGGCACGGGCGCCGCCAAACCCCGTCGGGCGCGGGCAGCGCGGACATGCGTCATCCACCCTCACCCCGCGACAGGTACGAGCCGCGGCGAGAGCGGCGAGTCATGCCGCAGCAACGGCGCCGCACTCACAGCGGGAGAAAGCAAACATGCGGGCAGCGCTCACCGTGGCAAGGGAGCTGCTGCGATGCAGGCTGATGGAGAGCGGACGGGACACGCTGCTTGAGCGTGTTGCCGAGCTTTTGGACACGGTGGCATCGGGAGCACCACCCTTCTGCTATCGACTTCCTCCCCAGGCCACTGCAGGGCTGCGCGGCGAACCTCACCACGTCCGCGCGCCATCGACTACGCCCGAGGGCTTCAGCAACATCAGCACGGCCGGTGGCGTAGGGGGCTCCAATTCCCTCATGCCGCCCTCGACAAGCACACGCGCAAGCGTCGCCCCCCATGGTCCCGGCCGGTTGCCGTGTTGTCATCCCCAGGACGCCGTCATGGGCGGGGCAACATGGAGCGCGGGGCACCACGGCGTGGGGCCCCGCATGATGGACCAAGGGTACGCACCAGAGGACGACCTCGGCGCATTCACTGGAGAAGATTGGGGAGAGGGGGCGCTAGGAGCCGAAGCCTTCCAAGAACCAACGGAGAACCACAACGATTACGCCGGCAGCGGCAACTACAGGGTACCGCTAGTCTCTTAGGAACAGGCTTATGCTAACCATGGACTACAGATGAATTAGGTTGCAGCGTCGATCGAGGACCCAGGCACGGCGGCACCCGTCCCAACAAGGGAGACTCACTGGGGGCCACCGAGAGGGAGCCAGGAGCAAGGCCCCTCTCTGCAGCGGGCGACGCCTGACGACACCCGGAGGTAGGCCCTCTGCCGGGGAGGCCTCGACAACCCTTCCCCCGGCAGAGGACCTGTGGTCGCCGAGGGAACCGCTGGCGTCCTCTTTCCCTCCTCTGTGTCGTCCTGGTGACCGGTCGGCTCAGAGGAGGTCAAGAGTGGCGCAAGGCGGGGCCCTTGTCTGGCGATATGAAGCAAGGCCGGTACCTGTGAAGAAGGCCTAGTGCCTGTGAAGCTCGCCGCCCGTGACACTCCCACGTAATAATGAGTTGGGGCTGTACACACCCCGGAGTCTCAGGGGTGCCAGCCTCAGGCCCTGGGGCTCCCTCCCACGCCTAGTGGCAGCACTTAGCTCCGCGCTAGTGAGAAGACTTGAAGACCAGAAGACTAGACTAGGTGCCGGACGCGGCCTTTTGCTTTGGATCTCTCTTTCTGTAGCTTTGCTTTCTGGATCTGGATTTGAGTTGAAGCTGAGTTTTTATCAATGCGCACGGGGGGAGCCTTTTCTTGTTTGAGCAATTTCTTGCCTTCTGGATCTCGTTTTTTTGGGACTCGTGTCCATCGCCTTTCCCCCACGAGCTCCTCGTGAGCGGGACTGCGCGAAGCACGCGCGCGCCAAGCGCGCGCTAACGCTACAACCGGTGCTCACCTCACGTGGGGCCCCTTCCGACGGGGCGACGAGCTCCGCAAGGTTCTCAGGAACTCGACACATTGCAGCCCAGCTCGAAGCTAGCGCTGACTAAGGTAAACCAAGACAGAAAACTCGCATCAGGTTTCACAAGTTCACGAGGACACAAACTCACATCGCATGGAAAAGTAAAAACTGTGATCTGCTTACATGAGGGGCTCCCCCTCTCAAAATGCTCTTACAAGTTTCCAAGGGCCACGCCCGAGTTTCTGCGCAGGAAGAAATGACAGGAGAACAAGGAATCAGCCAGAAGTGTCGCTCGCTGCGTCACCCGCAGACGCGTCACTTGCGTCGTCGTCGACTTCATCGGCGTCATCGCCGCCATCGGCGACGCCCTCATCATCATCGTTCACCACGTCGCCTTCGTCTGCGACGACCACCACCGCGTCATCCTCCAAAGCGAAGGCCCTGACCAATGCGCCCACATTGTCCTCAACCCAGCGCGCTAGGTTGCCCCGGACAACCGTGGGTACGGGGGCGATGGCGGCATCAAAATCAAAGTTGGGGTCGGCATTCAGGAGGTGGCCACACCCCCTTTCCTCCACAAGCTGACGAGCTCTGGCAGATCGAGCCTCCAGGCGCGTCACCACCTTGGTGAAGAAGGTTAGGTGGCTGACATAATTATTTGAGTGAGGGGATGGCGCCTTCACGTCGCAAATATGGCCCAGGGCGATAATGGCCCGTTCCGGAGATCCTGAAGCATAGGGGCATGCTCGCGCTCCAGCGTTCGACGTTGGAGCACCTCCTCCGTGTTTTGCCTCACGACGGCCTCTGCATCGTCAACCCGCCTCTGGAGGGAACGCAGCTCGGCGTGGGCGGAGGCCAAGTCCACCTGCGCCGTGACCAAGGCGGTGGCCGTGGCTCCCGCGCGCCTCTCAGCCTCGTCCAACCTGGGCCTATGGGCAGCGGCCCTGCCCTCATCCTCCACGCCCGCGAGCTTCAGCTTCAGGTAGTGCCTGCCCTCCAGGTCCGCACGGACCTCGGCCACCCGGCGGTTCACCTCCTCCTCAATTCCAGCCTCGCGATCCCCGACGGCGTCTTCTGCTTGGGCAACTTGACGCAGCCTCGTCTCGAGTTGCTCGAGCTCGCTGCTACGCTCCATGGCCTCCTGGGCCAGCGCCTCCTCACGCTTTCGGATCTCCACTTCCTCCGCGGGCGTCCCCCTCAGCGACGCAAGAGCGGCCCTACGTGTTGGGGTCTACGGTAGGGTACGTCGACTGCAAATTAAAATTTTCCTACGTGCAGAACATCCAAGAACATGCTACGGGAGATGGATCACGGTTCGTTACCACTAGATGCGGAGTGCCGTGCAGCGGAACAAGAGTTGGGGCAGCGTGTCCGCGTGGATCGTCTCCTCCTCGTTCGATCTCCCTCGAACAGCCGGTCGTCCGATCCCACGTACGAGTTCGCCGGAGCGGTGCAAGCGCACCACCTCTAACGGTATCCGTGCGTGTAGGAGGAACACCGTGCGGCGGACTGCTTGGTCCGATCACACAGTCGGCAGCGAGTGGAGGTGGCTATTCGCAACACATGCAAACCCTAGTCGCAGCGCCAAAGCGATCAACCACATGAGTGTGCCGCACCTCCACTTTATATAGGCGTTCGTCACGGGCTCAACACTTGGTCCTCGCACGGACCCTAAAGCCCAAAGTCTACTCAGTCACGTTCCTAGTCCAGTTCGGATCACATCCGACCAGTGTCCTATGAACCGACCTCGTAGGTTCCTTCCCTTAAGCTCGCGACCCCTTAGGTTCAAGTCGGCTTGGTCACAGTTCGGATCACCTCCGACCAGCACGGTTGGTAGCGGCCTCTAGCAAGGCGTGCCGACCACCAAGCAGACTATGAAGCTGGTTAGGCGAACCTGTACAACATGTCACACTTCTGTTCCCTTTGCCACACGATATATATTGACGGGCTCAAGGCGAGACTGTCATCCTTGTGCTAGCCCGACCTCTTTCTCGTTCTAGTGATACCGACCACTATCCGGATTATCTCATAATCCTTGTCGCATGGCCATGCTTATCCTGGTCGGATCACACGAGGGGCCCAGAGTATATCTCTCCTGATCGGAGGGGCAAATCCCATCTTGCTCGACTATGTCTCGCAGCATGGGACCGACAAACCCAAAACCTACCTTTGTAACTACCCAACACTGAGTAGCGCTTGGTCGGCCCAAAGCAAGTCTGTCACCATCCCGAGTACATGCGCCACCAGTCTTAGGACATAGAACGTATGTTGTACTAGAGACTCACAGATGACACATCGCTGCGTCTCATAGTTGGGTCTGTCCGACTCGTACCTTATCTCGACTCGGATCCGACTATGTCGAATCCGACCAGATCTTTCCAAGTCCATATTATCCGGTTAGCATCCAATGCTCCATGGCTAGTGAGACCAAGCCATCGACCGTGTCATATGCCGGTCTAGTCGGCTGCTTGGCCCACACAGCCCTTTCAACTAGGGACCTTTTAGGACAGTCATCATACAATGCATAGCCCCACAAACAAGTCACATACTTGCTGATACACATCATTGATAATGTCCAAGGACTATCTTTATTCATAAACACATAGGAAATATCATCATACATGATTGCCTCTAGGGCATATCTCCAACAGTCTCCCACTTGCACTAGAGTCAATCAAATAGACATCGAATGCCCATAGCTCTAACGTGCCCCTCATGCTTGGGTTGTGGAAGCGGCATAGTCAACGGATCTGCAACATTTGCATCCGTGTGAATCTTGCATAACTCTACATCACCACTCTTTACGATCTTTTGTATCATGTGACATTTCCGGTCTATGTGTCTGACCTTGTGGTGATTCCTCGGCTCCTTGGCTTGTGCGATGGCACCAGAATTATCACATTAAAGGTCCAACGGTTTCACCGAGGCTGGGAAAATACCAAGATCTTCCAGAAAATGCCGGATCCAAACACCTTCCTTTGCAGCTTCACAAGCCGCAATGTATTTGGCTTCTGTGCTAGAATCAGCCACCGTATCCTGCTTAGAACTCATCCAGTGCACTACTCCTCCATTCAGGACGTACACGAATCCTGACTGTGATCGACAATCATCTCTGTCGGTTAGGAAACTAGCATCGACGTAACCCCTCACGACGAGCTCTTCCTCACCTCCATAAACTAGGAACATCTCTTTAGTCCTTTTCGGTACTTCAAAATAGTCTTTATCGCTGCCGGTGCTGACTCTCACCGGTTGGCCTCGGTATCTGCTTCTTAGGCTTATTGCAAGAGCAACATCAGGCCTTGTACATATCATGGCATACATGATGGATCCGATTGCCGAGGCATACGAAATCCTACTCATCCTGCTTCGCTCATCAGATGTCGAAGGACACTGAGTCTCGCTTAGCCTTATACCATGTGAGAGTTGCAAGAACCCTTTCTTCGCCTCACTCATGTTGAACCGCTTCAACACTTTATCTATGTACGTGCTTTGGCTTAAGCCGAGCAGCCTCCTTGATCTATCTCTATAGATCTTAATGCCTAAAATATATACTGCCTCACCAAGGTCCTTCATGGAAAACTTGCCATTCAATGATCCCTTGACCGAGTTTAGCATCGAAACATCATTTCCGATCAGTAGTATGTCGTCCACATACAAGATCAAAAACACTATCGAGCTCCCACTTAACTTCTTGTATAAACAAGAGTCCTCTTCGCTTTTGATGAAACCGAGACCAGTGACGACCTCATCAAAATGAGTGTTCCAACTCCGAGATGCTTGCTTCAACCCATAAATGGATCTCTTGATCTTGCATACCTTACTAGTGCTAGTCGGATCGACAAAACCCTCGGGCTGTATCATATACACGACCTCAGTTAAATTTCTGTAAAGGAAGCCATTTTGACATCCATCTGCCATATCTCGTAATCGAAATATGCAGATATAGCTAGTATGATCCTCACCAAATTCAGAATCGCTACCAGCGAGTAAGTCTCGTCATAGTCAATTCCTTGACCTTGTCCATAACCTTTAGCGACAAGCCGAGCTTTGTGGATCTGAACATTTCCATCCACATCGGTTTTCTTCTTAAAGACCCATTTGCAACCAATGGCAGTTATGCCAGGTGGCGGATCAACCAAGTCCCAGACTTGATTCTCATCCATGGACTTTAACTCGGATCTCATGGCCTCCAGCCAGTGCCGTGCAGCGGAACAAGAGTTGGGGCAGCGCGTCCGCGTGGATCGTCTCCTCCTCATTCGATCTCCCTCGAACAGCCGGTCGTCCGATCCCACGTACGAGTTCGCCGGAGCGGTGCAAGCGCACCGCCTCTAACGGTATCCGTGCGTGTAGGAGGAACACCGTGCGGCGGACTGCTAGGTCCGATCACACAATCGGCAGCGAGTGGAGGTGGTTATTCGCAACACATGCAAACCCTAGTCGCAGCACCAAAGCGATCAACCACACGAGTGTGCCACACCTCCACTTTATATAGGCATCCGCCGCGGGCTCAACACTTGGGCCTCGCAAGGACCCTAAAGCCCAAAGTCTACTCAGTCACGTTCCTAGTCAAGTTCGGATCACATCCGACCAGTGTCCTACGAAACGACCTCGTAGGTTCCTTCCCTTAAGCGCGCGACCCCTTAGGTTCAAGTCGGCTTGGTCACAGTTCGGATCACCTCCGACCTGCACGGTTGGTAGCGGCCTCTAGCAAGGCGTGCCGACCACCAAGCAGACTATGAAGCTGGTTAGGCGAACCTATACAACGTGTCACACTTCTGTTCCCTTTGCCACACGATATATATTGTCAGGCTCAAGGCGATACTGTCATCCTTGTGCTAGCCCGACCTCTTTCTCGTTCCAGTGATACCGACCACTATCCGAATTATCTCATAATCCTTGTCGCATGGCCATGCTTATCCTGGTCGGATCACATGAGGGGCCCAGAGTATATCTCTCCTGATCGGAGGGGCAAATCCCATCTTGCTCGACTATGTCTCGTAGCATGGGACTGGACAAACCCGAAACCTACCTTTGTAACTACCCAGTCACGGAGTAGCGTTTGGTTGGCCCAAAGCAAGTCTGTCACCATCCCGAGTACATGCGTCAGCTCAGGTCTTAGGACATAGAACGTATGTTGTACTGGAGACTCACAGATGACATATCGCTGCATCTCATAGTTGGGTCTGTCCGACTCGGATCCGACTATGTCGAATCCGACCAGACCTTTCCAAGTCCATATTATCCGGTTAGCATCCAATGCTCCATGGCTAGTGAGACCAAGCCATCGACCGTGTCATATGCCAGTCTAGTTAGCTGCGCGTCCACACAACCCTTTCAACTAGGGAACTTGTAGGACAGTCATCATACAATGCATAGTCCCACAAACAAGTCACATACTGTTGGGGAACGTAGTAATTTCAAAAATTTTCCTACGATCACGCAAGACCATGGTGATGGCATAGCAACGAGAGGGAAGAGTGTCCGTCCACGCACTGTGAGACCGAAAGCGAAGGCGTTATAACAACGCTGTTGATGTAGTCGACGCCTTCACGACCCGACCGATCCAAGCACCGAACGCACGGCACCTCCGAGTTCTGCACACGCTCAGCTCGATGACGATCCCGGACTCGATCCAGCAAAGTGTCGGGATGAGTTCCACAAGACGACGGCGTGGTGACGATGATGATGCTCCACCGACGCAGAGCTTCGCCTAAGCTCCGCGACGATATGACTTCTCCAGCAGGGCTTCGCTTAAGCTCCGCGACGATATGACCGAGGTGGAATATGGTGGAAGGGGCACCGACACGGCTAAGGAAAGATCCAAGATCAACTTGTGTCATGGGGTGCCCCTGCCTGTATATAAAGGAGGGAAGGGGAGGGGCTGGCCGGCCACCTATGGCTGCGCCTGGGAGTCCTACTCCCACCGGGAGTAGGATTCCCCCCCAATCCTAGTCCAACTAGGGTTTGACCAAGGGGAGAGGGAGAGAGGGGGCGCCACCCCCTTCTCCTAATCCTAATAGGACTAGGGAAGGGGGGAAGGCTGCGGCCAGCATATGGCCCCCTTTTCTCTTTCCCCTAAGGCCCATCAAGGCCCATTGACCCCCCGGGAGGTTCCGTAACCCCTGTATCTCAAAATTCCCAATTTCACCCGGAGTGATTCCGGAGTCCAAACATAGGCTTCCAATATATCAATCTTTATGTCTCGACCATTTCGAGACTCCTCGTCATGTCCGTGATCTCATCCGGACTCGAACAACCTTCGTACATCAATATCATATAAACTCATAATAACCGCCATCGAAACGTTAAGCGTGCGGACCCTACGGGTTCGAGAACTATGTAGACATGACCGAGACACCTCTCGGTCAATAACCAATAGCGGACCTGGATGCCCATATTGGTTCCTACATATTCTACGAAGATCTTTATCGGTCGACCGCATAACAACATACGTTGTTCCCTTTGTCATCGGTATGTTACTTGCCCGAGATTCGATCGTCGGTATCCAATACCTAGTTCAATCTCGCATCGCAAGTCTCTTTTCTCGCTCCGTAATACATCATCTCACAACTAACACATTTAGTTGCAATGCTTGCAAGGCTTATGTGATGTGCATTACCGAGAGGGCCCAGAGATACCTCTCCGACAATCGGAGTGACAAATCCTAATCTCGAAATATGCCAACCCAACATGTACCTTCGAGACACCTGTAATGTACCTTTATAATCACCCGATTCGCCAGTGACGCTTGGTAGCACCCAAAGTGTTCCTCGGGCAAACGGGAGTTGCATAATCTCATAGTCATAGGAACATGTATAAGTCATGAAGAAAAGCACTAGCAACAAACTATACGATCAGGTGCTATGCTAATGGAATGGGTCATGTCAATCAGATCATTCAACCAATGATGTGATCCCATTAATCAAATAACAACTCCTTGTTCATGGTTAGGAAACATAACCATCTTTGATTAACGAGCTAGTCAAGTAGAGGCATACTAGTGACACTCTGTAGGTTTATGTATTCACACATGTATTATGTTTCCGGTTAATACAATTCTAGCATGAATAATAAACATTTATCATGATATAAGGAAATAAATAATAACATTTATTATTGCCTCTAGGGCATATTTCCTTCAGCTTCCCACTTGCACTAGAGTCAATAATCTAGATTACACAAGAATGATTCTAACACCCATGGAGTCTTGGTGCTGATCATGTTTTGCTCGTGGAAGAGGCTTAGTCAACGGTCTCGCAACATTCAGATCCGTATGTATCTTGCATATCTCTATGTCTCCCACCGGACCAAATCCGGATGGAGTTGAAGCGCCTTTTGATGTGCTTGGTTCTCTTGTGAAATCTGGATTCCTTTGCCAAGGCAATTGCACCAAGATTGTCACAAAGATTTTCATTGGACCCGATACACTAGGTACAACACCTAGATCGGATATGAACTCCTTCATCCGCACTCCTTCATTAGCTGCTTCCAAGCAGCTATGTACTCAGCTTCACATGTAGATCCCAAGAACGACGCTTTGTTTGGAACTGCACCAACCGACAGCTCCACCGCTTAATGTAAATACGTATCCGGTTTGCGATTTAGAATCGTCCGGATCAGTGTCAAAGCTTGCATCGACGTAACTGCCATTTACGAGCTCTTTGTCACCGCCATAAATGAGAAACATATCCTTAGTTCTTCTCAAGTACTTAAGGATGTTCTTGACCGCTGTCCATGATCCACTCTGGATTACTTTGGTACCTGCCGCTAAACTTACAGCAAGGCACACATCAGGTCTGGTACACAGCATTGCATACATGATAGAGCCTATGGCTGAAGCATAGGAACATCTTTCATTTTCTCTCTATCTTCTGCGGTGGTCGGGCATTGAGTCTTACTCAACTTCACACCTTGTAATACCGCAAGAACCCTTTCTTTGCCTCGATCCATTTTGAACTTTTTCAAAACTTTATCAAGGTATGTGCTTTGTGAAAGTCCTATTAAGCGTCTTGATCTATCTCTATAGATCTTAATGCCCAATATGTAAGCAGCTTCACCGAGGTCTTTCATCGAAAAACTCTTATTCAAGTATCCCTTTATGCTATCCAGAATTCTATATCATTTCCGATCAATAATATGTCATCCACATATAATATCGTAAATGCTACAGAGCTCCCACTCACTTTCTTGTAAATACAGGCTTCTCCAAAAGTCTCAGATAAAACCAAATGCTTTGATCACACTATCAAAACGTTTATTCCAACTCCGAGAGGCTTGCACCAGTCCATAAATGGATCGCTGGAGCTTGCACACTTTGTTAGCTCCTTTGGATCGACAAAACCTTCTGGTTGCATCATATACAACTCTTCTTCCGTAAATCCATTCAGAATGCAGTTTTAACATCCATTTGCCAAATTTCATAATCATAAAATGCGGAATTGCTAACATGATTCGGACGGACTTAAGCATCGCTTCGGGTGAGAAGGTCTCATCGTAGTCAATCCCTTGAACTTGTCGAAAACCTTTTGCAACAAGTCGAGCTTTATAGACAGAACATTACCATCAGCGTCAGTCTTCTTCTTGAAGATCCATTTATTCTCAATTGCTTGCCGATCATCGGGCAAGTCAACCAAAGTCCATACTTTGTTCTCATACATGGATCCCATCTCAGATTTCATGGCCTCAAGCCATTTTGTGGAATCTGGGCTCACCATCGCTTCTTCATAGTTCGTAGGTTCATCATGTTCCAAAAATATGACTTCCAAAATAGGATTACCGTACCACTCAGTGCGGATCTTGCTCTGTTGATCTACGAAGTTCTGTAGAAACTTGATCTGAAGTTTCATGATCATCATCATTAGCTTCCTCCCTATTTGGTGTAGGTGTCACGTAAACTGTTTTCGTGATGTACTACTTCTCAATAAGGGAGTAGATACAGATTATCTCATCAAGTTCTACTTTCCTCCCACTCACTTCTTTCGTGAGAAACTCTTTCTCCAAAAGTTTCCAATTTAGCAACAAAAATCTTGCCTTCGGATCTGTGATAGAAGGTGTACCCAACTGTCTCCTTTGGGTATCCTATGAAGACACATTTCTCCGATTTGGGTTCGAGCTTATCAGGTTGAAGCTTTTTCACATAAGCATCGCAGCCCCAAACTTTCAAAACGACAACTTTGGTTTCTTGCCAAACCACAGTTCATAAGGCGTCGCCTCAACGGATTTAGATGGTGCCCTATTTAAAGTGAATGTAGCCGCCTCTAAAGCATAACCCCAAAACGATAGCGGTAAATCAGTAAGAGACATCATAGATCGCACCATATCTAATAAAGTACGATTCTGACGCTCGACACACCATTACGCTGTGGTGTTCCGGTGGCGTAAGTTGCGAAACTATTCCGCATTGTTTCAAATGTAGGCCAAACTCAGAACTCAAATATTCTCCTCCACGATCAGATCGTAGAAACTTTATTTTCTTGTTACGATGATTTTCCACTTCACTCTGAAATTCTTTGAACTTTTCAAATGTTTCAGACTTGTGTTTCATTAAGTAGATATACCCATATCTGCTCAAATCATCTGTGAAGGTGAGAAAATAACGATATCCGCCATTTAGCCTCAACATTCATTGGACCACATACATCAAGTATGTATGATTTCCAATAAATCTGTTGCTCTCTCCATAGTTCCGAGAACGGTGTTTTAGTCATCTTGCCCATAAGGCACGGTTCGCAAGTGCCAAGTGATTCATAATCAAGTGACTCCAAAAGTCCATCAAGATGGAGTTTCTTCATGCGCTTTACACCGATATGACCTAAACGGCAAGTGCCACAAATAAGTTGCACCATCATTATCAACTCTGCATCTTTTGGTTTCAACATTATGAATATGTGTATCACTACTATCAAGATTAAGTAAAAACAAACCATTCTTCAATGGTGCATGACCATAAAAGATATTATTCATATAAATAGAACAACCATTATTCTCTGATTTAATGAATAACCGCCTCGCATCAAACAAGATCCAGATATAATGTTCATGCTCAACGATGGTACTAAATAACAATTATTTAGGTCTAATACTAATCCCAAGGTAGATGTAGAGGTAGCGTGCGATCGCGATCACATCGACTTT
Organism: Aegilops longissima; assembly: GCA_021605205.1. Lineage (NCBI taxonomy): Eukaryota > Viridiplantae > Streptophyta > Magnoliopsida > Poales > Poaceae > Aegilops > Aegilops longissima. The sequence continues at coordinate 633,094,983 of CM038678.1, read as the reverse complement.
GGAACCATTTCCCACGCAAGATCGTCACCTCGCCCTTAGCCAATCTTCGCTAATCCGTAGCCCTGCTTCGAGTTGCAAATATTAGCAATGTAACCAGATCAAATACCAGTGCTACTGCGAGTATTAGTAAGGTACACATCAATAACAAGTATATCACATATACCTTTGTTAACCTTGCCATCCTTCTTATCCGCCAAATACTTGGGGCAGTTCCGCTTCCAAAGGACCAGCCTGCTTGCAATAGAAGCACTCGCCAGTGCTTAGGACCAGACTTGGGTTTCTTCTCTTGATCAGAACTTGCTTGCCGCTCTTTTGAAGTTTCCTTTTCTTTCCTTTGCCCTTTTCTTGAAACTAGTGGTTTTGTTAACCATCAACACTTGATGCTCCTTTTGATTTCTACCTCCGCTGCTTTCAAAGATCGCCAAGAGCTCGGGCATAGTTTTGGTCATCCCTTGCATATTATAGTTCATCACGAAGCTCTTGTAGCTTGGTGGCGTGATTGGAGAATTCATCAATGACGCAATCATCCGGAAGATTAACTCCCAGTTGAATCAAGTGATTGTTATATCCGGACATTCGAGTATATGCTCACCGACAAGACCATTCTCCTCCATCTTACAGCTATAGAACTTATTGGAGACTTCATATCTCTCAATCCGGGCATTCGCTTGAATATTAACTTCAACTCCTGGAACATCTCATATGCTCCATGGTGTTCAAAACGACGTTGAAGTCCCGGTTCTAAGCCGTAAAGCATGGCACACCGAACTATAGAGTAGTCATCAGCTTTGCTTTGCCAGACGTTCACAACTTCTCGGCGCAGCCCTTGCATCAGGCCCGGCACCTAACGGTGCTTCCAGGACGTAATTCTTCTATGCAGCAATAAGGATAATCCTCAAGTTACGGACCCAGTCCGTAATTGCTGCCATCATCTTTCAACTTTGCTTTCTCAAGGAACGCATTAAAATTCAACGGAACAACAAAGACGAGCCATCTATCTACACATCATAGACAAGCAAGATACTATCAGTACTAAGTTCATGATAAATTTAAGTTCAATTAATCATATTACTTAAGAACTCCCACTTAGAAAAATATCCTCCAATTCTCTAAGTGATTGCGTGATCCATATCAACTACACCATGACCGATCATCACGTGTGATGGAGTAGTTTCAATGGTGAACATCAATATGTTGATCATATCTACTATATGATTCACGCCGACCTTCGGTCTCCGTGTTCCGAGGTCATATCTTATATGCATAGCTCGTCAAGTATAACCTGAGTATTCTGCGTGTGCAACTGTTTTGCACCCGCTGTATTTGAACGTAGAGCCTATCACACCCGATCATCACGTGGTGTCTCAAAGACGAAGAACTTTCGCAACGGTGCATACTCGGGAGAACACTTCTTGATAATTTAGTAAGGGATCATCTTATAATGCTACCGTCAATCAAAGCAAAATAAGATGCATAAAGGATTAACATCACATGCAATCAATATAAGTGATATGATATGGCCATCATCATCTTGTGCTTGTGATCTCCATCTCCAAGCACCGCCATGATCACCATCGCCACCGGCGCGACACCTTGATCTCCATCGTAGCATCGTTGTCGCTTCGCCAACTATTGCTTCTACGACTATCGCTATCGCTTAGTGATAAAGTAAAGCAATTACATGGCGCTTGCATTTCATACAATAAAGCGACAACCATATGGCTCCTGCCAGATTGCCGATAACTCGGTTACAAAACATGATCATCTCATACAATAAAATATAGCATCACGCCTTGACCATATCACATCACAACATGCCCTGCAAAAACAAGTTAGACGTCCTCTACTTTGTTGTTGCAAGTTTTACGTGGCTGCTACGGGCTGAGCAAGAACCGTTCTTACCTACGCATCAAAACCACAACGATATTTCGTCAAATAGACTCCGCTTTAACCTTCTCAAGGACCGGCGAGCCACACTCGGTTCAACTAAAGTGAGAGAGACAGACACCCGCCACCACCTTTAAGCAACGAGTGCTCACAGCGGTGAAACCAGTCTCGCGAAGCGTCTGGCGTAATGTCGGTCCGGCCGCTTCATCTCACAATACCGCTGAACCAAAGTATGACATGCTGGTAGGTAGTATGACTTGTATCGCCCACAACTCACTTGTGTTCTACTCGTGCATATGACATCAACGCATAAAACCAGGCTCGATGCCACTGTTGGGGAACGAGTAATTTCAAAAATTTTCCTACGATCACGCAAGACCATGGTGATGGCATAGCAACGAGAGGAAGAGTGTCCGCCCACGCACTCGTGAGACCGAAAGCGAAGCGTTATAACAACGCGTTGATGTAGTCGACGTCTTCACGATCCGACCGATCCAAGCACCGAACGCACGGCACCTCCGAGTTCTGCACACGCTCAGCTCGATGACGATCCCGGACTCGATCCAGCAAAGTGTCGGGATGAGTTCCACAAGACGACGGCGTGGTGACGATGATGATGCTCCACCGACGCAGAGCTTCGCTTAAGCTCCGCGACGATATGACTTCTCCAGCGAGGCTTCACTTAAGCTCCGCGACGATATGACCGAGGTGGAATATGGTGGAAGGGGCACCGCACACGGCTAAGGAAAGATCCAGAGATCAACTTGTGTCATGGGGTGCCCCTGCCCTCAGATATAAAGGAGGGAAGGGAGGGGCTGGCCGGCCACCTATGGCTGCGCTGGGAGTCCTACTCCCACCGAGTAGGATTCCCCCAATCCTAGTCCAACTAGGGTTTGACCAAGGGAGAGGGAGAGAGGCGCCACCCCTTCTCCTAATCCTAATAGGACTAGGAAGGGGAAGGCTGCGCCAGCATATGGCCCCCTTTCTCTTTCCCTTAAGGCCCATCAAGGCCCATTGACCCCTCGGAGGTTCCGTAACCCCGGCATCTCAGAAATTCCCAATTTCACCCGGAGTGATTCCGAGTCCAAACATAGGCTTCCAATATATCAATCTTTATGTCTCGACCATTTCGAGACTCCTCGTCATGTCCGTGATCTCATCCGGACTCAACAACCTTCGTACATCAATATCATATAAACTCATAATAACCGCCATCGAACGTTGTTGCGTGCGGACCCTACGGGTTCGAGAACTATGTAGACATGACCAAGACACCTCTCGGTCAATAACCAATAGCGGACCTGGATGCCCATATTGGTTCCTACATATTCTACGAAGATCTTTATCGGTCGACCGCATAACAACATACGTTGTTCCTTTGTCATCGGTATGTTACTTGCCCGAGATTCGATCGCTCGGTATCCAATACCTAGTTCAATCTCAAGCATCGCAAGTCTCTTTTCTCGCTCCGTAATACATCATCTCACAACTAACACATTTAGTTGCAATGCTTGCAAGGCTTATGTGATGTGCATTACCGAGAGGGCCCAGAGATACCTCTCCGACAATCGGAGGACAAATCCTAATCTCAAATATGCCAACCCAACATGTACCTTCGGAGACACCTGTAATGTACCTTTATAATCACCCGATTCGTTGACGCTTTGGTAGCACCCAAAGTGTTCCTCGGCAAACGGGAGTTGCATAATCTCATAGTCATAGGAACATGTATAAGTCATGAAGAAAAGCACTAGCAACAAACAATACGATCAGGTGCTATGCTAATGGAATGGGTCATGTCAATCAGATCATTCAACCAATGATGTGATCCCATTAATCAAATAACAACTCCTTGTTCATGGTTAGGAAACATAACCATCTTTGATTAATGAGCTAGTCAAGTAGAGGCATACTAGTGACACTCTGTAGGTTTATGTATTCACACATGTATTATGTTTCCGTTAATACAATTCTAGCATGAATAATAAACATTTATCATGATATAAGGAAATAAATAATAACATTTATTATTGCCTCTAGGGCATATTTCCTTCACATACTTGCTGATACACATCATTGATAATGTCCAAGGACTATCTTTATTTATAAACACATAGGAAATATCATCATACATGATTGCCTCTAGGGCATATCTCCAACACTGCGCGCCTCCACCTGCTGCTCAAGAGATGCTCTCTAGGCCTCAAGCTCCCACGCGCACTTCTTCGCAGCCTCACGGCGGCGATCAGCCTTGCGAGCCTCTTCCAAGGCTCGTGAGCGGGCTTCGTGGGAAACCTTGAGATACGCCTCGGCCTTCGCATTCTCGAGGTCACGCTGATAGCGGCCGAGGTTGATGGCCACCTTTAGCTTGCACCGCTCCTCCGCCAGCCGGAGACCTTCAGCGTCAAGACGCGAATCGACACCTGCGAGCTCTTCACCAAGTCGGCACATCGCGTTCATCGCCTCCTGGAAGAGCTCTAGCGAACCACGGTCCGCCCGCGCTCAAGCTCGAACGCCGGATCTTCTTTGTCCTCCACCTCGGGGGCTGCGGGCGGGGCCCCAAGCGGCGCTCCACCCCTCGGCAGGGGGCTGGGGGCTGGCGCCACACCCGACACCAGCCCGTCCTCGCGAGAAGCCCAAGCTGGCTGGGGCCCGCTGCTCGAAGAGGAGCTGAAGATCAAAGCCAACAAGTTTCCGTCAAAGACCAGCAGAGGAGTCTTGGGCACGCCTGCCAAGCTCCACGCCAGACCTAGGGGGAGGAGCGACGAGGCCGCAGGTTCAGCGCGCCAGGAAGGCAGGAGTGTCCCTTCAACCAACCCTGCTCCAGGGGTAACCAGCGGACTCGGAGCGCTCGAGGCCGACGGAAGAGTTAAGGAAGAAGGAGGCAGTTTCTCAGGAGACTCAGCAGCCTCAGTGCAAGAAACCCTGAAAGACTGGCGTCAGAAGAAGAAAGCAACACACATACAGCGACAACGGCACGATACTTACACGTCAACGGCGATGTACTTCCTCTCCTTAAGCGGTCCAAAGATGTTGCTGCCGCTGGGAGATCCTTTCCTCTTGCGGAGCTCCTCAAAGTCCACACAAAGACAACCGAAACGCTGGACGTGACGGCCGGCGTGCAGTGGGGCCGAAGAAGAGCTCGGAGGAATATCTTAAGGGGTGCCCGGTTGCGGCGAACAGCTGGGCACCGTTTCACCACGACCTCCCGAGGATCCTGGAGCCTTGGCCTAGGGAGTCGCATACAGGGTCTCCTCAGCAACCGACGCCTCAGGAGTGGAGTGGAAGGCTCCTGAGGGCGATGCCTCAGGGTCACCACTCGGCACGTGCTCCTCAGCACTCGAGCCGCCGGCCTCCGCCTGAGCTCACCCACCTGCACCGTCACTTTGGGCGAGCTCAACATTAGGGGCAAGGAAGGGAACCACGACAACGGGGTTCTCATGAGGGCCCTCCAGGCCGATCGGCCGCGGCCCCCATTCATCAAAGAGAGGCATGTCCTTTACAAATTCATCCTTATTCTTGTAGCGGTACAGGAAACAGTTCTTCCCAGGCAGTTCGGCCGGCAGAAAGACACCCGTCAGAACCTTGAGCACTGTTCGTCGCGTCTCGAGGAGGAGCCCGAACTCCTGAAACCTCATGTGGTCCTGGCAGCTTAGCAAGGTCCACATTAGGCGAGAATGGCGCTGAAACGGAGCGACCCGGCGTTGGACGAATTCCTTCACCACCATCGGTGCATTTACACCGCGATCCTTCAGTAACCTCAACCTGAGCCAGATGTGGGCAAGGCCGGGGCTCGCGAGCCGCTGATGGCTCCAGCCGGAGTTAGGAACAACGGCACCCGACGGAGCCTGAAGCAGAGGACTGAGCACATCGGCATCGACAAACACCCATCGTGTCCGGAATTTGCTCGTGGATGGAGGAAGCTCGAAATCGATCACCTCGCCCGCCGTCGCAGCCACGGCCTGGAAGCTCACGCACCCCAAGCATTGCTGAGGGTCGGCCAGATGCAATGAGAAGAAGTGACATAGGAGGGCCACCGAGGGAGCGACGCCCACCATGGCTTCGCAAACGAAGGCGAAGACAGCAAGGAGAGTCACCGACTGAGGGTTGAGATGCAGCATGTGGATCTGATAATGCTCAAGCACCGCATTGAGGAAGGCGGAGAAGGGAGGAATCAGGCCCGCCCAGAGGGCATCTATGAAGATTGGGACCTCAGTGGCCGTCTGAGCCGTGCGAGTACAAGACGCGGGCCAGGCCACCGTTTCCCCCCACTCATTGAAGCTCGAAGCAAGCATCGGGCGCACCTTGTCCATAGCCTCGTCATTGAGCACTCGATACCGGCCGAGCGCCGGCGCAAAGGACGGAGGCGCAGCTGGAAGAGACAAAGGACTCTTCCCCTTCTCAGCTTGTTTCGGCGCCATGTCGGTGGAGCAGGCGGAGCGCAAGTCAGACTGGAAAAGAGAACCAGAGCCACAAGGAAGCAGGTGAATTGGGGAAGCGAGGCGCAGGAGGCGGAGTAATAACTACGTAGGCCGCATAGCCAGCCGGATTCAAAGGCAGTGGGGGGAAGCGGAGACGCCCACATCCAATCAACCGCCACGCGTCGACTGAGGCCGCAGGCTTTTGGGGCCCGCGGTGCTCCAAACTTGACCCTTGGCTTCGCCGCGAAGCCAAGCCCGAGTGCTCCTTGGGCCCGCGGGCTACTGTCGGCGTTCTGGGAACGGGGATCCCCAGACTTGCTTGCCTGTGGCCCACAGCGTGGCCAAGCAGCAGGCCGTACAACCCATCTTCGTCAACAAGGCACCCAAGACCCTCGCGAGGGTCCAAGCCTCGCGAGGCGGACGACGCAAGACCGCCTCTGGAGTGGCCTAGCCAAGCAGGCTCACGAGGAGCGGAGATATCAAGGCGAGGCAAACCTCATGAGGCTCTCGTGACATGAGCCATGACGAACGGTACCAGGCGTGTGCCAGTGCGCGCAGCGTCCCTATTTCCTCTTTGGTGCTAGGGAGGCCAGCGCAGACGAAGAGTACCGAGGCATCAGGCAAAGGTTGCCATATTGGTACAATGAGACCAAGACCAGGAGGACGGCGAGGTGGAGGTCATCATGGATCCCAAGACGGCGTCACCTCAGAGCTTTTCGCAGGTGAAGACCGCTTTTGTCAGGATAGCTTGTACTAGCTGCCCCTTCAAATTTGCCCGCCGTTGTTGGCTCCCTTCCCGCTCGATATTTGGGAAGAGGACCATGGCCTATATAAGTAGAGCTAGCCACCACAGTAGAGGCATCGAATCCTCACGCCACAAGTTCACAAGCACAAGAACACCTCAACCTCAGGAGGCTGTTCTTCCCTTGTACTGTTCATCATCAGCCAAAGAGGCAATCCACCACCACCACACTGGAGTAGGGTATTACACCACAACGGTGGCCCGAACCAGTATAAACCTCGTGTCTTTCTGTGTTGCGAGTTCGTCGAGTTTGTCTGCAAGATCTTAGCGAGCTAGAGCGTAGACCGGTGGGAGTGTCGGTGTCAAAACCGACGTATCTCGGGTAGGGGGTCCCGATCTGTGCGTCAAGGCCGATGGTAACAAGAAGTAAGGGACACAGGTGTTTACCCAGGTTCGGGCCCTCTGGATGGAGGTAAAACCCTACTTCTTGCTTGATTAATATTGATGATATGGGTAGTACAAGAGTAGATCTACCACGAGATCGTAGAGGCTAAACCCTAAGAGCTAGCCTATGATGGTATTATTGTAATTGTGATCGGCCTTCTAAGGACCAACCTCTCCGGTTTATATAGGCACTGGAGAGGGCTAGGGTTTACATGGAGTCGGTTACAAGGAAGGAAATATAATATCCGGATGGCCAAGCTTGCCTTCCATGCCAAGGAAAGTTCCATCCGGACACGGGCCAAAGTCTTGAGTCTTGTATCTTCACGCTTCAATAGTCCGGACGTTGTACACAGTCCGGCTGTCCGGCTACCCCCTAATCTAGGACTCCCTCAATAGCCCCTGAACCAGGCTTCAATGACGACGAGTCCGGCGCGCAGTATTGTCTTCGGCATTGCAAGGCGGGTTCCTCCTCTGAATACTCCAAGGTAATTATCGAACACTCAAACTGTGTCCGGATCCACAAGATGAACTTCGAATGCCACCGTAGAGAGAATGATGTTTCACAAGTGCAATTTGTTGACAAATCTTTACACAATGTGACGTGTGTCACGACCGGTTTTTCAATAAAAATATTTATTGAACAACCGACCTATGAAATCCAATATGAGGAAAATCCTCCATATCGGTAGACAAAACTTTGATACAAGAAGCCAGTAGCATTACAATATTATAGGGTCGGACTGAGGATGCCCAACCAATTATTACAAACACGCCGATATTTATACATGACGGCGGATATGACACAATGGTGTGGGGGTGGAAATACTACTGACTCGAGATATGTGTGGTTGGTGGAATAACACAATGGAGTGGTTAATAAGTCTCTGCCTTTGGCGGCTCATCGAGGCGTCGGGTGAGGCTCGATGAATTTATTTGGGTAGCGAAGCGGATATATCACAATGACTAATCCAGGGTCGACGAGACTGACTAGGATTCCTCTAGGCGTCGGACTCGCTATCGAACTCTTCATCCATGAGATCGCCTTTCACAAGATCCGCCAAATCAACAAGCCAGGTGAGTACTATGAAAGTACTCGCAAGACAGTTCGGACAAAAGATATAACAAATGAATGCATGAATGCGTCATGATTAATTTTAACAATGCTCAATTAAATCAGTATAGCAAAATAAATAAGAAGGAATCGGCGGTAGTCCGCTCGAAACCCAAAGAAGATAAAATCAAAACCGATTGGGTGTCCGGCGGCCTCGAAGGGTGAACAAATAAGTAAACGTACACGATCCAAAGCGCCTAAGCGACACCTTATAAAGGGCTTATATTGAAATAAAAATACATGCGTGCATGATCGGACGTCTGAGCGACATCACGTAAAGGGCTTATAATGAAAGTAATAACAATGCATGATGGACGTCTGAGCGACCTCACGAAAGGGCTTATAATAAAAATAAATAACAGCAGTGCCGCAGTCGGACGTCTGAGCGACATCGCAGAAAGGGCTTATAGTAAAAATAAATAATAGCAATGCCGCAGTCGGACGTCTGAGCGACATCGCAGAAAGGGCTTATAGTAAAAATAAATAACAGCAATGCCACAGTCGGACGTCTGAGCGACATCACAGAAAGGGCTTATAATACATTATTCATAACTGAAAAGATATAGTGCTCACGGAAAATATTCATCACAAGACAATAAGCGGGTTAGTCCATTCACAGGAACATAAACATTTAATACTCAAATGGTTCTCAGGAGTTTCTATCACTGAGATTGACACTTGACAAGATGAGATGAACACGGTACTTGGATATGAATAAGATGAATTCAAGAATTTTGACTCTGCAGAGTTTGTACCAAAATTGTCCACAGCCAACGGATTTCCGTAGTCATGAAGGACTAGTTCCGTTTACGGTATTTCGGAAGAAACACGACTAGCTAGTACACACCCATCATACCTCACGTTGCCAGGAATCACCCTAGAAAGCGTTTAAGAAAAACTTTGAGACGGGGAGATCACAATCTCGATTAGCATGGGATCAAATTTATTTACGCGCGCTCTAAGGGGTGCCCCCCTCTCGGTCCCAACCGGAAACAACCATTCCCCCTGACCGGATGAAAGGCTTTAATCCAGGGCCATGGAACCTTCATCCCGGCCTCTCGATTTGGTGTGTACCAGGAAGTGGTTTGCAACTTACTAAGCCGTATCCCTTGCGGGAAACAGGTGGTAGTACGGAAGGGAAGACGGACAGGAATCTGAACGATTTATGTTGACACTGGGTCAACGATATGGCATAAGCTTGGCATGCTACAACACTGCCATCTTACCCATACTCATGCCAACTCATGGCCATGCCACAAGTTTCCAACAACTCATGGATTTACAGAGCTCATTTGCCTCAATGCTCACGAGATAAACTATCATCGAAATGCTCATGAACGTGCCATGACACAAAATAATGCAAACATGCCCAGACACTCATCATATCAAAAGTTCAAACTTTGCTTGCCTGGTTCGGAGTAGTCAGGGTCTAGCTCGGCGAAGTTCGCGGTTCCGTCACCTCCTTCGGTATCTACGGTACACAAAAATACACACGCTAACGTAAATACCGTGGGGTACAGAAAGTTAATCCAAATATTTTTCAAATAAATATTATAAAAAACTAGACAAAAATTTGAAGAGGACAGAAAAAGAATCACTCAAAAATTCCTTTTTGTTAAAAAGTTATAAGGGTTTTAGTCCAAGGACCCATCTGTAATGAAACAGAAAACTTCCAGGGGGCTTTGCAGAAAAGTCCAGAAAAACGGTTCAGAGTGGAAGCGTATTTGCCAAAGTACGCTTTTAGAAAACGATTCAAAAGAAAAACAAAAGAGAGCCTGTCGGGCGGTTCCCACCCGTCAGGTTTGAAATTTCAAACGAGGGAGTCGGGGCTCATCGGCGCCCGAGAGCATGCGGATCGCCGCGGCGATCCACAGCGAGGCGGGAGATCGGAGAGTACCTCCGTGTTCGTGGCGCCATTCCGCGTCTGTGGAGGTGGTGGTGGTCGCCAAGCGAGTACCACGTCGGCGGCGACGCTTGCTCCGGCGGACGGTGATTCGGGTGGTCGTGGGCCTCGTCGGAGAGAGCTGCGGAGGTGGAATTGAGGAGGGGGTTAGACTCGTGATAGCATGAGAGGGTATCTGACGAGGTTAGGGCACCGGAGATGACCTCATCGGAGCGAATCGCGGTGGAGGCCGAGGCGGAAGGAAGCGGCCGGAGTCGAGGAAGAAGAGCTCCTCGTGGCCCTTCCAGGGGCTTGGCGAGGTCTGGAGAGGTAGTGGAGGTGTGCGGGGGCGAGAGCAAGCTCGGGGGTGCTATATATAGCCAACCCGAGGCGGTTGCCGAGAACGGGGTTCTCCGGCGAGGTGATTACGGCGGCGCTATGGCTGCACGGTCGGCTTAGGAGTTTGAGCACCGACTAGACGACGAACTGGTGCCATCCCCGTGTCCAACTCAGCATGGTGGGCGAGGTTACGGCCTATCCTCGACGGAACGGCCGCACGGCCCGTCGGCGGCAGAGAACGCGCTCTGCGCGTGCCAGGACATGGCGACGGTGCTGCATGCGTGCGCTGGCGAGGAAATGGCCACGCGGAGGCACCAGGGGGTTTGGGCGGTGCCGAACGGCGTTATGCCGCCGTTCTGCTCCCTGTCGGCCGCTACGGTGGTTCGGCCACCGCAAGACACGACGGCGCAGGCGGGCCAGGGTGCCACCGACGCCAAGAACGCGCTAAGCACGCGTATGAGGCTCCAGACAAGCAAGCTAGGATGTGAGCAACGTGCCAAGTGCACTGTGGGCATGTGACTGAAACTCTGACGGAGATCGACACTAAACTCTGAACTTAACTGAAGATGAGCAGAAACAGTGCATGCAAGGTGTTCGACAGAATGATCTAGGCATGTAGGGATTTTTCCTTGAGCTGGTTTTTGGTGGAGGGTTCTCTAATTGCATCTAGAGGCTGCCTGAATATTTGTGGAATTTTTGGAGAAGTGTAGATATGAATTTCACCAAATTTGGCAAATCTGGTCCAAACTTGCAGAGACTATAATTTGAAATTTTTGAACAGAAGAGGAGTGGATCTTGATTGATCTAGGTTGTGGGTACCAAGGACCATCCAGGGGAGTTGGTTTGAGGTCAAAACTCAAATGCATTTAGGTACTTGCTTTGCAAATCACCTAGGCTCAAAATAATAGACAGAAAAGATTTGGGAAAGAATTAAATGAGATGAAAATTCAGAAGAGGGTTGAACTTGTTGAGACAGAATGTTTGGATTGCCCAAAGTGGAAGGAAAAGTTTTTAGGAAGATTTTACCATGTGGTGCATGGCCAAATCATGAATGGTTTCAAATATGGGAGAGGGTGAAAAACTCCTAGAGTTTTCTTTTTGAAAGAAAATAAACTCCAAAGATTTTTCTTGAAATTTTTAGAAGAGGGCAATCATAAGAAAAATTAAAAAAAAAACCAACTCCAGAGTTGGAGGAGATGCAAAAATAAAAGGGGAAAAGCTTTTGAGAGAGATTTTTTGGAAGGGTTTTCAAGGCCTTCTTCAAATCCAACAAATTTTTTGAAGAAACCATAAGAATATTTTTGAAGTGTCACAACGTGTCATTATGGTCGAGTCGTTATTCGAATCGTCCTCCCATGGCCGGCCACAACGCATATTGCGAGGAGTTTTCATTGACACGTCTGGTAAAGCAGGGATCGTGTCCCCTTATCATGGGATTCTCATAAATACGGGCATGGGTAATCCAACCGCACTGCTAATCGCGGCGAGCGGGAGGCAAACGGGCTCAACCAGGAAAATGGGGAGGCGCAAAAGGCACTTACCGTCCCTATAAAGAGACAATACCTCCTTCTCTTTACCCACGCCTTTCTCCTTCCGTTCGCTCATTCCCCTCTTTTCGAGCCCTAACGCCCAAACACTCTTCCTTTCCACCAAAGAGAGGATTTCCAAAGATGTACGGATCTGGAGCAGGAGGCAGATGGATGGCCTCTACTGTCCGGGGCAAGGATATTAAGAAGTTCCGGGACGCCGGGTATCTGGCTCAGAAGATCGGCCACCGTCTCCCCTCGGAGGGACAGGTCGTCCCCACTCCGGAACCTCACTTCCTTCCTCACTTTGTCTGCGGGCTTGGGTTTCCCCTGCACCCATTTGTTCGCGGAGTCATGTATTACTATGTGAATTATTTTCATGATCTTTCTCCCAACTCCTTCCTCAATATCTCGAAGTTCATCATCGTGTGCGAGGCTTTTCTTCGGATCTCACCTCACTTCGGCCTGTGGCTAAACATCTTTAATGTGAAGCCCAAGGTGGTGAGTGGCGAACACGCCGAGTGCGGCGGCGCCATGGTGAGCAAGGTGCCCAAGGTCGTTTAGCCGTCGGGCGCTTTCAACGACTCCGTCAAGGAGTGGCAGCAGCAGTGGTTCTATATCACTGAAACGCGGCAAAAAGTGGGCGGCCGCTCCAGAGTTCATATCCGGAGCTCCGCTGCGGCTCACATCCTGGCCCAAGAAGGGCCCGAACTGGACCTCGTCCGATGAGCTGTCACTGCTCCAAATGCGCCTTCAGGGCATGGTCAATAGGGGTGTCAAACTTGTGGATGTAGTCCAGGTGATGCTATTTCGCCTGGTTCTCCCTTGTCAGTGCCGAGCTTGTACTCTGTGGGAGTTCGACCCTGCCGAGCACCAAACCCTTCGGGAGCTTTACGATTCCTCCCACAAGGATATCTGGAAGGTGCTCTTTAAGACCGGCAAATCATGGCCGGGCCCCACCGAGGACCGTGGGTATCAGTCATGCCATTCTCCAAGCTCGGTAAGTCACAGTCAAGCTCTACCTATTCATGCTTAAGTTGGCATGTCGTGACGGAGACATCCTAATCGTCGTCTCATCGTGACCTCAAGGATGGATAAAGAAAGTGGAGCGGATACATTGTCCAGCCCCGCTGCCGGAGGAACAGGGCCGGACCTCTTCTGACGAAGATGCTGGTCCCTGCGCCTTACAAGGCGCCAAAGAAGGAGGCCTCCAAGAAGGTCAAGAAGACCCGGAGTGGCCTCCATCACCGCGAGGCTTCGGACCCAAATTCCGAAGACTCAAGCGACGCTCCTTCTTCGGAAAACGAAGAGGAAGAAGCAGAGGAGGGCGAGCCTCATTCTAGAGGTGGGAAGAAGCGCGTAGCTTCCTCGTCCCTGGAGGCCGAATTGCCCAAGAGGAGAAAAGGTTCCCTCCCAGAGGCATCCACCACGGCTGCCGACAGCAATCCGGAGTGGGACCCCGGGGCCCAGCCCCTGGAGAAGTCGTGAATGTCACTACTAGGAAAAGGGCTATAGATAGGATTGATACTAATGGCGCACCATGGAAGTAGTGCGCCACTACTATATACTAACGGCGCACCAGTTGGTGATGCGCCATTAGTGTGGAAGACACTAATGACGCACCAGAAACAGGGTGCACTACTAGTATTAACCTTTTTTTCCATTTTTCCATACATACTAATGGCGCATCGGGTCGAAATGCGCCATTACTAGTTCTAACTAGTAATGGCGCACCGGGCAGACAATGCGCCATTACTGCATTTTTTTTATTCTTTTTTTTTGCAAAACTACTAATGGCACTCGATCTCGACCCCCTCCCTCTCGATAGCTATCCCCCTACATATCGATCTCGATTCCCCCTCCATCTCGATCTCGATCCCCCTCCATCTCGATCCCACCGCACCCTCCCAGCTAGCTCCACCGCCGCCGACCCACCGCAACCTCCCCGCCTCCACCGCCGCCCGACGAGCACCCACCTCCTGCACCCTCCCGCTCCACCGCCAACGGGCACCCCCGCACCTCCCCGCTCCACCTCCGCGCAGATGATATTTTCAAGTAACAAATTTGAACATATTTTTAAAAAATTATTACTGTTTTTATAAAAAATATTAATGTTATGATTTAAACAAGTTTGAACATATTTAAACACAAATAAATATCAAACAGAATTTAAAATGCAAAAAATATATTATGGAGCTCGAAATCGAACCAGGACCTCTGGTGTGTGTGTCTTAACGTCTTGACCACCGGGCTAGTGGGCGGGTTCGATGTGGATTGGGTTAGGTGCAATATAACCTGTGCTCCATTGATATAAGAAAAAAAAACTACTAATGGCGCACCAGTGTCTAGCTGGATACCCCTTCGCCCGATCCCCCCTTCCCTCTCCCCCTCACTAGTTCCCTCTCCCTCGATCCACCGCGCCGCCACCGCCGTTGCCCCGACCCACTGCGCCACAGCCGCCTCCCTCTCCCCTTCCTCCCCCTCGAGCCCGCAACCTCGTCGGACGGACGGTGGCGCGAGCCTCCCCGCGCTCCTCGACGGACGGGCTCCTTGACAAACGGACGGACGGTGGCTAGCCTCGTCGGACGCGCTCCTTGACGGCGGCGCGAGCCTCCCCGCACGGCTGCTGCTCATCGACGACGGTTAGTCTCTGTCCCTCCCTCCCTCTCTCCCGCTCATCTCCATGCCCCCGGGCGGCGACCTAGGGTTAGGAGCTCGGAGCTCGCCGCCGCCGCCCGCCGCCCCCCTTCGATTTCGCGCCGATCGTCGCACCACCGCGCCCCAGCTCCTGGTTGCCGCCCCCCGTGTCCGTGCTCCCCTCGGCCCCTGGTCGCGCCCTGGCCCCTGGCCGCGCCCTGGCCACATAGTAGTTATCAATTTTCTCCTGTATGGTCCGGCGGAAGCAGCCGCAGCTGCAGACACAAGAGAAGCCTCAGCAACAGCTGCAAAAGCAAGAGACACCAATGTAGCCACTGTAGCAGCAGAAAGTAGAGCAAGCTCCAGCCGAGCCGGCCGAGACGACCACCGGGATCACGGGTGACTGCGGCGGCGGCAGCAGGAAGAGGAAGGCGGCGATGATGGAGCAGGATGGGGCGAGCGCGGGCCTCTCCGGCAGCAGCAGCAGCCTCGCGGTGGAGACCTGAAGAAACTGAACACAAGCGCCCCAACTATAAGAAGCCTCATGTTTCTTTTGGCTCCTGCAATTTTTTGGGGTTTACTTGCTCATATGGGAGAATCATCATCATAGGGCTCATGGCTAGTAGTAGCTCCTGGGGTGGGGTAAAATATTTACTTAGTTCTAAGTGAAGAACTAGAAAAGGTCCTTAATTACATACTACTTTTGCACTAGCTGAATTTTGGTATGCTCGGAAGGAAGGAGCAGGGGAGGAAGTGGGGTGAAAAGTGAAGCCAAGTTGTAGATAATGCTGGGCCCATACGGATGATGATGATTCTAAGACTAATTTTATGGCTTATTTATTCTGACCACTGCTTTGTGCTTGTGCTACCAAACTCGTGATGGACTAAGAAAGAACTGATCAAAAGTTTAGGTTGACAGCCAATTAGTCAGCCAAAGCTCTCGCCTAAGCTGTACTACTAAGTTGGAGTAACACCTTAAAATTCTAGTACTCCAATTTTTTACTACAACTTGTTACAATTTTAAGATGTCGCACGACGGGCATGTCTTTGGCGCCATGTTGTTGCGTCATGGCGGGTGGGTGGCGGCACGTTGCATTATGCTATTTGAGGCATATAATGGAAGCAACTTGGGTGGTTGGAGGTTGGGTCAGCTCATACAGGAGAAAATTGATAACTACTATGTCATTGTGTACTCCCTCCGTGCCAAGTGTAATGTCAAGTTTAGATTGGTCAATATGGTTCTTGGTTTTAAATTTTTTATATGCTCTCATTTTTTGTGTGGGTAATGTTTTATACGCTCTTTATCTCTTCCCTTGATAGACATTCGATTTAGGCAAGGGCGATATAGCTTTCTAGCTCCTTAGGGGGTTGTTCCTCTTTACTGTGTGTGTTAAACAGTTCAGAACTTTCATGCCTACTTTTTTTAGAAATAGAGTCGAATTTGAAAAGGAAAACCCTTAAGCCAAACATACAACAAGCATTGACAACATAAGTGGAGACACTAATTTTCTCGACTTGTGGAGGCTCTAATCCTCGTGGATCATGGCTAAAATAATTTTCCATGCCTGATTAGAGATTATCTGAATCAGTTTGTAAACTCTAGAGGTGGTTAGGCTCAGGTTAAAAATAAAAACAATAATAGAAGTTTTGTATTTTCTAAGTAAAAACCCCACATATGCACCAGGATGTGATCTATCGTAACCAAAGTAGACCTAGCTATGCATTAGTTGTTTTGTGCTTCAGTTTTTTCATTTCATCAGAGAGTCTTTGCTCATGCCTCTTTGAGAAGTATGTCTATTGATTCAAAATTGCCATGGAAAAAATATGTTTCAGAAAATGACATGGACTAAAATGTTCTATAGATCATGATCCATAGACAAAAAATGCCATGATCCATACAAAGATAAATTCCATGATGCATAGGCTATATTTGCCATGGGAGATGGCAATTTTGTTGGATCATGATCCATAGATTAAAAAAATGCATAGACTATAATTTTGTTGGATCATGATCCACAAATTTGCCATGTTGCAAAAATAAAAGAAATTTGCCATGGTGCATATAGTAAAAACAATGCCGCGATGGTGGTGGTGCCGGCGATCCCTCTGGGCGACATGACCACGCCAATTGTGGTAGAAGACTACATCCCACTGCCTCCACTGCCTCCACTGCCTCCACCGCCTCGCCGCTCTTGGCGCATCAGGCTGAGGAAGGAGAAGGAGAAGGAGAAGGAGAAGGAGAAGAACAATGCATGAGAACTGAACTTTGTCAGGTATGTCAGATCTCCTATAGGTTAGTTATCCAAAATGATATATATTTATACTTAGTTACCTATGTTATCTCTAATATGCTTAGTTTCCTATAGGTTAGCTTCATTTTTACATAAGTTGGCTCCAATATGCTAACTTAGAGCTTATATGCTAGTTTCCTATAGGTCAGCTCCCAAATAACTTATGTTAGCACAAAATGATCAAGTTTACATAATAAGCTTATAGTCTTTTTCTTATTCTTCTTCTTTTCCAAAATGACATAGGTTAGCTTCATTTTACCTAGGTTGGCTCTAATATACTAACTTAGATCTTATATGCTTAGTTTCCTATAGGTTATCTCCAAAATAACTTATGTTAGCACAAAATGATCAAGTTTACATAATAAGCTTATAGTATTCTTCTTATTCTTCTTGTTTTCCAAAATTCTTCTTATTCTTGTTCTAGTGTTCTTATTCTTCTAGTATTCTTCTAGTCTTCTTTTTATTCTTCTAACTTCTTGTTTATCATTTTGCAGATTTGATTTAATTCACGGAAGCTTGCATGGATGGAGTGCTTCTTTTCCATTTGTGTTTTTATTTTGTATCAATGTGAAACTTTTGTGAATTGATGGATAACGGTGTTGGATGAACAATGTGAAACTTTTGTAATATGTAACGATGGAACTATGTGTTGGCTATGTATGTATATATGTTGGAACTTGTGTGTTGGCTATGTATGTATATATGATGGAACTTGTGTGTTGGCTATGTATGTATATATGATGGAACTTGTGTGTTGGCTATGATTGTTATATGGATGCTTGTTGTATATATATGTGTGTTGGATATCTCATAGGTGAAATAGTGACCTGAGATTAAGAAAAAAAATTAAAAAATTGTTACTAATGGCGCACTACCATGTGGTGCGCCATTAGTATAGAAGACACTAGTGACGCACTGTGGGCAAAACTAATGGCGCACTGCTTGGTGCGCCATTAGTAAGAAATACTAGTGGCGTGCTACTAATGGCGCACTGGTAATGCGCCATTAGTAGGCAAAACCAGTGCGCCATTAGTAGGCCTTTTCCTAGTAGTGTGTACAAGATCCGAACATGCATATGCGTCTGGGATTGTTTTTGGGTATAATAGTTTTAATTGTTGCTATATTTTGCACAGTCCGGCGAGGTCCCGCGCCGGCCAGTCCTCATCCGAGGATTCGCTGAGCTCGGACGCCTTGGCGAGCGAGACGCCTCCGGAGTCCCCTTCCCCAAAGTCCCGGCGCGACATTGAGGTGTCGTCTCAACGGGGCTCGGACCAGGGGGGCATAACACTGGGGCCGGACACACGGGAGCGATGGCCCCGGAGTGTGCCGTCAGCAGGGCGACCTTGGGTTCGGCCCGCAGCCGGACAAGGTCCGGGAGACCTCTAAGACCCCCGGATCGGGCGAGCAGCCACCTTCAACGGTGGGAGGCCTGCCCACTCCTCCGGCAACCTCTGTTCGGACAGAGCTGCCAGGCGGTCTATCGACGGCGTTGAAGAACGCGTCTATCGTCGATGAACATCGGACCCTTATGGGTGTGGTGGTTGAAAAGATTCAGTCCGCCGAGAGCGGGCTGAACGAGTCCTGCCTTGGCCTTATAAAGGCCTTTGAGGTATGTTTTCCAAGAAAACTTTGAGGAATCATCATTATATGAGTAGTAGCCCCTGATACACTGTCCAGCAAAGGAGAGGGAGCCGGGTAGGGGATCAAATCCTCTCTTGTCATGGGAACTTATGTTAATGATATGTACCTCTTTGTTTGAATACAGGTGTCTGCGGAGAGGACAACCGCTCATAATGCGGAAGTGTCTGAACTAAAGCGGAGCCTGGAACGGGCCGAGGAAGAACTTGGCCGCGTGAGAAAGCAATTAGAACATAAACAAGGTATGATAAAACATTGTCTTGCATTGGGCACAAATAAGTAATTGTGCTTGTTGAAAAGTATTTGTGTTGTACGCCCTAGGAGTGAGTGCCGAATACGAGGCACTGAAGAAGGCTGTAGATGATGCCAACTAGAAGGCTGCCGCCAAACAGGCACTCCGTGAAAAACACGAGGCCAGGGTTGTCACAGCTGAGCGCGAGCTCCAGGAGGCTGTGAAGAAAAGAGAGGGATTGGAGCAAAGTGTAATAGAGAAAGAAGCCAAACTCGCCCAAGCGCTCCAGGCTGCAAAAGACGCCCGGGAAGAAGCCCGAGGTGTTGTACGGGACATTCAAGATGCCCGGAAAGTTGCGGCTGGTAAGGCCTTCTGTATTCTTAGCCATTTATTCATGATGATGGAAGAATTCTAAGCGGCAAGCTGAATTCTTATTTTTCCAGGGGCGTTTGCGGATCTTCCTCACAGCATATCAGACGCCACCCAATTCTACCGAACCGAGGAAAAGAAGTCTGCAGAAAGGGATTTCTGGTCGCAGTATTTGGCACCGAACTATCTGGTGCCCTTTCTCGATCAGCTGAAGCAGCTGGTCGAACTGCACCAGGTGGCCAAACTAGCCATGAAGGACTTGATTGTCCGGCTGTGGCCGGCGGAGCCAATTCCGAGCAGTTACTTTGGGCTCGTGAAGCGGATTGCGGGTGCTTGTCCTCGGCTTGACGCTATTAAGCGATCGGTCTGCATAGAGGGTGCACGTATGGCATTCGCCCGTGGAAAATTGCATTGGGGGAAGCTTGACGCGGAGAAGCTGATGACTGAGGGGCCGCCAGAGGGTAAGGAGCATCGCAAGCCCGAACTGTACTTTGAAGGTGTAACGAAGGGGGCCAGCCTTGCGGCGGATAAATGTACCAAAGACATTATATTTCCCTGAGGGCATCCGTGCCACTTTTTTGTAATATGGGATTATGGCGTTTATATATTGCCTGTTTTGTTTGAACATATGTTCTTCCTGCGCGGCTATTTAATGTATGTAAATCCTGAGAGTTGGCCAGTCGTCGGCTTCTGCCCCCACGTAAAAAGAATACTGGGGTGTTCGAGATATAACTGAACGCTCTTTATCCCATAGTTGGGTCCCTTTGCGGAGGCATTTCTCACCACGAACCAGGCAATGGACTATAAGGCTTTATTACTCTCACTTAGCCATAGGAATTCGAGTATGGTTGGCGCAGCCCCTAGTGTTCGGAAGGCCGAACTAGGGGCTCTATTGGTGCCTGATCAGAAGACCGATCCGTCGCACTCAGCATTTATAATGGCATTGTGCGGAACAAATCTTTAGGGATTTTACAACCTCTCGAACAGCTGACCAGCTCTCGCTGTATCATGATAGTCGGTTTTCGGCTTTCTCTACTGAGGTGCTCGTCCGGCAGATCCGGGACACAATCGCAGTAGTTCTCCCTGCGCTACCTTAGCCGATATAACGGAACGTAAGGTACAAAAACAAGGGAGCCGGGCAAACCCAACCAATGACCCAAGACATGATTCGGAGATGATGCATATATTGCAATAAGTTCGGGGTGCCGGACGACCGAGAAGGTGGTCGGACTTAATTGCCGTATCATGAAGCCCCTGGCGTAATCAGGCGTAACACGGGGTGTCGATGAAAAGCGACGGCCGGTAAGTTTTATATAAGTCTACATATTGTAGCAAAATGATATGTCTATGCATATGAGTAGGATGTATGATTATGAAAAGCGGTGTTTTTTGGCGGAACCTATGATGGCCGGACTGGAGGGAGTTTGTCAGTGGATCAGAAGTGAATCTAGACTGCCTTCTTTTAGGGGGGGCTCCTTGTGTGTCCTGGCCGATTCCACGTCACCTGTCTTGTTCTGCGTCAAAGTTAGTTTGTAAGGAAAATACTCGGAGGTAGCCGAGCTTCCGCTTGGGGTTGGTCCGAGGGCTCCTGATCGGGCCCTGGTAAGCCCAGCCGCCATACCGGTGGGTAGCGCGAACTCCTCAATTGGTGTCCGGATAGTCGTCTGTTATATCAAAATCTTGATAGGCATGATCGACTCGCTACTCCGGCAGCTGTATGATATCCGCCCCGAGGGCGGGGTTCGGCCTTGCCCATAGGTGTGATTACATCACATGGTCTTGGCCTGAGTGATTTACCACACCGGATCCAGCCAACGTGGTTCGTCCCGCTAACATACGGTAAATTACCGCATGGTGGGAAGGTGCCGAAGATTTATTCTTTGGAGTAGTATTTGTTTGGTGATCCAAGACAACTGCTTAGAGTGATGGGCCAAGAACTTGGCCTTTGCCCCAAATCTTTTTAAGAGATGTTGTTGGTGATTTCACACCTGCGGGGGTTTTATGTTTTGTGGAGCCCCTGGTTTGCTATGTCCTTAGGTACTGCAACTGAGTTGCTGCTGTTAGCGTGGTCTGGGGCAAGCGGTCGTACTTATATGTTATGGAGGGGCGGGGGATATCTTGACCAGAAGTCTCCCTTCATTGCTTCCGGCACGCGGCCAGCCATTTTGCTTTGGGGATCCGGCATTCTCTATTGGTATGCTTTGCCGTCCTTCTAGGAGTACCATGAATTTCGCATGGTTGATCTAGTGTGTGGCAAGGTCCGGATAGGTCTGAGCTCTACTTTGTTCGTTGACCAGACTAGGAGTTGTTGGAATTAACACCAGCCTTCTTGTTTTGGCGCTTATGACAATTGCGCCGAGGCTTGAGGATGCTTTTTCTTTTGTCCTTCGTATTGTTTTGGACAGTAGCGGTGTGTTGACGTCGCGGCGTGTGCCTTGAGTTCTCCTGCTTAGGTTGGGGCGGCCAGTTGTGCCCTGTGTGCCCTTTGTCCGGGCGGTCGGGTCCGTATCTTTCAGTGGCCAGACCTTGGTCCATCTGTCCATCATCGAGTCTTGGTCAGTTTAAGCTGCTGTTGCTTCCTTTCCAGGCTATTTGCCGTGGCCATGAGCCATCGCTCGAAGCGTGCTTGTTCCACTGGATCATCAGGCACGCCGAATTCGTCATTGCCTTGCCTTGTCCTTGGAGGGGGCATATTGTTATCCCTCTCCTAGTATCCCACAGTGGCTAGTTCGGCCTTCTGAAAGGCAAGCCGACTGGGGTTGTATTCATCTTCGGCGCCATCCGGATTGTTTTCGACTTCTGGGCCGGTATCGGTGTTGCGGGGCCTGGACTGGCGCCGACGACGCCCATTCTTTGCTTTTTCCCCTGAGGTTTTATCCTCCGTTGCCTCATCGTCATTTGTTTACTTTCGAGTGTCCACCGTATATATATCATAAGAAGGAGTCACTGTCCACCGCCCAGTGAGCGGTGGTTCATGTTCTTCTCCTGCATCGTCGTCCATACCGTCGATGTTTTCGGAGTCGAAGTTCAGTACCTCGGTTAAGTCATCGACCGTGGCAATGAAGTGGGTGGTGGGTGGGCAACAAATTCCTTCATCCCCTGCCTCCCACTCAAGCCGGACATAGTTCGGCGAAGAACCTCCTGACAAAGAGAGAGACTTTAATGAGTCTAGCATGTCGCCAAAGGGCGAGCGCTAGAAGATATCCGCAGCGGTGAACTCCATTGCCGGAGCCCATCCTGGCCCGACGGGCTCGGGAGCGTGCGGACTGGAACCAACGTCGGATACGAATCTGGGGGTTCGGAGTCACAGGCCACCGCAGAGGTAAGGCCCGTGTTTGGCTCCACCGCCGATGAGTGTGTGACCTCGGGGGCGGGGTCCATCCCTCCGTCCTTAGGCAACACAACCTGCTCCGGATCTAGGTCCGGGGGTAGTACGGGGATGACGCCCCGAGCTTCGTCCGATGGCAGGTCTAAGCCATGCACGTCGTGACTGTCCGGTGCTCCTGGCATAGGTCCAAATCCATCGAAGATCAACTCTCCGCGGATGTCCGCCGTGTGGTTCAGGTTTCGAACCTGACACGGTGGCTGGGGCGTGGTGCCGATCTGCTCCGGATGGCCAAGTGAATTGACCGCAGCGAAGCCGCCCGAACACGTAAGATCTGTCCGGGAGGAAAGTCTCGCCTCGACAGCGCTGTTGATGATGATTGGAGGAGCCATCAAGCCTGACAACGATGACACAGAGGAACTCTCAATGAAAGCACCAATGTCGGTGTCAAAACCGGCGGATCTCGGGTAGGGGGTCTCGATCTGTGCGTCAAGGCTGATGGTAACAAGAAGTAAGGGACACAGGTGTTTACCCAAGTTCGGGCCTCTCGATGGAGGTAAAACCCTACTTCCTGCTTGATTAATATTGATGATATGGGTAGTACAAGAGTAGATCTACCACGAGATTGTAGAGGCTAAACCCTAAGAGCTAGCCTATGATGGTATGATTGTAATTGTGATCGGCCTTCTAAGGACCAACCTCTCTGGTTTATATAGGCACCGGAGAGGGCTAGGGTTTACATGGAGTCGGTTACAAGGAAGGAAATATAATATCCGGATTGCCAAGCTTCCCTTCCACGCCAAGGAAAGTCCCATCCGGACACGGGCCGAAGTCTTGAGTCTTGTATCTTCACGCTTCAAAAGTCCGGACGTTGTACATAATCTGGCTATCCGGATACCCCCTAATCCAGGACTCCCTTAGGGAGGTTGAGACTTCGCGCACACCCCAGTGTTCGAACCTTAACGGTTTTCTGGAACCCCACATCCAACACGCGCACCTTATAAAGTGCCATCAGGGGAAGATGAAGGGAGGAATAAAGAAGCTGAAATCAGGCTTCACACATTACACATCCAAACCGGGGGAATTAGTGTCTCCGCGAAGGAGGATAATCGGGGAGAAGAATGTAGAATCCCCTCTCACCAAGGAAGGAAAAGGACCGCCTCTTAAGACTTGGAAACGAAGGTTTCCAAACGAGGGAAGGAACCTTCACAAGGGGGCCCTGCCCTGGAGGGTGTCCTTACCGCACATCGCCCACATGGGGAACAGCCCTCCACCGAGCTGTAAGTGAACAAGAGTACTTTGGTAAATATATCCTTCTTTACCTCCGAGGACAATAACCGAGACATATATCTTGCAGTCCGGCTCATAGCCCTTCTTGACAGAGTTCGTCTTTGGGGGATCTTCTTCCGGAGATGATGGAGAGCGAAACGCCTCCCCCTGTCTCCCCGCCTCCCGGGGCGGACGACCCTGAGGTGTCATCACGGAGGATGTCTCCCGATCCGCCAAGGCCAGAAGGTAACCCTTCGGCCACACAAAGGCCGGAGTATTCGGCTCCTAAGGAGAGCAATAGAAAGAGTCCGGGACTGTCCGATGCACAACCGGACGCACTGATGGGTCTTCTGGAGCAAGGTGGTTGAGAACATTTCATCCGCCAAAAGTGGGTTGCATGAAGCTTTTACGAGCCTGCTAAGAGGCTTTGAGGTACGCAAGTAATATATTTTTTTTGACGGTACCGCACACGCTAGGTGTGCTATATACAGATAGTAGCCCCTGAGACGCTGATTGCTATCCAGAGGCGGAAAACAGAGGATCATTGTCCCAGGTAATGATCGCGCTGCTTTCATGTGCAGGCGGCTGAGGGTCCGATGGCTGGTCGGACTACTGAGTTTGCCAAACTGAGGCGGCAGCTTGACGCGGCAGACGCCGACATCGTGCTTGTGAACAAGCGGCTTGAAGAGGCACATGGTATGTATTTTCGGGTGGTCAACAAATATTAATAGGAGCATGATGCTAGTATCTATAATATGTTGTGACTGCAGATGGAGCTGCTGCCATGGAGACCCTTTGGGCGGAACTTACCCGAGCCAAGGAACAAGCCAGGAGAAGTGATGCGGCCGCCCTAAAGGCGGCCGAAGAGTTAAGAGCTGAACAGGCTGCTCATCGCCAGAGCGAAGATAAAATAGCCAAGATGGATGTTGAGGTGAAAGATGCCGCCGACTGATATGAGCTTCTTGAAAAGGAAAGCCAAGCGAAAGCGGCTGACCTGAAGAAAGCCATGGAAGCAGCCAAGGAAACCCGCTCTAAAATCAGAGCGGCGAAGGAGGAGCTCCGTCAAGCCGGAGATATCAGGGCTAGGAAGCCCTTTTTGTTGCAGACGAAGTTCGGAGAACCGAAGTATGCCCCTTTGGATCAATTATGGAGTGCTGCTGACGCCTACTTGGACTTGGCAATGAGTGCTGCTGATGCGACTGAGTTTTTTAAAGATCAGAAAGATCATGAATTGGAAAGGTTGTTCTGGTCGCAGTTTAGTGCTCCAACGCGTCCGCTTCTGTTAAATGAACAAATGGCCCAGTGGGCCGAGCTCCATAGGTTGTCCGGACTTGCCATGAGGTCTGTCGTGGATCATCTTTGGCCGAAGGGACCAAGGCCGAATAGTTATTTTGGTTTAGTGCAACGATTCCTTGGTGTTGTGCTGCATATCGACGCTGTAAAGAGGTCGGCGTGCATAGAGGGTGCGCGGATAGCTCTTGCCCGTGTTAAGACATACTGGGCAGAGATGGAGGCCACCGCTATTGCAATCCGGGGTCCGGCCGTAGGCCAGGTCTCGGCCGAGCACTATTTTGAAGAAGTCCTATAAGGCGCTCGTTTAATAGAGGCTCAGTGCTAGAAGAGTATCATGCTCGAGTGACATGTATCCCAATTGTAAAAACAATGCTATTCGAATTATAAAGGTTGTGTTTATACTTTTCCCTGAAAGTATTATGATGCCTCCTGTGCGGCCGTTTATGTATGTATATAACCTGAAAGTTTGTAGTTGTTGGCTTCAGCCCCCACGCACATAGTGCGGGGGTGTTCGGAAAAGCGCATATTCACACTTGACCCAACATCTTGGTCCATTAAGGAGGTGACAGCGCGGCGAACAAGGCAATCGGACTATATAGCTTTAACACTTTCACTTAGCCATAGGAGTTTGACGGTGGGGCTACTATATAGCCCCTGGTACTTCCGCGCTCATCCGAATATGGTGCGCGTACATACATGAGCGGGAAACCGGTCCTTCGTTAGTGCGGAGGAATCGCGAAGATTCCGCTGAGTCATCGAGTGGTTGACCAGTCTCGCACTTTATCATGACAATCAGTTTTCGGCTTTCTCTACTGAGGTGCTCATCCAGATGAACCAGGGGACAATCACAGTAGTTCTACTGGTGCCACCTTAGCCGATAGAGCGGAACGTAAGGTAGCAAAACACGGGAGCCAGGCAAACCCAACTATTGACCAAAGACATGATTCGAAGCTGATGCGTATAAGGCCGAACTCGCGACGCCGAACACTCCCTAAGGTATTCGGACTTTACAACATATACTGGGCTAAGCAACGCCCTCGATAATGAGCCCTGAATTTCCAGGTACGTGCATTAGTCTGACGTGACGAAATGCTAATAATGCTAGCATCCCTCTCGGTTGTGTTGAGTATCCGGAGGGTGTGAAGCAACAAGAGAGAGTAAAAATGGTTTACACAGGGTGTTAATCTAAAAGAAACCTTTGAGCGGGGCCCTGCTGCACGTCTGCGCCTGTGTCCCCATTGTGCCGTATCCTGGAAGGGTGTAGCACGATGATCATCTGTAAAAGAGAAAAACCCAGGTAAAGGTCTTCGTGTAAAAAATTGGTTATTTTTAATGAACCATTTAAAGTGCAATCTAAATAGGGTCAAGCCGAACTGTAGCCTTTTTTACATGCGGGAAGCCCCTAGCACCACCTATGGGGGTATATCCATCAACCCAATCTCAGGTTTATCTGAGCTGTTACAGCTAGTGGTGCGCCGGAATCGTCTAACCGTGTCCGCAGTCTTGACGACCGATCATTTATTCGGGTTGGAGAGGTTCAATGTTCGGCTGCTAGAGCCGCCACATATTTCTCCGTATGTGAGGTACGCTCTGTGTTTCCGCTAACTATGATGATGCCACGTGGACCGGGCATCTTGATCTTAAGATAAGCGTAGTGCGGTACTGCGTTGAAACAAGCGAAGGCTGTTCTTCCGAGTGGTGCATGATAACCGCTTCGGAATGGAGCAATGTCAAAGGTTAATTCTTCGCTTAGGAAGTTGTCCGGAGAACCGAATACAACCTCTAAAACTAGAGAGCCCGTGCAGCGGGCCTCTGGGCCTGGTAATACTCCTTTAAAGGTAGTATTGCTTTGGTTTATTCTTGTCGGGTCTATCCCCATTTTGCGGACGGTGTCCTGATATATCAGATTAAGACTACTGCCGCCGTCCATCAGGACTCGTGTGAGGTGGTATCCGTCAATTATTGGGTCTAGCACCAAGGCAGCCGATCCTCTGTTCCGGATACTAGTTGGGTGATCCCTGCGATCAAAAGTGATCGAGGGCCACCAAGGGTTGAACTTGCGGGTGACGTGTTCCACGGCGTATATGCCTCAGGGTGCGTGCTGGCGCCTCCTCTTCCGTATGTGAGTTGCGTAAATCATGTTTACTGTTTTGACCTCTGGTGGGAATTTTTTCTGTCCCCCAGTGTTCGGCTGGCGAGGCTCATCCTCGTCTTCGCTTTGTGTCTCCCTCCCCTTGTGTTCGGCGTTTAACTTGCCGGCCTTCTTGAAGACCCAGCATTCTCTGTTGGTGTGATTTGCGGGTTTGTCGGAGGTGCCATGAATGTGACATAATCTGTCTAGAATCTTGTTTAGGCTGGGCGGTGCATCTCTGTTGCCTTTAAATGGCTTTTTCCATTGACCGGGTCGAGAGCCTGTAACGCCCCGGATTCGATGCGCCAGGTTTCTTCCAGTTATTCGCCGTCGTTGCCATGTCATTTGCTTGCGTGTTGAACTTTGCCATGTCATCATATGCATTTCATATCACGTCATCATGTGCATCGCATTGGCATACGTGTTCGTCTCATGCATCTGAGCATTTTCCCCGTTGTCCGTTTTGCAATCCGGTGCTCCTATGTCTCCCGGCGCCCCCTTTTACCTCTTTTAATGTGCGGGTGTTAAACTTTCTCGGAATGGCCGAGGTTTGCCAAGCGGCCTTGGTATAGCACCGTGAACCGCTTTGTCAAGTTTCGTGCAATTTGGAGGTCGTTTGGTACTCCAATGGTTAACCGGGTAACCGTAAAAGCCTCTTTTGTTTGCAGTCCAACACCCCTTCCAAAGTGTCCCAAAACCCATCTAACTCCCCTCCATGCTCTCGGTCGTTCAATCGCGATCGCGTGGCCGAAAACCGCACCTCATTTGGACTCTCCTAGCTCCCTCTATCTATAAATACACCTCTCCCTCCGAATTCGCGGATCAATCCCCACCGAAACCCTATATCCCACCTCCTCTGCCTTGCGGACATGTCCGCCGTCGTCGGACAAACCAGCGCCGCCGCCCTCGCCAACCCGCTCTCGCCACGTGTCACCGCCGCCCGTCTCCACCGCGCCTCCACCTGCGGCCTGCCGGCCCAGCGCCGCGGCCCTCCGGCCCGTCGCTGGTCGCGCCGCCGGCCAGCCCCCCGGCCCGCCGCCCTCCGCCCCGGCGCCCGCGCCGCCGCCTCGCCTCCTCCCGCACGTCGCTGCCGCCCGCCCGTAGCGCCCGCCGCCGTCCGCCCTCCGCCCGAACCGCCTCCCTCGCCCGGCGTCGGCCTGCCTCCTCGCCGCCTTGGCTTCGCCCGCGCCCGCCGCCCGGATCCGCCCGGCGCTGCCCCGGCCGCCCGGCCCTCGCCCCTCGCCCGGCGTCCCCTCGCCCCTGTCGCCCGTTGCTCGGCGAGATCCGGGCGGTGGATGAGATCCACCGTCCGGGATCCAACGCGTCTGACGCCTCCGCCCGGATCTCCTCGTCCCGCACGTCCCCGTCCCGTTGACTTTCTCCCGGAGGTTGTTTTTCGTCTAAGTCCCCAGATCTGCTAATATTTTCATGCATTTTCATCGCATCATAACTCTGCATCTGTTGCTCCGTTTCGTGCGTGTAATATGTCAAATTGTTCGACTCGACGAGTACATCATTTCATCTCATTGAATCATTTTCATTTGAGCTCATCTTGATGCCTGAATCTTCATTGCAAGAGGGCTATGTGATGTTAGTTTCAGATTCTTATCAGAACATGCACTTTTGTCATTTTTGCCATGATTGATGTGTGCACCCTATGATCTTGAGTCCTACATGTGTTTTGTAATATGCCATGCCATCTTTACAGGGGTGTATGCCATGTATTTTTGTGATCTCTGTGGTGACTAGCACAAGCATGCAAACTAGGCTTCATGATGTTGCTGATTTCAGCCCCTGCTCACTGATATTTTTATGCCATGTAAACTTGATGCTACCGAGAGATCCATGCTTATTTTGAGATACTTCAGTAAGGATGTTTTGAACATATGGTTATGCTCTATCCATCCATGCCCTTGTTTGAAATTATGGAGTGCCATAGCTTGAGTCAATCGAGCTCTACTTTTGCTATAAAATGTTTCCTGGCAGATTGTTTACATGTTATTCAATTTTGCCAAGGTTGTTGTAGTTGATCCGTGTATGCTATGATGTTGTTCTTGCCATGTATAGCTTCTATGCCATGTCTTCTTACTGTTAGTGGCCTTTCCATGCCATGTATTGCTCTGTGGTGAGTGGTTCAAGCTCACCAACATGCCTACTTATTGTTATTCCTGTCATGTATGAATCTGTAATATAACTTGCCATGTTTACATGGGTGCCATGATATTTTCTGATCCTTTTTGGCTTATGGTCAGTAAGGGACTTTTGTTCTATAAATTTAGTAGATTCATGCCATGCCTTTGTTTGCCATGATAAGTTCCTGTAACATATTGTTTGATGGCTCTAAACATTGCAACCTCATGTTATTTCCTGCTAAGTCTGAAACTGTTATTATTTGCAATCTTGCCATATGTTTTTGAGCATGTTCTACTGATTTTTGGAGATTGATCAGTGTTCATGTTTTGTCATGCTTTACCTGTACATCATGCCCATGCCTTTTGTTTTCTTGTTGAGGTCCTGTAGCATGTTGTTTTGATGCTTGCAATATGCCTAGTTGCTGTTTTGGACAGATTGTTGTCATGTCTTGTATAGTGTGTATGTGTTGAACCGTTGCTCCGTTTTGAGTGTGCTCTATATGAAACTTGCTTGATTTTGCATGTAGTTTCATATTATCATGTTGCATCCTTGTTTTGAGGTGTTTGCTTGATGTTTGTATGCATTTTGCATCAATGCCATGTTTATCTTGTTTTGCTCATATCTTCTAGGCCGTAGCTCCGAATCTAATGAACTTTATATGTAACTTGACTAGAATTTCGTGTAGATCATCGTGGTGCATCTTAACTTGATGTTTAACAACTTGAACATAAGTTTTATTCAGATATGGACCAATTTCGAAATTTGCATATGAGGACTTACCGGATTTGTTATATGTTGTTTCCGGCCTCATTTAAACTTGCCTTGATGTGTTGCTCTTGTTTGCATCATCACCTGCCATGAGTAGCTTCATGTAGTCTTGTCATGCATCATGCTTGTTGTGCATCATGTCTTGTTCATGTGTGGTGTGTTTACCTATGTTGTGTGCTTCTTCTTGTTAGTTCCTGTTTCGTTGCGATCGTGAGGATTCGTTCGTCTACGCTTGGTTCGTCTTCATGGCTTCATCTTCTTCATGGACTCGTTCTTCTTCCTAGCGGGATTTCAGGCAAGATGACCGCTACCCTGGATCTCACTACTATCATTGCTATGCTAGTTGCTTCGTTCTATCGCTTTGCTGCGCTACCTATCACTTGCTGCTCAAGCCTCCCAAATTGCCATGAACCCCTAACCTTTTGCACCTTTCCTAGCAAACCGTTGTTTGGCTATGTTACCGCTTTGCTCAGCCCCTCTTATAGCATTGTTAGTTGTAGGTGAAGATGAAGTTTGTTCCTTGTTGGAACATGGAGATGTTGTTCCTTGTTGGAACATGTTTACTTGTTGGGATATCACAATATATCTTATTTAATTAATGCATCTATATACTTGGTAAAGGGTGGAAGGCTCGGCCTTATGCAGTGTTTTGTTCCACTCTTGCCGCCCTAGTTTCCGTCATATCGGTGTTATGTTCCCGGATTTTGCGTCCCTAACGCGGTCGGGTGATTTATGGGACCCCTTGACAGTTCGCTTTGAATAAGACTCCTCCAAAGAAGGCCCAACATTGGTTTTACCATTTGCCTCACCTATACCCTTTTTCCCTTGGGTTTCGGAGCCCGAGGGTCATCTTTATTTAGCCCCGGGCGGTGCTCCTTCGAGTGTTGGTCCGAACCGAGCAGATGCAGGGCCACCACGGGCAACTCGAGGCTTGGTTTTACTCGTAGGCTGACTTATCCGGTGTGCCACGAGAACGAGATATGTGCGACTCCTATCGGGATTTGTCGGCACATCGGGCGGCTTTGCTGGTCTTGTTTTATTGCTGTCGAAATGTCCTGTAGCCGGGATTCCGAGACTGATCGGGTCTTCCCGGGGAGAAGGAATATCCTTTGTTGATCGCGAGAGCTTATCATGGGCTAAGTTGGGACACCTGCAGGGTATAAACTTTCGAGAGCCGTGCCAGCGGTTATGTGGCAGATGGAATTTGTTAATATCCGGTTGTAGTAAACTTGAAGCAAACTCTTCTAAAATACACCAACCGTAATGCGTAACCGTGAGTGTCTCTTTTCGGGGTTGATCGAGAGGAGAACACGGTTTCGGGTTATGTCTGACGTAAGTAGGAGTTCAGGATCACTTCTTGATCATTACTAGTTGACAACCGTTCCTTTGTATCTCTTCTCGCTCTCTTTTGCGTATGTTAGCCACCATATATATGCTTAGTCGCTGCTGCAACCTCACCACTTTACCCCTTCCTTTCCCTTTATGCTTTGCTAGTCTTGATACCCATGGTAATGGGATTGCTGAGTCCTCGTGGCTCACAGATTACTACACCACCAGCCAGGTACAGGTTTGTGATGATCATGGCGCTTAGAGCAATGTTTGCTTGTATTGGAGTTCTTCTTACGCTTCTTCGATCGGGGATAGGTTCGGTCGGCAGCCTGGCTAGCGAGGTGGATATTATTTGAGTTTCTGTTTATGTTTCATCCGTAGTCGGATGTTGATCTTGTATATGATGTTGATGTATTCTTGTGGCATTTGTGCCTTTTGTATGTATCCCCATCTATTATGTAATGTTGATGTAATGATATCCACCTTGCAAAAGCGTTTCAATATCGGGTCTATCCTTGGTGGGACCTTTGAGTTCCTTTTGGATAGGGTCGCATATTAGGCGTGATAAGTTGGTATCGAGCCTCGACCGACCTTAGGAGCCCCTTGATTGATCGTGTAGTTTGGCCGTTGTTGAGTCTAGAAAAAAACTGATTTCGAGTCTAGTTATATCGGAGAGTAGGAATTCTTTTACTCCTCTGCCCCTTCGTCGCCCTGGTGAGGAATCTTGACGTAGGTGTTTTGAATTACTCCTCTTCCCGTTCAAATTTTTCTTTAGGATCACGCAGTTGGTTTTCCGATCGTTGGCCCTCAGTTCTTTTTATCCGGTGCATTTCTCGTCAAGTTGACTCGAGCCTCTTCATCTTTGAGTTTAATCCTCAGTTCTTCCTCCGATGTCGTTGTTTTTCCTTGTCCGAAGTTGTCCTTGTTTTTCCCACCCACCCACCCTTTTTCATCACGGAACCGGAGGCCGTAATCGAGTATCCATCCTACTCGTGCGAAGTCTTTGCTTTCTTTCCTCAATGATTTCAACCGGTGTTTTATCTCCAAGATATTCGTCGTTTTCCCCTTCCAAGTTGTCTTTGTTTTCCCGCCCTCCCACCCTTTGTCTTCCCGGAGTTTGAGTCAGTTCGACCATCAATTCCATTCGTGTGGAGCCTCTTCAGTCTTCCCTCAATTATTTTAACCGGTGAATTCTTGTTTTGTTCGTCATTCTTCATCCCTTTCTTTTTCCGGTGCACTGAATTCAAGTTTTTCGGTGTTGATCATATTCTTTCCTTGGATCAAGTGTTTTCCTTACTCGTTCGTCTCTCGCCAGTTTATCCATCCGGAGTTATGAAGACATCTCAAGAGATTCGTCTGTGTTCCAATTAATTCGAGGTTGTCACCTCATTCAAATATTTCAATTGTTCTGGTGTATAATCTATCTGTTCAACATCCCTTTCCAACGGTGTTATCCCTTCAGTGGGCCCTAACCCACAGGTCTTTTCCCAGGATCTTACCTGACTCTTCTAATTTACCCGGAGTTATTCTCAATTCTTTTCGGAGTTTGACGTAATAATGAATTTCATCAGTCAGATGCCTTTTCAAGATCGACTTCAAACCATTTCATTGTTGACTCAACCTCTTTGCTTTTCATTCTACCGGAGTACCTCAGTTAATTTTGGTGGTGTTTCTCGTCATCATTTGAAGACCGAAGAAGAGTTCCTTCTAAATCTTGTCCATTCTCCCGGAGATTCATGGTGATAGCTCGATGTTATCCTATCTAATTGTTTCCAGTCATGCAAATTCTTTTCATCCATCCGGAGCATTTCAGGAGTTGCTTTCTCTCTCGATCATCCGGAGGCCATCTTTTCGGAAGATTTCTTCATTCTAAGTTTTCAGATTCGTTCTCCAATTATTCTATATCCGTGCCCCTTCGTTCGTCTCAATATTCTTCCGGTGCCTCGTTCAAGTGTTCTTTAATCAGCTCACGATCTCTTTGTTCTTTTGCATCTAAATACCCTTGAGCTTATTGGTTCTTCTAATTCTTCCCGGTGATGCATCCTCTTTCATCAGTCATTTCCAAATTCTTACGGTGATTCGTTCAAGATTCTTTTCCTTGTTTATCATTTTTATTCATTCGTTCTTTTCAATCCTACCGGTGGTTCATGAAGACTTTCTCAAGTTTGTGGGATGTCACTTCTCAATCCTTTTCAAGAAGAATAAGTAGTTTGCAAATCCATTTTTGTCATCAATTTAATTTGATGAAGGATAAGCATACAATAAATCTTATTCTTATTTTATCCAAGCGAGTAATCCCTATCTTCAGAGTTTGTTCTTGATGAATAAATTCTAGTTCCAAGTGTTTTCATCTTTTCTTTTCCGGAGTTCAGTTTCCTCGGCCATTTCGTCGGAACCTCCATCGGAATCTTCGCAACGCTCATCTTATTCTTTCTTCCTTCATTCTATCTCATCATCCTTTTTTTTGTTACCGGAGTTCTTCATGGTGGTTCTTCATGATTTAATTCTTTCTTCAAGAGTTTCATCAATATTTTGGTGGAATTCAAATATCTTTTCTTCTTGCATCTCTAAGTGTAATTAATTCTCCGTATTCTTTAGAATTGGAGTTTTGCATTTCTTTGTTCTTCTCAGATATTCAAATCCACTCAATCCTTCCTTCTAAGTTCTTTTCATTCAAATTATTTCAATTCTTTCCGGAGGTTTTGTGTTGTTCCTTTCATCAAGTATCTTTCCATCCTCTCTAGTTCATGTTCTTTTCTTTCCATGTTCAACCGATGTACTGCCTAAATCCTTTCAGTCTTATTCGTTTCTTTTCTCATTCTAACCACTCCGGTTAGAACGAGTTGTTTCATAGTCTGTCTGTTTCCGTGAGCTTTTGATTCTCGTCATTCTCGTCGTCCCTCTCTTCTTCTTGAGCGCTCTTGATTCTTTGCTTCTTATCTTGAGTTCTTGTTTCACCTCTTCCTCTTTCTCTTCCGTCTCGGTCCTAAGATCTCGGGACGAGATCTCTTGTTAGTGGAGGAGTGTTGTAACGCCCCGGATTCGATGCGCCAGGTGTCTTCCAGTTATTCGCCGTCGTTGCCATGTCATTTGCTTGCGTGTTGCACTTTGCCATGTCATCATATGCATTTCATATCACGTCATCATGTGCATCGCATTGGCATACGTGTTCGTCTCATGCATCCGAGCATTTTCCCCGTTGTCCGTTTTGCAATCCGGTGCTCCTATGTCTCCCGGCGCCCCCTTTTACCTCTTTTAATGTGCGGGTGTTAAACTTTCTCGGAATGGCCCGAGGTTTGCCAAGAGGCCTTGGTATAGCACCGGTAGACCGCCTGTCAAGTTTCGTGCCATTTGGAGGTCGTTTGGTACTCCAACGGTTAACCGGGTAACCGTAAAAGCCTCTTTTGTTTGCAGTCCAACACCCCTTCCAAAGTGGCCCAAAACCCATCTAACTCCCTCCATGCTCTCGATCGTGCGATCACGATCGCGTGGCTCCGCACCTCATTTGGACTCTCCTAGCTCCCTCTATCTATAAATACACCTCCCCTCCGATTCGCGGATCAATCCCCCGAAACCCTAGATCCCACCTCCTCTGCCTTGCGGACATGTCCGCCGCCCGTCCGGACAAACCAGCGCCGCCGCCCTCGGCCAACCCGGCCTCGCCACGTGTCACCGCCCGCCCGTCTCCACAGCGCCTCCACCGCTGCGGCCCGCCAGCCCAGCCAAGCCCCTCCCGCCGGTCGGTCGCCCGCCGCCCGGCCCGAAGCCTTGCCCGCCGCCCTTGCGCCGGCGCCCACCCCCGCCGCTGCGCCGCCTCCGCCCGATCGCCGCCGCCCGCCGCATCGCCGCCGCCCGCCCTCCGCCTGGCTGAGCGCCTCCCTCGCGGCGTCGGCCGCCAGCGCCTCGCCCGGCCCAGCAGCATGAAGCTTCGCCACGCCCGGCCGCGGATCCGCCCGGCGCTGCCCGCCGCCCCCCTCGCCCCCGCCCCAGCGTCCCCTCGCCGCCGCCCGCCCGTTTGCTCCGGCGAGATCCGGGCGGGTGGATGAGATCCACCCGTCCCGGGATCCAAACGCGGACGCGCCTCCGCCCGGATCTCCTCGTCCCGCACGTCCCCGTCCCGTTGACTTTCTCCCGGAGGTTGTTTTTCGTCTAAGTCCCCAGATCTGCTAATATTTTCATGCATTTTCATCGCATCATAACTCTGCATCTGTTGCTCCGTTTCGTGCGTGTAATATGTCAAATTGTTCGCCTCGACGAGTACATCATTTCATCTCATTGAATCATTTTCATTTGAGCTCATCTTGATGCCTGAATCTTCGTTGCAAGAGGGCTATGTGATGTTAGTTTCAGATTCTTATCAGAACATGCACTTTTGTCATTTTTGCCATGATTGATGTGTGCACCCTATGATCTTGAGTCCTACATGTGTTTTGTAATATGCCATGCCATCTTTACAGGGGTGTATGCCATGTATTTTTGTGATCTCTGTGGTGACTAGCACAAGCATGCAAATTAGGCTTCATGATGTTGCTGATTTCAGCCCCTATTCTGCTGATATTTTTATGCCATGTAAACTTGATGCTACCGAGAGATCCATGCTTATTTTGAGATACTTCAGTAAGGATGTTTTGAACATATGGTTATGCTCTATCCATCCATGCCCTTGTTTGCAATTATGGAGTGCCAAGGTTGTTGTAGTTGATCCGTGTATGCTATGATGTTGTTCTTGCCATGTATAGCTTCTATGCCATGTCTTCTTACTGTTAGTTGCCTTTCCATGCCATGTATTGCTCTGTGGTGAGTGGTTCAAGCTCACCAACATGCCTACTTATTGTTATTCCTGTCATGTATGAATCTGTAATATAACTTGCCATGTTTACATGGGTGCCATGATATTTTCTGATCCTTTTTGGCTTATGGTCAGTAAGGGACTTTTGTTCTATGCATTTAGTAGATTCACGCCATGCCTTTGTTTGCCATGATAAGTTCCTGTAACATATTGTTTGATAGCTCTAAACATTGCAACCTGATGTTATTTCCTGCTAAGTCTGAAACTGTT
This sequence comes from Aegilops longissima, assembly GCA_021605205.1. Classification (NCBI taxonomy): domain Eukaryota; kingdom Viridiplantae; phylum Streptophyta; class Magnoliopsida; order Poales; family Poaceae; genus Aegilops; species Aegilops longissima. The sequence goes on along the minus strand of CM038678.1, from coordinate 633,058,157 downwards.
ATTATTTGCAATCTTGCCATGTGTTTTTGAGCATGTTCTAGTGATTTCTGGAGATTGCTCAGTGTTCATGTTTTGTCATGCTTTACCTGTACATCATGCCCATGCCTTTTGTTTTCTTGTTGAGGTCCTGTAGCATGTTGTTTTGATGCTTGCAATATGCCTAGTTGCTGTTTTGGACAGATTGTTGTCATGTCTTGTATAGTGTGTATGTGTTGAACCGTTGCTCCGTTTTGAGTGTGCTCTATATGAAACTTGCTTGATTTTTCATGTAGTTTCATATTATCATGTTGCATCCTTGTTTTGATGTGTTTGCTTGATGTTTGTCTGCATTTTGCATCAATGCCATGTTTATCTTGTTTTGCTCATATCTTCTAGGCCGTAGCTCCGAATCTAATTAACTTTATATGTAACTTGACTAGAATTTCGTGTAGATCATCGTGGTGCATCTTAACTTGCTGTTTAACAAATTGAACATAAGGTTTATTCAGATCTGGACCAATTTCGAAATTTGCATGAGGACTTACCGGATTTGTTATATGTTGTTTCCGGCCTCATTTAAACTTGCCTTGATGTGTTGCTCTTGTTTGCATCATCTGTTGCCATGAGTAGCTTCATGTAGTCTTGTCATGCATCATGCTTGTTGTGCATCATGTCTTGTTCATGTGTGTTGTGTTTACCTATGTTGTGTGCTTCTTCTTGTTAGTTCCTGTTTTGTTGCGATCGTGAGGATTCGTTCGTCTACGCTTGGTTCGTATTCGTGGCTTCATCTTCTTCATGGACTCGTTCTTCTTTCTAGCGGGATTTCAGGCAAGATGACCGCTACCCTGGATCTCACTACTATCATTGCTATGCTAGTTGCTTCGTTCTATCGCTTTCCTGCGCTACCTATCACTTGCTGCTCAATCCTCCCAAATTGCCATGAACCCCTAACCTTTTGCACCTTTCCTAGCAAACCGTTGTTTGGCTATGTTACCGCTTTGCTCAGCCCCTCTTATAGCGTTGTTAGTTGTAGGTGAAGATGAAGTTTGTTCCTTGTTGGAACATGGAGATGTTGTTCCTTGTTGGAACATGTTTACTTGTTGGGATATCACAATATATCTTATTTAATTAATGCATCTATATACTTGGTAAAGGGTGGAAGGCTCGGCCTTATGCCTGGTGTTTTGTTCCACTCTTGCCGCCCTAGTTTCCGTCATATCGGTGTTATGTTCCCGGATTTTGCGTCCCTAACGCGGTCGGGTGATTTATGGAACCCCTTGACAGTTCGCTTTGAATAAGACTCCTCCAAGGCCCAACATTGGTTTTACCATTTGCCTCACCTATACCCTTTTTCCCTTGGGTTTCGGGCCCGAGGGTCATCTTTATTTTAGCCCCCACCCCGGGCGGTGCTCCTTCGAGTGTTGGTCCGAACCGAGCAGACTCAAGGGCCACCACGGGCAACTCGAGGCTTGGTTTTACTCATAGGCTGACTTATCCGGTGTGCCACGAGAATGAGGTACGTCGACTCCTATCGGGATTTGTCGGCACATCGGGCGGCTTTGCTGGTCTTGTTGTATTGTTGTCGAAATGTCTTGTAGCCGGATTCGAGACTGATCGGGTCTTCCGGGAGAAGGAATATCCTTCGTTGATCGCGAGAGCTTATCATGGGCTAGTTGGGACACCCTGCAGGTATAAAATTTCGAGAGCCGTGCCATGATTTATGTGGCAGATGGGAATTTGTTAATATCCGGTTGTAGTAAACTTGAAGCAAACTCTTCTAAAATACACCAACCGTAGCGTAACCGTGAGTGTCTCTTTTGGGGTTGATCGAGAGGAGAACACGGTTTCTGGGTTATGTCTGACGTAAGTAGGAGTTCAGGATCACTTCTTGATCATTACTAGTTGACGACCGTTCCTTTGTATCTATTCTCGCTCTCTTTTGCGTATGTTAGCCACCATATATATGCTTAGTCGCTGCTGCAACCTCACCACTTTACCCCTTCCTTTCCCTTTAAGCTTTGCTAGTCTTGATACCCATGGTAATGGGATTGCTTTGAGTCCTCGTGGCTCACATTACTACACCACCGATTGCAGGTACAGGTTTGCGATGATCATGACGCGAGAGCGATGTTTGCTTGTATTGGAGTTCTTCTTACGCTTCTTCGATCGGGGATAGGTTCGTGTCGGCAGCCTGGGCTAGCAGGTGGTGGATATTGTTTGAGTTTCTGTTTATGTTTCATCCGTAGTCGGATGTTGATCTTGTATATGATGTTGATGCATTCTTGTGGCATTTGTGCCTTTTGTATGTATCCCCATCTATTATGTAATGTTGATGTAATGATATCCACCTTGCAAAAGCGTTTCAATATGCGGGTCTATCCTTGGTGGGACCTTTCGAGTTCCTTTTGGATAGGGTCGCATATTGGGCGTGACAGAGCCCCTGAATCCGGCGCTTACCGCCGTGTTGTCTGGGATGTCTTCATTGTTTCGACGCTTTCTTTTATTGTGTCGCGGTTTCCCGTTGCCATCCCTGACTTCGGATGTGCCTGGGTTCCTGGTGCCGCTACGGGCCAGCCAACTGTCTTCGCCCGTGCAAAAGCGGGTCATAAGGCTTGTTAGGGCTGCCATTGTCCTCGGTTTTTCCTGGCCGAGTTGTGTGGTGATGTCTACTACACAACCTTCTTCTTGTAGACATTGTTGGGCCTCCAAGTGCAGAGGTTTGTAGGACAGTAGCAAATTTCCCTCAAGTGGATGACCTTAGGTTTATCAATCCGTGGGAGGCGTAGGATGAAGATGATCTCTCTGAAACAACCCTGCAACCAAATAACAAAGAGTCTCTTGTGTCCCCAACACACCCAATACAATGGTAAATTGTATAGGTGCACTAGTTCGGCAAAGAGATGGTGATACAAGTGCAATATAGATAGTAGATATAGGTTTTAGTAATCTGAAAATATAAAAACATCAAGGTAACTAATGATAAAAGTGATCACAAACGGTATTGCAATGCTTTGAAACAAGGCCTAGGGTTCATACTTTCACTAGTGCAAGTTCTCTCTACAATAATAACATAATTGGATCATATAACTATCCCTCAACATGCAACAAAGAGTCACTCCAAAGTCACTTATAGAGGAGAACAAACGAAGAGATTATGGTAGGGTACAAAACCACCTCAAAGTTATCCTTTCAGATCAATCTATTCAAGAGTTCGTACTAGAATAACACCTTAAGACACAAATCAACCAAAACCCTAATGTCACCTAGATACTCCAATGTCACCTCAAGTATCCTTGGGTATGATTATACAATATGCATCACACAATCTCAGATTCATCTATTCAACCAACACAAAGAACTTCAAAGAGTGCCCCAAAGTTTCTACCGAGAGTCAAGATTTAAAACGTGCTAACCCCTATGCATAAGTTCACGAGGTCACGGAACCCGCAAGTTGATCACCAAAACATACATCAAGAGAATCACGTGATATCCCTTTGTCACCACAGACTTGCACATGCAAGACATACATCAAGTGTTCTCAAATCCTTAAAGACTCAATTCGATAAGATAACTTCAAAGGGAAAACTCAATCCATTACAAGAGAGTAGAGGGGGAGAAAGATCATAAGATCCAACTATAATAGAAAAGCTCGCAATACATCAAGATCGTACCACCTCAAGAACACGAGAGAGAGAGAGAGAGAGAGAGAGAGAGAGAGATCAAACACATAGCTACTGGTACATACCCTCAGCCCCGAGGTGAACTACTCCCTCCTCGTCATGGAGAGCGCCAGGATGATGAAGATGGCCACCGGTGAGGGACCCCCCCTCCGGCAGGGTGCCAGAAGAGGGTCTCGATTGGTTTTTGGTGTCTACAGAGGCTTGTGGCGGCGGAACTCCCGATCTATTCTGCTCCTCGAAGGTTTTAGGGTATATGGGAATATATAGGTGAAAGAAGTCGGTAAGGGGAGCCACGAGGGTGGAGGGCACGCCCCCCTGCCTCCTGCTCTCCTTGTTGATCCCCTGACGTGCACTCCAAGTCTCCCGTATTGCTTTCTTTCCAAAAATAACTTTTCCAAAGGATTCATTCCGTTTGGACTCCGTTTGATATTCCTTTTCTGTGAAATACTGAAACAAAGGAAAAAACAGAAACTTGCACTTGGCTCTGGGACAATAGGTTAGTCCTAAAAGTAATATAAAAGTGCATAGTAAAGCCCATAAAACATCCAAGATGGATAATATAATAGCATGAATACTTCATAAATTATAGATACGTTGGAGACGTATCATCTGGCGAGCCATTTGTCCCGGACACTGTGTTTGAAAGACGCTAAGGCATCGGCTGTCGGTGTCAAAACCGGTGGATCTCGGGTAGGGGGTCCCGAACTGTGCGTCTAAGGCGGATGGTAACAGGAGGCGGGGGACACGATGTTTACCTAGGTTCGGGCCCTCTCGATGGAGGTAATACCTTACTTCCTGCTTGATTGATCTTGATGATATGAGTATTACAAGAGTTGATCTACCACGAGATCGTAGAGGCTAAACCCTAGAAGCCAGCCTATGGTATGATTGTTGTTTTCCTATGGACTAAACCCTGCGGTTTATATAGACATCGGAGGGGGCTAGGGTTACACATAGTCGGTTAGAAGGGAGGAGATCTACATATCCGTATTGCCAAGCTTGCCTTCTACGCCAAGGAGAGCCCCATCCGGACACGGGATGAAGTCTTCAATCTTGTATCTTCATAGTCCTACAGTCCGGCCAAAGGATATAGTCTGGTTGTCCGAGGGCCCCCTAATCCAGGACTCCCTCAGTAGCCCCTGAACCAGGCTTCAACGACGATGAGTCCGGCGCGCAGATTGTCTTCGGCATTGCAAGGCGGGTTCCTCCTCCGAATATTCCATAGAAGATTCTGAACACAAGGATAGTGTCTATCTCTGCAAAACAAATTCCACAACCGTAGAGAGAATAATATTTCCACAAAACTAATCTGCTAACACATTCTGCAGCATGACATCCCACCACGGCCCGGTCATTATTCGAACCGTTTTTCTCAACCAGCCACAACACATATCGCGAGGCAGTTTTCTTGGCACGTCTTGTCGAAGCAGAGATCGTGTCCCCTTATCACGGGATTCTCATCAATATGGGTGTGGGTAACCCAACCGCGCCATCAATTACGGCGCTTGGGGAACAAGCGAGTTTACCAGGCAGGTGGGGAGGCGCATAGTTTCTTCCGCCATTATAAAGAGACAAGGATTCATCTTTTTCACCCACGCCCTCTTCCTCCTTGCTCATCCATTCCTGCGCACTCAAGCTCCAGCACCCAAGTTCGCATTTTCTCCTCAAATCACTCCAAGCATGTCCGGAGCGGGAGGCAAGTGGATGGTCTCCTCCGTTACGGAGGAGGACATCACAAAGCTACGGGAGCCGGATACTGGCCGCGGATATCGCGCCGCTACCGGATCAGGCAGATCGTCCCTACTCCAGAACCCCATGAGAGGGTGGTATTTCTTACCCACTTCGTCCGCGGACTGGGATTTCCCCTCCACCCATTTGTCCGCGGGCTCATGTTCTACTACGTGCTAGACTTTCAAGATCTGGCCCCCAATTTCATCCTCAACATCTCGGCGTTTATCATCGTGTGCGAGGCCTTCCTCCGCATCAAGCCCCACTTCGGCCTGTGGCTGAAGACCTTCAATGTTAAACCGAAGGTGGTGGTCGGCCAGCAGGCGGAGTGCAGAGGCGCCATGGTGGGCAAAATGCCCAACGTCACCTGGCTCGAAGGCTCCTATGTGGAGACCGTAAAGGGGTGGCAATCAGGGTGGTTCTACATCACCGAGCCGCGCGACACCAACTAGGTGGCGGCCCACGAATTTTGATCCGGAATACCCATGCGGCGCACCTCCTGGAAAGAGAAGGGCCTATCCTGGGGTTCCTCGGTAGAGCTGACCGGACTCCAGACCAGTGTCAAAAACATGATGAGCAAGAAAATCAAGCTTGTCAACATGGTCCAATTCATGCTCTTCCGCCGGATCCTCCCATGTCAAAGACGGGCATTCAATTTGTGGGAGTTCGACCCGGCCGAGCACCAGACGCTGCGAGCTCTTCGACACGATGCACAAGGACGCCTGGAAGGTGCTGTTTAAAGGCGCTGATGTACCTCCTCCCCTTACCGAGGACCGTGGACTCAGCGCAAAGCGCTCTACCAATCCGGTAAGTCTTTTATATCTCATAAGATGTTCTTTGCCCCAGTATAACCACGCGCGGGATCTAAGCCTCCACGCCATTTAACAGGACTGGGAAGCGACAGCGGAGCAGATCGATTGTCCAGCTGCCCTGCCCGAAGATCCGGCAGATGCTCTCCTGACGGAGATGCTGGTTCCGGTGCCTTATGAGGTGCTGGAGAAGAAGGCCAAGAAGAAGGCCACGGGGACCAGGAAGGGTCTCCGGCGCAAGGTTATGTCGGACTCATCGTCCGAAAACATCGAGGCGCACTCCTCCCACGAAAATGAGGATGAGGAAGAGGATAGTTCCCCCTAGCAGGGGGGACAGGAAAAGGAAGGCCGCCCCATCAGGGTAGGTCGAAGGGTCCAAGAAGGGAAGGACCCTCCTCCCGGACTGCTCCATGACGGCCGCTTTCAGCGACGAGGAGTGGTTACCCAGGGACAAGCCCCTGGCAAAGTCATGAGTATCCGGATACCATAATAATTCTTGGTACGTCTTATTGTACTGTTTGTTATCACGCCGCGTACGATTATGCAGTCCATCCCGGGGCCATACCGACGTATCTTCGTCGAACGATTCTTTGGGCCCGTCAGATGTGAACAGCGATTCACTCCCGGCCGCTTCCTCCCCCCGCCCTACGGACGACGCCGAGGTGTTGTCTCGAAGGGAACTGAACCAAGGGGAAACAGTTCCGGAGGCGCCCCAAGGCGAAATTCTAGGCGCTGGGCGCACGAGGGGCAAGACTCCCCTGGGCCCTAACGCCGGGGGCAGCAAGTCTAGCCCCAAGACGAATACGGTGCAGGAACCTCCAGTGGTTCCGGATTTTGTCAGGCAACCCCTCGCTAAGGGGGGCAAGCCGTCTGTGCCGATGTGTAACGCCCCGGATTCGATGCGCCAGGTGTCTGCCAGTTATTCGCCGTTGTTGCCATGTCATGTGCTTGCGTGTTGCACTTTGCCATGTCATCATCTGCATTTCATATCATGTCATCATATGCATTGCATTGCATACGTGTTCGTCTCATGCATCCGAGCATTTTCCCCGTTGTCCGTTTTGCAATCCGGCACTCCTATGTCTCCCGGCGCCCCCTTTTACCTCTTTTCGTGTGTGGGTGTTTAACGGTCTCGGAATGGACCGAGGTTTGTCAAGCGGCCTTGGTATAGCACCGGTAGACCGCCTGTCAAGTTTCGTGCCATTTGGAGGTCGTTTGATACTCCAACGGTTAACCGGGTAACCGCAAAAGCCTCTTTCTCTTTGCAGCCCAACACCCTTCCAAAGTGGCCCAAAACCCAGCAAACTCCCCTCCATGCTCTCGGTCGTTCGATCATGATCGTGTGGGCGAAAACCGCACCTCATTTGGACTCTCCTGGCTCCCTCTACCTATTTAAACACCCCCTCCCCCGAATTTTCGGATCAATCCCCTAACCCTAGCCTTCTTCTTCCTCCGCGCGCCGGACGCGTCCGTGCCGCGCCGGACACGTCCGCCGCCGCCTCCTCAGCCACCCACATCGCGCCACGTCGCCTCCGGGCTTCCCGCCGCGGGCACGCTGAGCCCGTCAGCGGGCCCGCGCGAGCCCGTCCGATCCGCCGCCGCGCCCACGCCGCGCCAGCGAGCCCGCGTCCCGTCCGCCTCGCGGAGTCCTCCCGCTGCCGCCCGCCATCTCGCCCGGCGACCGCCGTCGCCGCGCCGCCCGCCTCCGGCGTGCGCCGCCCACCGCCGCCGTGGCTACCGCCTCGCCGCGGCTCCCACCCCGCCCGCAGGCCTCCTCCGGCAGCGCCGCTCCGGCCGAACAGCGCCACCGGCCAGCGCCATCGCCGCCTCTCGCCCGTCGCCCCGCGCCTCTTCCTCCGGTCCTCGGCCTCCTCCGCCCAGCCAGCGCCGCCCGCGTCGTCAAGCCTCGCCCCCGGCCGCCCGCTCGCGGGCCCGCACCGGCCGCCTCAACGCGGATCTGGGCGGTGGATGAGATCCACCGTCCCGATCAAACGCTTCGTCCCAGCCGGATCTCCTCATCCCGCTCGACCCCGTCCAGCTTTTCGGAGGTAAAATTCCACTAAGTCATATTCTGCCATTAATTTTGTTGCATCTTCATCGCATCATAACGGTGCATTCGTAGCTCCGTTTTGCGCGTGTAATATGTCTGTTTGGTCGTCTCGATGAGTACATCATTTCATCTCATTGCGTCATTTTCATTTGAGCTCATCTTGATGCCCGAAATGCTGTTAGAAGAGGGCTATGTGATGTTAGTTTCAGATTCTTATCAGAACATGCACTTTTGTCATTTTTGCCATGATTGATGTGTGCACCCTATGAACTTGAGTCCTACATGTGTTTTGTAATATGCCATTCCTTATTTACAGGGGTGTATGCCATGTATTTTTGTGATCTCTGTGGTGACTAGCACAAGCATGCAAACTAGGCTTCATGATGTTGCTGATATCAGCCCTGTTCTGCTGATATTTTTATGCCATGTTAACTTGATGCTACCGAGAGATCCATACTTATTTTGAGTTACTTCAGTAAGGATGTTTTTAACATATGGTTATTATCTATCCATCCATGGCCTTGTTTGCAATTATGGAGTGCTATAGCTTGAGTCAATCGAGCTCTACTTTTGCTATAAAATGTTTCCTGGCAGGTTGTTTACATGTTATTCAATTTTGCGAAGGTTGTTGTAGTTGATCCGTGTATGCTATGATGTTTTTCTTGTCATGTATAGCCTCTATGCCATGTCTTATTACTGCGAGTTGCCTTGTCGTGCCATCTGTTGCTCTGTGGTGAGTGGTTCAAGCTCACCAACATGCCTACTTATTGTTTTTCCTGCCATGTATGAGTCTGTCATATAACTTGCCATGTTTACATGGGTGCCGTCATATCTTATGGTCCTTTTTGGCTCATGGTCAGTAAAGGACATTTGTTATATGCAATTAGTAGATTCATGCCATGCTCTAGTTTGACTTGATAGCTTGCTGTAACATGTTGTTTGTTAGCTCTAAACATTGCAACCTGATGTTATTTCCTGATAAGTCTAAAACTGTTATTATTTGCAATCTTGCCATGTGTTTTTGAGCATGTTCTAGTGATTTCTGGAGATAGCTCAGTGTTCATGTTTTTCCATGCTTTACCTGTACATCATGCCCATGCCTTTTGTTTTCATATTGAGGTGCTGTAGCATATTGTTTTGATGCTTGCAATATGCCTTGATGCTGTTTTGGACAGCTTGTCCTTTAAACTTGTATAGAGTGTATGTGTTGAACCGTTGCTCCGTTGTGAGTGTGCTCTATATGAAACTTGCTTGATTTTGCATGTATTTTCATATTATCATGTTGCATCCTTGATTTGAGGTGTTTGCTTGATGTTTGTATGCATTTTGCATCAATGCCATGTTTAACTTGTTTTGCTCATATCTTCTAGGCCGTAGCTCCGAATTAAATGAACTTTATATGTAACTTGACTAGAATTTCGTGTAGATCATCGTGGTGCATCTTAACTTGCTGTTTAACAACTTGAACATAAGGTTTATTCAGATCTGGACCAATTTCGAAATTTGCATATGAGGACTTACCGTAATTGTTATATGTTGTTCCCGGCCTCATTTAAACTTGCCTTAGTGTGTTGTTCTTGTTTGCATCATATTTTGCCATGAGTAGCTCTATGTAGCCTTGTCATGCATCATGCTTGGTTGTGCATCATGTCTTGTCTATGTGTGGTGTGTTTACTATGTTGTGTGCTTCTTCTTGTTAGTTCCTGTTTCGTTGCGATCGTGAGGATTCGTTCGTCTACGCTTGGTTCGGCTTCATCCGTTCGTCTTCTTCATGGACTCGTTCTTCTTCCTTGCGGGATTTCAGGCAAGATGACCGCTACCCTGGATCTCACTACTATCATTTCTATTCTAGTTGCTTCGTTCTTTCGCTATGCTGCGCTACCTATCACTTGTTCCTCAAGCCTCCCAATTTGCCATGTCAGCCTCTAACCTTTTGCACCCTTCCTAGCAAATCGTTGTTTGGCTATGTTACCGCTTTGCTCAGCCCCTCTTATAGCATTGTTAGTTGTAGGTGAAGATGAAGTTTGTTCCTTGTTGGAACATGGAGATGTTGTTCCTTGTTGGAACATGTTTACTTGTTGGGATATCACAATATATCTTATATTATTAATGCATCTATATACTTGGTAAAGGGTGGAAGGCTCGGCCTTATGCAGGTGTTTTGTTCCACTCTTGCCGCCCTAGTTTCCGTCATATCGGTATTATGTTCCCGGATTTTGCGTCCCTAACGCGGTCGGGTGATTTATGGGACCCCTTGACTGTTCGCTTTGAATAAGACTTTTCCAAAGAAGGCCCAACATTGGTTTTACCATTTGCCTCACCTATGCCCTTTTTCCCTTGGGTTTTGAACTGAGGGTCATCTTTATTTAGCCCCCGGGCGGTGCTCCTTCGAGTGTTGGTCCGAACCGGCAACTTCTTGGGGCCACCACGGGAAACTCGAGGCTTGGTTTTACTCGTAGCTTGACTTATCCGGTGTGCCACGAGAACGAGGTACGTCGACTCCTATCGGTATTTGTCGGCACATCCGGCGGCTTTGCTGGTCTTGTTTTATTCTTTGTCGAAATGTCTTGTAGCCGGGATTCCAGACTGATCGGGTCTTCCGGGAGAAGAATATCCTTCGTTGATCGCGAGAGCTTATCATGGGCTAAGTTGGGACACCCTGCAGGTATAAACTTTCGAGAGCCGTGCCCGCGGTTATGTGGCAGATGGGAATTTGTTGATATCCGGTTGTAGTAAACTTGAAGCAAACTCTTCTAAAATACACCAACCGTGTGCGTAACCGTGAGTGTCTCTTTTCGGGTTGATCGAGAGGAGAACACGGTTTCGGGTTATGTCGGCGTAAGTAGGAGTTCAGGATCACTTCTTGATCATTACTAGTTGACGACCGTTCCTTTGTTTCTCTTCTCGCTCTCATTTGCGTATGTTAGCCACCATATATGCTTAGTCGCTGCTGCAACCTCACCACTTTACTCCTTCCTTTCCCATTTGAGCTTTGCTAGTCTTGATACCCATGGTAATGGGATTCTTTGAGTCCTCGTGGCTCACAGATTACTACACCACCAGATTGCGGTACATGTTTGCGATGATCATGGCGTGAGAGCAATGTTTGCTTGTGTTGGAGTTCTTCTTACGCTTCTTCTTGATCGGGGATAGGTTCCAGTTCGGCAGCCTAGGCTAGCAGGGTGGATGTCGTTTGAGCTTCTGTTTATGTTTCATCCGTAGTCGGATGTTGATCTTGTATGTGATGTTGATGTATTCTTGTGGCATTTGTGCCTTATGTATGTATCCCCACTATTATGTAATGTTGATGTAATGATATCCACCTTGCAAAAGCGTTTCAATATGCGGGTCTATCCTTGGTGGGACCTTCGAGTTCCTTTTGCTTAGGGTCGCATATTGGGCGTGACAAGTTGGTATCAGAGCCTCGACCGACCCTAGGAGCCCCCCTTGATTGATTGTGTAGTTTGGTCGTTGTTGAGTCTAGAAGAAAACTGTTTTTGGAGTCTAGTTTTATCGGAGAGTAGGAATTTTTTTTACTCCTCAGCCCCTTCGTCGTTCTGGTGAGGAATCTTGACGTAGGTGTTGTGAATTACTCCTCTTCCCGTTCAAAATTTTCTTTAGGATCACGCAGTTGGTTTTTCCGGTAGTTGTTCCTCAGCTCTTTTCATCCGGTGCATTTCTCGTCAAGTCGACTCGATTCTCTTCATCTTTGAGTTCAGTTCCCAGTTGTTTTCTTTTCCCACGCGCCCACCCTTTTCATCTCAGAACCGGAGTCCGTAATCGAGTATCCATCCTACTCGTGTGAAGTTTTTTGCTCTATCTCCTCAATGATTTCAACCAGTGTTTTCTCTTCAAGATATTCGTCGGTTCCCCTTGCAAGTTGTCTTTGTTTTCCGCCCTCCCACCCTTTTTCATCCCGGAGTTTGAGTCTGTTTCGACCATCAATTCCATTCGTGTGGAGCCTCTTCAGTCTTCCCTCAATTATTTCAACCGGTGAATTCTCATCCGTTCGTCATTCTTCATCCTTTTTCTTTTTCCGGTGGATCCAATCCAAGTTTTTCGTTGCCGATCGTATTCTTTCCCTCAGCTCAAACATTTCCCTTTGCTCGTTCGCGTCTCGCCAGTTTATCCTTCCGGAGTGCTCAAGACATCTCAGGAGATTCGTCTGTGTTCTAATTAATTCGAGGTTGTCACCTCAGTCAAATATTTCAGTTCTTCCGGTGCATCATCTATCTGTTCAACATCCCTTTTCCAACGGTGTTTCCTTTTAGTGGGCCCTAACCCACAGGTCTTTTTCCAGGATCTTACCTGACTCTTCTAATTCCCCGGAGTTATTCCTAATTCTTTTCAAGTTTGACGTAAGAATGAATTTCATCAGTCAGACGCCTTCCCAAGATCTCTTTCAAATTCTTTTCATCTTTTGGTTCAACCCTTCCTCTTTTACATTCTTCCGGAGTACCTCAACAATTTTGATGGTGTTTCTCGTCGTCATTCTCAACTTTGAAGATCGAGGAAGAGTTTCTCTAAATCTTGCCCGTTCTCTCGAAGATTCGTGGTTCTAGCTTCATGCTATCCTCTTGAATTATTTCAGTTTGTCAGATATTCTTTTCTTAACCATCCGGAGTTTGTTAGGAGTTGTTTTTTTTCATTTCTTTTCACCGGAGGCCATCGTTCCCGAAGAATTCTTCGTCCTCACATCCTGGTGCTTCATTCAAGTGCTCTTTAATCAGATCGAGTTCTTCCCGTTCTATTGTATCTAAATCCCCTCTAGCTTATTGGTTCTTCTAATTCTTCCCGGTGATTCATTCTCTTTCATCAGTCATTTTCCAAATTATTACGGTGGTTTGTTCAAGATTCTTTTCTTTGATTATCATTTTAATCCATTCGTTCTTTCAATCCTACCGGTGGTTCATGAAGAACTTCTCAAGGTGGCGCTCTGTCACTTCTCAATCCTTTCTCAAGAAGAATAAGTTGCATGCCAAATCCATTGCTTGTCATCATTTTAATTTGATGAAGGATAAGCATACAATAAATCTTATTCTTATTTCTTCCAAGTGATTAATCCCTTACTTCGGAGTTTGTTCGTAATGAATAAATTCTTGTTCCAAGTGTTTTAATCTTTTCTTATCCGGAGTTCAGTTTCCTCGGCCATTTCGTCGGAACCTCCATCGGAATCATCGCAATGCTCATCTTATTCTTTCGTCCTTCATTCTATCTCATCATCCTTTTGTTACCGGAGTTCTTCATGGTGGTTCTTCATGTTTTAATTCATTCTCCAAAGAGTTCATCAAGATTCTTGTTGGAGGAATTCAAGTATCTTTTCTTCTTGCATCTCGAGATGCAATTAAATCTCCGTATTCTTTTGAAGTGGAGTTTTGCTTTTCTTCGTTCTTCTCAGCTACCTAATCATTTCCGTTTGTGGCCGGTTATCACCTCATAATTTCTGAGATGTTGTCCATAAGACCACAACAAGCTTATTCTTTTCGTTGTTGATTCTCTCAACAACTTCGTTCAACCCTTCCTTCTAAGCTCATTTCATTCCACTCTTTTAATTCTTTCCGGAGGTTTTGTGTCATGTCTTCATCAGGTGTCATTCCATCTCTGAAGTTCAAGTTCTATTCCTCCATGTTTTAGCCGGAGTGCTGCCTAAATCCTTTCAGTCTTATCCGTTTCTTTTCTCATTCTAACCACCCCGGTTAGAACGAGTGGTTTCATAGTCTATCTGATTCCGCGAGCTTTCAATTCTCGTCATTCTCGTCGTTTCTCTCTTCTTCTCGTGTGCTCTCGATTCTTTGCTTCTTCTCTTGAGTTCTTGTTTCACCTCATCCCTTTTCCCTTCCGTCTCGGTCCTAAGATCTCGGGACGAGATCTCTTGTTAGTGGAGGAGTGTTGTAACGCCCCGGATTCGATGCGCCAGGTGTCTGCCAGTTATTCGTCGTCGTTGCCATGTCACGTGCTTGCATGTTGCACTTTGCCATGTCATCATCTGCATTTCATATCATGTCATCATATGCATTGCATTGCATACGTGTTCGTCTCATGCATCCGAGCATTTTCCCCGTTGTACGTTTTGCAATTCGGCACTCCTATGTCTCCAGGCGCCCCCTTTTACCTCTTTTCGTGTGCGGGTGTTTAACGGTCTCGGAATGGACCGAGGTTTGTCAAGCGGCCTTGGTATAGCACTGGTAGACCGCCTATCAAGTTTCGTGCCATTTGGAGGTCGTTTGATACTCCAACGGTTAACCGGGTAACCGCAAAAGCCTCTTTCTCTTTGCAGCCCAACACCCTTCCAAAGTGGCACAAAACCCAGCAAACTCCCCTCCATGCTCACGGTCGTTCGATCACGATCATGTGGGCGAAAACCGCACCTCATTTGGACTCTCCTAGCTCCCTCTACCTATTTAAACACCCCCTCCCCCGAATTTTTGGATCAATTTCACCCCTAACCCTAGCCTTCTTCTTCCTCCGCGCGCCGGACGCGTCCGTGCCGCGCCGGACACGTCCGCCGGCGCCTCCCTCAGCCACCCACATCGCGCCACGTCGCCTCCCGGGCTTCCCGCGGCGGGGCCCGCTGAGCCAGAAGGGGCCGCGCGAGCCCGTCCGATCCGCCGCCGCCCGCCCACGACGCCGCCAGCGAGCCCGCGTCCCGTCTGCCTCGCCGAGTCCTCCCCGCACCGCCGCCCGCCGTTTCAGCAGCGACCGTCGCCGCCACGCCGCCCGCCGCCGGCGTCGCCGCCACCCGCCGCCGTGGCTACCGCCTCGCCCGCAGCTCCTCTGCCGCCCCGCAGCCTCCTCCGCCAGGCGCCCGCTCGGCGAGCAGCGCCACCGGCCAGCGCCGTCGCCGCCTCTCGCCCGTCGCCCGCGCCTCTCCCTCCTGTCGCCCGGCCTCCTCCGCCCAGCCGGAGCCGCCTCGCCGTCGTCAAGCCTGCGCCGGCCGCCCGCTCGCCGGAGCCCGACACCGCCGCCTCGCGCCGGATCTGGCGGGTGGATGAGATCCACCGTCCCGATCAACGCTGCGTCAGCGCCGGATCTCCTCGTCCCGCTCGACCCCGTCCAGCTTTTCGGAGGGTAAAGTTCCACTAAGTCATATTCTGCCATTAATTTTGTTGCATCTTCATCGCATCATAATGCTGCTTTCGTAGCACCGTTTTGCGCGTCTAATATGTCGGTTTGTTCGTCTCGATGAGTACATCATTTCATTTCATTGCGTCATTTTCATTTGAGCTCATCTTGATGCCCGAAATGCTGTTAGAAGAGGGCTATGTGATGTTAGTTTCAGATTCTTATCAGAACATGCACTTTTTTCATTTTTGCCATGATTGATGTGTGCACCCTATGAACTTGAGTCCTACATGTGTTTTGTAATATGCCATGCCTTATTTACAGGGGTGTATGCCATGTATTTTTGTGATCTCTGTGGTGACTAGCACAAGCATGCAAACTAGGCTTCATGATGTTGCTGATTTCAGCCCTGTTCTGCTGATATTTTCATGCCATGTTAACTTGATGCTACCGAGAGATCCATTCTTATTTTGAGTTACTTCAGTAAGGATGTTTTTAACATATGGTTATTCTCTATCCATCCATGCCCTTGTTTGCAATTATGGAGTGCCATAGCTTGAGTCAATCGAGCTCTACTTTTGCTATAAAATGTTTCCTGGCAGGTTGTTTACAAGTTATTCAATTTTGCCAAGGTTGTTGTAGTTGATCCGTGTATGCTATGATGTTGTTCTTGTCATGTATAGCCTCTATGCCATGTCTTATTACTGTGAGTTGCCTTGTCATGCCATGTGTTGCTCTGTGGTGAGTGGTTCAAGCTCACCAACATGCCTGCTTATTGTTGTTCCTGCCATGTATGAGTCTGTCATATAACTTGCCATGTTTACATGGGTGCCATCATATCTTATGGTCCTTTTTGGCTCATGGTCAGTAAAGGACATCTGTTATATGCAATTAGTAGATTCATGCCATGCTCTAGTTTGACTTGATAGCTTGCTGTAACATGTTGTTTGTTAGCTCTAAACATTGCAACCTGATGTTATTTCCTGATAAGTCTGAAACTGTTATTATTTGCAATCTTGCCATGTGTTTTTGAGCATGTTCTAGTGATTTCTGGAGATAGCTCAGTGTTCATGTTTTGCCATGCTTTACCTGTACATCATGCCCATGCGTTTTGTTTTCATATTGAGGTGCTGTAGCATATTGTTTTGATGCTTGGAATATGCCTTGATGTTGTTTTGGACAGCTTGTCCTTTAAACTTGTAGAGTGTATGTGTTGAACCGTTGCTCCGTTGTGAGTGTGCTCTATATGGAACTTGCTTGATTTTGCATGTAGTTTCATATTATCATGTTGCATCCTTGATTTGAGGTGTTTGCTTGATGTTTGTATGCATTTTGCATCAATGCCATGTTTAACTTGTTTTGCTCATATCTTCTAGGCCGTAGCTCCGAATTAAATGAACTTTATATGTAACTTGACTAGAATTTCGTGTAGATCATCGTGGTGCATATTAAATTGCTGTTTAACAACTTGAACATAAGGTTTATTCAGATCTGGACCAATTTCGAAATTTGCATATGAGGACTTACCGGAATTGTTATATGTTGTTCCCGGCCTCATTTCAACTTGCCTTAGTGTGTTGTTCGTGTTTGCATCATATTTTGCCATGAGTAGCTCCATGTAGCCTTGTCATGCATCATGCTTGGTTGTGCATCATGTCTTGTCTATGTGTGGTGTGTTTACTATGTTGTGTGCTTCTTCTTGTTAGTTCCTGTTTCGTTGCGATCGTGAGGATTCGTTCGTCTACGCTTGGTTCGGCTTCATTCGTTCGTCTTCTTCATGGACTCGTTCTTCTTCCTTGCGGGATTTCAGGCAAGATGACCGCTACCCTGGATCTCACTACTATCATTGCTATGCTAGTTGCTTCGTTCTTTCGCTATGCTGCGCTACCTATCACTTGTTCCTCAAGCCTCCCAATTTGCCATGTCAGCCTCTAACCTTTTGCACACTTCCTAGCAAACCGTTGTTTGGCTATGTTACCGCTTTGCTCAGCCCCTCTTATAGCATTGTTAGTTGCAGGTGAAGATGAAGTTTGTTCCTTGTTGGAACATGGAGATGTTGTTCCTTGTTGGAACATGTTTACTTGTTGGGATATCACAATATATCTTATATTATTAATGCATCTATATACTTGGTAAAGGGTGGAAGGCTCGGCCTTATGCCTGTGTTTTGTTCCACTCTTGCCGCCCTAGTTTCCGTCATATCGGTATTATGTTCCCGGATTTTGCGTCCCTAACGGTCGGGTGATTTAGGGACCCCTTGACAGTTCGCTTTGAATAAGACTTTTCCAAAGGCAAGGCCCAACATTGGTTTGACCATTTGCCTCACCTATGCCCTTTTTCCCTTTGGTTTCGGAGCCCGAGGGTCATCTTTATTTTAGCCCCGGGCGGTGCTCCTTCGAGTGTTGGTCCGAACCGAGCAGCCTCTTGGGGCCACCACGGGAAACTTCGAGGCTTGGTTTTACTCGTAGCTTGACTTATCCGGTGTGCCACGAGAACGAGGTACGTGCGACTCCTATCGGGATTTGTCGGCACATCCGGGCGGCTTTGCTGGTCTTGTTTTATTGCTGTCGAAATGTCTTGTAGCCGGATTCGAGACTGATCGGGTCTTCCCGGGAGAAGGAATATCCTTCGTTGATCGTGAGAGCTTATCATGGGCTAAGTTGGGACACCCTGCAGGTATAAACTTTCGAGAGCCGTGCCCACGGTTATGTGGCGATGGGAATTTGTTGATATCCGATTGTAGTAAACTTGAAGCAAACTCTTCTAAAATACACCAACCGTATGCGTAACGTGTGAGTGTCTCTTTTGGGGTTGATTGAGAGGAGAACACGGTTTCGGGTTATGTCGGCGTAAGTAGGAGTTCAGGATCACTTCTTGATCATTACTAGTTGACGACCGTTCCTTTGTTTCTCTTCTCGCTCTCATTTGCATATGTTAGCCACCATATATGCTTAGTCGCTGCTGCAACCTCACCACTTTACTCCTTCCTTTCCCATTTGAGCTTTGCTAGTCTTGATACCCATGGTAATGGGATTGCTGAGTCCTCGTGGCTCACATATTACTACACCACCAGTTGCAGGTACAGGTTTGCGATGATCATGACGTGAGAGCGATGTTTGCTTGTGTTGCAGTTCTTCTTCTGCTTCTTCTTCGATCAGGGGATAGGTTCTAGGTCGGCAGCCTGGGCTAGCAGGGTGGATGTCGTTTGAGCTTCTGTTTATGTTTCATCCGTAGTCGGATGTAGATCTTGTATGTGATGTTGATGTATTCTTGTGGCATTTGTGCCTTATGTATGTATCCCCACTATTATGTAATGTTGATGTAATGATATCCACCACCTTGCAAAAGCGTTTCAATATGCGGGTCTATCCTTGGTGGGACCTTCGAGTTCCTTTTGGATAGGGTCGCATATTGGGCGTGACACGATGGCCACTGTCCATCCAGAGGCATTGGACAACTTGCTGGAAGTGCTTCGTGACGCTTCCATTGAGGAAGAGCACCGCACTATTAACCGGCTTTGAGGTAAGTAATCAAATTGTAAGAAAATGTTACAGCATAGACAATAGCCCCTGATGTTTTGTTTGGCATTCGCGAGGAAAGGCCGAATAGAGGATCAAATAACACTCGCAGGAGTCTAATCATAATGTTTCTATGTGAATAGGCATGCTTCACTGCTGACCGCTGCCTCTCGTACTGCGGAGGTCGCCGCACTGAAGCGGGGCCTTGAGTGGTCCAAGGAAGAGCTCGGCCTTACCAAGAGGCAGCTCGAAGAGAACAAAGGTAAGTGACACCCCGTCAGAATATTGATAAAGAAACATTTGGTTTTGGAATAATAGGATGGTCATGAATTTTGCTAGGGGCCATGACCAAAGTGGCAGCCCTTCATAAGGCGCTATCCGAGGCCGAAGACAAAGCGGCCAAGGAGCGCATCGAGCGAGAGAAGCAAGAAGCCCGAGTAGGCAAGGTGCAGCAAGAGCTCCAGGCTATCGTCAAGAAAAACGAGTCCTTGGAGCTTGACTCTAAGACACAAGGTGTCAGGACCCCGATTCCAAGTCACATCGATCTAGCTGGTAACACCTCATATCACTTTGCGGCCTCACGCACGGTATTCCCACGGGTGTTGCCTTACCATGGCCCGGGACCGTTTGCGCCTTTTGACTCACATATATGACAGTGTCGCTAGCATCGATATGACAGAGAACCCGGCCCGACATGGCTAATCGTGAACCCAAAGCGGCACTAACCCATGGGGACAGGCATACATGAATCAACTTCGAGCATGTCAGTCAACAGCGTGTGAATCTGGGCTGTAGCACTAGGCTACCAGGACTCCGGGAACCCAGGCTGTAGCAGGCTAGGCAGGACTCCGGATGTCACCGCGTGAGATTTCCCCGAAGGGACAGACACGGGAACAAAGTGAAACACATGCCGGCCAGTCAAGCGTCCTGAGCTGTAGTGCTGGGCTACCAGGACTCCGGTGAACCGAGCTGTAGCAGACTACTATGGCTGAAGGAAGCACTAGACTACATTTCCCCATAAGAGAGGCTGCCAAGGATAAACAACTAGATTGTCGGATCCCACACATACCAAGCATTTCAAACATACACACAATATGCTCGATATGTCTAAATACAACATGGCATCACAACATAATTCTACGACTCAAATATTTATTCATTAGGCTCCGAGGAGCGAGATATTACAAACATGGGTCTCATGACCCAACATTCAGAGCATACAAGTCAAAGCACAAGCGGAAGCTTAACATGTCTGAGTACATACATATACAAATGGAAAAGGCTTAGAAGCCTGACTATCTACCAGATCCTGCCGAGGGCACAAGATTGTAGCTGAGGTATTAAGCTAAACGTCGAAGTCCACGCGAAACTACTAGTGAGACTGAAGTCTCTCTGCAAAAACATAAAATAGGCAAACGTGAGTACAAATGTACTCAGCAAGACTTACATCAGAACTAACTACATATGCATCATTATCAACAAAGGGGGTGGTGGAGTTTAACTGCAGCAAGCCAGCTTTGACTCGGTGGCTATCCTAAACTACAACTGCAAGTAACTCTTTTGAGGTGGCGCACACGAGTCCACATATTCACCATATCAATACACCACTATGGATCCGATCCCGTATTCCTATGAGAACGCCATCCATAGCACTCACGCTTATCTTGCGCATTTTAGAGTATCCACTTTCACTTGTCTATGAACTGTTATAGGCAACCCAGAAGTCCTTTACCGTGGACACGGCTATTCGAATAGATGATGTTAACCTGCGCAGGGTGTACTTCTTCACACACGCTCTCGCCACTTACCACCATGTACACGTCGTGTATCTCGGCAACCTTCAGCGAAAGCTGGCGAGGAGTCGGCCACGACCTGACTAACCACACAAGTCTCTAGTCCAGGTTTATCGCCTATTAAGGTTCCATCCGCGAGGAAATCCGGCGGGGTGTCGCTCACGGCCCCAAGCGATGAGAGCAGGGTTCCCGAGGCACCAAGCAGGCGTCCAAGACACCGTGCCTCGTGTCTCTACCGCAACATAGCCCACCCCTAGGGTCAGCGCTTCGCACGGCCCCAACACATATCCTACAAACACGTAAACTAGTTGCAACTCCCGGACAGAGATCAAGTTGATTAATAAGTCGAGAGAGCTTGGAGAGCCGGAGCCCAAGGTGTGGTAATTCTTGTTTCATGGATCACAAGCACGTAACTCAGTTCGGAGGGCCTGCAATGAGACAACCCACCATGTACTCCTACATGGCCTCTCACCGCTACCTTTACCAAATCGTGTTCACACACTTAGCTCTCAACAGTGGGACATGTTCACACACCTCCGATTCATCCCGATGAATCAGACCTGACTCAACTCTAAGCGATGGCAGGCATGACAAACAAGCATGTATGAGTAGGCACATCAGGGCTCAAACAACTCCTACTCATGCTAGTGGGTTTCATCTATTTATCGTGGCAATGACAGGTCATGCAGAGGAAAAGGGTTGGGCTACCGCAGCAAGTAACAAATATGTCGTTGTTGTCTAAATGCAGTAAAAGAGAGCAGGAGCGAGAGAGTGGGATTGTATCGGAATGAACAAGGGGGTTTTGCTTGCCTGGCACTTCTGAAGATAATATAGTTCTTCATCGGTGTCATCGAATAATCGTCGGAACGTCGTCTACTGAGAGGGGACAGTCACCGGCAATAGAGAAAGAACACAATCAATGCAATGCGACAATATGATGCATGATCATGACATGGCAATATGATGTGAGTTGAGCTAATGCATCTAGCAACGATTTAAATGAATTTGGTTTGAACCCAAGGTTCAAATTCAAACTCCATGTAAGGCATTTCAAATGCCATTTATTCAAATTGTCTTATACAGCAACTTTAAGTTGTTAAAACATGCATGAAAATGGTACAGATGGATAGATTAGATTTTTCTGATCATTTTTCATATATAATTTATTTCATTTGGAGTTACGGTTTATTTTCTATGATTTTTAGAAGTTTAGGCAATTTTCTGGATTTCCCTGAATTAACTTAAATCCAGAAAATGACTTATTGCGTCAGCTCTGCATCACTGTGACGTCAGCTGGTCAACTGCGGCTGACCAGGTGAAACCTGAACAGTGGGGCCCATTGGTCAGTGACTCGGGGCTGGTTAGTGTCACAGACAAGTGGGGCCAGTCAATGGCCACGTCAGCGAGGTCAACGCCGACGCGTGGGGCCACCGTGATTAAATAAAACTAAAAAGAAATTAAACTGCTGTTAGTTAAGGGCGTGGGGCCCAGTAGTCAGTGAGAGAGAGGGTTAGTTAGCCCCGTCATTAGCAGTTAACGACGTTGCCACGTCGGCCCGCCGGCGTTCAGCCGCCGGCGACCATTTGCCGCGGCGGACGTGCATCGGGAAAGCGCTAGGGGCCGCGGTTTGTCGTGCAGAAAGCATCGGGGAGAAGCCCTTGCTCGGACGCATCCAATGGGCCAGGCATGGGGTTGCGGGGCTGCCGGAATTTCATCGACAACGAGTTTTGGCAGCGGCGCAGCTACGGGTTTGCACGGGCGCGGTGTGGCGGAGCACGAGGAGCACAACCAAGGGCATAGACGGCATTGTGGGGTCACCAGGAGCACGTCTGTGCTACTAGGGCAAGCAAGCGAAGCTCGGGAGCGCGTGGCTCAACGTCCATGGCGGTGGCGAGCTTCAGTCGTCAGTGAACTAGGAGCTACAGCGTGAAAACGGGACAACAGAGGGGCGGGGGGTTCGAGGGAGAGGCTTACGGCGGTTGCAACGGCGCAGACGGTGAGCTCGGGGAAGGCCGGAGCTGAGCGGGGCGGCGAGGTCGATCTCCGGCGGCCGAGGAGGGGAAAAGCATCCGTGGCGGCGTTGCAGCGTGTCCGGGGCCTCGTGGGTCGTCGAGGAGGTCGGGGACGTCGAGACGGAGCTCGCAGGCACGGCGAGGGGTCGAGTGGGAGGCAGTGGCCGCGGCTATGGCGAACGGCGGCGAGGGACCCGTTCGGGCATGAGGGGGAGAGGACGAGGAGGGGAGAGTGGTGTCCAGGGGGCCGAGGCAGCGCCGAGGAGAAGACGCGAGGCGTCAGGTGGCTGGAGACGCAGGCAGCAGCACAGTGGCGTGGCGCCAGCAGCGTTGTGTCGATGTCCTCCTCGCCTCTTGGCGGGTGGGTGACGACTGGCACAGGCCAGTGGGCTGGGCCGTGCTGGGCCAGGCCAGGTGAGCGCCAGGTAAAACCCTCTCTCCCTGCTTTTTTTTACTTTTTATTTATTTCTGTTCTGTGTATTGAAATAGTAGAAATACTATTTCATTTAGGAAAAACCTGAAAATATTCAAAGGCACATTTGAAAATATTCTCAACAACCTAAAAATACCTTCAGGACTATTTGGGCATATTAAAATATTTATAGGATTTAAATTGCCCAAATGCAAATACTTATGGCTTGGTGCAAAAATCTAGAATAGCCTCCAAAAATATGAAACCATTTTTGGCAGAGGGTTTAGCCAGGACAAAAGATGGTGAACATTTTTGAAGGGCATTTTGGGTTCACTGAAATTCCAATTGTTGGAACCTAGTATTTCAAAAGGGGGTGTTGGGGTTTGTTAGTCCCCGTTTCAAGTTTAAGAAAAATTTAGACATGATGCACACATGACACTATCCTAGTGCAATGCTACAAGCTAGGGATGTGACAACTCACCCCTACTAAACAAGAATCTTGTCCCGAGATTCAAGTCGTGAGGCAAGAAGACAGAGGGACACAAGCTAACACAATCTTCACGATCCGGACGTCTTTTCTCGAGGATGTTGATTTGATAACTCCAGTCGATCTTGACATCTTTGCTTTTGAGATCTTCATCCATCACGAGGACAAAAAGAGCGAGACATGTCTACATGGATGGATCATCCTAATGATCACAGGATCAACTCACGAAATGAGACATGGGAACATCTCTTGAGCTGAGAAGCAAAACATGCATCAGGAGGGGCGGAGGAAACAATTTGACGAGGGTTTCAGAATAGCAAGGAAGAATTGCCATGATTCCATAACGGGGCACCTTAGGGAAGGTGACTCGTAGAATTATTCCCTCAAGTGGCAGAAATGAATTACTTTTGATACATAGATCATTGGAACTCTTCTCACCAGCCTGAGGCAATTTTCCGAACGATCGTTTGATGGAGTTCGAAGGAGTAGCATACTCGGACTAGTATGGATGATGTGTATTACCATGTTGAAGACAACACAATGGATGACTTTTGCTTATCACCGGAAATGGATGGGACCCATGACAAGTCAACTTTGGAAGATGATCTTGGAGAGCGACTGCTAAGAGGGCAGCCCATGGTAAATTGGCACAATGGCAGTGCGAGCTGGGAACGACATGCAACTGTTGGGAATGTTCCAACCATCATATCTGCCTGAGATTCAGATCCGATTGGTGATAGGATACCTCAGACTCAGCATGTCCGAAAACAAAGTTTGCAACACAAATCGACGAGATGACGTTGCGAGATTCTCGGGATATGAACTACGATAGCAAGCTCCAAAACATGAGCCGGTTCTGCTACATACATGTGAGCATGTTGTCCAAGACAAGAATGACCACATAGTAGTCTTATAATAAAATACTATCGAATTCTGGTTGGGAACCATCGTCGAGGATATCAAAGTCCTTGCATAAGGCATGCTCTTAAGAAGGAACTTCTTCTCCTTGAACAATTCAATCAGTGGCTTGGTGTGCTAGGAATACATATAGAATGAAGGTTGCAAGTCTCCAGACCACAGAATACTTTGCACATATGTATGACTGAATTGGGATGATTCCAGAGGAAGCAAAACAAACCTTTCTCAAATTCACGGCGGCAACTTGCACCTGATGCACATGAACTTGGAGAAAGTCACCTCTTACACGAAACATATATTCATGAACGAAACACGAATGCATTGCTTACAAAGTTTTCAACACTAGGTTGATGTTCAACATGAATCATGGGGGGAGACAAAATGCTGCTGATGGGCTCAACAACAACTCATCGGAATTTCCATATCACTAGACTTCCACCATCATGTGAACACGGTGATAGCATTGGTTAGACCAAAAGATGTAATGGTGTATGCTCGAGGGATCAACCACGAGTAAGACAACATTATGAACATCGTTGGTTCTAATTTGACTTGAAGATAGCCCATACTCAAGTCAAAGTTTTGACAAGGCAATAGATCCAACAGCTGATCATGAGGACCAAATGATGGAGATATCATCTTTCTTCAACACACACACACACACACACACACAAGGATATCCCTTAATGATGAGCTAAGTCGGACAAGCTTTCATCTTCCAACTCTCCAAGTTGTTGTTTAGCTTAACCAACTAGCTCAGGGGTATCCAACACAGATTCTTGGAGAATGGCTGGTTTAGAGGAAAACCAACTTGATCACGGGCTCAACATAGCGGTCAGGTGACAACCTGGTAATGCTTCCGAGAAGATATTACGAACATCACGAACCACCGATATGTTACTAATCTCGAGAACAATCTTGCTTTTCAGGGCAAGATGATATGATCAAAATAGTGAGGGATTGACACAATCCTAACTCATGATCGAAGAGTGCACCAGAATAAGGGCTAGGTAGCACGATCAATCTTAGGGTGATGATTTAATAACCAACACGCTAAGAATGAGAATATTGTCCATTAACTACCAAGCAACACAGTTGCTAGGAGTATTGATTTCACACATCACGATTCACTTGTCGGCATTCCGGTTACAATAACACGGAAACCAAGGAATGAATAATGATGGTGAGAAGTATCACTATGTCAAGAATTCATAGGAGAAGGTGCAATTCTCATGACATTCCTGACTTAAAGATGGTAAACACTCCAAGGTAGAACAGAATCAAAAGCTGAATTGGCATTTGATTTGCGGATTACACCTGCTTTGACCCAATCCTAGATATGGATAAGGTACTGGAGTTTGTTTTTCCTAGTCATTCTTAAATAGAATGGCTTAACGAACCACAAGAATATTAAGCATCGATAACACGGATGCACAATTACTCCTGACTATCAATTGATAGACGATGGTCGGAATACAAATGAAGAGGGACAACTCAAGGGGACATATATCTTTTTGAGTTGTGGATGCATAGATTGGTATGTCGATCGAGTTCAACATATTTCTTCCGGATAACCCATGCAGAAGGTAGAACTGGCAGATTCACAATATAGAATGGAGAAGTCATCAAGAGCACTCTGGTTGGGATCTTTTGGTTCAAAAGAACTCCTGCCAAGAATGGTTCATAGTATTTGGAAGAAGGAAATACCATGGACCTCGAGGACTAACACAAGGTTACTAATAACCTAAGGGAGCTAGCAATTACTATCAACATGAGGTAAGTAGGGTGAATCTTGGGTTCAAAACCCAGGAATAGAATACCTACTCCTAAGTAGCATCACGGGATGCTTTCGAGAATGATGGCCAGAATCTTCACACTGGGAACACAAAACATGGCTAGTTTACTAGGTGACTCCCTAAAACACCTAGGTTCATAATAATAGCTCCAACATATATGCCAGGCAACAAAGTACCACAACTCAACGATTAGTGTGGTTAATCTGGCCCAAAGGGACATCAAAATGAGAGGAAGGGATTTTGCAAATGCTTCAGATTGTTTTAGAAACCTGGGATGACTCGGATATCATAACGGCTGTAAATGCTCAAAATGATTTGAGACATCCTGCAAAAATGGTGGCATAACCACTCAGAAGCACAATATCAAGGTTCCGAGACCAACTATGAACACACGGGAGTAGTAGAAACTAAACTGGGATTTGAAACTATCAATTCTATAAGTCTATGGATTAGTAACACGTCATCCTGATAGATAGATGAGGAGGCCTAGTTCTTAATCCCCGTAGAAGAGAAGAGGTTGACTCAAATCAGAAGGCCATGAGGTATAAGGAGTAAAAGAGCCTTACGTTCCCTTCCACAATCAATTCCCTTACATAACTAAAGCATTTCTAGACACAACTTCGACCAGTTTGGCTTGGTAATCCTCTGAGCAACAAAGCTCGATACCAAAGATGTCAGGACCCCGATTCCAAGTCACATCGATCTAGCTGGTAACACCTCATATCACTTTGCGGCCTCACGCACGGTATTCCCATGGGTGTCGCTTTACCATGGCCCGGGACCGTTTGCGCCTTTTGGCTCACGTATATGACAGTGTCGCTAGCATACATATGACAAAGAACCCGGGCCGACATGGCTAGTCATGAACCCAAAGCGGGACTAACCCATGGGGACATGCATACATGAATCAACTTCGAGCATGTCGATTGACAGCGTGTGAATCCAGTTGTAGCACTTTGGGCTAACAGACTCCGGGAACCCGTCTTTAGCAGCTAGGCAGGACTCGGATGTCACCGCGTGACATTTCCCGAAGATGTAGACACGAACAATTGAAACACATGCCGGCCGATCAAGCATCCCGAGCAGAGAGCTGGGCTAGCAAGACTCTGGTGAATCGGGCTGTAGCGGACTACTATGGCTCAAGGAAGCACTAGACTACATTTCCCCATAAGAGAGGCTGCCAAGGATAAACAACTAGATTGTCGGATCCCACACATACCAAGCATTTCAAACATACACACAATATGCTCGATATGTGTAAATACAACATGGCATCACAACATAACTCTACGACTCAAATTTTTATTCATTAGGCTCCGAGGAGCGAGATATTACAAACATGGGTCTCATGAGCCAGCATTCAGAGCATACAAGTCAATGCACAAGCGGAAGCTTAACATGTCTGAGTACAGACATCTACAAATGGAAAAGGCTTAGAAGCCTGACTATCTACCAGATCCTGCCGAGGGCACAAGATCGTAGCTGAGGTATCAAGCTAAACGTCGAAGTCCACGTGGAACTACTAGTGAGACTGAAGTCTCCCTGCAAAAACGTAAAATAGGAAAACATGAGTACAAATGTACTCAGCAAGACTTACATCACAACTAACTACATATGCATCATTATCAACAAAGGGGGTGGTGGAGTTTAACTGCAGCAAGCCAGCTTTGACTCGGTGGCTATCTTAAACTACGACTACAAGTAACTCTTTTGAGGTGGCGCACATGAGTCCACATATTCACCATATCAATACACCACTATGGATCCGATCCCGTCTTCCTACGAGAACGCCATCCATAGCACTCACGCTTATCTTGCGCATTTTAGAGTATCCACTTTCACTTGTCTATGAACTGTTATAGGCAACCCAGAAGTCCTTTACCGCGGACACAACTATTCGAATAGATGATGTTAACCCTGCAGGGGTGTACTTCTTCACACACGCTCTCGCCACTTACCACCATGTACACGTCGTGTATCTCGGCAACCTTCAGCGGAAGCTTTGGCGGGAGTCGGCCACGACCGACTAACCACACAAGTCTCTAGTCCAGGTTTATCGCCTATTCGGGTTCCATCCGCGAGGAGATCCGGCCGGGGTGTCGCTCACGGCCCCAAACGATGAGAGCAGGGTTCCCGAGGCACCAAACGGGAGTCCCGGTACACCGTGCCTCGTGTCTCTACCGCAACATAGCCCACCCCTAGGGTAAGCGCTACGCACGGCACCCAACACATATCCTACAAACACCAGAAACTAGTTGCAACTCCTGGACAGAGATCAAGTTGATTAATAAGTTGAGAGAGCTTGGAGTGGCCGGAGCCCAATGTGTGGTAGTAACTGTTTCATGGATCACAAACAAAGAACTCAGTTCCTGAGGACGGCTGCAATGAGACAACCCACCAAGTATTCCTACATGGCCTCTCACTGCTACCTTTACCAAATCGTGTTCACACACTTAGCTCTAGCAGAGGGACATGTTCACACACCTCCGATTCATCCCGATGAACCAGACCTGACTCAACTCTAAGCGAGCAGGCATGACAAACAAGTATGTATGAGTAGGCACATCGGGGTCAAACAACTCCTACTCATGCTAGTGGGTTTCATCTATTTTTGTGGCAATGACAGTCATGCAGAGGAAAAGGGTTCGCTACTACGCAGCAAGTAACAAATATGTCGTTGTTGTCCAAATGCAGTAAAAGATAGCAGGAGCGAGAGAGTGGGATTGTATCAGAATGAACAAGGGGGTTTTGCTTGCCTGGCACTTCTGAAGATAATATAGTTCTTCATCGGTGTCATCGAATAATCGTCGGAACGTCGTCTACTGAGAGGGGACAGTCACCGGCAACAGAGAAAGAACACAATCAATGCAATGCGACAATATGATGCATGATCATGACATGGCAATATGATGGGAGTTGAGCTAATGCATCTAGCAACGATTTAAATGAAGTTTGTTTGAACCCAAGGTTCAAATTCAAACTCCATGTAAGGCATTTCAAATGCCATTTATTCAAATTGTCTTATACTTCAACTTTAAGTTGTCAAAACATGGATGAAAATGGTACGGATGGATAGATTAGATTTTTCTGATCATTTTTCATATATAATTTATTTCATTTGGAGTTACGGTTGATTTTCTATGATTTTTAGAAGTTTAGGCAATTTTCTGGATTTTCCTGAATTAACTTAAATCCAGAAAATGACTTATTGCGTCAGCTCTGCGTCACTGTGACCTCACCTGGTCAACTGCGGCTGACCAGGTCATACCTGAACAGTGGGGCCCATTGGTCAGTGACTCGGGGCTGGTTAGTGTCACAGACAAGTGGGGCCAATCAATGGCCACGTCAGCGAGGTCAACACCGACGCGTGGGGCCACCGTGATTAAATAAAACTAAACGGAAATTAAACTGGTGTTAGTTAAGGGCGTGGGGCCCAGTAGTCAGTGAGAGAGGGGGTTAGTTAGCCCCGTAATTAGCAGTTAACGACGTTGCCACGTCGGCCCGCTGGTGTTCAGCCGCCGGCGACCATTTGCCGCGGCGGACGTGCATCGGGAAAGAGCTAGGGGCCGCGGTTTGTCGTCGAAAGCATCGGGAGAAGCCCTTGCTCGGCGCATCAATGGGCGAGCGGTCGTCGCGGGCTGCGAATTTCGCCGGTGGCGAGTTTTGGCGGCGCGCAGCTACGGAGTTTGCAGGCGCGCGGCGTGGCGAACGAGGAGCTCAACCAAGGCATAGACGGCATTGTGGGGTCACGAGAGCACGTCATGCCACTAGGCCGAGCAAGCGGCTTCGGGGCGTGTGGCTCAACGTCCATGGCGGTGGCGGGCTTCGGTCGTCAGTGAACTAGGAGCTATGGCGTGAAAACAGGACAACAGAGAGGGGGGTTTGCGGGAGAGGCTTACGGCGGTTGCAACGGTGTAGACGGCGAGCTCGGGGAAGGCCAGAGCTGAGCGGGGCGGCGAGGTCGATCTCCGGCGGTCGAGGGGGGAAAAGCATCGGTGGCGGTGTTGCAGCGCGTCCGGGGCCTCGTGGGTCGTCGAGGAGGTCAAGTATGTCGAGACGGAGCTCGCAGGTACGGCGAGGGGTCGAGGGGGAGGCAGCGGCCGCGGCTATGGAGAACAGCGGCGACGGACCCCTTCGGGCATGAGGGGGAGAGGACGAGGGGGAGAGCAGATGAGGGGAGAGTGGTGTCCAGGGGCCGAGGCAGCGCCGAGGAGAAGACGCGAGGAGTCGCGGTGGCCAGGTGACACAGGCAGGCAGCCTGGTGGCGTGGCGCCCGCGCACGCGCCATGCGCTGTCCCTCCTCTGCCTACTGGCAGAGGTGGGTGACGAGCATAGACCAGTGGGCTGGGCCGTGCTGGGCCAGGCCAAGTGAGCGCCAGGTAAAACCCTCTCTCCCTGCTTTCTGTTTTACTTTTTATTTGTTTCTATTCTGTGTATTGAAATAGTAGAAATACTATTTCATTTAGGAAAAACCTGAAAATATTCAAAGGCACATTTGAAAATATTCTCAACAACCTAAAAATAGCTTCAGGATTATTTGGGCATTTTAAAATATTTATAGGATTTAAATTGCCCAAATGCAAATACTTATGGCTTGGTGCAAAAATCCATAATAGCCTCCAAAAATATGAAACCATTTTTGGCAGAGGGTTTAGCCAGGACCAAAGATGGTGAATATTTTTGAAGGGCATTTTGGGTTCATTGAAATTCCAATTGTTGGAACCTAGTATTTCAAAATGGGGTGTTGGGGTTTGTTAGTCCCCATTTCAAGTTTAAGAAAAATTTAGACATGATGCACACATGACACTATCCTAGTGCAATACTAGAAGCTTGGGATGAGACACAAGGGTCCGAGCTTGCGAAGGCCCTCGAAAGCGCACAACATGCCAAGGCCGAAACCCAAAAGGCCCTTCGAGAAATTGAGGCGGTTAAGAGCGGCGGGTAAGGCATTCATTATGCAAAGCAAGCATGTGAAGGAAACTTTCTTTTTACTTACCCGAGTTCGGAGATCTCCACGAGCGTTCGTAGATCTACCCCGCAGTGTGTGGGATGCCGCGGAGTTCTACCGGGCTGAGGAGGGGAGCTTGATGGAGAAGTTGTTCTGGTCTCTGTATACTGGGACTGAACACCTAATGCCCTTGAGCGACCAGTTGAAGCAACTGGTCGAGCTTCACAAGGCGGCCAAACAGGCGATGAAGGGTCTTATAGTCCGGATGTGGCCTGGCGAGCCCCTGCCTGATAGCTACTTCGGTCTGGTGAGGCGGCTTGTGAATGCATGCCCACGGTTTGAAGTCATAAAGCGGTCTGTCTGCATCGAGGGTGCGCGCAGGGCTTTTGCCCGGGCTAAGGTGCACTGGGCGAAGCTGGACGCCGAAAAGCTGGTGAAGGAGGGGCCGCCGGAGGGCAAGGAGCATCGCCACCCCAAAAAGTATTATGACAGTGTCCTGAAGGGTGCTCGCCTTGTGGTGGAGGAATGTGCTAAGGATGTAATATTTGAATGAATGTACTCATGTGATCCTGTAACATGAAACGAGTTCATTTGTGCTATGCAACGCTTGTTAATTTAAAATATTGCCTTCTGTGCGGCCGTTTATAAAATCAGGAGTTGGACGTTCGTAAACACGCCCCATGTAACTAATCTTGAGGTGTTAGGATAAACCTGAGCACTCTTTATCCCAATTTTGGGTCCTTCGAAGGAGGTGTTAAGCACAACGGAACCAGGCAATCAGACTATAAAGCTTTATCATTCTCACTTAGCCATAGAAGTCTACAATTTTAAATTTTGGCGAAGCCCCTAGTATTCAGAAGGCCGAAGTTGGGGCGCTATATATGCCTAAGTCGGGCAAGGCCGAATCCTCGCCCGAACCGGAAAAAATCTTTAAGGACTTGTGACCTCTCGAACAGCGACCAGCTCTCGCCCCATCATGATAGTCAGTTTTCGGCTTTCTCTACTGAGGTGCTCGTCCGGAAGAACCGGGACACAATCGCAGTAGTTCTCCCAGTGCTACCTTAGCCGATATTGCGGAATGTAAGGTACCAAAGCATGGTAGCCGGGCAAATCCAACTATTGACCCAAGACATTATTCGAAGCTGATGTATATAATGCTATAAGTTCGGGGTGTCGCACTATCAAAAGTGTTCGGGCTTCTCACGCCGTGTTATGGGCTTCTCACGCCGTGTTATGGGGTGGCGCACTGGTCGTACCAGAATGTACGGGTGCGATTTGTCGTAAATAAGCAGACAAGGAAAAAAATAAGAAAGGGGAATGCAATAATAGGCTAACGCTATGCATTGTTATTAAATAATGTGTCAAAGCATACGGATACAAGTAGTGCAATAAGCAAAAAAATAGGAATTTTTGACATGTCCTATCCAAGGGCAAGCTGCATACGGGTATGTAAAACAGGTATATCGATCGTTATCAGAGACCACCTGGGGATTCCCTTGTACGTCAGAGCGTCTTGCTTCCTTGGTATTTCCTTACCGCAATGGGTCGAACAATTAGACTGCCGGAAAGGGCTTCCAGAGAGTAAGGTCCTAAAAGAGAGAAAATGATAAAGGTATACGACCCCTGGGGCGGTTGAGCCGCATTGTGGGACGTGCCGTAGTGGTGCCTCCGCCTATGCCCAAGGTATCTTGAGTGCGTAGTTATGTACGCGTGGCGCAAATTTCACCACTTGACTGGGACTAGGACGGAGGCCGAATTGCTAGGCGAGCTCAAAACGTGCCTGCCGGTCCTCCTGCAGGGTACTCTGGACTCGCTTGAAGGTGTCCGGGGTCTTTTTCGCCGAATTGGCGGTTTTCCTAATATGGCTGCTTTGCGCTTCACTCTCTGAGGGCATGCAGTGCTCCTCGGTCGCGGGCGGCGCTCTGTGTTTCCATTAACTGTTATAACCCCGCGTGGTCCTGGCATTTTGAGTTTGAGGTAAGCATAATGCGGTACCGCAATGAATCTGGCAAATACGATTCGTCCGAACAGTGCGTGATAGCCGCTTCAAAAGGGGACGATATCGAAGATTAACTCCTCGCTTCGAAAGTTCTCCGGAGATCCAAAGACCACTTCCAGTGTGATTGAGCCCGTGCAACAGGCCTCTACACTTGGGATTACACCTTTAAAGGTGGTTTTGCTGGGTTTGATCCTCGAGGGGTCTATGCCCATTTTGCGCACTGTATCCTGATAGAGCAGGTTCATGCTGCTGCCGCCGTCCATAAGGACTCGAGTGAGGTGAAATCCGTCAATGATGGGGTCAAGGACCAATGTGGTAGATCCGCCATGACGGATACTAGTGGGGTGGTCCCTGCGATCGAAGGTGATCGGACAAGAGGACCATGGGTGGAACTTTGGGGCGAATGGCTCCATCGCATAGACGTCCCTTAGTGCACGCTTCCGTTCCCTCTTGGGAATATGGGTTGCGTATATCATGTTCACCATTTTCACTTGTGGAGGGAACCTCTTTTGTCCTCCTGTGTTCGGCAGCCGAGGCTCCTCGTCGTCGTCTCTATGCAGCCCCTTGTCCTTGTTTTCGGCATTCAACTTGCCGCCCTGCTAGAACACTCAGCATTCTCTGTTGGTGTGATTGGCTGGCTTATCGGGGGTGCCGTGAATTTGACACGAGCGATCGAGTATGCGGTCCAAACTGGATGGGCCCGGATTGCTTCTTTTGAACTGCTTTTTCCGCTGATCGGATTTAGAGCCGCTAAATCCGGCATTGACTGTCGTGTCTTCGGCGTTGTCGCCGTTGTTGCGGCGCTTGTGTCTGTTGTGACATGGTCTGCCGTTAGTATCTTTGTCATGTGAATTGCTAGGAATCCTTGATGTGTTGTTGCTGTGATCCAGCCAGCTGTCCTCACACGCGCAAAAGCGGGTCACGAGTGTCGTGAGGGCTGCCATGGACTTTGGATTCTCTTGGCCGAGGTGTCGGGTAAGCCACTCGTCCCGGATGTTATGTTTAAATGCCGCTAAGGCCTCGACATCGGGACAATCGACAATTTGGTTCTTTTTAGTTAGGAACCGAGTCCAGAATTTCCTGGCCGATTCCCCTGGCTGTTGGGTTATGTGGCTCAAGTCATCAGCATCTGGTGGTCGCACATAAGTGCCTTGGAAGTTGTCAAGGAATGCATCTTCCAAATTCTCCCAACTGCCAATGGATTTTGCTGGCAGGCTATTCAGCCAATGCCGAGCTGGTCCTTTGAGTTTTAGTGGGAGGTACTTGATGGCATGTGGATCGTCATCGCGGGCCATGTGGATGTGGAGGAGGAAATCCTTGATCCATACCGCGGGGTCTGTTGTACCATCGTATGACTCAATGTTCACAGGTTTGAATCCTTCTGGGAATTCATGATCCATTACTTCATCGGTGAAGCATAAGGGGTGTGCGGCGCCTCTGTGCCAGGCTGTGTCATGATGTAGTTCATACGAGTCTTGTCTGCTTTATTCGGTCCGACCGGATTTTCTTTTAGTGTATCCGGTGTGACGGTCATCGTCACGCATTGGGGCACGACCCCGTTATCCATAGATCGATCTTGTATGTCCTGCTTTGTTTTCCAATACGTCTCGCACGTCCCGCGTGTTGCCCCGGGTCTTGGTGTTTTTGTTTGTGTCGCGTCAGGGTGCGGGCTGGACTTCAGGCTGATATGCCCCTCTGTCTCGGCCACGAGGTGGCCGATCAGCCGCATCATACACTGGTAATGTAGGTTTTAATGCTTCCCCCTCGAGTTGGGGTAGCAACCTGCGCTTTGGGTAACTCTTGGTTGGGCATTCGAGTTCGTATTCCTCGGCCGCCAGGACTTCAGTCCATCTATCCGCTAGCAGATCTTGATCAGCTCGAAGCTGGTTTTGCTTTTTCTTCAGGCTGTTTGTTGTGGCTATAAGCCGGCACTTGAAGCGCTCCTGCTCGAAGGGATCCTTTGGCACGATAAATTCTTCATCGCCGAGGCTCACCTCGTCTTCGGAGAGAGGCATGTAATTGTCATCCTCTGATTCTCCGTCTGCTGCCTGTTCCGGAGGGCTAGCTTGTTAATCCTCCCGCTCGAGGTCTGGCTGGAGGGGATTGTTGTCGTCTGCGGCACTATTCGGAGCGTTATTGTCTCTTGTGCCGGTATCGCTGCTTTTGCTATGGCGGGACTAAGAGCGGCGCCGCTGACGTTGGTGCTTGGATTGCTTCTTGGAGGGATTATCCTCCGCTGTCTTATCGCCATCGCCTTCTTTGGGGGTGTCCACCATGTATATATCATATGATGAGGTGGCAGTCCAGCGCCCTGTGGGCGGTGGTTCCTGTTCGTCTCCTGCATCGTCGTCCATACCGTTGATGTCTTTGGAGCCAAAATCGAGCATGTCGGTTAAATCGTCGACAGTGGCTACTAAGTGGGCGGTGGGTGGGGAGAGAATTTCTTTGTCGTCCGCGTCCCATTCTAGCCGGACATAGTTTGGCCAAGGGTCTCCTGACGAGGAGAGAGACCTCAATGAGTTTAGCACGTCGCCCAGTGGTGAGTGTTGAAAGATATCCGCGGAGGAAAACTCCATAATCGGTGCCCAATCAGATTTGATAGGCACGGACGCAAGCGGCTCGGAGCCCGTGGCCAGGGACGAATCCAAGTCTCCGGCAACACGGGTCTCATAGGAAGTGAAGTCAGCATTCGGTTCTATCGCCGCCGAGTGTGCGGCCTTCGTGGCGGGGTCCATCCACCGGTCTTCAGACGACGCAATCTGTTCCGGATTGAGGGCCGGAGTAGTTGCAGGTGTGATCTCCCGAGCACTGCCCGACGGCAGAGCTAAGTCATGCTCGTCGTGACTTTGCGGCGCACCTGAAATGTGCTCGAATCCTTCGAAGATCAAGTCTCCGCGGATGTCGGCAGTATATTTCAAGTTTCCAAACCTGACCTGATGGCCAGGGCCGTAGCTCTCGATCTGCTCCAAATGGCCAAGCGAGTTTGCCCGCAGTACGAAGTTCCTGAATACAAAGATCTGTCCGGGGAGGAAAACCTCACCCTAGATCACATCATTGCTGATGATCGAAGGAGCCATCAAGACTTGTGGAGACGGCACGGTGGAATTCTCAATGAAAGCACCAATGTCGGTGTCAAAACCGGCGGATCTCGGGTAGGGGGTCCCGAACTGTGCGTCTAAGGCAGTTGGTAACAGGAGGCGCGGGACACGATGTTTACCCAGGTTCGGGCCCTCTCGATGGAGGTAATACCCTACTTCCTGCTTGATTGATCTTGATGATATGAGTATTACAAGAGTTGATCTACCACGAGATCGTAGAGGCTAAACCCTAGAAGCTAGCTTATGGTATGATTGTTGTTGTCCTACAGACTATACCCTCTGGTTTATATAGACACCGGAGGGGGCTAGGGTTACACAGAGTCGGTTACAAGGGAGGAGATCTTCATAGTCCAACAGTCCAGCCAAAGGATATAGTCCGGCTGTCCGAGGACCCCCTAATCCAGGACTCCCTCATCGGCATCCGGGCAGTCGACGATTTGATCCTTCTTAGTGCGAAATCTGTTCCAAAGCTTTCGGGCTGACTCTCCGGGCTGTTGAATTATATGACTTAAATCTTCTGCATTCGGAGGTCGGACATAGGTCCCTTGAAAATTATCCCTAAAAGCGTCCTCAAGCTCTTCCCAACTTCTGGTTGAGTTTTTGGGGAGGCTTTTCAACCAGTGCCAAGCTGGTCCTTTCAACTTGAGGGGCAGGTATTTTATGGCGTGGAGATCATCTCCGCGAGCCATGTGGATGTGAAGGATAAAGTCCTCAATCCAGACCCCAGGGTATGTCGTTCCGCCGTATCCCTCTATGTTCACGGGTTTGAATCCCTCTTGAAATTCATGATCCATCACCTCATCGGTGAAGCATAGGGGGTGCACGGCACCCGTATATTTGGATGTGTCATGGCATTCTTCTGACGGTTGTAGTGTTCAGTTTTGATTCCGAGTTGTTATTCGGTCAGTATAGTCGTTTGTGCGGCCATGATTCTGTGTCGGAGCGCGCTTCCTAGATCCGTAGATGGACCTGGCCATACCGGTTTTTTGTGCAGGTCCTCACGTAAATCGTGTGCTGATTTGTGTGCGACATCATTAGCTGCCCTATCGCGGGCATGGGGTGGTCGGTCGGGCTGATCGGCCATTTTATTTGTCGGCTGAATGGGCTCTAAAGCCTCGTCGTCGAATTCAGGCAGCAGCTTGCGCTTTGGATAACTCTTTGTGTGGCGACTACCACCGTACTTTTCTTCAGTGTCAAGCACTTTATTTCGTCTACTGTTGAGCGTATTCTACGTGGCCTTAAGCCTTTACTTCTGCTTCTTTAGGCTCCTCGCGGTGGCAATAAGCCTTCTATGGAGGTTCTCTTGTTCCAAGTGCCTTTCCGGGATGATGTGTGCATCGTCGTCCGGACTGTTCTCCTCTCCGGAGACAGGTTGATGACTTTTACCCTCGGCGTCGCCGTGATCAGACAGCGGCTCCATACTATGTTCGCCGTCCGCTGGCTCATCCTGCTCATCGCTGGGTCCATGTGGTCGTCGTTTCTTTTGGAGTCGACCGGGGTATTATTCTTTCTTGCGTTGTTATCGCTGTTTTTGCTGAGGCGGGATTTGGAGCGGTGCCTACATCGTCGCTTTGGTTGCTTCTCGAGGGAACTATCCTTCGCTGCTTCCTCCCGTTCCTCGTCGTTGTTTTCTTTGGGTGTATCCACCATGTATATATCGTGTGATGAAGTGGCTGTCCAGCGCCCTGTGGGCGGTGGTTCCTATTTCTCTCCTGCATCGTCGTCCATACCGTTGATGTCTTCGGAGTCGAAATCGAGCATGTCGGTTAAGTCATCGACAGTGGCTATTAAGTGGGTGGTGGGTGGGGAATGAATTTCTTCGTCGTCCGCTTCCCACTCAAGCCGGACATAGTTCGGCGAAGGGTCTCCTGACAAGAAGAGAGACCTCAATGAATTTAGTACGTCGCCCTAGGGTGAGTGCTGAAAGATATCTGTGGAGGTAAAATCCATGATCGGTGCCCGATCAGATTCGATAGGCACGGACGCAGGCGGTTCGGAGCCCGTGACTGGGGACAAATCCATGGATTCGGCAACACAGGTCTCATAGGAGGTGAAGTCAGTATTCAGCTCTATCGCCACTCAGTGCGCGGCCTCCTTGGCGGGGTCCATCCGCCCGTCTTCAGACGGCGTGATCTGCTCTGGATTGAGGGCCGGAGTAGCCAAAGGTGTGATCTCCCGAACACCGTCCGACGGCAGAGCTAAGTCATGCTCGTCGTGACTGCGCGGCGCACCTAACATGGGCTCGAATCCATCGAATATCAAGTCTCCGCGGATGTCGGTAGTATAGTTTAAGCTTCCAAACCTGACCTGACGGCCAGGGACGTAGCTCTCGATATACTCTAGATGGCCAAGCGAGTTGGCCCGCAGTACGAAGCTGCCAAATACGAAGATCTGTCCGGGGAGAAAAACCTCACCTTGGATCGCATCGTTGCCGATGATCGAAGGAGCCATCAAGCCTTTATCGTGACGGCACAGTGGAACTCTCAATGAAAGCACCAATATCGGTGTCAAAACCGGCGGATCTCGGGTAGGGGGTCCCGAACTGTGCGTCTAAGGCGGATGGTAACAGGAGGCCGTGGACACAATGTTTACCCAGGTTCGGGCCCTCTCGATGGAGGTAATACCCTACTTCCTGCTTGATTGATCTTGATGATATGAGTATTACAAGAGTTAATCTACCACGAGATCATAGAGGCTAAACCCTAGAAGCTAGCCTATATGATTATGATTGCTGTTGTCCTACGGACTAAACCCTCCGGTTTATATAGACACCGGAGCGGGCTAGGGTTACACAGAGTCGGTTACAAGGGAGAAGATCTACGTATCCGAATCGCCAAGCTTGCCTTCCATGCAAAGGAGAGTCCCACCCGGACACGGGACGAAGTCTTCAATCTTGTATCTTCATAGTCTAACAGTCCGGCCAAGGTATATAGTCCGGCTGTCCGAGGACCCCCTAACCCAGGACTCCCTCAGTAGCCCCTGAACCAGGCTTCAATGACGATGAGTCCGGCGTGCAGATTGTCTTCGGCATTTCAAGGTGGGTTCCTTCTCCGAATACTCCATAGAAGATCTTGAGTACAAGGATCGTGTCCGGATCTACAAAACAAATTCCACATACCACGGTAGAGGGAACAATATCCCACAAATCTAGTCTGTTGACAAATTTCATAGCGTGACATCACGCCACGGCCCGGTCATTATTAAAGTGTTTTTCTCAACCAGCTACTGCACATATTGCGAGGCGGTTTTCTTGGCATGTCTTGTTGAAGCAGAAAACGTGTCCCCTTAACACGGGATTATCATCAATATGGGTGTGGGTAACCCAACCGCGCCATCAATCACGGTGCTTGGGGAATAATCGAGTTTACGTTCCTCGTCCATTCCCCTTCGCTCGAACTCCAGCGCCCGAGCGTTCATCTTCTCCGGCCACAAAGGTCTTACGAAAATGTCCGGATCCGGAGCAGGAGGCAAGTGGATGGCCTCTACCGTCCGGGAGAAGGATATCAAAAAGCTTCGGGAGGCCGGGTATCTGTCCAAGAAAATCAGCCACCGTCTCCCGACGGCGGGACAGATCGTCCCTACTCCGGAACCCCACGAGAGGGTTGTATTCCTCCTTAATTTTGTTCGCGGGCTAGGGTTTCCCCTCCACCTGTTTGTTTGCGGCATCATGTATTATTACAGGATCGATTTTCATGATCTATCCCTCAATTCCTTCCTCAACATCTCGACATTCATCGTCGTGTGCGAGGCCTTTTTCTGCATCTCGCCACACTTCGGCTAATGGCTGAATTTTTTTAATGTGAAGCCCAAGGTAGTGAACGGCGAGCACGCCGAGTGCGGGGGCGCTATGGTGAGCAAGATGCCCAACGTCACATGGCCAACATGTACTTTTAATGATTCCGTCAAAGAGTGCCAACAACAGTGGTTTTACATCACTGAGCCGTGCGGCACGGAATGGGCCGCTACTCCGAGTCGATCCGAGCCCCCACAGGGCTTCGTCCCGACCAAGAAGGGCCTGGACTGGTCTTCGTCCGAAGCAAGTATGCGTACTACTCGGGCAGCGTCAAGGATATGGAAGACAAGAATATCGAACTTGTCAATGTAGTCCATGTGATGTTAGTTCGTCGGATCCTGCCTTGTCAACACCGGACTTGCAATTAATGGGAATGTGATCCGGCCAAGCACCAGACCCTGCGGGAGCTCTTTGGCTCCTCGCACAAAGACATCTGGAAGGTGCTTTTCAAGTCAGGCAAATCATGGCCGGACTCAGCCGAGGACCGCGGGTACCAACTGTCCTGCCCTGCAATCTCGGTAAGTCACTATACGTTTTATCCACATAACCCAAGGGAAATGCTTAATGTGTTTTCCACAACTCTCCTAGGGATGGACGAAGAAGGCGGGTGGATCCACTGTCTGGCCCTGCCGCCAGAAGAACTGACCGGCCCACTTCTGAAGAAGATGTTGGTCCTGGCGCCTTACAAGGCGCCGAAGAAGAAAGTCGAGAAGGAGGCCAA
Source organism: Aegilops longissima (assembly GCA_021605205.1). NCBI lineage: Eukaryota > Viridiplantae > Streptophyta > Magnoliopsida > Poales > Poaceae > Aegilops > Aegilops longissima. The sequence continues at coordinate 633,017,354 of CM038678.1, read as the reverse complement.
AAAGATCCAGGGCGGCCTTCGTCGCCGCAGCACTTCAGACACAATATCCGAAGGCTCCAATGCCCGTTCAGCCTCCGAAGAGGACGAGGAGGAGGAGCGAGACGAATCCCCAGCGAGGGGAAGAAAGAAGAGGACGGCCTCCATATACTTGGAGGCCGAGTCGCCTAAGAGGGGAAAAACTCCTCTTCCGAAGGAGTCCACTGCTGCCGCCGACAGCAGCCCGTAGTGGGATCCCAGGGCCCATCCCCTGGTGAATTCGTGAGTATATAAAATCTGAACACGTTTATGCGTCCAGACTCAACATGGCATAATATTTTAATCTGAGCCATACATTTTGTAGTCCGGCGAGGTCCCGCACCGAGCAATCCTCGTCGGAGGATTTGCTGGGCTCGGATGCTATGGTGAGCGGGACACCCGCGAAGGCCCCTTCCCCCAAACATGTGAATGACACCGAGGTTTCGTCCCACAAGGACATAGGCCAAGGAGGGGGGGAGATCATACAGGCGGCACCAGGAGGTCAAACTTCAGGGGCCGGACACATGGGAGAGAAGGCTCCCATGGGCGTCGACGGCGGGGGCCATCTTAAATTCGGCCCCTAGCCGGACGCAATTTCGGAGACCAATCTGGCTCTGAGAATCGGTGGGCAGCCTCCCTCCGGCTGGGGCGTGCTGTTCCACGGCAACCTCTGTCCAACGAGGTGTCGGATACTTTATTGAGTGGCGCCAAGGCGCCTCCATCGTCGATGAACACCGTGTCCTTATGGGTGCGGTGATTGAGAAGATTCAGTATGCTAAGAGTGGACTGAATGAAGCCTGTATCATCCTTATAAGAGGCTTTGAGGTATGTTTTATGAGGTCTCGAAGAGTGTCATAGTATGGATAGTAGCCCTTGATACACTGTTCGGTGAAAGAAAGAACCGGACAGAGGATCAAATTGATGTTCGCAGGAAGGCTCCCTTGATGACATCTATCTCTCTTCTTTTATAAGCGGCGTGCATGGCATCTGCTGCCTCTCCTCTCTTGGAGGTCTTGGAGTGAATCAAAGTCTGGAGCGGGCCAAAGAAGAACTTTGCCAGTTGAAAAGGCAGTTGGAAGATAAACAAGGTATGCACAAGCCTTGTTCACGTTCAGTGCGAACGAATTTCCAGTATGATAAAATATGTTTCATGATTTGTGCTAGGGACGATGACCGAAGTCGAGGCTCTTAAGAAGGTTGTGGCCGAGGCCGAGAAAAAGGGAGCCGCAGAGCAGGCTCTTCGTGAGAAGCACGAGGCTAGGGTTATTGAAGTTGAGCAAGAGCTTCAAGAGGTCACGAAGAAATGCGATACCTTGGAGCAGAGTTTAACGGAGAAAGGATCTGAACTCACCTGGGCTCATCAGGCCGCGCGTGATGCCCGGGAGGAAACCCAAGGCGCCCTGCGGGAGATCCAAGAGGCAAGGAAGATCGCGGCGGGTAAGGATTTTTTCCATGTAAAGCAAGTATTTGAGGAGAAAATAATGTTTCTAATTTCGAGTTCGGATTTCTCCACGGGTATTTGCGGAGCTGCCCCGCAGCATACCTGATGCCGCCCAATTCTACCGAGCCGAAGAAAGGAACACTGCGGATAAGCTCTTACAGTCGCGATGTCGGCCTTTGAGGAGTCCTGGATTAGGGGTGTCGGATGGCGAGACTATAACCTTTGGCGGACTCTGGACTATGAAGATACAAGATTGAAGACTTCGTCCCATGTCGGATGGGACTTTCCTTGGCGTGGAAGGCAACCTTGGCGTCTACGGATATGTAGATCTCCTCCCATTGTAACCGACTACATGTAACCCTAGCCCTCTTCGGTATCTATATAAACCGGAGGTTTTAGTCTGTAGGGACGAACAACAATCATACCATAGGCTAGCTTCTAGGGTTTAGCCTCTCGATCTCGTGGTAGATCTATTCTTGTACTACCCATATCATCAATATTAATCAAGCGGGGTAAGTTTTACCTCCATCGAGAGGCCGAACCTGGGTGAAAACATCGTGTCCCTTGTCTCCTGTAACCATCCGCCTAGAGCCACGATTCGGGACCCCTACCGAGATCCGCGGTTTGACACCGACATTGGTTCTTTCATTGAGAGTTCCTACGTAGCCGTCATCTTTAGGCCCGATGGCTCCTCAATCATTAACAATGATTCGGTCCGGGTGAGACTTTTCTCCCGGACAGATCCTCTTATTCGGCAACTTACGCTGCGGACCAATTAAGCAGCCGTCGGAGCAGATCGGCTTCGCCCCTGGCCATCAGGTCGATTTGGAGATTTGAACTACGGTGGCGTCCGTGGAGAATTGATCTTCGGCGGGTTCGAGCCACAGCCAAGCGCGCCGCTTGTCACGATGGGCATGATCTAGCTCTGCCGCCGAGCGATTGCCACGGAGGCCGCTCAAGTGTCGCTCCGACCCTTAGCTCGGAGCCGATTGCATGTCGAGGGCGGGTGGATGGACACGCCTCGGGGCTGCAACCTCTGACGTCGAGCGAACACCATACCTGTCGCTGCGAAGCTCGTGACTCAAGGTGCGGACTCCTCTCCGGGACTCCGAGCCCTCAGCGCCCTGCCAATCGAATCCGATTGGGTGCGATCATGGAGTTCACCGCCGCGGACATCTTTCAGCACTCGCCCTTCGGCGACATCCTGAATTCACTAAAGTCTCTCTCTTTATAAGGAGAGCCCTGGCCGGACTATGGCCAGCAAGGTTGGGATGCGGACGACGAAGAAATTCAAGGCCCACCCACAACCCACTTCGTAGCCACTGTCGATGATTTAACCAACATGCTCGACTTCGACTCCGAAGACATCGACGGTATGGACGACGATGCAGGAGATGACCAAGAACCAGCGCTTACAGGGCACTGGAAAGGCACCTCATCATACGACATATATATGGTGGACATCCCAAAAGAAGGGAATGGCGATGGAACAACGGAGGATGACCCCTCCAAGAAGCAGCCTAAGCACCGGCGTCAATCGCGCCGCTCTAAATCCCGCCATCCCAAAAACGGCGATTCCGGCACGGGAGATAATAACACCCCGGATAGTGCCGAAGACAACCCCCTCGGCATGATTCAACACGGGAGGATGGAGAAGCCAGCCCTCATGAGAGAAGCGGTGAGCGAGAGAGGTAGAGGGCGATAATTACATGCCTCCCTCCGAAGGCGAGGCAAGCCTCGGCGACAGCCAATTTGTCGCGCTGAGGATCCCGTCGAACAAGATCGTTTCAAATGCAGGCTTATGGCCATGGCGAGCAGCCTCAAGAAAAAACAACAACTTAGAGTGACCAACACTTGCTAGCCACGGATGGACTGAAGTCCTTGCGGCGAAAATGCGAACTCAAGCGCCCTCCAAGAGCTAAACAAAACGCAGGCTGCTACCCCAATTAGAGGAGGAAGCACCTAAACCTACATCACCAGCGTATGATGCGGCCGACCGGCCACCTCTCGGCCGCGACAGAGAGGCCTCTCGGCCCTCCACTCAAGCCGCACCCCGGCGCCGCTCAAAGAATACCAAGGCGCGGGGAAATGCACCAGATCTGCGAGATATATTGGAGGACAAGGCAAGGCAAACAAGATCGATCTACGGATCGCGTGGGCGCCCGACGTGGCGCTAAGCGTCATGCGGATATGGCAATTCGGCTGGGCGAATTTCGATGAGCGAAGCTCATTTGAGCTACGTCGTGATATAGCCCAGTACAGAGGCGCCGCACACCCACTATGCTTCACAGATGAAGTAAAGGATCATCAAATCCCCGAGGGTTTCAAACCCATAAACATCTAATCATACGATGGAACAACAGACCCTGCGGTATGGATCGAGGACTATCTCCTTCATATCCACATGGCCCGCGGTGATGATCAACACGCCATCAAATACCTCCCACTAAAGCTTAAAGGACCAGCTCGGCATTGGCTTAACAGCTTGCCCGGTAGAGTCAATTGGCTGTTGGGAGGACACAAAGCCGCATTCCTCGACAATTTCCAGGGCACTTATGTGCGACCACGAGCGCCGATGACCTAAGCCACATAATTCAGCAGCCAAAGAATCGGCGGAAAATTCTGGACACGGTTCCTAACCAAGAAAAATCAAATAATCATTGCCGGACGAGAGGCCCTTGCAGCCTTCAAACATAACATCCGTGTGAATGTCTTGCACGGCACCTAGGAGAGGAAAAGCGAAATCCAAAGGCAGCCCTCACAACACTCATGACCCGCTTTTGGCGGGGAGAAGACAGCTTCGCTAGCTCTTAGTAATAACATGACCAAGAGTCCACGGTAATTGGATACCAAGGACAGCAATGGCGGTCGCGTCGCAACAAGCACAAAGCGCCGCGTGCTTAGCGATAATCTTTGAGGATCACTGTAGTCAATGCGGATTCAGAGGCTCTAAACCGGTCAGTGAAAAAATCCATTCAAAAGAAATACTCGGGCCGTCCAATTTAGACCAAATACTCGATCGCTCGTGCGGATACGGCACCCCGAAAAACCAGCCAACCACACCTACAGGGATTCTTGGCTGTTCAAGCAGGCACGCAAGTTAAACGCCGAAAACAATGACAAGGAGCTGCATAGCTTTGACGAGGAGGAGCCCGGCCGCTTGAACAATAGGGGACGAATGGCTTCCCCCACAAGTGCGGACGGTGAACATGATATCGCAACCCACATACCCAAAAGGGAGCGGAGCGTGCACTCGGGGCGTATATGCGATGGAGCGAGTCGCCCCAAAGTTCAACCCGTGGTCCTCCTGCCCGATCACTTTTGATCGAAGGACCACCCACTAGGATCCGCCATGGCGGATTCGCGCGCATGATTCTAGACCCAATCATTGTGGATTTCACCTCACTAGAGTCACGAGGAATGGCGGCGGCAACTGAACCTGCTTTATCGGGATCGGTCACGAAAAATGAGCATAGATCCCTCAAGGATCAAACCCACAAAGACAACCTTTAAAGAGTCATACCAGGTGTAGAAGCCAAGCTATGCAGGCTCGATTACACTTGAAGTGGTGTTGGATCCCGGATAATTTCGAAGAGGATTTAATCTTGACATAGTCCCTTCGCGATGGCTATCACGCCTTTGCTTGGACGAACCGCATTTGCAAAGTTCAATGCGGTGCCGCACTAAACATACCTCAAGCTCAAGATGCCGGGCCCTCGAGTCATCACGTTCAATGGAAACACCGAGCGCTCTCTCCGAATGGAGAAGCATCTGGCCTTTTCATGGCGGAAGTACAAAGCAACCTCTCAAGGCAATTCTCGAGTCCGGCTATTAAGCGACCGAACACCGTCAAAGCGGCCGGAGTAACCTACAACAAGACTGCACAGCACGTTCCGAGCCAGCGTAGCAATGCGGCTAACCCAGCCCTCGCAAAATTGCGAAACCAGTACTACGCATACAAAATTACGCTCTGGAAATACCGTGGGCATAGGGGAGGGCACGACCACGGCATGCCCAAAATGCGGCTCAACACGCACTAGGGGCTCCGATTTAAGTCATTCTTTTTTCTTACTTTCAGGACTCCGCTCTTGGAAGGCATGTCCGTGATAGAATCGCCGAACACGATGCAACAGCCGAGGAGCGGAAAAGCTTCGTCAGTGTCGGTGGTCTCTATAAGCGTATACTTGTTTCACATATCATCCATAGCTACGCCCCACAGAGAAGGACATGTCAAATAGTCCCATCTCTTGCTTATCGCACTATTTGTATCGTTACGCTTTTCCGCAGATTTTACGAATAAACAATGCATAGCTTTAGTCTATTATTGCATTCCTTTTTTATAAAAATATGTTCAGATTATGACATTATGCAACCGTACACTTTAGTGCGGCCAATACACCAGGGCTTCGTACCCCAAAATATGGTGTGAGAAGTCGAACACTCTCATGAGTCTGGCACCCGAACTTATAGCATTATATGCATCGGCTCTGAATCATGTCTTGGGTCAATAGTTGGGTTTGCCCGGCTCCCATGTTTTGGTACCTTACATTCCGTTATATCAGCTAAGGTAGCTGGGGGAGAACCACTACGATTGTGCCCGGTTGAGCTGGGCTAAGCACCTCGGTGGAAAGCTAAAACTGACCGTCATGATAGGCGAGAGCTGATGGTTGTTAAAGAGGTTTCGAGTCCCTAAAGACTTATGCCACTTAGGCGAGTCGGCTTTGTCCGGCCTAGGCGTGGATAAGCGCCCACGAACTCGGTCTTCGAATACTAGAGCTTCACCCAAATTTAAAATTATAGAATTCTATGGCTAAGTGAGAGTGTTCAAGCATTATAGTCTCGTTGCCTTGTTCGTTGTGTTAAGCGCCTCCCTCGAAGGACCCAAGAATGGGAAAAAAGCGCTCAAGTTTATCGAACACCCCAGCACTTTCGTGGCATGGGGCAGAAGCCGACGACTCGCCATCTCTCAAATTTAATAAGCGGCCTACGAAGGTAATATTTTAAATTCAAAAGCGTTGCTTAAGCATATGAACAAGTTTTCAGCGTCTGGGATCACAAATGCGAGTTTACTCAAAATTACATCTTTGGAGCATTCATCCGCTATAGAGCGGGCACCCTTGGGGCGCCCTCATAATACACCTCGGGCTTGCGATGCTCCTTGCCGCGGTGGTCCATCCGTCACAAGCTTCTCGGCGTCCATCTTGCCCTAGTGCACTTTAGCATGGGCAAGAGCCCTCTGAGCACCTTGATGCATCTGGCGCTTGATGACTCAATCTATGGGCAGACATCCACGGGCGCCTCCTGGCCCGAAGTAGCTTCGGGACAGGCTTCCCCAGGCCATAGCCAGACTATGAGACCCTTCATGGCTTGTTCGGCCACCTTATGGAGCTCGACCAACTACTTCAGCTGGTCGCTCAAGGGCACCGGGTGTCCGGCCTCCGCGTACTGAGACCAGAACAGCTTCTTCGTCGAGCTCCCCTCTTCGGCTCGGTAGAATGTGGCGGCGTCGGACACACTCCGGGGGAGATCTGCGAATGCTCCTGGAGAGCTCCGGACTCGGGTAAGTAACAAGTAATTCACTTTCATGTGCTTGCTTTGCATAAAGAATGCCTTACCCGCCGCTATGTTCTTCATCGCCTCAATTTCCTGGAGGGCTGTTTGGGCTTCGGCCTTGGTAGATTTGGCGCTCTCAAGCACCGAGGCTTGCTCGGACTCTCGAGTCTTTGAGTCAAGCTCCAAACTCTCGTGTTTTTCCACAGAGCACAGGCTCTTGCTGCACCTCCGCCACCCGCCTCCTGCTTTTCTCGCTGGAGTCGCTCCACGGCCGCATTTTCTTCGGCCTTGGACAGCGCTTCCTTCAGGGTTGCCACCTGGGATGTGGCCCTTGTAATGCTCACGTTGGTCCTTTCGTTTTTTGCAACCACATCTTTTTTTATATACTTACATAAGGTATTACTTACCTTCCTTGTCCTCCAGCTGCTTCTTGGCAAGGCCGAGCTCGTTCTCGGACCGCTCGAGCTCTGCTTCAATGCATCGACCTCCAGCGGTCGATGGGTAGAGTCAGCAGCGCAACTGCATTCCCATATTGACATATTTATGTTAGACTCCTGCGTATATCTTTTTGATCCTCAGTTTGGCTTTTCTTTCCGAACACAAAACTCGAGGCTCTGTCTATCTTGATAATATTTTTACATATCTTAAACACATACCTCAAAGCCTGTTAGAAGGCAGCACGAGCTTCAGTCGGCCAGCAACTTGGCAGACTAAACCTTACGGATCACCACACTCATAATAGTGTGGTGCTCCTCGTTGATAGAGGCGCCGTTAAGCACCTCCAGCAAATTATCCGGTGCCTCTGATTGGACGGAGGTCACCAGCGTCGTAGGCTTGCCCTTCTTACGTGGGGGCCGCCTGTCGGACTCCAGAACCACTGAAGGTTCGGTCGCGAGTCGGCACGAGGGCGGACTTAGAGCCCTTTGGGGTTTTATCCCCTTTGCGCCTGGAGTCCGGGAGGTTGCCTTGCTGGCGCCTCTAGGACCACCTCCTCCTGGCTTGGACCCTTTGGGACTCCACCTCGGCATCATCTGGCCTAGCAGAGGAGGCGGCCGGAAGTGAAGTGCTATTCACTCGGCGAACCCGAGGCAGCTCGTTGAGCGTCGAGCCCGGCCTTGGGCGGACTGCATGATTATATTCGGCGTCGGCATGTGTTGTACTGGAGGAGGGCGTCATGAGTTATTACGGTATCCGGATACTTACGATTTCACGGGGCTTGTACCCTGGGTGGCCCACTCTTCTTCGCCCGTCGTCGGCGTTGGTGGAAATAGTCCGGGAGGGAGGTCCTTCCTTTCTTGGACCTCCGCCCCCCCTAGTTGAGGCGGCCTTCCTTTTCTGTCCTCCCCCCTCTGGAGGTGGAGAGGCCTCTTCTTCCTCTTCCTCGTCTTTGGGGGAGGAGCGCGCCTCGGAGTCATCGGACGATGAATCCGACCCCGCCGAGCGCCGGGAACTCTTTCGAGTTCCCTTGGCCTTTTCTTGGCCTTCTTCTCTGGCACCATGTAAGGTGCCGGAGCCAGCAGCCCTGTCAAGCGGGCGTCCTCTCGGTCTTCGGGCAAGGGAGCCGGACCGTCAATCTGTCCGGACGTCTTCTGCCAATCCTGTCAAAGGTAAGGGAGTTTAGATCCCGCATAGAATCAAACTATGTAAAACAAGTAACCCGCAAAGGGTAAAATAGCTTACGCGTTGGCTTGATGCTGCTGCGCGCTGAATCCGCGATCCTCGGTTGGCGGATCACGAGAGCCTCGGCGCCCATGAGCATTACCTTCGGCGTCTTACGTGCGTGAGTGTCGAAGAGCCTACTCAGGATTCGGTCTTTGTGCGGATCAAACTCCACAAGCTGAAAGCCCGTTGTTGGCGGGAGGATCCGGCGGATGAGCATGACTTGGACCCACGTTGCGAGTTTGAGCTTCTTGCTCACCAGGTTTTGGGCCGGAGTTTGGAGTCCGATCGGCACCTCTGAATTACCCACGACAAGCCCGTCTCTTTCCGGAGTGAGCCGTGTAGGGAAGCGGATCGGGTCGGGGCGCTGCCCATTCAGGGTCATGTGGCTCGGTGATGTAGAACCACGGATAATTCGGTGCTGTCGATTATCAAAACTGGCGGATCTCGGGAAGGGTCCCGCTGTGCGTCTAGGCGGATGGTAACAGGAGACAAGGGACACAATGTTTTACCCAGGTTTGGGCCCTCTCGATGGAGGTAAAACCCTACTCCTGCTTGATTAATATTGATGATATGGGTATTACAGAGTAAATCTACCACGAGATCGGAGAGGCTAAACCTAAAGCTAGCCTATGGTATGATTGTTGTTAGTCCTCACGGACTAAAACCCTCCGGTTTATATAGGCACGAAGAGGGTTAGGGCTACACAGTCGGATACAATGGTAGGAGATCTGCATATCCGTATTGCCAAGCTTGCCTTCCACGCCAAGGAAAGTCCCATCGGACCACGGGGCCGAAGTCTTCAATCTCGTATCTTCATAGTCCGAGTGCGGCCAAAGGTCATAGTCCGCTATCCGGACACCCCTAATCCATGACTCCTCGGTAGCCCTGAACCAGGCTTCAATGACTACGAGTCCGGCCGCATATTGTCTTGACATTGCAAAGCGGGTTCTTCCTCAATTCTTCATAGAAGATTTTGAACACAAGGATAGTGTCGGATCTCAAAATAAGTTCCACATACCACCGTAGAGAATACTATTTACACAAACTCAATCTGTCGGCGTATTCCATGGCGTGACATCACCCACGGCCAAGCCTTTATTGAATCGCTTTCACTGTCCCACCTCAGTAGCGTTTAGCGGTTTCCTTAGCACGTCTTGTCAAAGCGAGATCGCGTCCCCTTATTCAGGATTCTCATCAATGCAGGCGTGGGTAATCCAACCGCGCCATTGATTATGGCGCTTGGGAGATAAGGGAGTTTTATCGGGCGGTGGGAGCATAGCTTTGTCCGTCCATATAAGGGGATAAGGATCCACTTTTTCACACGCCATCTTCCTCCTTTGCTCATCCATTTCCACGCTTGAGCTCTGGCGCCAAAGTCCGCACATCCCACCTCAACCTTCTCCAACTATGTCCGGGCGGGAGGCAAGTGGATGGCCTCCTCCGTCATGGAGGGCACATCAAGCTGCGAAGGCGGATACTTGTCGACTACATCGCGCGCCGGCTCCCGACAAGGGCAGCTCATCCCCACCCAGGCCCCATGAGAGGTGGTGTTCCTCCCCACTTCCTCCATGGACTAGGTTTCCACTTCACCCATTTGTCCAGGGGCTCATGTTCTACTCGGCCTAGATTTCCACGATCGGCCCAATTTCATCCTCAACATCTGGCGTTCACCATCGTGTGCGAGGCCTTCCTGCATCAGCCCGCCCGGCTCATTGCTGAAGACCTTCAATGTCAAGCCAAAGGTAGTAGGCGGCCGCCAGCCAGTCTTGGAGGTGCCATGAGTGGGCAAGATGGCCAGTCCTATGGCTCGAGGCTCCCCGTGGAGACCATAAAGGGGTGGCAATGGGGTGGTTCTACATCACCGAGCCATACGACTCTAAATAGGCAGCGACCCCAATTCTGATCTGGCTTCCCTACGGCTCACCTCATGGAAAGAGAGCGGGCCTGGCGTGGGGTAGTTCGGAAGGCTGGCCGGACTCCAAACCTGCGTCCGAAACCTGGTGGACAAAGCTCAAGCTTGTCAGCGTAGTCAGTTATGCTCATCCGCCCGGATCCTCCCATGCCGACAGCGGGCCTTCAACTTGTGGGAGTTTGATCGGCACACACTGAACCAGGCGGCTCTTGACACTATGCGAAGATGCAGGAAGGTCTTGTTCAATGGCGCGAGGCTCCGCATTAAGCTTAGAAGATCGCGGATTCAGCTTGCGGCATCAAGCCAGCGAGTAAGCTATTTTACCCTTCTGGGACACTTTTTCATAGTTTGTCTCTATCGGGATCTAAAACTCCCTCACCTTTGTGGGGTGGCGAGAAGCGTCCGGACAGGTTGACTGTCCGGCTCCCTTGCTGAAGACCAGCGGGCCTTGTTGTGAGGCTGCTGGTTCCGGCACCTGCACGTGGTGCGGAGAAGAAAACCAAGAAGAAGGCCACGGGAACTCAAAGGTTCAGCGCCAGGTGTTGTCGGACTCATCGTCCGATGACTCGGCGGACTCCTCCAGCGAAGGCGAGGAGGGAAAAGGCCTCTCCCGGTGAAGAGAAAAAGGAAGGCCGCCCCAAGCGGGAGGCGGAGATCAGAAGGAAGGACCCTTCCTGCGGACTACACCACCAACACCGGCGACAGCGAAGAGGTGGCCACCGAGGACCAAGACCTGGCGAAATCGTAAGTGTTGGACACGAATAACTAATGGTGTTCCATTTGTGCACAACATCTTCTAACGCATATAACCATGCAGCCCATGGGCCAGACTCGGCGGCTGACAGGCGGCTCCTGGATTCGTCGGATGTGAATAGCACCTCACTTTCGACCACCTCGTCTCCTCCTGCCATGGATGGCGCCGGGTGGAGTCCCAAAGGACCCAGCCAGGGAGGAGGTGGCCACAGGCGCCGCAAAGCGACCTCCGGACTCGGCGCAAAGGGACAAAACCCGAAGGGCTTTAGTCTGGCCCTGTGCGGACTCCGTCTGGGACCTTCCGGTGGTTCGGAGTCCGATGGCGACCCTTCGCAAGAAGGGCAAGACTCTGACGCCGATGACCTCCGTCAACGGAGGCACGGATAATTTGATGGGCGCTTAACGGGCGCTTCCATCGACGAGGCTTACACTTTATTATGAGTGTGGTGATCCAAAAGTTCAGCCCACGGGGCGGGCTGGTGAAGCACTGTGCCAGCCTTCTAACAGGCTTTGAGGTATGTATTTAAGATATGTAAAAATATTACCGCATAGGCGGTAGCCTGATGCTCAGTTTGGTGTTAGGAAAGAAAAAGCCCGAACCGAGAATCTAAAAGATATATGCAGGAATCTAACAAAAGTATGTCAATATGGGAATGGGGGCTGCGCTGCAAACCTCTGCCCTTGCCTTGCGGGAGGTTGATGCATTGAAGCGAGCCTCGGCGGTTGTGAGCAGGCTCAGCCTTGCCAAAAAGCAGCTCGAGGACAAGGAAGGTAAGTAATACCTTATGGGAGTATTTAAAAGATGTGTTTGCAAAAATTACAGGAATAACATGAATATAGCGGGGCCCTGAACAAGGTGGCGACCACAAGAAGGCGGTGTCAAGGCCGAAAGCAATGCGGCGGAGGGCTGTGCGAGAGAGAAGGAGGCACGGGTGGCGGAGGTGCGGCAAGAGCTCGAGGCTCTCCTGGAAAAACACGAGTTTGGGCGTGACTCAAGACTCGAGTCCGAGCTCACCTCGGCCCTTGAGGCGCCAAAGCTGCTAAGGCCGAAGCCAAAAGCCCTCCGAAGTGAGGCGATGAAGAAGATAGCGGCGGGTAAGGCATTCTTTATGCAAGGCAAGCATGTGAAAGTGAATTATCATTACTTACCCGAATCTGGAGCTCTCCGGGAGCATTCGCAGATCTGCCCCACAATGTGTCCGATGCTGCGCATTCTAGAGCAGGAGGAAGCTCAGCGGAGAAGGTGTTCTGGTCTAGTATCTTTGAGGCGGACACCCGGTGCCCTGGCGACCAGTTGAAGCAGGCTGGTCGAGCTCCATAGGTGGCGAACAGGCCATGAAGAACCTCATAGTTCTGCTTGTGGCCTAAGGAAGCCATGCACAGGAGCTACTTGGGCTGGTGAGGCGGCTGGTGGGCCTTTGTCCATGGGTTGAAGTTGTCAAGCGCTCCGTCTGCATCGAAGGTGCCCGTGGGCCTTGCCCGTGCTAAGGTGCCTTTGGGGCAAGATGGGCGCTGAAGCTTGTGATGGACGGACCACCACCGGGTAAGGAGCATCATGAAGCCTGAAATGTATTATGAGGGCATCCTAAAGGGTGCCGCCTTATAAGCAGTGAATGCTCCAAAGATGTAATTTTGAATAGACTGCATTTGTTATCTGTCGCTGAAAACTTGTTCATATCGCTAAGCAACACTTTTGAATTTAAAATATTACCTTACATGCGGCTGTGTATTAAATTTGAGAGATGGCGAGTCGTCAACTTCAGCCCCTATACCCACGAGTCTTTGGGGTGTTAGGGATAAACTTGGCGCTCTTGTTCCCATTAAATGCGTCCTTGAGGAGGCGCTAACACAATGAACAAGGCAACGGACTATAATGCTTGAACACTCTCACTTAGCCATAGAATTCTATAATTTTAAATTTGGTGAAGCCCCTAGTATTGAAGACCGAGTTGAGGCGCTATCACGCCTAGGCGGACAATGCCGACTCCTCGCTCTAAGCGGCATAAGTCTTTAGGGACTCGAAAACCTCTCGAACAGCGACAGGCTCTCGCCCTATCATGACAGTCAGTTTTAGCTTTCTCCTTGAGGTGCTTAACCCAGCTCAGCAGCACTGTCGCGGTGGTTCTCCCAGCGCTACCTTAGCGATATAACGGAACATAAGGTACCAAAACATGGGAGCAGGCAAACCTAACTATTGACCCAAGACATGATTGAACCGATGCATATAATGCTATAAGTTGGGGTGCCGCACTTGTGAAAGTGTTAGGACTTATTACACCATATTGTAGGGGTACTTAAGCCCCACAGTGTATTGCCTGTACCTAAGTGTACGATTGCACAATGTCATAACTGAACATATATATGTATAGAAAAAATAAATCCAGTAATAGGCAGAAGCTATGTATTGTTTATTCAAAGGGGTGCGATAAGAGCAGAGCGATACAAATAGTCGCGATAAGCAAGGGGCGGGACTTTTTAACATGTCCCCCTCGAGGGAGTAAGCTGCGGGATGGTATGTAAAACAGGTATCTGCTTTCGTAATAGAGACCACACGGACACTCGGCGTAGCTTTCTACTTCCTAGCTGTTGCATCGTGTGTAAGGAGATTCTCTTGCCGGACAGAGCTTCGTGAAGGGGAGTCACAGAAAAAAAGAAAGAAGAAAAGAAAAAGAATGACCAATCGAGGCCCTGGTGTGGTTGAGCGCATTCGGGCATGCCGTGGTCGTGTCCTCCCCTATGCCCATGGTATTTCCGGGCGTATTTATGCGCGTAATACTTGGTTCACAATTTCGCGAGGGCTGGGGTTTGGGCTGCATTGCTATGCGTGCTCGGAGCGTGCGAGGCGGTCTTGTTGTAGGTTACTCGAGCGCGTTTAGCGGTGTCGGGCGTTTAATAGCGGACTCGAGAATTGCCATAAGAGGCTGCTTTGCACTTCCGCCCGCGAGGCCACCGTATGCTCCTCCGTCCGGAGAAGGCGTCACGGTGTTCCGATGACCGTAATGACTCCTCGAGGACCTGGCATCTTGAGCTTGAGATATGCGTGGTGCGGCACCGCATTGAACATTACCGTCACGGTTCGTCCGAGCGATGCGTGATAGCCGCTGCGGAGCGGGACTATGTCGAAGATTAACTCCTCGCGGAAGTTATCCGGGGATCCGAAGACCACTTCAAGTGTAGCGACCCATGTCACAGTTGGCCTCTACACAGGTATGGCGCCTTTAAAGGTCGTCTTCATGGGTTTAATCCTTGATGGGTCTATGCCCATTTTGCGCCTTTGTATCACGATAAAGCAGAGTTCAGGCTGTTGCCGCCGTCCATTAGGACTCTAGTGAGGTGAAATCCGTCAATGATTGGGTCTAGAACCAATGCGGCAAATCTGCCATGGCGGATGTAGTGGGGTGGTCCCTTGATCAAAAGTGATCGGGCAGGAAGACCAGGGTTGAACTTTAGGCGACTGGCTCCATCTCAAATCGTCCCTTAGTGCCTTCCGCTCCTTTTGGGTATGTGGGTTGCGTATATCATATTCACCATCCGCACTTGTGAAGCCCTTCTATCCTCTTTTGTTCGTGGCGGGGCTCCTCCTCGTCATCGCTATGCAGCCCCTTATCGTTGTTTTCGGCATTTAACTTGCCTGCCTGTGAACACCCAACAATCCCTGTTGGTGTGGTTGGCTGGTTTTGAAGTGCCGTGTATCGCTCGAGCGATCAAGTATTCGGTCCAAATTGGACGGGCCCGGAGTATTTCTTTTAAATGGCTTTTTCTGCTGACCGGGTTTAGAGCCTCTGAATCCGGCATTGAGTGCCGTATCCTCAGCATTATCGCCGTTAATGTGGCGCTTGTGCTTGTTGCGACGCGACCTGCCATGGCTGTCCTTGGTATCCGAATTACCAGGGCTCTTGGTCATGTATTTACTACGAGCTAGCCAGCTGTCCTCTCCCACGCAAAAGTGGGTCATGAGTCTTGTGAGGGCTGCCATGGACTTCGGCTTTTCCTGTCCTAGGTGCTGGGCAAGCCACTCATCGCGGATATTGTGTTTGAAGGCTGCAAGGGCCTCTGCATCCGGACAGTCGACGATTTGATTTTTCTTGGTTAGGAACCGTGTCTAGAATTATCGACCGATTCCTCGGCTGCTGAATTATGTGGCTTAGGTCATCGGCGTGCGGTGGTGCGCACATATGTGCCACAAAATTGTCGAGGAATGCAGCTTCGGGCCTTCCCAACAACCAATTGACTCTGCTTGCAAGCTGTTAAGCCAATGCCGGGCTGGTCCTTTAAGCTTGAGTGGGAGGTATTTGATGGCGTGTAGATCATCACCGCGGGCCATGTGGATGTGAAGGAGAAGTCCTTGATCCAAACCGCAGGATCTGTTGTGCCATCATATGATTCAATATTTACAGGTTTGAAACCCTCAGGGATTTGATGATCCATTACTTCATCTGTGAAGCATAGTTGGTGTGCGGTGCCTCTTTATTGGGCTATATTACGGCCTTAACTCAAATGAGCTTTGTCTCTTGTGTTGACGGCGGAGTTTCCATATCCGGCGTGGCGGTTATAAATCACGTGTCATGGGGCGCCAGCGATCCGTGGATCGATCTTGTTTGCCTTTCCTTGCCCTCAATATATCTTGAAGGTCTAGCACATTTCCCAGCATTGGTATTTTTGGCGGCGCGCGAGTGCGGTTGAGTTGAGGCGAGAGGCCTCTCTGCCAGCAGACCACAAGGTGGCGATCAAGGCGTATCATCTTGCTGGTGATGTCGTTTGGGTGCTTCCTCCTCTAATAGGGGTAGCGACTGCGTTTTAGGTAGCTCTTGGAGGCGCTCGAGTTCATACTCTTGGCGCAAGGACTTGATCCATTTGTCGACTAGCAAGTCTTGTCAGCTCTAAGCTGTTGCTGCTTTTTCTTGAGGCTGCTTATCGTGGCCATAAGCCTGCGTTTGAAAGCGCTCTTGTTGATGGGATCCTCGGGCACGGCAATTAAATGCGTCGAGCTTGCCTCATCTTCGGAGGAGGCATGTAATTATCGTCCTCTACCTCTCTTTCTGCGCTCTCTCATGAGGGCTGGCTTCTCCATGTTCTGCTGAATCCTGCTTTGGAGGAGGTAGTCTTCGAACCTTGTCCAGGTGTTATTGTCTCTCTGCGGAATCACCGTTTTTCTTTGTGGCGGGATTTAGGCGGCGCTTGGCCAGCGCCGCGCTTAGGATGTTTCTTGGAGGGGTCATGCTCATTGTTCCGCCGCCATTCCCATCTTTTGGATGTCCACCATGTATATGCCGTATGTGAGTGTCCTTCGATTGCCACTGTGGCCCTGGTTCTTAGTCGTCTCTGCATCATCATCCATCTGATCGATTTCTTGGTCGAAGTCGAGCATGTCGGTTAAATCATCGTGATGGCTACAAAGTGGGTGGTGGGTGGGATTTGAATTTCTTCGTCGTCGCATCCCAACCTTCCGGACCATAATCCGGCCAGGGCTCTCTGATAAAGAGAGACTTTAGTGAATTCAGGATATCACCAAAGGCGAGTCTTTGAAAGATGTCCGTGACGATGAATTCCATGATCGGCGCCCAATCGGATTCGATTGGCGGGCGTATGAGGCTCGAGTCGGAGAGGAGTCCGGCACCTTGGAGTCCACGAGCCAAAGGGCCAGGGTAGGTATCTGGCTCAATCGCCGTGAGATCCACAACCCCGGCGGTGTCCAGCCACCGTCCTCGTCGGCGCGATCGACTCGAGCTTAAGGTCGAGGCGGACAACGCGGCCTCCAGAGACACTTGTTCGGCGAGCTAGATCATGCCCCTCGTGGCGGTCTGGCGTGCTTGGCTGTGGCTCGAACCCGTCGAAGATCAAGTCTCCGCGGGACGTCGGCCGTGTAGTTCAAACTTCCAAATCTGACCTGGTGTCATGGGCGTAGCTTTCAATCTGCTCCGGATGGCCGCGAATTGGCCCGCGATGCAAAACCGCCCGAATCTGAAGATCTGTCCGGGAGAAAAGTCGACCACAGGCGCGCCGTTGTTGATGATCGGAGGAGCCATCGGGCCTAAAGATGATGACACAGTGGAACTCTCAATGAAAGCACCAATGTCGGTGTCAAAACCGGCGGATCTAGGGTAGGGGGTCCCGAACTGTGCGTCTAGGCGGATGGTTACAGGAGACAAGGGACACGATGTTTTCACCCAGGTTCGGGCCCTCTCGATGGAGGTAAAATCCTACTCCTGCTTGATTAATATTGATGATATGGGTACTGAAGAGGGTAAGGGTTACACAGAGTCGGCTACAATGGTAGGAGATCTGCATATCCGTATCGCCAAGCTTGCCTACCACGCCAAGGAAAGTCCCATCCGGGCACGGGAAGAAGTCTTCAATCTCGTATCTTCATAGTCCAGGTCCCCGGCCAAAGGTCATAGTCCGGCTATCCGGACACCCCCTAATCCAGGACTCCCTTAGGGGTGTTCGGGATAAACCTGATCATTCTTTATCCCAGATTTGGGTCCTTCGAAGGAGGTGTTCAGCACAACGAACCAGGCAATCGGACTATAGGGATTTATCACTCTCACTTAGCCATAGGAGCTTTAGAAAAGGAAGGTAGGCGCAGCCCCTAGTCTTCGGATGTCACATCCTAGCTAGTCCATGCATTAGAGTGTTGCATCATGTTTACCTTTCATCAGAAACTTGAATTGGGGAAGACAGAACCCCCAGAACCCCTTTGAATTCAACTAGGGTTTACTAAAAATATTTTCTATTGAATCTGAATTGCCCTTCCAAAAAGTTCACCCTCTTTGTCTTGGGTTAGAACCTCTAGCAAAATTGGTGCACAATTTTCTAGGTCAACAGAAGGTCATTGAATTAAATCATATGTAATTTGCATTTGGGCATTTAAATGCTAGTAAATATTTTGGATGCTATTCTGAAAATAAGTGTGGGCTGTTGGAGATATTCTAAACCGAGCCTCTGATTATTTCCAGGATTTTTAGAAGTGCTTAACTATTTTTAATAAGTCCACAAACTTACAGAATAATAGAAAAAAGAAAATCAGAAAGCAAGAGGCTTACCTAGAGCCCACCTGGCAAGCCCACCTGCCGGCCCAGCCCAGCCACCGCTCCAGCGAGCTGCTTGGCAGGCAGGCAGAGCAACAGTGCTTTCGGCAGCGGCACCAGCGTGCGCCACGCAGCTGCTCGCCACCCTGCCTCCTCCCTGCACCGTTCTGCCGCCCCAGTTCGGTTGGCCACTCCTCCCCCGAGCTCGCAGACACCCTTTCTCCTACCCAGCTCCTCTCCCTCGCTCGCCCGCACCATGGCCAACGCCGTCGCGCCCGCGCCACCGTGAAACTCGCGCCCTCCGTCGTCCCCGTGATGCACCACCGTGTCCGTTCGCTCTGCCATCGTCGACTACATCGAGCAGGCCGAGCCCCGAGCGCTCGCACGCTCTGCAACACCTCCACCGACCCCGTCTTCGTCGATCACCGCCGGAGATCCCCTTCGTCGTCGGCACCGCATCACCTCGTCCCCGACCTCGCCGACCGCTTCAACGTACTCGCCGTGAGCCCAGCTGTCTCCCCATCCCTCCCCTTCTCGCTCTCGAGCCCCGCACCGACTGCACCGAGCTCGGCCGCACCCGCCGCCGCCACCGCACGTCGCCTTCATGGCCACAGCCACGTTGGCTCGACTCCGAGCACACCGACGCACTCACCGCACTCCCAGGAACCCAACGCACTTAACCACGTGCCTTGCTGTGCCCCGTAGCCTCGGGCTCATCCTCACCCAACACCGGCGACCGCCAAGCTCGTCGCCGACGACGTTTCCGGCCACCCCGAGCTCAACCACCGCCACCAAACGCCGCGGCTTGTCCCCGGCTACACGTAGATGGCCTCCGCCGCCCATTTAGTGGCGGAATGCACAAACACACTCTAAATGCGCGTGCAGCCGCCCGGCTAACGCCGACAGCGTTGACCATTGACTTTGACTAGGGTGGTCCGGGTTGACTCCGGAGTGCAGTGACAAGTGGGGCCCCCTCGCTAATTATCCGCATTAGTTTTAACTAATTTTAACTAGTTTAATTAACTCTTGACATGCGGGACCCTTTGTTCAGGTTGACCTGGGCGTCCCCTTTGAACAACGCGTCACCCTCACGCTTTGCGGCGCAATAACTAATTTCTGGATTTATTTGTATTCAGAAAATTCGAAATTATTGCAAACTTCAAAATTTCATAGAAATGTCTGTAACTCCAAATGCAAAGATTTATATATGAATTTTGATCAGAAAAATTCAATCTATCCATTGGTAATGGTTTCATGCATGACAGAACAAGTTAACCTTGCTGTTTAAGCAGAATAATATAATGCACTAATATGGCTATGTTAAATGAGCTAGCATTTGAATCTTTGATTCAAATGAGTTCATTCCTTTCCGTTCTAGCTTGCATTAGGCCAACACACATTCATATTGCCATGTCATAGCATGCATCATATTGTTGCATATCGTCATGTGTTGATTATGTTGATGTGTCTTTAGTGGTAGGTTACGCCTCCGAGGATAACCACGAATATCCATCTGAAGGCGTTACCCTACTACCACTACATCGAACAAGCAACCCGTTGATCATTCGATACAAACCCATGATCTAAACTTCGCTCTTGTTTACTGCATTAAGACAGCGATTCAAACTGTTGTGTGTTGCGGTAGTTGAACCCACTTCCTTTGCATGACCTGTCATTGCCACAGTAACTAGATGAAACCCATTAGTATGTGTAGGAGTTGATTGAGCCATATTTGTGTTACTACCATGCTATGCTTAGAGTTGTGTCGGTCGGCTCATCGGGATGATGAACTAGAGTGAAAGGTTGTGTTGTAGCGAGAGTGAAGTGTTGAACACGATTTGGTAAAGGTATCGATGAGAGGCCATGTAGGAGTACATGGTGGGTTGTTTCATTGAAGCCGTCCTTAAGAACTGAGATCTGTGTGTGTGATTTAAGATTTAGCTACTACCACGCATTGGGCCCGAAACCAATGGACCCTATCGACTTATTAACCACTCTTGTCCTCTGTCAGGAGTTGCAAAGTAGTTTACGGTGTTTGTAGCATCTTTGGGGGCGCTGCACGCTGACCTTAGGGGTCTTGTTGTGTTGCGGTAGAACACGTCAACCACGCGTGTCTGGATTCACCCGTTTGGTGTCTCGGGAACCCTGCACACATCGTTCGGGCCGTTAGTGGAAGCCTCGGCGGACTCCTGCGGATGGAACCGAATAGGCGATAAACCTGGACTAGGGACTCATGTGTTTAGTCGGTCGTGGTGACACCCTCATTGGCTTCGCTTGAAGGTTGCCAAGTACACGTTGTGTAACAGCGATAAGTGGTGAGAGTGTGTGTGAAGAAGTACACCCCTGCAGGGTATAAAACTATTTGAATAGTCGCGTCCGCGGTAAAGGACTACTTGGTCACCTATATAGTTCATAGACAAGTAAATGGATACTACTAAAAGCCTCAAGATAAGTGTGAGTACCGCGGATCACCCTCTCGTCGGTTGACGAGAGAGGATCCACGGTGGAGTATTGTGTTGGTGATTAGTGGACTCGTGTGCGACAAATGCTTTCCAAGTGATGTCACATAGGATAGCTTAGCCAAGAGTCAAAGCTGGCTTGCTGCGATAACTCCACTACCTTCTTGAGAATGTGCATGTATAGTAGGATTACTGTTGTAAGACTTCTTGAGTACCTCCGTACTCATGTTTGTAATTAATGTTTTGAGGCGACAACACCGCCCTCTCATATGGGGAAATGTAGCCTAGTGCTTCTGGCGATAGTAGTCCGCTGAGCCCGGTTCACCTGAGTCCTGCTAGCCCAGCACTCTTGCTCTGGACAATTGGTTGCGACATGTGTTTCACTTCGTTCTGTGTCTGTCCTTGAGGAAATGTCGAAAGTGACATCGAGTCTGCCTAGCTTGCTACAGCCGGGTTACGAGTCCTGTTAGCCAGATGCTACAGCCAGTTCATCGTTGATGACCGACATGCTCGATGTGATTCATGTATGCCTATCCCCATGGGTTAGTGCCGCTTTGGGTTCACGACTAGCCATGTCGGCCGGGTTCTGTCATGTGGATGCTAGCAACACTATCATATCGTGAGCCAAAATCATAAGCGGTCCCGGGCCATGGTAAGGTGACACCCGTAGGAATACCGTCGTGAGGCCGCAAAGTGATATGAGTGTTACCGGCTAGGTCGATGTGACTTGGAATCGGGGTCTGACAGCGTTGGCATCGAGCGGACTGCACTGTAGGTTTTCTAAGCCAAACTGGTCGATGTCGAGTCTAGAAATGCTTTAGTTATATGTAGGGAATTGATTGTGGGAGGGCGTAAGGCTCTTTTTACTCCTTTACCTTATGTCCTCTGATCTGTGTCATTCTCTTCTCATTCTACGTGGGTTAAGGACTAGGCTCTCTTCTCTCTATCAGGTTCACGCGTTACTAATCCGTAGTAACTTATAGGATTGTTGGTTACCAGCCTTAGTTTAGTTTCTACTACTTTTAGTATGTTATCAATTGAACCAGAACCTTGATATGATGTTGTTGAGTGGTTTTGCAACCACATTTTGAATGTCTAAAATCTGTTCTTGAGCATTTACAGCTATTATGATGTCTGATTTCCCCTAGAAATTCTAATGCCTTTGCATTGTGGCTGTGCTTTCAGATGGCCACTCGTGCTCAAAACCAAGTGGTTCGCCTGACAAGGTGCCTCGATGTGCCCGGTCATACGGCTATGTTAGTCCGGTAATGATTGAGGCGGTTACCGTTGGTATCCGGATACACCGTCGAAGAAACAATTCGAGACTTTAACCAAAGCCAATACCTACGAGCTGTCGGGATATTTCCTTCTTATCTGGATCGTTGAGCCCTTCACTGCTCCTATGGACTCGGGCTCACTATTGAGATGGCTGTGCAGGATGCTGCATACTCTATGATGACCATCATGCGAGTCAGGACTGGCCTGCTTCGGAACACCGACTTTCGATATATGCCAGCTTCACTCCCGGGGGCGCAAGGGTATCTCTAGGCTATTTATGATGATTCCACTCAGGAAGACTCACTAACCCGCACCACTGCTGAGATGCTCGAGGATAAGGACCGAGAGAATTGGGCCTTGAGACTGGAGCTTTTCAACACCCGTGCCGATCATTGGGCCACTTTGACTCGGTTTGCACCGGCTGTGCAAGCTGGATGTATGGATATGAGGGATCATGTCGTATGAGATCTGCTCTGCGGACATGGTGGATTGGCGTGATGTGGGAGGCATCACCCCACCCGTGGTCCCCATGAGCCACCGTTTGTTGGTCAAGACCTCATCCTAGCCCCTATGGCCCTAAGCTCCTCGGGACCGTCTATTTCCGGATAATCATGTCGAGCTTCCGAGGCAATGGGTGACTTCTATGAGGACTACAGCGGAGGTGTCTGAGTTAGTAGTAGTATCTCTAGTATTGTAATAGTTGTAGTTCCACCGTCCTGCGTGACCTGTGGAATATGACTTAGTGTGTATCATTCCGGAAGTGTAGAAAAATAATGTATAGGAGCTTCGAATGCTTCCGATGAGATGTAACGCCTTTCACCGTAGTTGTACTCTAGCCGAGCTTGTACTAAACTACGAATGGTGTGTATGACCGTTGGTATATATATGGCAGTTTCTATATTACCATGTCATACGGATGAACATCTCTGCATTCCGTGTTATCCATTACATTCCGCACCTCCTTGCCAAATTTTGCCATCCTTGTCTAAACTGTTGTCTTGTTTCCTAGGATGGTCAACACCCGCAACAACTCTTCTGCTCAGGAGCAGGGTGAAGCCAGCGCAGCTAGGAATGTTAATCTGCCTCAACCGCCTTCTCTGGCCGAAGTTATGATGGAGGCAGAACGAAACAAGCGTGAGGCAGATACGCTTCTTTGGAGCGGACTGAGCAGAATATTGCCGCCAGCCAAGGAATGACCTGGTGTCAATCAATGACTTTGTCAAGCTGTATCCACGAAGTTTAAACACTCTGTCGAGCCTCTCGTCACGGATGGTAGCCAGCAGCATCACCCGAAGCTTCGTTACGCCAGCGTGGCGAAGCTGATAAGGTTACATTCGCTGCCTATCACCTTGAAGGCCCTGCCAGCCTTTGGTGGGAGAATTTCGAGGCTATGCGCCCGGTCGGCCAAATCACTACCTGGGCTGTAACACCCCGGATGTAACTTTCCATATTTGTAACTCCAACTCTTGCCATTTTCGGCATTGTGATATGATATTCCCTCTGTGGTTGGGTTTTTGTCTTTTGTTTTGCATTTTGTCCATGTCATGCATCTCATATCATGTCATCATGTGCATCTCATTGGCATACGTGTTCGTCTCATGCATCCGAGCATTTTCCCCGTTGTCCGTTTTGCAATCCGGCACTCCTATGTTCCCGGCGTCCCCTTTTACATTTTTCCGTGGCGGGTACTAAACTTTCTCGGAATGGACGAGGTTTGTCAAGTAGCCTTGGTACACCACGGTGAACCACTGTCAAGTTTCGTGCCATTTGGAGGTCGTTTGATACTCAGCAGTTAACGGGTAACATGAAGGCCTCTTTTGGGTTGCAGCCCAACACCCCTCAAAACAGCCCAATAACCCATCTAAGTCACTTCCATGCTCTCCGTCGTCGGATCACGATCGTGTGGTAAAACTACACCTCATTTGGACACTCCTAGCTCCTTCTACCTATAAAACACCTCCCCCGAAATCCGGGTCATTTCCACCTAACCCTAGCCCGCTCCTCTCCGCGCCGCCACGGACACGTCCGACGGGCGGACGCGTCGCCCGCCGCCGCCCAGCGAATCGGAGCCGCCACTTGGCAGCTCCGCCGCCCCGCGCCGCCCGGCCCTTTCGCGCCGCCGCCGCCCTTCTTCGCCTCGCCCGCGCCCGACCCGCCGGCCTCGCCGCCTCGTCCTCAGCGCGCGCCCGCCGCCCGCCGCCTCCGCCTCCTCGCCGCCCGTGTCCCCGACCGCCGCCCCCCGGTCGGCCCCGACCCCATCTCACCTTCTCCAGCAGCTCCGGCGAGCCCCGGTCTCGCCTCGGTTCGCGCGCCCTCGGACGAACCCTAGATCCAATTTTCTCGGAGGTCGTTTTTTTCCTCTAAGTCATTTTTTCAGTAATTTTGTTGCATGTTCATCGCATCTTAACTCTGTACCCGTGGCTCCGTTTTGGGCGTTTAGCATACCTGATTGTTTGTCTCGACGAGTACATCATTTCATCTCATTGCATCATTTTCATTTGAGCTCATCCTGATGCACGAAATGCTGTTAGAAGAGGGCTATGTGATGTTAGTTTCAGATTCTTATCAGAACATGCACTTTTGTCATTTTTGCCAGGATTGATGTGTGCATCCGATGATCTTGAGTCCTACATGTGTTTTGTAATATGCCATGCCATCTTTACAGGGGTGTATGCCATGTATTTTTGTGATCTATTTGGTGACTAGCACAAGCATGCAAACTAGGCTTCATGATGTTGCTGATTTCAGCCTGTTACTTGATATTTTTATGCCATGTAAACTTGATGCTCTGAGAGATCCATGCTTATTTTGAGATACTTCATGAGGATGTTTTGAACATATGGTTATTCTATATCCATCCATGCCCTTGTTTGCAATTATGGAGTGCCATAGCTTGAGTCAATCGAGCTCTACTTTTGCTATAAAATGTTTCTGGCAGATTGTTTACATGTTATTCAATTTTGCCAAGGTTGTTGTAGTTGATCCGTGTATGCTATGATGTTGTTCTTGCCATGTATAGCTTCTATGCCATGTCTTCTTGATGGATGTATGCTTAGTTTATCATGAAATGCTCTGTAGTGAGTGCATCGAGCTCATGAAGATGCCTTCATAATTCTGTCAATGTCATGCCTGTTTGTTGAATCATTATGAAACTTGCTATATTGACATGGGTGCTATTACATTTTCTGATCCTTTTGGCTCTTGGTAAGTAAGGGACTTTTGTTCAATGCCTTGAGTAGATTCATGCCATGCCATATTTTGCTATGTCTGTTCCTGTAGCATGTTGTTTGCTTGCTCTAAACATGCCTTCGATGTTAATTTCGGCATGTTAGTATTTTCTCTAAGTCTGTGAAGTGATATATTTTGCACTTTTGCCATGCTTGTTTGGACCTGTTATGGTGTGAATTAGCCGTAGATCAGTGTTCATCTTTTGTCAAGCATCTTGAGTAGATCACTGCCATATGCTTTGTTGAGTACGTTTGGGTGCGATAGCTTAATTTATTGTTGCTTGCTATGTGGCATCATCTTTGTTAATGGCAGATTTGTGCCATTCTTGTTTTCTTGCCATTTGCAAACCGTGCATCCGATTCGGTGATCTTTATATCGATTTCAACGAAATCATCTCACCTTTCAGCGGCATACTTGGTTTGCCAAGTTGATGCCTTGTTCATCATTTTCCTTCGAACCGCATATGCATTGCATCTCACATCTCGCATATCATGCCATGTTTTGCATCATGTTGTTTGTGCATCGCCCGTGATTGATTGTTGGTCCTTTGCTTGTGTTCTTGCTTTGGGTAGAGCCGGAGGCGAGTGCGTGAGCGAGGAACCTGTTGAGAACGCTTACGAGGATCAAGCTTTCGACAACTCGAGAACCTTGCGAGCAAGATGACCATACCCTCGAAATCACTTCTATCTTTGCTTGCTAGATGCTCGCTCTTTTGCTATGCCTATGCTCGTTACCTACCACTTGCTATATCATGCCACCCATATTGCCATGTCAAACCTCTAACCATCTTTTCCTAGCAAACCGTTGATTGGCTATGTTAACGCTTTGCTCAGCCCTCTTATAGCGTTGCTAGTTGCGGTGAAGATGAAGTTGGTTCCATGTTGGAACATGGATATTTTGGATATCACAATATCTCTTATTTAATTAATGCATCTATATACTTGGTAAAGGGTGGAAGGCTCGGCCTTATGCACAGTGTTTTGTTCCACTCTTGCCGCCTAGTTTCCGTCATACGGTGTTATGTTCCTTGATTTAGCGTTCCTTACGGTTGGGTGATTTATGGGACCCCTTGACAGTTCGCTTTGAATAAGACTCCTCCAGCAAGGCCCAACTTTGGTTTTACCATTTGACTACCTACCACCTATTACTTTTCCTTGGGTTTCGCGAGCCGAGGTCATCTTTATTTAGCCCCCCGGGCGGTGCTCCTTGAGTGTTGGTCCAACCGGCGATGCTGGGCCACCAGGGGCAACTCAAGGGCTGGCTTTACTCGTGGGCTGACCTATCCGGTGTGCCACGAGCGAGATATGTGCAGCTCCTATCGGGATTTGTCGGCACATTCGGTGGCTTTGCTGGTCTTGTTTTACCATTGTCGAAATGTCTTGTAGTCCGGGATTCGAGATCGATCGGGTCTTCGGTAGAAGGAATATCCTTCGTTGACCGTGAGAGCTTATAATGGGCTAAGTTGGGACACCCTGCGGGTATTATCTTTGAAAGCCGTGCTGCGGATATGAGGCGGATGGGAATTTGTTAATGTCGGTTGTAGAAAACCGAAGTTGACCTTAATTAAAATACATCAACGCGTGTGTAACCGTGATGGTCTCTTCTCGGCGGTCCGGGAGGTGAACACGGTGTTGGAGTTATGTTTGACGTAAGTAGTTCTAGGATCACTTCTTGATCGCTACTAGCTTCACGACCGTGCCTTGCTTCTCTTCTCGCTCTCTTTGCGAATGTAGCCACCATATATGCTAGTAAACTGCTGCAGCTCCACCTCACAACTCTCTCCTTCCTATAAGCTTAAATAGTCTTGATCTCGCGGGTGTGAGATTGTTGAGTCCCGTGACTCACAGATTCTACCAAAACAATTGCAGTGCCGGCGATGCGGTCAGGTGGCGAACCGAGCTCAAGTGGGAGTTCGACGAGGCGTGGTCGTTACTATGTCTCTTTTCCCGATGATCGTAGTGGAGCCAGTTGGGACGATCGGGGATCTGTGTAGCATTTGGGGTAGTCTTCTTTTATTTTGGTTCCGTAGTCGGACCTTGAGTGTAATCTGGATGATGGATGTTTATTTATGTATTGTGTGAAGTGGCGATTGTAAGCCAACTATGTATCTCTTTCCTTATGTATTACATGGGTTGTGTGAAGATTACCTCACTTGCGACATTGCTTTCAATGCGGTTATGCCTCTAAGTCGTGCCCGACACGTGGGAGATATAGCCGCATCGAGGCGTTACAAGTTGGTAATCGAGCCATCCCGACTTAGGAGCCCCCAGCTTGATTGTTTGCTTTGCGTTGTTGAGTCTAGAACAAAAATGTTTTGAGTCTTAGGATTATATATATCGGAGTAGGATTCTTTTACTCCCGGTCCTTCGTCGCTCTGGTGAGGTCTCGACAAAGAAGTTTTGACTCTCCTCTCCTCAAATTTCACTAAAAATTTTTAGGATCACGGGTATCTTGGAATCGTTCCGATGGTTTTGTGGCGAGAACATTGTTCTTGGTGCCTCGACATTTAGGGGTTGTGGCGGTGTCCGGGAGTTGAGCTCCGAGGTGTTGTCGTCACAATTTTATCGTTGCATTCTGGAATACACGAGCTTTGCCGACATCGAAAATCTCTTTTATACAGTTGTTGGTGAGATAACCCGATAACCTGTCTTTGGGGCGAGCTCGGGAGTATTGCCATGACTTCATATAACGGATGCTTTTGAAGGTCGAGGTACCACGATTTCGAAGGTTTCTTGGTTATGTGTTGACGGATGGATACAATTGGATCTAGGTATTGTTAGTTTGGGTGATATATTTTGTGTCCCTGTATCCCCAACACCTGATTGCATAACCAGAAAGTTTGGGAGTTTATAGGTGGGATTCAAGTAGCTCTTAGCATTTCTTCCCTTGAGATATTTGGTTTGCGATTGGGTAATCCTTACCACTTATTTGTTCGATCGTACCTTGTTATTTTTTCATCAACCCTTAATCAAGTGGCTTCTCACCTTAATGGGCGTGTGATGTTAACTTTGGAATTCATTCGTTCATCCTTGTTGAATGTTTATTGTGAAGACTATATGTTGCAATTTCTATCCGTTGATTCAACTTGTCTATCTATCTATCAAAGTGCTAACGGATGTCACCCTCTTGAGGATGGCTCCGCCAATCGCGTCGAATCCGGAGCAAATGATGGGAGTCGATCAACCCTCCACCTCCACCTCCGCCTCCGGAGGCATGGCAACTATCATGGCAGCCACCAACGCAAATGCTCAGATGATTTTGCAACTCTTGCAAGAAGCGTACCCAAGGGCAAGGCAACCAAGGAAATCAAGGCCAAGGCAACAACCAGCCGCACTTTGCTACCCTCAATCGGTTCCTCGCTAATCAGCGAAGTCTTTCAGCTTACGTAGTCGAGGCCACAGACGCCGACGATTGGCTTGTGGACATCTGCAAACATTTTGAATGTAGCAATGTCAGACTGAGGACTTTGTCAAGTTTGCTTCGTTTCAACTCAAGGACCAAGCTGCGAGTGGTATCAACAATACAAAGATTCGAGAGGAGGTCGTGTAATTACAGGATGATTTCGCGAGACTTCAAAGCTCACCACATTCCGAAAAGTGTTGTTGAGAGCAAGCGTGAGGAGTTCCGCAATCTCAAGCAAGGCAACATGTACGTGTATCAATACAATATCCAGTTCGAGCTTCGCTCGCTTCGCTAAGCAAGGCGTCCACGATGAAAAGAGTATGATCTATCAATTCGGAGGTGGCCTCGGGAAGATCTGCAATTAGCTCTCGTGCTTTTGAGCGGAAAAGTATGATGAATTCTACAACATGGCCTGAAGCAAGAAGCTGCCCAGCTCAAATGTGAGGCTTCTAAGAAGAGAGTCGGGGATGCAGTTCAGTCTTCTTCTTCCTCACTAGTGGCAGCTAAGCAGCGAAAGTTCTAGTTGCCTCCTCCTCCTCCGTTCACGTCGGCCTTATCGGCGAGAAGAACTCAGGTGGTCGTGGATCTTCCCACCCACCCAACCCAGGCTATCGAGAACAAGTCAAATTCTCAAGCTCCAAGGTCAAATGCTCCTTATCACCGTCCGCTCTCGGTGACTTGCAACAAGTGCCGGCGAGAAAGGTCACTATGCGAACAAGTGCTTCAACCAAAGCGCCTTCCGCCTCCTCCTCTGTGAGATCTTCAAGCAATGCAGTGGTCAAGCATAATCCAAAGCATGCAAAGGTGAACATGATGAATGCAGCTCAGGCAGAGGATTCTTCAGATGTGATAATGGGTAATCTCTCAGTTAATGATATTCTGCAAAAGTCTTATTTGATCTTGGTGCATCGCATTGTTTCATGTCAAGACCGTTTTGCCAAGCATGATTTCACTTGAATATTTGGATAGACCTCTAGCAATTGTTTCCCGGGCAAGCACATGAGTTCTAGTTTGTTGGTTCGGATGTGTCGGTATCAAGATGGGCGACTATAGATTTCTGGCTAAACCAATTGTCCTTGGTGACTTGGATATTGATCTTATTTTCGGGATGGACTGGCTTTCTCGGCACAAAGCTCACTTGATTGTGCTGCCGAAATTCAATTGACACACTCTTACGAGGATGTGATCATCTATGCGCTCGTGATGAAACCATTGGTTGTTTTCTCTCAATGAGAAGGCGAGTTGGATGCTATCTCTCGATTCGATCGTTTGTGAGTACCAAGATGTCTTTCGGAAGAGCTTCGGGTATGCCTCCTCACGGCCGGTTGAATTAGTTATCGATCTTGAGCACAACACGGAACCCGTTTGCAAGCGTCCATACAAGCTTGGACCTAATGAGCTGAAGGAATTGAAGAAACAGCTCGATGAACAAGAGCGTCTGGTCTGATCGGACCGAGTTCATCTCCATGGGGTTGTGGAGTTCTTTTGTCCGGAAGAAGGATGGCGCGGACCGACTTTGCATCGATTACCGTCCATTGAACAAGAAGACAATCAAGAACAAGTATCCACTTCCCAACATCAATGAGCTTTTCGAGCAACTCAAAGGTGCTAAAGTGTTCTCAAGCTTGACCTTCGTATGGGTTATCATCAAATTCGCATTACGTGAACAAGATATTCCCAAGACAGCATTCAGAACAAGCTTTGGTTCTTATGAATATACTGTCATGTCTTTCGGCCTTGTCAATGCTCCTCCAACATTCTCTCGAATGATGAACTTCATCTTCAACCCCTACACCAATGAATTAGTCTTGGTCTATCTTGATGATATTTTGGTCTTCTCCAAGAATAAGAAGGATCATGCCAAACATTTGCGATTGGTGCTCGACAAGCTCGAGAGCATCAATTCTATCTGAAGTTTTCCAAATGTGAATTTTGGCTTGATGAAGTTCTTTATCTTGGTCACATCATCTCCGCCAAGGGCATCCTGTTAATCCCGAGAAGGTGTCTGCGGTTGTGAATTGGGAACCTCCTCGAATGTCAAGCGACTTCATGATTTTCTTGGACTTGCAAGCTATTGCGAAGATTCGTTGAGAACTTCTCTAAGATTGCAAAGCCTCTTTCCAACCTCCTCCGAAGCATGTCAAGTATATACGGTCTCCAGAGTGTGGCGTTGCTTTCAACACTCTCAAAGAGAAGCTAGTCACAGCTCTGTCTTGACTCCTCTGATGAATCCAAACCATTGAAGTTTTACGTGATGCTTCTCTTCAAGGTCTCGGTGCTGTGTTAATGCAAGAGAAGAAAGTTGTGGCCTATACCTCTCGTCGGTTGAAGCCCAGCGAAAAGAACTACCCCACTCACGATCTTGAGTTGGCGGCGAGTTGTCCATGCATTAATAACTTGGAGACATCTCTTGTTGGGAAGGAAAGTGGACATTTTCACCGATCACAAGAGCCTCAAGTATATCTTCCTCAACCCAACCTCAACCTCGAGCAAACTCGATGGGTGAAATGATTCAAGAGTACAACCCAGTATTGAATATACTCGAGCAAGGCCAATGTCATTGCAGATGCTTTGAGCAGGAAGGCTTATTGCAGCGACTTAATTCTCAAGCCCTTCCAACGGACCTTTGTGAAGCTTTCCATAAGCTGAATCTTCAAGTTGTTCCTCAAGGCTTTCTTGCCAACCTCATAGTCTCTCCTACTTTGGAAGATCAGATTCGTGAGGCTCAACTCCTGGATACCATGGTAAAAAGGTGAAGCGTGGTATCGACAAGGGCATTTCAAATACAAGTGCTTCCACATTGATGACAAAGATACTCTTTTCTTGAGGACGGATTGTGGTTCCTAAGGGTGATCTCGTAAAGTCATTATGAGCGAGGCGCACAATTCCCTTCTATCCATTCATCCTGGAAGTGCGAAGATGTACCATGACCTCAAGCGGTCGTATTGGTGGAATCGAATGAGCGAAATTGCTCAATTCGTGAATGAATGTGATGTCTGCGAAGGGTGAAAGCGAACACCAGCGACCAGCTGGTCTCCTCCAACCTCTTGCTATTCGGAATGGAAGTTTGATCATATCGAAATGGACTTCGTGACTGGATTTCCTAAGTCCAAGCGCGGAAATGATGCTATCTTCGTTGTCATTGACAAGCTTACTAAAGTGGCTCATTTTCTTCCTATCAAAGAATCTATCACAACAGCTCAGTTGGCAGAATAATACACCTCCAGGATTGTCTCCTTGCACGACATTCCACAATTGATCTCTTCAGACCGTGGCAGCATCTTTACCTCCAAGTTTTGGGATTCTTTTCAGAAGGCCATGGGCACCAACATTCGTTTCAGCACAGCTTTCCATCCTCAAACAAGTGGCCAAGTCTAGCGAGTCAATCAAATCCTTGAAGATATGCTCAGGGCTTGTGTCATTTCCTTCGGTATGAAGTGGGAAGATTGTCTTCCATATGCGAGTTCTCCTACAACAACAGCTTCCAGCGAGTTGGGCAAGGCCCCATTCGAAATTCTCTATGGCGAAAAGTGCCGTACTCCTCTCAATTGGTCCGAGACGGTGAGCGCCAACTTCTTGGCAGCGACTTGATCACGAAGCGAAGAAATGTGCAAAGTCATTCGTGAGAATCTCAAAGCAGCATAATCGCGCGGAAAACTATTATGATGACAAGCACCGTGATGTGGCTTTTGAAATCGGAGACCATGTCTACCTCCGCGTCTCTCAATGAAAGGCACTCGTCAACCCGGTATCAATGGGAAGCTTGACCCTAGATCGTGGGTCCTTTCAAGATCATTGGCAAAAGAGCGACCTCGCCTATCAACGAGCTTCCTCCAACCGCGAAATGTGCACGACGTGTTTCACGTGTCACAGCCGCAAAATGCTTCAAGACTCTGGCGCACTATCAACTTCAAGAAATTGACCTCCAAGAAGATCTCTCTTATCATGAGCACCCGTTGCTATTCTTGAAGAAACCGGCGCAAGACTGCAACAAGTCAATCAAATTCCTGAAAGTGAAGTGGTCACACCATTCCGACCGAGAAGCCACCTAGGAGCGCGAGGATCACCTCCATTCCGAATATCCAGAGTTCTTTCAGTCCTAGATCTCGGGACGAGATCCTCTTGTAGTGGTGGAGTGTTGTAACACCCCGGATGTAACTTTCCATATTTGTAAACTCTTGCCATTTTCGGCATTGTGATATGATATTCCCTCCGTGGTTGGGTTTTTGTCTTTTGTTTTGCATTTTGTCCATGTCATGCATCTCATATCATGTGATCATGTGCATCTCATTGGCATACGTGTTCGTCTCATGAATCCGAGCATTTTCCCTGTTGTCCGTTTTGCAATCCGGCACTCCTATGTTCCCCGGCGTCCCCTTTTACATTTTTCCGTGAGCGGGTACTAAACTTTCTCGGAATAGACCGAGGTTTGTCAAGTGGCATTGGTACACCACCGGTAGACCACCTGTCAAGTTTCGTGCCATTTGGAGGTCGTTTGATACTCCAACGGTTAACGGGTAACATGAAGGCCTCTTTTGGGTTGCAGCCCAACACCCTCAAAACAGCCCAATAACCCATCTAAGTCACTTCCATGCTCTCCGTCGTCGGATCACGATCGTGTGGCGAAAACTACACCTCATTTGGACCTCCTAGCTCCTTCTACCTATAAAACACCCGCTCCCGAAATCCGGGTCATTTCCACCTAACCCTAGCCCGCTCCTCTCCGCGCCGCGGATGCACACGTCGGGCCGGGCCGGACGCGTCGCCGCCCGCGCCCAATCCCACCGGGGAGCCGCCACGTGGCGCTCCGCCGCCCTCGCGCAGCTCGCCCGCCCGAGCCAGCGAAGCTTTGCCCGGCCGCAGCCGCTCCTCCGCCGCCCTTCGCCCGCAGCGCCGCCGCCCGACCCCGCCGGCCTCACGCCCCGCCGTCGCCCGGCCTCCACCGCGCCCGCCCCGCCTCCGGCCGCCCCTCCGCCCAGCCTCGTCTCCCCGCCCGCGCCCCTACCGGCTCGCCTCGGTTCGCGCCCTCGGGCCGAATCCTAGATCCAATTTTCTCGCGAGGTCGTTTTTTTTCCTCCAAGTCATTTTTTCAGTAATTTTGTTGCATGTTCATCGCATCATAACTCTGTACCCGTGGCTCGGTTTTGGGCGTTTAGCATACCGTATTGTTCGCCTCGACGAGTACATCATTTCATCTCAGTGCATCATTTTCATTTGAGCTCATCTTGGTGCCCGAAATGCTGTTAGAAGAGGGCTATGTGATGTTAGTTTTAGATTCTTATCAGAACATGCACTTTTGTCATTTTTGCCATGATTGATGTGTGCATCCGATGATCTTGAGTCCTACATGTGTTTTGTGATATGCCATTCCATCTTTACAGGTGTGTATGCCATGTATTTTTGTGATCTCTGTGGTGACTAGCACAAGCATGCAAACTAGGCTTCATGATGTTGCTGATTTCAGCCCCTGTTCTGCTGATATTTTTATGCCATGTAAACTTGATGCTACAGAGAGATCCATGCTTATTTTGAGATACTTCAGTAAGGATGTTTTGAACATATGGTTATGCTATATCCATCCATGCCCTTGTTTGCAATTATGGAGTAACATAGTTTGAGTCAATCTAGC
This sequence comes from Aegilops longissima, assembly GCA_021605205.1. Taxonomy (NCBI): domain Eukaryota; kingdom Viridiplantae; phylum Streptophyta; class Magnoliopsida; order Poales; family Poaceae; genus Aegilops; species Aegilops longissima. Next base: position 632,982,994 of record CM038678.1, on the reverse strand, counting down.
TCTACTTTTTCTATAAAATGTTTCCTGGCAGATTGTTTACATGTTATTCAATTTTGCCAAGGTTGTTGTAGTTGATCCGTGTATGCTATGATGTTGTTCTTGCCAAGTATAGCTTCTATGCCATGTCTTCTTGATGGATGTATGCTTAGTTTATCATGAAATGCTCTGTAGTGAGCGCATCGAGCTCATGAAGATGCCTACATAATTCTATCAATGTCATGCCTGTTTCTTTGAATCTGTTAACAGAAACTTGCTATGTTGACATGGGTGCTATTACATTTTCTGATCCCTTTTGGCTCTTGGTCAGTAAGGGACTTTTGTTCAATGCCTTGAGTAGATTCATGCCATGCCATATTTTGCTATGTATTGTTCCTGTAGCAGGTTGTTTGCTTGCTCTAAACATGCCTTCTGATGTTAATTTCGGCATGTTAGTATTTTCTCTAAGTCTGTGAAGCTGATATATTTTGCACTTTTGCCATGCTTGTTTGGACCTGTTATGGTGTGAATTAGCCGTAGATCAGTGTTCATCTTTTGTCAAGCATCTTGAGTAGATCACTGCCATATGCTTTGTTGGTACGTTTGGGTGCAGTAGCTTAATTTCTTGTTGCTTGCTATGTGGCATCGTCTTTGTTAATGGCAGATTGTGCAATTCTTGTTTTGCTTGCCATTTGCAAACCGTGCATCCGATTCGGTGATCTTTATATCGATTTCAACGAAATCATCTCACCTTTCAGCGGCATACTTGGTTTGCCAAGTTGATGCCTTGTTCATCATTTTCCTTCCGGAGCACGCATATGCATTGCATCTCACATTTCGCATATCATGCCATGTTTTGCATCATGTTGTTTGTGCATCGCCCGTGATTGATTGTTGGTCCTTTGCTTGTGTTCTTGCTTTGGGTAGAGCAGGAGGCGAGTGCGTGAGCGAGGAACCTGTTGAGAACGCTTACGAGGATCAAGCTTTCGACAACTCGAGAACCTTGCGAGCAAGATGACCATACCCTCGAAATCACTTCTATCTTTGCTTGCTAGATGCTCGCTCTTTTGCTATGCCTATGCTACGTTACCTACCACTTGCTATATCATGCCACCCATATTGCCATGTCAAACCTCTAACCATCTTTTCCTAGCAAAACGTTGATTGGCTATGTTACCACTTTGCTCAGCCCCTCTTATAGCGTTGCTAGTTGCAGGTGAAGATGAAGTTGGTTCCATGTTGGAACATGGATATTTGGGGATATCACAATATCTCATATTTAATTAATGCATCTATATACTTGGTAAAGGGTGGAAGGCTCGGCCTTATGCAGTGTGTTTTGTTCCTCTTGCCGCCTAGTTTCCGTCATACGGTGTTATGTTCCTTGATTTCACGTTCCTTACACGGTTGGGTGATTTATTGGACCCCCTTGACAGTTCGCTTTGAATAAGAGTCCTCCAGCAAGGCCCAACTTTGGTTTTACCATTTGACTACCTACCACCTATTACTTTTCCCTTGGGTTTCGCGAGCCGAGGGTCATCTTTATTTAGCCCCGGGCGGTGCTCCTTGAGTGTTGGTCGAACCGGCGATGCTGGGGGCCACCAGGGGCAACTCAAGGGCTGGTTTTACTCGTAGGCTAACCTATCCGGTGTGCCACGAGAGCGAGATATGTGCAGCTCCTATCGGGATTTGTCGGCACATTCGGCGGCTTTGCTGGTGTTGTTTTACCATTGTCAAAATGTATTGTAGTCCAGGATTCCGAGACTGATCGGGTCTTCCCTGTAGAAGGAATATCCTTCATTGACCGTGAGAGCTTATTATGGGCTAAGTTGGGACACCCCTGCAGGGTATTATCTTTCGAAAGCCGTGCCCGCGGATATGAGGCAGATGGGAATTTGTTAATGTCCGGCTGTAGAAAACCCGAAGTTGACCTTAATTAAAATACATCAACCGCGTGTGTAACCGTGATGGTCTCTTCTTGGCGGAGTCCGGGAGGTGAATACGGTGTTGGAGTTATGTTTGACGTAGGTTATTCTAGGATCACTTCTTGATCGCTACTAGCTTCACGACCGTGCCTTGCTTCTCTTCTCGCTCTCTTTTGCGAATGTAGCCACCATATATGCTGGTAAACTGCTGCAGCTCCACCTCATAACTCTGTCCTTCCTATAAGCTTAAATAGTCTTGATCTCGCGGGTGTGAGATTGCTGAGTCCCGTGACTCACAGATTCTACCAAACAGTTGCAGTGCCGGCGATGCGGTCAGGTGGCATAACCGAGCTCAAGTGGGAGTTCGACGAGGCGTGGTCGTTACTATGTGTCTTTTCTGATGATCGATAGTGGAGCCAGTTGGGACGATCGGGGATCTGTAGCATTTGGGGTAGTCTTCTTTTATTTTGGTTCCGTGAGTCGGACCTTGAGTGTAATCTGGATGATGGATGTTTATTTATGTATTGTGTGAAGTGGCGACTGTAAGCCAACTATGTATCTATTTCCCTTATGTATTACATGGGTTGTGTGAAGATTACCTCACTTGCGACATTGCTTTCAATGCGGTTATGCCTCTAAGTCGTGCTTCGACACGTGGGAGATATAGCCGCATCGAGTTACATGGGCTGAGTTCATTGCGGCTTTGCGTGAGCATCACATCCCGGAAGGTCTCATGGATCGTAAGAGGGAAGAGTTCTTCAATTTCACCCAGGGTAGACTGCCTTTAGATGCATACAGTCGTGAGTTTGGAAATCTAGCACGTTATGCTCCTGAAGAAGTATCCACCGACGCCAAGAAGCAGGCAAGGTTCCGCAAGGGACTTAGCCCGAGCTTCCGTGATCTTCGATGCGCAGTGCACCTCCTTCGAAGTTAGTCAACAAGGCCATCGGTCTTTGAGGCGGATAGTCGACTTTGAAGCTTCACGCAAGCACTCGTGACTTTGGTTCTTCATCCGCTCTAGATCTCGAGAAGTGCCGGTGTGGATTCAAGCACCGCTCTGCCACCCAGATTCACTCCGAGGCCATCCTTTGAGGCGCCTCACCCCAACCAGCAGTTTGCACCGCCCAAGGCCTATGGTGGCCCCACTGCTAATGCTGCTCCACGTCCCAATGTGATAACTTGTGTCAAGTGTGGAGAGGCGGGTCACTACATCGGTGAGTGTCCCAGAACAACCCGGTCGGTCGGAAGAGTCATTGGCCGTGGTAAGCCAGCGGGAAAGGTGCTCTCGCCAAACCAGCCGCCGGTGCTTTCGTGGCCATGTCAACTACGTTTCAGTGAGGAGACCCATGAGGATCCCAACGTCGTTCTCGATGCGCTCCTTGTTAATTGCCATCCGCAACTGTTCTCTTTGATCTTGGAGCATCTCATTCATTTATTTAGAGAGCTATGCTCGATTGCACAACACCACATTTTGTGACATGCACACCTCCATGGTAATTCAAACTCCTGGATCTAAGTGGCAAACCTCTAGAATCAGCCATGGAAATAATATCCTTGTCGATAGATAAGTTTTCCTTGCGTCACTAATAGCCCTCAAGTCCTCGGACATAAACATCATCTTGGGTATGGACTGGATGTCAGCCCATCATGCTAAGATTGATTGCTCCACTAGAACTGTTCAACTCACCCACCCTTGGGCAAGACAGGTCAATGTTTTGACCCGAGTGTCAGCGTCGACTCTACTCATAAATGCCAACCCCTTCGGACCTTGAAGATATTTGGTGGTCGTGACTTCTGGATGTCTTTCGGAGGAACTGCCGGTGTTCCACAGCGAGAGATGTCGAGTTCGTGATAGACCTTGTTCGAGAACCGTCCCAATCTCTATAAGACCTTATAAGATGGCACCCCTAGAACTAGCCGAGCTTAAGAAACAACTCGATGAGTCCTTGCAAAAGGGTTTCATCCGTCCCAGTTTTTCCCCATGGGCTTGCCCCATCCTCTTCGTCAAGAAGAAGGATGGAACGGATCGGATGGTTGTAGATTACCGACCTGTCAATTTGGTCACTATCAAGAACAATTATCCGCTCCCGAGGATCAACGATCGTATGATCAGCTCGCTGGATCCTCGATCTTTTCAAGATGGATTTGAGGTTGGGCTACCATCAAATCAAAATCAAACGCGGACATTCCTAAAAGCGGCCTTTGTTACTCGTCATGGCCAATACGAGTACACCGTCATGTCCTTGGGTTAACCAATGCTCCACCACCTTCTCTCGGTTAATGAACTCGATCTTCATGGAGTATTTGGATAAATTAGTCATGGTTTACCTCGATGATATACTCATCTACTCCAAGAATGAGGAAGAACATGCCGAACATCTAAGGCTAGTATTGATGAAACTTCGAGAGCATCGCCTTTATGCCAAATTCTCTAAGTGTGAGTTTTGGTTGCCAGAAGTAACCTATCTAGGCCAAGTAATCTCTGGTAAGGGCATTGCTGTCAATCCCGAGCGAGTTCAAGCCATCGTTGACTGGACTCCACCTGAATCGGTCAAGCAACTTCGGAGTTTCCTCGGTTTAGCGAGCTATTGCTGCCGCTTCGTCGAGAATTTCTCCAAGGTTGCTAAGCCTCTAACTGAACTCCTCAAGAAAGATAGAAAGTTTGAGTGGACCCCACAGTGCGAGTTCAGCTTCCAGGAACTGAAAAGACGCCTCACATCTGCTCCCGTACTTGTTCCATCAGATTTTTATAAGGACTTTATTATCTATTGAGACGCCTCGCGACAAGGACTAGGTTGCATACTCATGCAAGATCGTCATGTGATTGCCTACGCTTCTCGACAGTTGCGTCCACATGAGGATAACTATCCCACACATGATCTAGAGCTTGCAGCAGTGGTCCATGCACTCAAAACTTGGCGACATTATCTTCTTGGTAATCGTTGCAAAATCTACACTGATCACCAAAGTCTGAAATACATCTTCACCCAACCGGATTTGAATCTCAGGCAAAGACGTTGGGTCGAGTTGATTACGGATTACGACTTAGGAATATCTTACACCCCAGGCAAAGCCAATGTCATGGCTGATGCACTAAGTCATAAATCTTATTGTAACAACCCGATGTTACAACAAAGTCAACCGCTTCTCCACGAGGAATTTCGTAAGCTTAACCTTTACATTGTTCCTCGAGGATTCCATTCCACCCTAGTGGCGAAACCTACCCTTACGGATCAGATCATCAAGGCACATAAGGTAGATCCGGGAATCTCCCGTATCAAGAGAAACATCAAGAAAGGAGTCGCAGATTGTTTCTCCATTGATGAATAAGGTGTCGTGTTCTTTGGAGACCGTCTAGTGGTTCCCAAGGTACGCAACCCGAGGCGATTGATCCTTAAGGAAGCTCATGAATCCCCTCTCACCATTCATCTCGGTAGTACTAAAATGTATCAAGACCTACGCCATAGGTTTTGGTGGACTAGGATGAAGAGAAAATCGCTCAATACATTGCTAATTGCGGCGTCGTAAATCGAGTTAAGCGAGCATCAGCGGCCTCTTGGCACCGTTCAACCTTTGGCAATTCCTGAATGGAAATGGGATAAAATCGGTATGGATTTCATTACGGGTTTCCAGGAACAAGAGAGGAATAATGCTATCTTCGTTGTTGTCGATCGTCTTTCCAAAGTAGCCCACTTCCTACCCGTTAGTGAGAGTATAACCGCTAGCCAGCTAGTTGATTTGTACATCTCTCGAATAGTGTCTCTTCATGGTGTTCCATTGGAGATTAACTCAGACCGTGGAAGTCTCTTCACCTCTCGATTTTGGGAAAGTTTCCAAAATGCTATAGAACTTCGTCTCTCTTTTAGCACTGCCTTTCATCCTCAATCAAGTGGTCAAGTAGAATGAGTCAATCAAATTCGGAGGATATGCTTGAGCTTCATCATCTCTTTCGGCATGAATTGGGAGAAATGCCTTCCATTCGCGAATTAAACTTATAACAATAGTTATCAAGCTAGCTTGGGCAAAGCTCCTTCGAAGTTCTCTATGGGCGGAAATGTTGAGCGCCTCTTAACTGGTGGAAACCGGGGAAAGACAACTCTTTGGCCCGGATATGATCCAGGAAGCAGAAGAGTAGGTTCGCGTTATTCGTGAGAAATTGAAAACAACCCAATCTCGTCAAAAGAGCCAATATGACCGCAAGCATAAGCCTATGTCTTATGAAGTTGGCGAGAAGGCTTACCTTCGGGTTACTCCTTTGAAGGGAACCCATCGATTCGGTATCAAAGGCAAATTGGCTCCTCGTTACATTGGACCCTTTCGCATTCTTGCCAAACGAGGAGAAGTTGCCTACCAACTGGAACTACCTCCGCATCTTTCTAGAGTTCATGATGTCTTCCACGTTTCTCAACTCAGGCATTGCTTCTCGGATCCTATCCGTGGAGTGGACCACGAAACGCTTGATCTCCAAGATAACCTCACCTATCGAGAATATCCCGTTCGTATCCTTGATCAAGCCGAGCGCACCACTCGACGCCAGAACATCAAGTTTCTCAAGGTTCAATGGTCAAACCATTCCGAGCAAGAAGCTACTTGGGAAAGGGACGATCGTCTTTGACTTGAGTACCCCACCTTCTTTCCGATGGATCCAAAATCTCGGGACGAGATTCTTTTGAGTGGGGGTGAGTTGTCACATCCTAGCTAGTCCATGCATTAGAGTGTTGCATCATGTTTACCTTTCATCAGAAACTTGAATTGGGAAGAGCAGAACCCCAGAACCCCTTTGAATTCAACTAGGGTTTACTAAAAATATTTTCAATGAACCTGAATTGCCCTTCTAAAAAGTTCACCCTCTTTGTCTTGGGTTAGAACCTCTGGCAAAATTGGTGCACAATTTTCTAGGTCAACATAAGGTCATTGAATTAAATCATATGTAATTTGCATTTGGGCATTTAAATGCTAGTAAATATTTTGGATGCTCAAATAATTCTGAAAATAAGTGTGGGCTGTTGGAGATATTCTAAACAGAGCCTCTGATTATTTCTAGGATTTTTAGAAGTGCTTAACTATTTTTAGTAAGTCCACAAACTTACAGAATAATAGAAAAAAGAAAATCAGAAAGCAAGAGGCTTACCTGGCGCCCACCTGGCAAGCCCACCTGCCGGCCCAGCCCAGCCACCGCTCCAGCGAGCTGCTTGGCTTGGCCAGGCGGCAGCCAGTGCTCGGCAGCGGCACCAGCGCGTGCCACGCAGCTGCTCGCCGCCTCCTCCTCCCGCCTGCTCTGCCGCCCGGTTCGATCGGCCCTCCTCCCCGAGCTCGCGAGACACCCTTTCTCCTCCCAGCTCCTCTCCCTCGCTCGCCCGCACCATAGCCGGCGCCGTGTCGCCACCGCCACCGTGAAACTCGCGCCCCCGTCGTCCCGTGCTGCGCCACCGTGTCCGTTAAGCTCCGCCATCGTCGACTACATCGAGCAGGCGAGCCCGGCCTTCGCCGCTCGCAACACCTCCACCGACCCCGTCTTCGTCGATCACTGTCGGAGATCCCCTTCGTCGTCGCCACCGCATCACCTCGTCCCCGACCTCGCCGACCGCTTTGACATACTCGCCGTGAGCCCAGCTACCTCCCCATCCCTCTCGTTCTTGCTCTCGAGCCCCGCACCGACTGCACCGAGCTCGGCCACACCCGCCGCCGCCACCGCACGTCGCCGTCGTGGCCACAGCCACGTTGGCTCGACTTCGAGCACACCGACGCACTCACCGCACTCCCGGGAACCCAACGCACCTTACCACGTGCCTTGCCATGCCCCGTAGCCTCGGGATCATCCTCACCCGACTCCGGCAACCGCCAAGCTCGTCGTCGGCGACGTTTCCGGCCACCCCGAGCTCAACCACCGCCACCAAGCGCGCGCTTGTCCCGGCTACGTCGTAGATGGCCTCCGCCGCCCATTTGGTCGCCGGAATGCACAAACACACTCTCGCCGCCGCGTCTGGCTTCGCCGGCGGCTAAACACCGACGTGTTGACCATTGACTTTGACTAGGGTGGGCCCAGGTTGACTCCCCGGAGTCTGTGACAAGTGGGGCCCCCCTCTGCTAATTATCCATATTAGTTTTAACTAATTTTAACTAGTTTAATTAACTACTGACATGCGGGACCCACTGGTCAGGTTGACCTGGACGTCCCCTTTGACCACTAACGTCACCTGACGCTTTCTTGGCATAATAACTAATTTCTGGATTTATTTGTATTCAGAAAATTCTAGAAATTGTTGCAAACTTTAAAAATTCATAGAAATTAATCTGTAACTCCAAATGCAAAGATTTATATATGAATTTTGATCAGAAAAATTCAATCTATCCATTGGTAATGGTATCATGCATGACAGAACAAGTTAACCTTGCTGTTTAAGCAGAATAAGATAATGCACTAATATGGCTATGTTAAATGAGCTAGCATTTGGATCTTTGATTCAAATGAGTTCATTCCTTTCTGTTCTAGCTTGCATTAGGCCAACACACATTCATATTGCCATGTCATAGCATGCATCATATTGTTGCATATCATCATGTGTTGATTATGTTTGGTGTGTCTTTCGTGGTAGGTTACATCTCGAGGATAACCCGAATATCCATCGAAGGCGTGCCTACTACCACTACATCAGGCAAGCAACCCGTTGATCATTCCGATACAAACACATGATCTCGCTTCAGCTCTTGTTTACTGCGTTAAGACAACACGATTCAAACTGTTGTCTGTTGCGGTAGTTGAACCCACTTCCTTTGCATGACCTGTCATTGCCACAATAACTAGATGAAACCCACTAGTATGTGCAGGAGTTGATTGAGCCATATTTGTGTTCCTACCATGCCATGCTTTCTATGCTTAGAGTTGTGTCAGGTCTAGCTCATCGGGATGATGAACTAGAGTGAAAGGTTGTGTTGGGAATAAGAGTGAAGTGTTGAACACGATTTGGTAAAGGTATCGATGAGAGGCCATGTAGGAGTACATGATGGGTTGTTTCATTGAAGCCGTCCTTAAGAACTGAGATCTGTGTGTGTGATTTAAGATTCAGCTACTACCATGCATTGGGCCCTAAACCAATGGACCCTCTCGACTTATTAACCACTCTTGTCCTCTGTCCGGGAGTTGCAAAGTAGTTTCTGGTGTTTGTAGCATCTTTGGGGCCGCCTGGCCTGACCTTAGGGGTGGGCTGTGTTGCGGTAGGCACGTGGCATGGTGTACCGATTCGCACGTTTGGTGTCTTGGGAACCCTGAACACATCGTTTGGGGCTGTTAGTGGAAACCTCGGCCGGACTCCCTGCGGATGGAACCCGAATAGGCAATAAACCTGGACTAGGGACTCGTGTGTTTAGTCAGGTCGTGGCCGACACCCTCGCTGGGCTTCCGCTTGAAGGTTGCTGAGTACACGTCGTGTAACGGCGATAAGTGGTGAGAGTGTGTGTGAAGAAGTACACCCCTGCAGGGTATAAAAGTATTCGAATAGCCGCGTCCATGGTAAAGAACTACTTGGTCACCTATACAGTTCATAGACAAGTAAATGGATACTACTAAAAGCCTCAAGATAAGTGTGAGTACCGCGGATGGTCCTCTCGTGGGTTGACGAGAGAGGATCCACGGTGGAGTATTGTGATGGTGATTAGTGGACTCGTGCGCGACAAATGCTTTGCAAGTGATGTCACGTAGGATAGCTTAGCCAAGAGTCAAAGCTGGCTTGCTGCGATAACTCCACTACCTTCTTGAGAATGTGCATGTATAGTAGGATTCTGTTGTAAGACTTGCTGAGTACCTCCGTACTCATGTTTGCTTAATTAATGTTTTCAGACGACAACACCGCCCCCTCCGATGGGTTCTATGTAGACCTTGACGTCGACGAGTGACTAGCCACCCAGGTGGTGATCCATGGTCGATGTAGATAGAAGGGCTTCGTCAAGCCTTCTTTCTTTTTAGTGTCTGTACTCAGACTAGTTTGCTTCCGCATGTGCTTGTATGTTTGTATGACTTGAGTGTCGGGTCATGTGACCCCTATCTGTATGAACATGTTATGTATGGCTCCTCGGAGCCTCTTAAATAAAGTACTTCGAGTTGTAGAGTTTTGTTGTGATGCCATGTTGTATGTACTCATATCGGGCATATTGTGTGTATGATTGAAATGCTTGATATGAGTGGGATCCGACAATCTAGTTGTTTATCCTTGGCAGCCTCTCATATGGGAAATGTAGTCTAGTGCTTCCCGAGTGATAGTAGTCCGCTTCTGACTGGTTCACGGAGTCACTGCTAGCCCAAAGACTCTTGCTCTGGACATGATTGGCCGACATGTGTTTCACCGTTCACATGTTCATCCGTCGGGAAATGTCACGCGGTGACATCCGAGTCCTGCCTAGCCTGCTACAGCCGGGTTACTGAGAGTCTGTTAGCCCGATGCTACAGCCCAGATTCATCGTTGATGACCGACATGCTCGATGTGATTCATGTATGCCTATCCCCATGGGTTAGCGCCGCTTTGGGTTCACGACTAGCCATGTCGGCCCGGGTTCTCTGTCATGTGGATGCTAGCGACACTATCATATCGTGAGCCAAAAGGCGCAAAGCGGTCCCGGGCCATGGTAAAGCGACACCGTGGAATACCGTGTGTGAGGCCACAAAGTGATATGAGGTGTTACCGGCTAGGTCGATGTGACTTGGAATCGGGGTCACGACAGCCGGAAGACCGCATACGAGGCTCTATAAGCACCTGATCGGAAGAAAAGCGATCCATCGACGCTACATTAGTTATGGCATTATGCGGGAGGAATCATAAAGATTATACAACCTCTCGAACAGTGACCAGCTCTCGCCCGTATCATGACAGTCAGTTTCGGCTTTCTCTCTGAGGTGCTCATCCGGAAGAACGGGACAAAATCGCAGTAGTTCTCCTGTGCGCCTTAGCGATATAAGCGGGCGTAAGGCAGCAAAACATGGGAGCCGGGCAAACCCAACTATTGACCCAAGACATGATTCAGATTTGATGCATATAATGCTATAAGTTCGGGGTGCCGAAGTACCGTGAAGGTGTTCGGACTTTATTGCCGTATTATGGGTACCATGAAGCCCCTGGCATATTAAGGCATATCGCGGTGTACAGATGCCATTCGACAAAAGAGTTTCAATAAGAAATAACATCAGATAAGCGTCATATAAATCCCCATGTTGTATTTGAATAGTGCGTCGATGCGTATGAGTACAGGTAATGTGATAAAAAAGAAATATGACTGTGGAACCTGCTGATACCAGGAGGGAAGAAGCTGTGTC